>CM073123.1:25853294-26453294 GCA_037039145.1 Fundulus diaphanus | reverse complement strand
CAAACAGAGCGTTGAAACTTGCTCAACAGCGGGTCCGCCGAGTGACGTCAAAAAATGGGAGGTGACAGTACTATTCTTGACCAAGATGGATTCCTCCACATAAACATGATTAAATGAGAATTATTATTAGTTAAAAAAACTTATAATTTTTTGCACAGTATGTAGTAGTTTTATATTTAAAGTACTTTCAGCAGTTTGAATTCTGATTTTGACCGGACTTCTCCTTTAAAACAAGGAGATGCAATAGAATATTCCTGAAATACTAATAATTTAAATGTACATTTTGTACTAATTTTTATTTGAGCAAACAAACCTCTTTTGAAGCTTAACTGAGACAAGTGACGTATGCAATGCTTTAGATGTTCTTCTGGGTTCTTTTGTGACCTCCTGAATCAGCCTGGTCGATGTGATTGGGGTAACTTTGGTAGGCCAGCCACTCCTGGTAAGGTTAATCGTTTTTCTATGTTTTCTCCCTTTGTGGATTATGGCTCCTACTGCGGTTCACTGAAGTTCCATATAGCCTTAAAAATTGCTTGGTGACCCCTTTTCAATTTGACTCCAACATTTGTGGTGTCAAAAGAAAGCAAAAATAAGTAGAAACTCAAAAAGGCGCAACCACTTTGATCATTGTACAATAGAAAGAATCAAAAACTTTGAGTCAAATCAAATATGCCAGATTTGTTAACAAGCCGGCTATTTGTGGTCTTGCAGCTACATGATGAAGCTAGTTAGATTGCCCGATATGAAAAGCTATATAATAAACTATATTTAGTGAAAAACTTTCAGATAATTTTTCATAGGACTCAGAGGGTTGGAGCTGTTATCCTTAGCTTTGTCCTACTATCCGTTAAAAATAAAGTGTTGATGGTGTTGTTGTTTAGATCAATTTTGAAATAAGACTGCATTATTATAAGCTCCACATCATTTAACTGTAGGATTTAGTTATGCAACACATTTAAGCAAAGAATGCATCACCTGAATGCTTTTTTTATTGCAACTCTAAAAAAAAAGATCATTTTGCAATCTATTCAGTTTTTCTCCCTTTGAATCACCCTCAGTAATCAGTGTTAAATCTGACACTTGTGTAGCTTTACATAAGTGTGCCAGCAAGAAATCAAATGCTTTTCCGACATAGCAACGGTAACTAGTAGAGACGGCTTTGAGAAAGGTTTCTTAGAAGACAGACAGACCAAGAGACAAACCAAATTCACAACTAGCTACAAGGTTAACAGGTTTGATGAGTTTCAATATTTTATTTACCACTGATATTGGTGTTGCTATTTTGACCTGGAAGCTGATCTGGAATCAGTTCCATAAACTAGAAATCCTCATGTTTTTAATTCTGTGCCCATGTGCATAATGTGATGCTGTTTTCTGAGGAAATTGTCATATCCTTGGGTACTAAGCGGCTCTAACATCAGACAGTTTGTCCTGGAGGAATGCAGCACTTCTTATCAGGTACAAAGCTTAAATCACCACCAGGGAAAACAGACCAGCCAGTACATGTTGAGGCTGAAGCTTTAAAAGGGCAAACGGATAAGGAAAAGTGAAGTCAGCCACGGGAAAATTGCCACAAAGTGCAAAACATCACGTTTTTACAACTAAAGACCATTGAAAGATGTAAAAACATTTTTGAACATCAAAGTGGCGATTTGCTAAAAGGATTTCTTTCTGTTTTCAAAGAGACCAAGCGGTACAACAACTGTGCATGGAAAGAAGAATATAGAGCCTGGGAAAAATATTTACATCCATTTTTTATAATTGTTGAGTGAATAGAAAATGATATGATTGAAATCAGGTGCATTTGTACTGAGACCACTGAGTGAATCATTTATAGAAGTACCTTCCGTTGCAATTACAGCTGCAGAGATTTGGCGGTTTGTCTCTCCTAGCATCTAAATTGAAAGATTTCTGCTCATTTTCTTTGTGAAATAGTTCAGGTTTAGTTTATTGGATATAGTATTGGTGAATACAGTTGTTCAACTAGATTTAGGTCTAGATTCTCCAAATCATGAATATTCTTTGATCTAAACTGTTCTATTGTAGCTCTGGCTGCATGTTCAGGGTCATCCTGCTGGGAGGTGAGCTTTGCAGCAGTCTCAATCCATCTTCTCCTCTCAACTCTGCCCAGATTCCCTGCCCCCAGCTGACGAAAAGGAAAACCCCAGCCTGATGGTACCACCACCATGTTTACGCAGACCACCTTCTTCCTTACATTTGCTGTGTTCCCTACTGGCAGGCTGAACATCAGACAATTGCTTTCTGTCAACAGTGGCTTTCTTTTTTTTACTGTTCCACAGAGGCCAGCCTATGCTAAGTACACTACAAAAACTTAACCTCTCAAAAGAATCTGGCAACTGAGCTTTGGATCTTTGAGGCGACACCAGAGTTACGATAACCCTCCAGGCTCCTTTTCTGCATAAATCTCTATTTGGCTAGCTGGTCATTTTACATGGAATACCATATATTAGTAGATTTTACATTGGAACACATCTTCTTCCATTTTCTGAAGACAATTTGAACATTACATGTTCTAAACTTCCCTACAACTTCCTCCCTGACCTGGCTGCTGTGTTCATGTTGCTCATTGTTCACTAAGGTGCTGCAACAAACCTCTGAGGCCTTCACAGAACAGCTGGATTTTTACTGAGATTAAATTACAAACAGTTGGACTGGGTTTACTAAAGCTAAATTCACGCTGAAGGCGGACATGACTTAAATCCAATCGTTTTGCCCATATACGACCCATACCTGAATTTTTCATGGCCCAATTCCAATGTTTTAGCCCAGGCTAAATCATATATACATATATATATATATATATATATATATATATATATATATATATATATATATATATATATATGATTTGTGCCACTTCCAAAGTGATACAAAATTGATTACATATTGGATAGTTTTCAAAGCGTCTGCGATCTGAACGGTCATGTCGCTTTTTTATCCAACTTTTACGTCACGGTTCTGGCTCTCACTGCACATCCACAAAGACTTCTGTACAGCAGCGGTAGTTACGGCACCACAATAGGCCATTGTTAATAGCTCTGCTCTTTTCGTTTTTCCTTTCTTCGTCTTGTTCTGATGTGGTCTTAATATTGTCAGCTCCCATTGCAAAACAACGTTATAATAACACATAGATGCTGGTATCCTCTATTACGTTATTTTGTTTTAACTAAGGCTTATGGAATCCCTCTAATAACAATTACATCCATTACTACTTCTGTAAGCAGCGCGCTGCTGTGTGACGTCTACTTTCTCCTTCAGCCCATGCAAGTCGATTTGACAAACAAACAAAAAACCCCAAACAGATTTCAGCAAAAAAAAAAGACTTGAGCATCAAGGCCTGCAGTGTAGACTTAACCTACGTGACTTCTAGGCACAGTCAGTTGAACTAGATTTTTTTTTTAGGGATGTCAGAGTAAAGGGGACTGAATACATATATATGCATCACACTTTTCCGTTTGATATATGTCTAAAAAAATTAAAAAAAAATTTTTTTTTATTTCTTTCCACTTCACATCAATGAAGATGTTAAAAAGGATTGATCATAATTTTGCAGTGTACTGTCCACTGTATTATAAGTAGGATTACAATGCTAACATGAGACGTTCAAAATAGGTAGAATAAATAAAGCGGCTGGAGTAATTTCAACACTCCTTCAGTTGTGCTAACAAATATACCTATAAGCAGTCTGAAAGTCAGCTACTTCTATAAATAAGTATGTGTGGGGCAAACAAAACCACCTATACGGATGTACTCTAGTTACCCATCAGGTTTTCAGTGTTGTCTTGTACATATATATATATATATATGTTTGCCGTCTTACTCCTACAGCTTCTTTGTTGCTCCTGTCTAGCATTCTTCACAGAAAGTCTTCATCAGCATGTTTACTAGTTTTATGATTTTTCTGAGCCAGACAACATTTGTGTCTCCTTCTCTGCCTTCGCTTCACAGTAATTTGGAACCTAGGCTCGATAAAAAGTACATTCATTTCAGGGCAATAAAGGAAAACGGTGTTTAAATCCTGCTTAAATATTTGTTTGTTTATACAGTGCTGCATTGCCTCTTATTTGAATGACTGCAGTAATAATTCCCAACAGGACAATATGATTCCTGGAAAATAGGACAGATTGGGACCTTTGATCAAACTTGAATTACCGTCAACAAACTCCTATAAATGGATCATATTCATGAGGGTCAAACAACCGTATTTCCTTGCAGGAAACTGTATCATAACATGAAAACTAACACAAGTAAGCGATTGAGCAAAATATTTCCATGGACAAATTGAAGTGTTTTCCTCTTACAAATGTTATGTTTTTTCAGTGCTCCGTTTACTTATTTTTCTTACATTTCTGTGCTATATCACCATGTGAACAACATTTCACAGAAAGGGTCAGAGTGCTAAAAATATGCACAGATTGTGAGAAGCCTGTATGTTTTCAGAGATAGAAAAGTTAAGTTGGATAAGAAAAGTGTCTGGACCAATAGAGGCCCCACATTAAAATGCATTTAAATCATGAAATAACTGGATATTTATACTTCAGTTTCACTGGCCGCACCCGGGGGTTGTTACTGTCTGACATATAGATCCAAGAAATGTCTTTTAAAAAAAAACTGTCTGGCATCATTAAATAGGCAAAAAGATAGATATAAAAAAAACACAATCTCGTGATCAAAATAAATTTAAGAACAGACTTCATAAAGTCATTCCTCAAAGGCATCTTTTTTTCTGGAAAGGGTTAAATGAGCGTGCACATTGAGAGCCATTATCCACAAATGGAGCACTGCTCTCCGAAGCACTGCAGACCTCACTTGCCACAGTTAAGGCCTTAGTTGCCTCAGTCAGTGTTCAGAAAAACGAGATTTTAAAATGACAGATGACTCACTCCAGCAAATTGTCCGAAATATAAAGACAGACTTGGAAACATGTAACTTAAGAGCGGTGTCAAGTTTTGTATTTATATTATTTAATATGTGGTGTAAAGTCACTGGTAATTATTTATTGCTGATTTATTAGTTTTGATTTTTAAGATTTTTATGGCCTGGCTTTTTTAAATCCCCTCTTAAAAACCCATCTCTTCTCTTTGGCCTTTGACGTCGTCTGAGATGTTCACTCGTACTTTTTGTCTTTCCATTTGACTTAATTTTTACAGATTGAATGTTTTTTTTCTAATATTTTGTTATAAGGCCGTATTTATTTTAGGTGTTGTTGGTTTTAATATTGGTATATTTTGGTATCATATGACTGCTGTTTATTTATTCTGTGTACAGTGGTTCGGTCCAGTGGGTGCTTAAAGTTCTCTCTAAATAAAGCTGGTATGGTATGGCTGCAACTACAGTAGTCTCCTAGTGCATGAAGGTAGATAGGATGCAGACAAATACATTTTTTTACATTCACTTCACAGAAAATCCACGTTTAGGTTGTAATTGCAACATCTATATAATGATTAGTGTAGAATGTGGAAGAAAACAAACTTCTACCCCTCTTTTTCTGCTTTTTATTTGCACTCAGTAGAAACTTAAAAACTACAACGCACAATGTGGAGCGAATGTAATTTGAGCAATCCATTCACCGACTTTTGGTGGTTTTCAGTGACGCTACAGTGGGAGATTTTCTTACTCACAGATGTGAACTATTTTCTGCAACAACATTATGCAAATGGCCCATAATAATGGAGCTTTTGGTATTTTTGGAGCTGCAGCACACCATAATCATACATTTAATCGCTCTACTGTCAGGCTCTTCAGATCCTTAGTTTAACATTTTAGCTTAAATAGCTTCTCTTGGCAAAATTAGAGTAGAAACAAGTGCAAGCACAGCATTTGTTCATCGCTATGTACTTTCCCCCCCCAGAAAGACAAAGGTAAAAAATGTTAAATGAAATTGCATGACCCTCAATAGATACTAATTTGCTTGTCAGGTGAGACCTGAATCATCAGTGAGTCTGCAGTTTGATAAATGCGGTCTCTTCCATCCTTGCAGTAGCACTCAGCAATCAAAGCTTCTCCAAACAACTCGCAGAGGCTCTTCAAAGACTGATACTTGATCCTTCAAAGCACTGGATGCTATAGAAACATATCAAAGTGTTTCATCATTAAGAAAGGGGCTTTGAGAGGAAGTGTGGCGACATCTGATGGCATTGGAGTTCATTTTGATAACAAATGCCAAGAACCCATGCAGTTAATATGGAGGTCTTTGGACAAAGCGATGAAAGGAAAAGAGATGTTGATCAAAGGAATTTACCAGTGCATGGCTTGTAAGTGAAAATATTTTGCATTAGAGTTTTAAAGCAGCCAGTTGCTGTTGAACTGTTTCCACTAAAAATGTATAAACCATGAAAGGGAATGATCAATAAGCAAAGAGGAAGAGAGAGTCAGAGTCAGGTTGTAGTCTTTTTTGCATAAATTGTGACGCAAGTGGAACCTGATGGTTGTCATACTGTTCAGATGAAGCACACTTGAGAAAAATGCAGGTATCTAATCATTCTAATGGAACAAAACAAAATGCCACAAAATCACCAAGTGGCATGGATATCTCTATTAAACATAATTTGTCTCATTCACTCTAACAGTTGAAACATTCTCAGAAACCTGATCTGTATGGATCCAAACTACTTGTTTCAGGAACATGCGTGACATTTTAAGGTTGTTGTGACAAACTCTGGGAAAGCTGGGATTTTGCTGTTGTTGGTCTAAAATTAAATGACATGGGGCACAAAGACATCAAACCATAACGTCATGGTTGGGTAAATCTCAATCGGTTTGATACGTTCTTCTGATTGTTCAACTGACCTTTCGAACCAGCTTTCGAAGTACAACTATGCCATGGTTCACACCTTTGAACTTTTCACACGTTTACAAATTCATATAGATTTGTGCAAATGAGCATTTTTTTTGCCATTTTTATGACAGTTCAGTTTCACCTTTCAAAGAAAGCTGAGCATCATTTAGCAGCCATTTTGCATTCAGTGAGCAAGACCACAGCCATTAGATAAGAAGCATAATGCAGGGTTCCTGCACAGCCTTCAAATGCTTAGAGGTCTTGTTGTGTTCACAAGACAAAGTTATTGTTATTGTTAACAGAACTAGATGAGCCAGAGGCCTGTAATCTCCATATGAAGAAATACAATGTTATGTTGTAACGACACATCTGGAGGTTTATTATCTAGAAATTACTAGATAATTAACCATTATCCAGACAATTGTAACTAGTTACATAATAAATAACGGTCTGAAAATGAAATGAGATATTTTGCATTTCGAGTCGGAAAATGTCTTGAATTTAAATTTTTAAAAGTGTGATGAATCCTGATACAATAATTTCTTTGAACACATTTTAAAATGTCTTATTGTCATGACATAACACAAACTTCAATCATTTTCATTAAAATGTATCATAAATCACTGCGATCTTCATTGTCACCGTAAAATAACACGGCCAAATTGAAAAGAGCACTTTTTTATGTGTGCTGTCTGGCTGTGTACCACTAAGAATTGCTGTCTTAATGCCAAAGAGAGCCCAACAGATTTACTTTCACAAGTGAAGCCTTACTGCTTTTGGTATAGTGCTCCGCTCGATATATATTCAGAAAACTTTATTGGATATTGTTTTGAGATTATTTCAAATTCAACTGACATAAAAGGTAAAAGAGAAAGAAAGGAAGAGGAAAAGATGAGGATAATGTTAAGAGGGAGAAAAGGTGACAAGAATAGAGAAGAGGGAACAGAGAGTACAACATAACATCCTCGGAGTCGGCTTCTACGCCTGCAGAGAGATATATATAAAAAGAAAAGCAAAACCAACCAAAAAAGTATCACAGGTAGAGATTGCCTTTGATAACATCACTGAAGAAGAAGCATCTCTGAAAAAGAGCGTCTTTACCTGCAGCCTTCTTGTCTCCGAGCCTGACTATGTGGATGCGCCATGTGACATGTAACCTGTCTGTGGCACTAACCTCTGTGGGGATTAATACTGGTCTCTGTTGCTTTACGTCTATTAATACTGAAATTCAATCACCTTGGAGCTATTCTGTTTGTCCCATGTCACTCAATGAGCTTCCTGTCCAGGGAAAACACTATTTCACAGAACATGTCCGGCACTGTGTGCCCTCATTAGAGCGATGAATAATTTATCTCTGCCAGATCCAATTCCCTCTGCGTTTTTGCTGAGTGGTTGAATGATAAAACACGCTTAAACAGGTCTGCACGGATGACTTCTGACAAAACGCCTGCTTGCGGATTGACACATGCTATTTCTAAAACATGAAACTCAATAGTTCATTTCACAAAGGCCGTGTGTGATCTCCCTGTCAATGGAAGGATATTCCATTTCATATAAGTCTGCCCCTCTTCAAGGCCGTATGGCAGGTAAATTTTCAAACACATCACGCATGTAAAGTGTGTGGCTGCAACCATTTCGGTGCTATAATTCAGTACATATTTGTCTTTTGAACAAATCCTTGCTGGACTATAATAACAATTTAATTTTGTACATGATTATCCTTTTCAAGGACTACTTCAGCCAAGACAGCATCTTTCAGACAGCTGGTCTTGGGTTACACCTGTCAGTCGCAGCATCAAAACCACCTGCCTAATACTGCATAGGCCTTTAATCTTCCTGCCAAAACAGTTCTTTCTCACCGGGGGAAGAACAGTGGACTTCTGGGAGTGTCCCACAGTGACACCGAGCCATTGGCAGAAGGGCCGAAATTCATATGTATCATGTGACTCTGCGGATGTATTTACATTCAAAGGCTTACTGTGTAGAGGTCAAGGACAAGAGCTGTGATTGATCAAATTTGACAGACTCAGACATAAACTGCAGCAAAGGTCTGATCCGAGCTGACAACCCGCTGCTGTGATTGTGGTGATGGGAAAAACAACCTGCTAATTATCATAAGTGGATGTTTATTAATAAACTATGAAAGAAAGCAGGCAGTCACCTATCCTGTTGAATGTTATTGGCTTAATCAGCGCCTGAAAGGTGCAAGGTGTTTTAATACTACATTTGTTTGTTATTGGACAACATCAGAACAAGCGGAACATGAAAATTAATTGGACGAATTCTGGAAGAAACCGATTAGAGACCCAGCA
This sequence comes from Fundulus diaphanus, assembly GCA_037039145.1. NCBI lineage: Eukaryota > Metazoa > Chordata > Actinopteri > Cyprinodontiformes > Fundulidae > Fundulus > Fundulus diaphanus. Next base: position 26,444,183 of record CM073123.1, on the reverse strand, counting down.
ATCGGGCCCTGATAAATCAGAAAATACCTCTTTTCCAGGGCATTGCATGTCATGATGGAAGTGAAATGCTATAAAGGAAATTTTTTTGTGCCATTTAAATGACTGTAGGTTGTCAGCAAGTGTAGCGTGATGTATTGGTGGTTGGCAATGTTGCCTGTAGGCATGGACCAGTTTCCAATGCTTGGCTACACCAAGGTTTCAAACCCAAGACCAGGGCAGTCATGCTGGCAATGCTTGAGTGATTGGAGTGCAGCAGCATAGATTACTGCTGCACTGCCCGTCCCCCCCCACCTGCTGCTGATCAAGTGCCTGAGCCGGCTGCAGCACTTTTCACTCGCTTGTAAGAAAGACACTTTTGACTGTAATTATTTCGGTTCATGATGTGAAAACTGAAGCAGGATCAACCATCATTCTTGTGAAAAAGAAGAAGAATGAGATGAAAAAAAAAATCTTTATTGTCCCCCAATGTGCAGAATCAGAGGGTGTTTATTTTATATTTCAGGATCAGGATTTATTGTCGTTGCAGGTTAACAAAAACGGTGCAACAAAATTACAGGTGCACTGCCTAAATCTAACACCAACTCCCACGTCGACCTCTACACATACACACTCGTCTAGAGTCATACATAACACACTCTACTGAATCCCACAAAACAAAGAAATTACATTATAAACATCCTTCAAATTTAGATCTAACTGGGTGAAAACGATGAAGGTTACGGAGAGGAGCACAAGGGTGGGACAGGGGGAGCATGCTGATTCAGTTCTGGGATGGCCCTGGGAATAAAACTGTTTTGCAGTTTTGAGGAACGACATTTGAGGGCTTTGTGGCGCCTGCCAGACAGAAGCAAAGAGATGAGGTTTATTCTAGTTTTGTATTTATTTAAGCAGCACTGGGAATGCTTTTGGGTAAAAATAAATATATATCTCTTCATACTTGTTTGTTTTGCGTTTTTGTAAATACTGCAATAACATGCAAATTAGTCATTTTTACTCAAGGTTGTCATACCACAACCTTAATGCTACTTGGTTCATAGCATGGAGAACCTGGCTTAATAAAAGAACAGCAGGGGACTTTCTTTGCAGAGAACTCTGCATTTGTGTTTTTCCCTCTGGTGAATACTGTCTCCTCCCACAGCCTAAAAACTAACATATCAAGTTAACTGGCTGCTGTTTTTAGGTGTGTGCGGTTGCACGGATGGCTGTTTGTCCTACGTGTTTCCATGTTGGCTCTGTAAGAAGAAAAGGGAACCTTTCAATCCAGTTCAATTTTATTAATATAGCGCCAATTCATGAAACATGTCATCTCGACGCACTTTCCAAAGTCAAATTCAATCAGATTATACATATTGGATCAGATTATACAGATTGGTCAAAACGTTTTCTATCTAAGGAAACAGTAGATTGCATCAAAGTCCCGACAAGCAGTATTTACTCCTGGGGAAGCGTAGAGCTACAGGGAGAGTCGTCTGCATTGTACATGGCTTTGCAGCAATCCCTCATACTGAGCAAGCATGAAGCGACAGTGGAAAGAAAAACTCCCCATTAACGGGAAGGAAAAACCTCCAGCAGAACCAGGCTCAGTATGAACGGTCATCTGCCTCGACCAACTGGGGGTTACAGAAGACAGAGCAGAGACACAACAAGAGAGACAAACAAGCAGAGAAGCACACATTGATCTAGTAATCTGTTCTACATTAGATGGTAATAGCAGGTAATCTGTCTTCCCTGGATGATGTCTCAGCTAACAGAACGCCAGACCAGGTGTACCTACTATGAAGAAAAAAAGAGAGAGAACAAAAAGTTAAAAGCTGAAATGATGACAAGCAATGCAAATTGGAGAACAGTAGGAGAACTCAGCAGAGTGAGAGAAATAAACCCTGATGTCTTCCAGCAGCTTAAGCCTATAGCAGCATAACTATAGAGATAGCTCAGGGTAACCTAAGCCACTCTAATTATAAGATTTGTCAAAATTAGCAGTGTCTTCCTCATATCTTATTTTCTGGCAACAAAACAACTACAACTTGTGGGCCTTATTCTTCCAACCTATGATCAGAACTTAAGAGGCCTTTTGGAAAAGTGGTGAAATGTCCTGTACAAATTCTCAGTTATCCGGGTCATGGCAACATCAAACCGGCTTAAATCGGAGGCAACCAGACAATTCTGTCTGCGAGCCACCAGAATTGACAGACTCCTGGATAGGTGTTGAAACGTTTTCAGAAAGAACTGAGCGAAAGTCCGTTTGCCTCCGATTTAAACCTGTTTGCTGTGTTGAAATGGCTTTGATAAAAAAATGGTGGAATTCCAGTTTTCTTCCTATGCACATAGGCTTGTGTTTATTACCTTAATGCCCCATAAAGAATAACTGCTGAGCTTATTTAGGACATGGACATGTCATAAATGCCCATTCTCTTTACCTGCTTATGTCAAGCAGTTATTGGGTAAGAGGAAGCTTTTTCTTCTTTTAATTCTTTTTTTTTAATTCATAAATTAAAAAAAGGAAGGAAGAGGAAGGAGCCTATAAGAAACATAAATATATTTTAGCTAAATAATTGAATAGAATAGAATATTTGCAAATATGTTCCAAATATTTTATATTTTGAAGACCTGTTTTGTTATTAAATGTTAACATATTACAAAATGTGGACTTCCTGTTAAAAAGGCCAAAGTTATATATATTTTGTAGTTTAACCAAACCTTTAGTTATCTGTTTATATTTTTTCCTGACAGAATAAGCGGTTGCTATAATACCAGCTAAAGTATAAAACTGGAAACAGGTCTAAGTCGTCTTATTACAAAGTGCTAAAATGACATAAAATAAGGGAGCACAAGTTCACAGGGCAGATGATACAAATCTTAATCAAATCTTAAGTACCTCTGGGTAACGTTAATATTGTCAGAGAGGAGGAGTAGTTCACACAGCTCAGTGTATTCCAGGGTTTCTGTGTTCATATCAAAGCCTTTCTGTGTGTTTGACTTTTAAAAGAGTCAAGCTATTTCTCATTTAATGTGACACAGCACATCTGCCGTTTAGACTCTGGCTAAAAAAAAAAAAAAAAGAAGAAAGTTATACTGCTCCGGGCCGGCTCTTTTCATCTGTTTTCAAGGTTAAGAGTTTGGCTAACCACTGTCATCTCTTGCTCCCACACTGTCTTCCTTTTCCTCCAGATATCTCCATCTCTGGGAGCTCTGAAGGCAGGCACAACACAAGTACCATGTCTATATATTACTGATCTCAGGGAGCGTTTTTCTGCGTCTTCTGTGACCAAGACCTTGTTAGTTAGGTAAAAATAGCTACCCCGGCTTTTCATTTGAGCGAAAGCAAGAGACTGATTACTATTTAAAAAAAAAGGCGAGAGACGGAGGAAAGTAATGACGGAGCGAGGCTGTTCTGTCTACAGAAGCCCTCACAGCAGCTTTCAGCTGCGTAGGTGAAAGAGATTATGTTCTCCTACTGGTTCGGCTGATTAGCAATGACCTTTGGTAGCGACAACACAAACAACTTCAGAGTGCACCTAAATCACAGTTATAGACAATACACATCGTTAATCAAAGAGTAAGGTTTATAATTTGAATATTTCAGTTCATGTTTTTCTATATTAGTTGTGCTTTTTAAGTAATTGAATACATATGATTTACATTTAAAATCAAAATGCCAAACACGCCATTGAAAGAGAGCCCTATTTCGACAATTACAGTTCGTTTAGCAGATACGAGTCTATACAACCCATGCCCAAACGGCAGATTTTTGGCGACCTGTAATAGTAAAGTCACTGTATATTATTTCAGAGGTTTTTCCATTTTACTTGAGGCCTATAAGTGGTACAACTCATTAGAAAAAATGCATCTCATTGTTTTCTCTTTCCAATTGGATCTCATTGTTAAAACTTAGCAACCAGGGGAAGGTTAAAAAAATGATTTCCAAGTCATTTTACTCGCAATAGAGCAAAGCAAAAACACTCATTATCAAGTGGAGAAAATATGGCACACCAGTGGCATTACCAAAAACAGGATGTCCCTCCAAAGTTAATGAATTGATTAGAAGAAAACTCGTCAGGGAAGCTGCCAAGAGGCAATAGCCAAAATGAAGAAGCTGCAGGAATTTCTGGCTCTTAAATGTGTTTAAGAAACAACTGTGAAGAAAACATTTTAGTCAGTCATTAAAACAACATCACGAACTGCATAGTCAATGCATCTTTAGCAAACATCTCTTTATTAAGTTGCATATTTTTATTTTCTAACACTGGAATGCCTCATTGGATACCTACTACAACTCAGTTTAATTGCAGTGCCAATACTCAACACACATCATCTTAAGGCATTTTACAAAGTCAATTCTACCAAATTATATAGACAGATTGGTTAAATAGTTTTTTGTCTAAAGAATCACAGCAGATTGCACGGAGTCATTGACTTGCAGCATTCGAGCCTCCTGGATGAGCTTTTAGCAAAAGTGGACAGGTACTTGCAGTGTGTTGATGAAATTGCTGCAACCCTTCACGGCGAGCATCCATGTAGCTACTATGGAAAGGAAAATTCCCCTTTTAACAGGAAGAAAACTAAAAACAAAATGGCAGTTCTCTGGTGCCTCGGCCAACCACTATGTCAAGGAAATAGATATTCAAAGACAGGACCAACAGTATCATTTGTGAAAGAAGAGCATGAAGCTGTAGTTCAGCTGACTACTTCAATAACAACAGAGATAGCTCAGCATGACCTAGGCCACTCTAACTATAAACCTTATCAATAAGGAAAGTGTGTCTACCTCATAAACTAAAACTGGGAGCAGGTTTCTTAGGGAATGATAATTAAATTGATGTAGTTCTGATGCAGCACACCCAAAAACTGCCAGCATCTGCAGAGTGACCTCGGAGTAATTGTCCAAGTATTACCGTGTTCACAAAATCACAATCACTTTTACATCCACTTTATAATAGAGAAATATGGTCTAACTTTTCAAAGTTACCCCCGAACTCAAAAGGTCAAACTACAAGGCAAGTTTCTAATCAGTGATACATTTTTGGCAGTGCAATGTTGGCTGTACCCCAAAAAGCTCTGCTGAATTTAGCTTTCACCCCCTGATAGTCCCCCTTCCCGAATTAGTCCTCAATCAATACCACGCCAGAGTAATTGTTTGCTGTTCTCACATGAACTCAGGAATTCATTTTGCTTTGCTTCTCCTGCTCCTTCCTGTTTGGTGCTGCTGGTGGTTTACTTCTCTGCTCCAGTAATGAAAGAAAGTGAACAGCTCATCGATTTGTTTTTCCAGATACAAGTTCACGTCCGTTCCCTGTTACCCTTTTTAGGATCCCGTGGCTTGTCTGCAGTGCCGATTCTTCAAATTAGAGAGTAATGAGCGGGAGTGGAAAATAGGCCACGCGTCAACAAATGATAAACATTTTACATTTTCGCCCAATTTGTTGTTTTTGCACGCTTGATGAGGTCAGTAATGAATCTAATCTATGAAGTGCCCCTTTCCACTGACAAAAAGTAATAAGTCTTTGGCGGGGAGCCCTGCACAGATAAGGTGGGTCTTCCTCAGTGAGGATCGTGATAGATGAGAGCTATTATAACTGATGCATGTGATTTTGTGATGCAGACTGACCTAACAAACATGGTCCGACGCCCTGCCCTGTGGTACACCGCCTAAATATAGTTCAGTGCATGTGATATTCGGTTAGCTCAGTTTTAGCAAGGGACAATGATCTATCATGCATTTATTATACGTGTGTGTGTGTGTGTGAGAGAGAGAGAGAGACTTTCCTCTCAGCTTTAAGGGTCACACATAAAATGACATGAACTTACCCGCTACTCGCAACTAAAGAGTCCCTGCTGCCCATATAATTCAGTTTCTCCTTTTCTTGTCTTGACCTTAACTGTATTCGTGCTGATGTACAGTGCCTTCCTGAACTATGATAACCCTAAATAAAATACTTAATGTTTAATTTAATCTTAGCATAAATCCAGCTGTTCTGTGTAGGCCTCAGAGGTTTGTCAGAGAACATTAGTGAGCCAACAGGATCATGAAGACCGAGGGACCTAGCAGACAGGTCCTAGATAAAAATGTGATATAGTCTAAAGCAGGGTTGGGTTTTAAGACATTGACATAGGTTTTGCACATCTCAAAGAGCACTGTGTTACCCATCAGCTGAAAATGGAAAGAGCATGGGACCACTGCAAACCTACCAAGACATGGCCCTCCACCACAGCTGACAGGCTGGGCACGGATAGTATTAATCAGAGAAGCCAGGTTTAAATACCCATGTGTGGTTTAGATTTAGATTTCCATCTTAACTTTAGGGCTCATATCAGGAAATTGTAAAGAATTATCAAGGCTAACACCAACTGCTTTTGTCTTATAAGACCATGTTTATATGTAAAATGTGTTATGTAAAAACTGCCCAATTGTATTTGCTTGCCATGATGCTGTCACATCTCTCATTCTGTGTCGCAGTTTGGAGCCAAGTAACTCGATCTGCTTTAAAACCTATGATGATGTTGTATATATAAAAAAATACACTAAAAGTTTTAAACCAAAAAATGAGATCGCATCAGTGGAAAATACTGGAGAAATGTGATTTCTTAAGCTTTGATAATTATTTTATTTCTCCGTTTTGAAGTTGCCTTTTGGATGCAACAACGGCCTTGATCCAGAGCTAGTGAGCAGGATGATTTTAAAAGCCAGCAGCTCAGGAGCTGTAACAAGAGGAACAGTTAATGGAAACTGCAAACCACTGAAATACAAAACATCATTTGGTCAGTCCTCGTTCTCATTCAGAGGTCCTTGGATTTGGAAGATCATCAGCAATTAAAATGATAACAGATTTTAGGGTTTTACAATTCCCAGGTTGAACAATGGTTAAAACAAAAAAACAAAAACAAACATGTGAACGCTGATGTAAACTGCCCTACTTTGCTGCGGCTTGGACAAATGTCATTTCTAACTTGTATCTCCACGTATCTCCTGTCAGTAGTTATAGTTACTCTATGCATGCATGTGTGCTTGCGTGTGGGTGGCCTAATTCATTATATTTTAAACCCTCCTGGGAACAGGGTTTGCAGGTCAGCCAGGCAGAAGTCAAACAGAAAGCAATCTTCCACTTAGAGAGTGGCCGGGCAGATACTTCGCACAAACAGATGAACAAAATCCAAACAGGGATGAGAGGCTGAGAAGAAATCACACCAAGGCTCCTGAAACATGAGGCAAGGCTAGAATACTGAGGCCAAAGATTACAAATGATCTGGCAGGAAGCACCGAGAACAGAGAGTATATAAAACTTAGCCAGCAGGTGCAAGCAATGAGCTACTCAGCTGCCGAGCATCAGGGCTAGAGCATGTGGAGCAAAAGCCTGGACAGAGCAAAGCATGATCAAACTGTAACTCATAGGGCACACAGCAAGTTACAAGGGAAGCTAGTCAGAAAATATGAGAACAAAAATGATGCTAATTACTGCTCAAATTAACAGTGAGTCAGAAGTCCATCTTAAAGCGAGAAAACAACCCTATACATAGAGCCAGAGGTGCAATGCAATAGTTTAGATCCCTTATCATGCATTGGCTATTACTAGTATGATCAGTTTTTCTAACAGTATCAATGCAAAGAGAGCTGAATAAAAATCAATGCCACAATTTTCAGATTTCTGCTTAAAACCATGTATTATTTAGCTTCCTCTTTACATTCATCTACCATGCTGTGTTGGTATATTTTGTAAAATCCTGATGAAATACATTGAAGTTTGTAGTTTTTAACATGAAAAAACTATGAAAAATGTAATATCTGTTGCAAGGACTCCAAATATTTCTCTGCCTTGTCATTAATTAAAACCTCTCTTTGCTTCTTTTTATTTCAGCTTCTCTTAATTTTACATGACGATTTCAACTCCTGCTCTTTTTCTGTTGATATGTCTGTTCCTTTTCTGAGCCAGTACACTAAACACTCTTCTACATTTGAGGAACTTGTCTCCCCTGAGCTGTATTTATCTAATTCAGCACAACAAGGCACAATCATAATTGTCTTGACAGTCATGCGGTGAAAAGAGGCTGACCAGTCAGTGTGGGTGGAGGTGCTCCCTGCTGTCAAGGTCCTTCTGTCCTTAGCCTACATCCCCCGGACACAGTTGATCCCTTTTGTCGGAGCTGATTAACATTTCAGAACACAGCAAACCACGGCTCAAATGGTAAAGTAACAACTGCAGGTTGCAGATACGTGCAGACGCACTGTTTAAGAGTATAGATAACAAGGATAGGCACAAGCCTGTTGCTGTAGGATGCCCAGCTCTGCAAACTGCCAACTAAATATTTACAGTGTTTTCTCCAAACACAAAATCCCAGTACATTTCAAACCAAACAGGACCCTCAGACAGAGGCTGGTGCATCCCAAGGACAAAACACCAAAACCTAAGATGAGCGGAGTGGTGTATGCAATTCAGTGCAGTGAGGAATGTTCTGATCTTTATATTGGAGAAACCAAACAACCTCTCCACAGACGCATGGCTCAACACAGGAGAGCTACCTCCTCAGGACAAGACTCTGCTGTCCACCTACACCTTAAGGACAAAGGACACTCTTTTGAGGACCAAAATGTTCACATTTTGGACAAAGAAGACAGATGGTTTGAAAGGGGTGTGAAAGAAGCCATCTACGTAAAGAGAGAAAAAACAACCTTAAACAGAGGAGGAGGCCTTAGGTTCCAACTCTCAAAAACTTACAACACAGCTATAGGGTTAATTCCAGTCAATCATCACCTCAATTCTCATCATCATACGAGTGATCAAAACATCGCTCCTTTAAGTCAAGCCAATAACAACCCTAACAACTCCTCGTTACAGAGGAGTGGACCAGTTTCGGTCCAATCTGCTGGCTTAATGGCTTTAACGACCGCCCATTACTAAGGGGTGGACCTGTTTCTGTTGAATTTGCATGTTATCAAAGCCATTACAAGGCCTTTGTTGGGCAGTAGTATAAAGTTTGATGCTCCACATTACTCCAGAAAATTGTTGCTACAAAACAATTCATTAAATGTAATAGTTATTCTCACCTCATCCAAGAAATCCAACTCAGATACCACGGAGGAATTTGAAGTTATGTCATTTGTTTGAATTGAAGTAGTACTCAGAGCAAGAAAAGCAGCGGCTGCATCAAGATCACGCTGGGAATCAGCGTGAGCAACAAGTTGTTTCCTCTTTTTAGAGACTGGTGGACTGGTGAAAAGTCGTTGTTTGGGGGCCTTTCTTTTGCATCGAGAGTACCTATCCAGCTGAAATGATGAGAAAACAATCACAATCATGGTCAACTTAGGGACCTAAGCCAATATCGCAAGACAGGACAGACATGCAGACATGAAAAAAGTGTAACAAAGGATAGCTCGTTTCGTCGTGAGCTGTTCGACGTATGATCAGATTTAAGCTTCAATAAAACACCAAAAAAATCTTACCTGTTCACTACTTGATGTCGCTGGAATTGGGTCAGGATGTTCTTCGGTTGGGCCCTTTCCTCCAACAAAATGCTTGCTACATATGTACGTGAATTTGGTAACTTTTTCCGGGTTGAACTGTTGTGTAGGCCGACCGCACAAGTGTACCCAGCGCACACATTTCTCCTTGGCAGCCTTGAATTTCGGGAAATTAATGAAGAAAACATCCTTCATATGCGGCCTATCAGCGTACCTCGAGTCGCTGTTGCACGTTCCATAACAACAATGTTTAAAAACCATGGTTAGGAGACGTCTTAGACTTGGAAAAAGCAGTCGTTTTACAGAGTAAAACCAAGGGTAACGTACAGCTCTTTTACAGCGAAAGAGCGGAGGACAACGCACGTTTGCCCTACCGCTACCACGTGATATGACGTCACGTTCTAAAAATAGCTCGCTCGCGGAACGGCATTGAGAAAGCTTCCTGGAGAGGAAGCGAAACGTCTTCAACCACGAAAAACAAGTCCAGTTGCTTTGTTTTTTACTTTTTTTGGAACAGCGGAAGAGGTAATGCATTACTTTTTGAAATGTGGACTAAATCAGTATTTTAGATTGGATCATGCTTATTTTGGGAGGGATTCCAGCCGTGCATCTCTGGGATTGGCAGATGGCTATACCTCATTAAGTCAACAGTCTTATTCTGTTGTCTGGGCTGCAACCTTTTTGGTGATGAAATTGAGCATCTCGTTCTGTAATCTTTTGCACTGCAGACAAAGAAATAACTGGCAGAAGCAACATTTTTGGAAGCTTCAATAAACACAGTTGGGTTTGTGCACCAATTTACCTAACTCACAGATGTTATCTTTTTAGACCTAAAACTTAAAAGTCTGCACATATGTTATGTACACATTTTTACATATTTTATCCAAAACAAATACATATAACATTAGATCAGACATGTGCAATCGAAGAATTACTATAAAAGGAGATATCCTATATATTTGCTGTTAACAAGCCGAATGTTAACAATTACATGTGACAGGACAACTGCAGCATTCAGCTAGAATAGATTAAATGCATTCTGCTGTCACATATAATTTTCAGGAGTATCATGCAGTGTACAAAGCATAAGGAAACTACTAAAACATGCAGGAACCAAATTTTCACTGTGAAGGCGTTTCACACCGTGCACTATGAGCAATTTGGTATTGTGAAAATAGTCAGAGATTTTAAATACTAACACAATGTTGAGTATAACGTCATCTGCAAGCTGTGTGCATTAAATGTTTTATAGAAACAGTTTGCAAAGTTTTTTTCTTTATGTTTGCCCCAAGCCACATAGTCAAAACACATGGAGGAAGGAAATGTCAGACTAAAACATATGTTCTTTTGCCCAAATGCAAAATTCTATGTGGAAAAGATCCTGAAGTGGTTTTAAGCAGCACTGACCCAACACCATGTTTGTCACTACTGTGTCTGTTTTCTGAAATGCTCTATTAGTTTCATGACAGACGTAATGGCAAGCACACCTTCCAAAGAGCTCCACTTCTGTCTCAGTTCATTTTGGTCAGCAGTGATTTTGCCTTTGGAACTCCCACCTGTTTGACGTTTTCACCCCGTCTTCTTGTTGTTGCATCGTGAACACGGACTTTAACTGCTGCCTGCAGTGTTTTAAATGCCTTTTTGTGACTCCTGGATGAGACATGGATGTGCTCTTGGAGTAATGTCGGGGTAAGCTGACCACTCCTGGAAAGGTTCAGCACCGTCTCATGCTTTCTCCAATTGTGAATAATGACTCTCCCTGTGGTTTACTGGAGTCCCAAGGCCTTAGAAATAACGTTCTGATCATTTTTGATAGATATCCATGACTTTGCTTCTAATTTGTTGTCATATTTATTTTAATTAAAATAAAAAATCCCAGCTTGGTTTTTATGGTGACGAATATTTGTTCATCAACATGGGTTTAGAATGCACAGGTAACACCAGAGTTTACGGTCTTTGTAATTACTTATAAAGATGCGTATAGGACTGAGCAGAGAAGGTCATATTTGAGATATCTATAATTTCTAAACAAATACACATGGGTACCTATGATCGTGTTAGAGTTATGAACCAGTGAATAGAAGGCAGATTAGCTTGAACTGATGAGTCTGGTTAGAAAGGTTGAAAGAAAGTGACATACAGTCTTATATTAAGGGTGAAACTTAAAATTGATTTCTATAGCTCCTTATTTCTGTTCCAAATTGTCAGCTGTATCTTTCAACGAAGGTCAATGAGTACTGCCATTTTTCGGGGGTTTTTCTTCGTAGCCTACTTTGAACTTAGCTAATCACATAAACATCACTCAAGCTGCAATTACAACCCACCCCTTTCTTTTCAATGAACCAACAGAGTGTTAAAGTGAATGAAGGGAAATGTAGTGTGAAATCAGTCTGGTTTAAGCATGGACTGGAGCTAATGGCTTGACAAGAACCAGTCTGTCCATGAGGATGTTTTCCACCGCCATGTCCTCTTTTATAATTTACCACATGCTGTCAGAGATAACGTATATACAGAAAAAGAGAAATTATGATGTTTAATATAAGACATAGCACTATTTATCCAGACTGTACATTGAGCCAAAGTTGTCTGAGAGAATTTCAGAATGTGTTCTTAGTTTACGTAATAATAAGTTAAAGAAGCATGTTTTAGTTAACTTCTTGCACACATTATTTTGAGTTTGTGACAGCTTCCATTATTTTTCCCAAAGGACAGAACATAAGGAAGAGAACTCTACATTCTTCCTGCAGTACGTTCTGTGCAACACTGAGAAAAACAAGACAGGACAGAGAAAATGGGAAAAACTGTAGAAATAAGGACAAGATAAGGAGACGGGTGGTACGTCTGCAGAGAAGCAGGTCTCTTGGAGGCACCAGGGGGATGGATTGAGGAGAAAAGCCGGTATTGTTTTCCTTTCGCTTTGATTTTGTGGCCTCAGCAGAAACACCCCACAAAAACATACTCTACAATCACATATATAATGACAGAAACATATATAATGTGGTATTTCTGCAAATGTTCAATGTGCTTTTATCTGTGATTACAAAAAAGAATCATACATAATTTGATATTTCATAAATTCATGATAATACTTTTTAAATATCCCTGACAAGTCCAGCATGTACACCAAGATAACCTGGCTGCAACCTTACATTCAATAACAGTATTTGCAGCCCTACAGGTTTTCAACGTTTTATTGCAATATAATCAGAAACATCTCTATATTTTGTTTCGGATATTGAGCGGCACACACACACACACGCACACACACACACACACACACACACACACACACACACACACACACACACACACACACACACACACACACACACACACACACACACACACAATGAACAAAAACACCTGTATCATGACAAATCTAATTTAATGTTTGTTTTTGTTTGCTTTTTATGTTTTCATGAAGTTGTTCGTTTTTATTTACATATTTTATAGTATATTTGTTTTTATGTTTTTGGGTAATAGAATTTCTGGTGACTTTGTATTTAGTTCTCAACGTATTTATTAATGTCAATGTTATTGACCAGTTTATCAAATGAATGGGGAAGTTTTGAGTATGTATTTATCTATACACTCATATATTTGCCTATTGTTTAATTTAGTCAAAAACTTGCAACAAATGACCATGCTAATATTCATTGTAACAAACAAAAAAGGAGCATTTAAACACATATATTTAACACATATATTTTTTACATTATCTGCAACCAAGAGCTATTTTATGGTGCTGAAACCACAGAGGGATTATTTTAGTGCTCCGCCTCAGTCAACAGACCAGCATGGGTGATGAATTATTAACAGGATTTTAGATGGAGAATAACAGTTTTATAAAAAAGTTTTACTCCTCGGATTTATTGCTCTTTTCCTAAAAAGAAAGGCAGAACGAATGAAAACACACGGTAAAGCAGCCATATTTTTAGTATTCATTGAGACATGAAAGAACTTCTGACAGCAGTAGGGAGCATTTTGAAGCTGGGTTAACACTCTGTGGTTGGAGCGTCTGTTGTTGTTGTGTCATCACATCATCATCTTCATGAAACAGAGAGAAGGAAAAGCTGGCTGCAGCAGGATTCACAAACAACCCTCTCCTTCTGAGACTCTTTGCGAGAAAATAGACATACTATTACCTGGGGTTTACTGTCCATCTCTCTTCTTAGTTATGATGTTCTCTCATTGAATTCCCAATCATCCGACTAACACATTTATCCCTGAGCACTCACCTCCACCTGACAACAGAACGAGCAAAGATGAGGAAGACCAAGAGGGATCGGAGGCCATCCTCCACAGTGTGTGACTGACATTTAAAAGCAAAGCCTCCAGTCTTCATGTCCAGCATCCCTCAAACTCTGTCGGGCCTTCGCAAGGTTGAGATGAAATGGGTTCAGACTCTCTAGATATTATCTTACTATTTCCTCTGCTTCTCTGAGATATAATACATTTTAGAGAGATAGAGTGTAATGAGTAAGTTGCTTAAAATCTTTGTTTTTTCTAAAAAATCTGTCATTCACATGATTCTGTTTCAGAGTTTGACTGGTTTGTTTGTATACGTATAACGCAGTCAGTATTTACACTTTGACATAAAATCATCTCATGGTTCTCTAAACATCCAAGGTCTGCAGCTACTTGGCATTATTTATCATTTCTTGTGCGCACATTCATTCATTGCTTTGACATTTGTGTTTTAGTCAGACCCCGCTTTGACATTTCTGTTTGTGGTTTTTTAGTCCTGTGTGGGTGGAGAAAGCAGCAGTGATGAAGCCATCTACAACTAGATCCAGAATACAGTGGAAAGCTAAAATGTGGCTGCATATGCCTTTCGAATAGTAATCATCTTAAAATAACGGACAGAACTTGAACCGTGTCACATTTTACCACATTTTAACCACAAATTTCTATGCATGGCATTAGGATTTTATGTGATAGACCAACACACAGTAAGACTCGAATAAAGTAAAATGGAACGAAATGGATACATGGTTTCCACAACATTTTGCTACTAAAATCACAAATGTATGGTATTCATCTGTATTCAGCCTCTCAGAGTCAATAATTTGCAAAAAAAAATTTTCTACAATTACAGCTTCAAGTCTTTTCGGTGTTGTCTCTGCCAGCTTTGCACATCTGAGGGCTAAATGTTTTGTTGCTTTTTCTTTGCAAAAAAGCTCAAGCTTAATCAGAATGAGCGTGACGCATCTTGTCACAGATTCTTAATTGGGGGCCATTCTAACATATGAATTTAGCTTGATCTGTGACGTTTGGAAAAGCCTGAAAACATTTCCAGGTCACAAACAGAGCTCCCAGGCTGTAGGTGACTTGACCTGGGGGAATAAGCTAAATTAGCTCTTTCTGAGGTTTGACCAGCAAGTCGTCCCCTGGACATCTCTTGGCTCCCAGCACTCATCATCCCCCTCCGCTTTAAATGACTTCATGAATCAGCTCCCTCCCCCACCCTGTCTTTCTCAACACTGTAGATGAGGACCATTCTGTGAAAGACCAAAGTGAAGAAGGCTGCAACTCTGATAGCATCAGCTCCATGCTCCCGAGGTGCTGCGCAGATCTGCTGTGTGGCATCATGGGACACATCTTCAATATCAGTCTGAAGCAGGGGAGAGTATTACAGCGGTGTAAAACCTCATGAGTGGTACTGGTGCTTAAGACCGCACACCCCAAAGACCACAACAGCTACACAGGGGCGCAACTACCCAGTATAAGAGGGGTATGCAGCATCAGTTTTGGCGCCCCCCCCCCCCCCCCCCCCGGATTAAAATAAATAAATAAGTGCCAGACATCATCATGTATGGTCTTTAAATAATAAAGGTTTATTTTAAAGTATATCAGCCACTGTAGGCCTACCATAATAATAATTAGATGGTATATTATTAACAATGTTAACACATAATAAACAGTTGCAAATTGACAAACATTAACATTATCATTATAACCAATGCAACTTAATGCAGCCTTTCTAAATCAGCCTAGTGATGGCATCAGATAAGACAACTATTATGCAGTAAGGTTTTGCTGCTGTTGAAATTACATTCACATTTTGGATTTTAAAAAGTAGAAATATGGATAGCCTTAGCACAGACCTTTAGAGAGAGAGAAGTGACCCTGTAATTACAGCTTCCATGTCACCCAACAAATGTAAAGCAGCCTACATGTCTGACAGCACAGCTAACATGAACAGCTAATGGTAAAACAACATCTTTATTGCATATTATTTATGCATGAGTTACTGCATAAGTTATGTTTTCTGGATTCTGGTCATTTATTGTACATGCTACCTTATATTTTCCACTATGTCAGCGCAGCAACATTGGTTTTGCATTAAGCTAGAAGCTAGCTGTAAACCCTCATTTGGCTGCTACATTCCCACTGTTAGCAAACACAAGCTAGTCTGTTCATATATATTCATATTGTATGAATATACAAGCCTAAGTAACGGGAGCAAATCTATGCATGATTCCATGGTAAACCAAAGTCATTGCATTAGTTATATACATCAACAGCTAATGGTAAAACAAAATATATTAATGATTCCATGATAAACCAGTTTATATATCTGTTTTCCAGATTCTTGTCCTGTATTGTACCTGCTACCTTACAGGGTTTCCCGCAGCGCTATACTCACGCTACCGCCTCCCCCCCCCCCCAACCAGCCCCCCCCCCCAGTCGATCCGCGCAAAACTTGTCGCCCCGCCAATTCACCGCCTCGCTTAAGCAAATTCCTGCCTTATATTTTCCAGTTTTCAACTCAGCAACCTCGGTTTTGCACATTCTAAGCAAGCTGTGAACCCCCATTTGGCTGCTACGTTAGTAATCTCTAGCTAGTCTCTTAACGTGAATAACGTTATTTGCAAGCCTCCAAGCACAGCCGTCAAACTTTAATTCCTACCTGTTGCCTTTCACCATCCACTTGTTTAACTGCTGTTGCATCCCTTGACATGCCATCTCCCTTTCCCTCTTCCTTTTTTTATTTTTCGCCCCCCACAGCTTTCTTGATTTATCCATTTTCCATAGACAACTAAACTCACTACTCGTCTATTCTATCTGCTCGCTCAGCGCTCACGGCGCCCCCGCTCCCAAGTACATCCCGCTGCAGCCTTCCCGCAGGCTGCAGCGGGATGCTTCTCCCCGCTCCCTCTTGTGTCAAAATTCTACGGTGGAATCTTATGACATAGGGCGTCTACTCTAACATGTTTTTGTTCTAAAATGTTATTTAAAACATTGAGGAAATTCAAAAATGTTAAAGAAAAGCACAATAGCAGCTACATATAGAAAATACCAAAACTTTTTTTTTTTTACCATCACTTTGGCGCCCCCATGGTGCTGCGCCCCTATGCACTGCATACCCACTTTTTGCGCCACTGCAGCTACAGGCCGGTAGCACTAACATCACATCTGATGAAGATCCTCGAGAGGTTGGTCCTGAACCATCTTCATCCCCTGATGAAGTCTTCATTGGATCCACTGTGGTTTGCCTACCAACCTGGCATCGGCGTGGATGAGGCCATCATCTACCTGCTACACCGAGCTATGGCCTACTAAAGCCCCATTTACACTACCCTTGTTAAACCGATCCATGCCGAGCTCGGTCCGAGCTTGGATCAGTTAACCAAGCCGAGCTTGGTTCTGACGACCGTTTACACATCACGCTATCTCGGTTCCTTGGTTTCCTCGCCTCCTAGTGATGATCTGCGGTACTACTGCTCTCTTGGATTGAAGGAGGAAATCAAGCAAATAAAAATGGCGGCGCCCGTAACATTCAGGAAGTTATGCTTGGTTATATTTCGTTGTTTGCGGAGAGTCAGACGAAGAAGGCAACTTTTGGTGAATTTACTTGACAGAGTCAGCTTTTGGGAAGTGGATAAGACAAACGAACGTCTAATAAGGATTTACGGACGCAAGAAACAACGACAGAAGCTGAGGTTCATCACGCTGCTAAGCAGAATCATCACTGGAAATCGTGTGTCACGGTAGGGAAGCTAGTATTTTTATGAATGTCTGAAACGTCAGCTGGCTGTAAGGAGATGACGCGGTCTGCTTATGCGCTCTTTGTCATTAGAAAACCGGGCAAGAAAAAAACCGAGCCGAACCCACACATGGAACTGGGTTGCATTTAGCGCGGTCCGGTTGTGTCTGGCTCAGTTCAGTTCAGTTTGCGTTCCATTTACACTCGATAGTTATCTCGGTTACCGAGCTCGGACTGGTCTCTGCACGGTTAAAACGGGGTAGTGTAGCGGATTATAAGAGAAACGCACCATGAGGATCACGGTCTTTGATTTCTCCAGCGCTTTCAACACTGAACATACAAAGAGCAGAAGAAGAGACCATTGGGGATCAGGAAGGAGCAAAGGTTTGTTAGGATGAAGAGTGGATAGGCAGTTGGTCCTGATGATATACCTGTGGAGGTATGGAAGTGCCTATGAGAGAAAGCAGTAGAGTTTTTGACAAGGCTGTTCGATGAGATCTTAGAGAGCGAGACGCTGCCTGAAAAATGGAGAAAAGTGATGGTAGCAATTTTCAAGAACAAAGGAGATGCTCAGAGTTGTGGAAACTACAGAGGAAACAAGTTGATGAGCCATATAATGAAGTTATGAGAGAGAGTATGGGAAGTTAGACTGGGGTCAAAAGTGAGGACCTGTGAGCAGCAGTATGGTTCCAAGAAAAAAAAACTATAGATACAGTCTTTGCTTTGAGGATGTTGATGGAGAAGTACAGAAAAGGTCAGAGAGAGCTGCATTGTGTTTTTGTAGATCCAATCATCTCGTTTGGGAGTTGACCTGAATTCAAAGTTCAACTGAAAACAAGCTTTAAAACATGCTTGTAAAACAAGACAGCAGGCCCTGCCATTGTAAACAATGAAAATATAACACAAACTGTTTGCTCTTAGTGGTATTACACCACAAGCTAGTTTTTGAGTATGCATCTAAGAACAAGCTTCACTTCAAATTACCTAAATATTTTCCCTTTTGGTTTCATGAAAGCCCAAGGAGTGCACTGGCAAAACAAAAAAACCAAAAAAAAACATAAAAAATTATATAAAAAATCCAGTGTCCAAAAATCAAATAAGTTGCAAATTCGAATGAATCAATAAAATCAATTTAGCGCCTAGCTGTAGCAGCAAGTGTGAAAAAGAGATGAAGAAATGTGTTCAAGCAGGTTAAAACAATGGAGAAAAGTCTCAGGTGTGTTATGTGATAAATGAGCGAGAATGAAAGGCAAGAGGTACAACATGGTGGTGAGACCAGCGATGCTGTGTGGTTTGGAGCAGGGGTCACCAATATGGTGCCCACAGGCACCAAGTAGCCCATAAGGACCATATGTGGTGCTGCCTGTTCAAAAAATAGCACAACCCTACAGTGAGCTGCATCTAAAATGTTATTTTATTTAGTTGCTCTTGCTTTTTAATCATAGTTGTATTTCCATAGATTTAAAATGATAAATGTATTAAAAACTTGTTTATATTGCATAAAGTTAAAGTGAGCTCTGACTCCTCTAGTTCAAAGGTCAGTACAGGTCGGTATAGCCCTTCGTATGACACAGTACCAATGAAGTAGCTCTCGACTCTAAACCAGGGGTCACCAACCCTGGTTTAGAATTTGTGCCACTGAGGAAGAGACAGGAGGCAGAGCTGGAGGTAGCAAAGATGAAGATGTTGATGTTCTCTTTGGGAGTGACGAGGATGGATAGGATCATGAATGAGTGCATCAAAAGGACAGCTCATGTTAGATGTTTTGGATGCCATGTACAGAAGACAGACAAGGATGCTGAGGCTGGAACTGCCAAGAAGGAGGCCTAGAGGAAGACCAAAGAAGATATTTATAGATGGGGTTAAAAAGGACATAAAGGTAGTTGTTGTGAGAGAAGAAGATGCAAAAGATAGAATTAGCAGGAAACAAATGACTCACTGAAGAAGAACAAGAAGGAGACCAGAGTACCTTCTTCCACATGTCTGTAATGTCCCCTGCAAGGCTTGTGGCAAAACTGCAAAGAGGACTTCTTAAAGCTTTGTTTCAACAACGGTTTTCCTTTTGTCAATCTTACATTAACATAAAGTTGGGGCTTCCCCGACCAATAGTTGTCCTTTGAAAATAATCTCCTAACTAAGCTCTGGATCTCTGCAGTTATTTTCTCTTTCTTTGATTTATGGTCTCCCTGCCGGGTCTGTCAGTTTAATTCAATTCAACTCAATCTTATTTATATAGCGCCAATTCACAACACATGTCATCTCAAGGCACTTTACAAAGTCAAATTCAATCAAATCATACAAATTGGTCAAAAGGTTTCATATCTAAGGAAACCCAGTAGATTCCATCAAGTCTTGACAAGCAGCATTCACTCCGTCTGCAAGTGCTGAAAAAGCAGCTTGAACGTGATTTCAAGATACATGTTCCAGTGGGAAAATGAATGTTGATGTAATGTGGATGGTAAATACACACTTTTGAAGCTAACATCTCATGGATTTATGCTGTATAATCATGCAATAGCATAATGTATTGCTCTGCCCAGGGTTCATATGGTTTACCAAAAGGCATTTGTATGCTATTTGAGTTGTATTATCGGTTTTAAACTGCTTTTATCTTTTATTTTGTTAGAACTAAGAATGATTTTAACTCCAGCTGCCCAATTTGTCTTGTTGGGTTGCAAAGCCATGCACTTGCTCCAGCTGTCATTCTGCAGCCATGTGTAACAGACACAAACGAACAGTCAGGGGCTGCTCCATCTCTGAAAGCAACCCATCGATCATAACATGGCACCACAAATTTCCTGGAAGACAGAGATAAACTCATGAGGAGAGCATGAGCGGTGGAGCCATTGCCATTGACTGTGTGTTTATGAATGTGGCTCTGGAAAATGAAAGGGGACTGTAAAAACGTCCTGGAAATGACCTTAGAGGTGTAAACGAGACATCTGGCACCTAATGCTTTCAAAGCTTCCTGTAGCTGATTGGTCAGAGTTCTTCCTTCTGCACATCTGGCTTCTGGTGTACTGGTAAAAAACAAATATGACTAAAGTGAAAAGTTCAGATGAAAAATGAAACCAACGGGAAATGCGGAGAGAGGTAGAGATTAAAGATTTTCTGGTTTCTAAACACCAAGGTTCTGTGGGATTAAAAGCCTATTGATAAATCCATTTCTTTCTTCTTATCACTTCCCCGGCCTATCTTCCCTCCACCACTCCCCCACCTCCTCACCTGCTTTTCCTCTACTCATCTTTCCACCTTTAGGCTTTCTGTAATCTCAGCACCCCGCCCTGGGTCTTGAAGAAAAGTTCAATTTTTGCATTTTCATTGTCGTTGCCCAGACCAACGGTTGCGCCTCATGAAAGTTTTATCTCCCTTATTCCCTTTCTCTCGCATTACGTCTGCATCGATAGCGGGATCCAGCTCCCCAGGTGAAGAATGATGATGAGAGAATGCGGGGAAAGCAGCAAAGGCTTGTCGTGCCAAGCTCAGAGTGACTTATGCTTTGGGGTGAATGACACCAGCCAACGTGGAGGGGAAAACTTTGAGTCCCCTTTATATCTGCCATGTAGAGCAAAATGAAATGTACTGATTTTAGGCTCTTTTTTTTTGCATCACTGGTAGAAAGATCTTTTTTGGAAAATGCCTCAAGTGGATAGCAGCAAACCAATGAGCTGCACTGGTCATTAAACTCACGGCTGAAATCACTAATGTGACTTTGCGCATTCAAATAGAGGGCTTTTGCCCTTCTCCCACATAGACCACAGGAATGTGTTTAAGGAACATGGCTCCATAACCACAAGTGTATGTGTACAATTATAAGATGTATTTATAGTCACATTATCCTAGAACAGACTGAGAATTCCTGGCCAAGGTTTTTCATATCCCAGCCCTGCCACAGAGGGGGCTTGTAGAACCATGAGGTTGTTAGAACCCTGCTCACTATGTGTTCCCAGGAGCAAAACCTAACCACAGGAGGCAGCATTTAATTTCTATTTGTATTTTAACATTTGTTTATTTTTATGTTGTGGTTTTCTAAGCTTAAAGGTTTTGTTATTTTAATGTCTTTCCTTTGTTTTTGTGTAAAGCACTTTGGACTGCCTTTTCTATGGCTGGT
Source organism: Fundulus diaphanus (assembly GCA_037039145.1). Taxonomy (NCBI): domain Eukaryota; kingdom Metazoa; phylum Chordata; class Actinopteri; order Cyprinodontiformes; family Fundulidae; genus Fundulus; species Fundulus diaphanus. The sequence goes on along the minus strand of CM073123.1, from coordinate 26,422,631 downwards.
GTTATATGAATAAACTTGCCTAGATTGTTAACAAAAAAAAAAAAAAAGTGAATCGCACGGCAGCAACTCAATGCATCAAGGGATCTGGACATGGTAAAGAAGACTTGCTGGAGTTTAAACTGAGAATCAAAAAAGGAAAACAAAGAGGACATCAGGGCCTATTTTTTTTCACTCTACTGATTTCTACTGTTCTCAAGTCTACTGTTCTCCAGATTTGCATTGCATTACATTGAAATGACTGTTGTCATTTCAGCTTTTAACTTTTTGTTCTCTCTCTTTTTTCTTCATAGTAGGTACACCTGGTCTGACGTTCTGTTGACTGTGAATTCATCCAGGGAGGACAGATCACCGACTATTACCATCTAATGTAGAACAGATTACTAGATCAATGTGTGCTTCTGTGCTTTTTGTCTGTCTTGTTGTGTCTCTGCTCTGTCTTCTGTAACCCCCAGTCGGTCGAGGCAGATGACCGTTCATACTGAGCCCGGTTCTGCTAGAGGTTTTTCCTTCCCGCTAACGGGTGTTTTTTCTTTCCACTGTCGCTTCATGCTTGCTCAGTATGAGGGATTGCAGCAAAGCCATGTACAATGCAGACGACTCTCCCTGTGGCTCTACGCTTCTCCAGGAGTGAATGCTGCTTGTCGGGACTTTGATGCAATCAACTGGTTTTCTTATATAGGAACATTTTTTGACCAATCTGTATAATCTGACCCAATCTGTATAATATGATTGAACCTAACTTGTTAAGTGCCTTGAGATGACATGTTTCATGAATTGGCGCTATATAAATAAAATTGAATTGAATTGAATTGATTAAAGTGACTTTGAATGTGGCATGGTTGTTGCTGCCAGACAGGTTCGTCTGAGTATTTCAATCACGTTTGATTCACTGGGTTTTTATTACACAAAATCATCTCAGGGGATTTATAGACAATGGTCTGAAACAGTAAAACTATTCTGTGAGAGGCAGTTGTGTAAACAAAAATATCTTGTTTATGTCGGAGGAGGTCAGAGTGGAATGGCCTTAAGGTGGTAGAGTGCCAATAGAACCTAAAAAAAACACTCAATGCATCTCTATAACATGTGGAATATCTAAGCAGATCAATGACAGCAACAGAAGACCACAAAGGCCCCACTTCTGTCAGCTAAGAACAGGAAACTAATGCCTCAATTGATATAGGATCGGTAAAACTGAACAATTATAGGTGGGTTAATGTTGCCTGGTCTGATGAATCTCAATTTCAGCTTGGATGATACGGTCGAAAGTTGATGAAAAGAGCTTGAAAGCATGGCTTCATCCTGGCTTAGATAAGTAGGTCAGGCTGGTGGTGGTGATGGGAGACTGTGGGGGATATTTTCTTGGCAAATGTTTGACCCCTTTAACCAAATAAGTATAATTTCAAGTACTATGGCCTACATGAGTATTGCTGCAGACCATGTGTTCCCATCTGTGTACTGTGTACTCCAGTGAACTCCAGTCACCAGATCTCAAACCAACAGAGCAAGTTTGGGATGTGGTGGAACTGGAGAGTTGCATCTGCAATGTTCAGCCAATCAACCTGTAGCAACTGTCATGTTTCTGTGGTGGTGAACCAAATGTCAATAGGTGGGCAAGGGATGTATGATTATTTTTTCTCCCCATACTAAATAAATGTGTTCAAATTAGAGACATATTGTAATATATTTTCTGGCATGAGACTTAGGTGTAGCCAATAAAGTGCTGATTGGGACTTTCAGTAATATACAGTGGAGGGCACAGTCACGACAATACGAAAATAGATAATTTCGAGGCTAACATTTTGTTCATTGCATTATCATTCAAGCTAAGTTTAGAAATTGTTTGCGGACTGGTTATTGTTCGTTTTATTGCATTTCGATAACTAAGCACGATTACATTCACAAGATATTCATCCACCATTTATGTCACTGTCCTGGCTCTCATTACACATCAACACAGACTTCTCTACACCAGTAAGAGTCACGACTCCACAAAAAACATTGTAAAAAGCAGTGCAGTTTTCTTCTTACCTTTCATCTTCTTGTTATGATAAGGTGGGCTCCCATTGCTCAAAAACAGAGATGCTGGTATCCACACTTTTTTCTGTAAACAGCCCACCGCTGTGTGACTCTAATCCCTTTAATTAGTAGAGTAACCAAGCTTTTTGGGTTTGTCACTGGCACTGCATGGAGTGGAAGGAGCCTGGACTCGGTGCTGGGCTTTTGGGTCTCTTCATGCGCCAGCGGGACCCTTTGTTTTTTCAAACACGTCCTACAAAACACCAGGGTGCTGCCCTATGGCAATCCTCAAGGGACATTTAACCAGCATGTATAAAATAGGAAAACATGTTTCTTCTACACAGCAATGGTGAAGCACATCTTTATTTATGCTTTTCTAAACAAAAATAGTGCACATTAAATAAGTAATGTCACCAATGTTATAACAATAAGTAACCCTAAATGTCATGATTCATTTCACGTTTGTTAAAGAATGATGATAGAGGGGAAAAGCAAAAATTTCACTTTTACTTCACTATATTTCCGAACTTAATTGCATACTTTTACTCCAATACATTTTCAATGTTTGGTTTAGTTACTCGTTACAAAAAAAAAAAAACGAGAGTGAGAGGGAGAGAAACGCAAGTGTTTTGACCCCACCTACTGATAACGTTACAGGTGTATCTATTAGCAGGTTTACCTCTTCCTGTAGGTTAACTAAGCCTGGTTTATCACTTAACCATGTTCTTAGTATACACCCGCAGGTCTAAATTCTGCCTGCACTTGGTTGTGTACAGTTTTAAAGTGTATAACACTGACCTTACCTGAAGAAGGAAAACTGAAGGCTCACAAAAAGGTTGTATTTTCTGTCTAAACTTGGTCTAAATTTCTCCTTCACTTGGTTGTGTATATTATTTTAAATGAATTTGACCTTCAAAGTTTACCAAAATATAAAAAATGTCATTCAAACTGCATTTGCCTTGTTTTACTTTTTACTTATACTTTTCATTACATTACTTGAGTACATCTATTTTTACAGTAATTTTCATACTTACTGTAAGTACAAGACATTTCAGATACTTTAAGACTTTAACTCAAGTAAGATTTCAGTCAGTGACTTGGACTTTTACCAAAGTCATATTTTGGAGAGGTACCTATACTTTTACTTGACTCTGAGATTTCAGTACTTTATACAATACTGGGGAAAAGTGACCTCCAGAAAGTCTCAGCACTGTGTTCCACTGTTATTATCAGCGACTTTGGGCTTATTTATTTATACTGTTTAATAGAGCTGGTTGTGGCTTCCCGACTCGCACACGATGTTTTTTCTAAATGCTGCAGTCTTGGCACAGAGGGATAGAATATTCTGTTCATAAGCTTCCACTGCTGCGTAAAATTTGAAGTTTAAAAGTAATTTATTGTGAAGTGAAACAGCTATCCGCACAAACATGCAGCGATGCGCAGGTTCATCATGTGCCATTTGTGTGCATGCAGCACCTTTTGTCTGAAAACGTGTGAGATAGACGGAGTGACAGCCGTTTGGTAGCAGTTAGCGGCTAGTGATAACTTCCTCAAATTTCTTTCTTTAACTTTGGTTTAACGGCTGCAAAGCTAATATTTATGTGTGCGGAATATGAGTTTGTGAACCTAAATATAGAATTGAGCTGAATAGCTGAATTGAGGACTTCTGATAAAACTTGACAAAAAATATTTTGAAACTCCATCTTACAGAGTTTTTTATGTTTTCTAAAGTTGTGCGAAGGGTCTTTTCTTAGACTGGTGCTTTATGTGCTCCATAACCTGGGATTCCCACGAAGCTTTTGCTTTTACCAGTTGCTGGAAATTGATGCTACTTCAGATAAAATGGTTGAAGGTCTGTAGCTGTACCTCTCCAGGACAAATAAAGCCACAAAAAGCTGATTTTGCTTGTTTACAGAACCTCCATGTGGGCAGACATACTGTCAGTGTGCTGCTAATATGAACAATGGAAGGAGAAGAGAGGAAAAGCTGCAAATAGATATTACTAAGTGAACACCAAATTACAGCAGACCACCAGACTTTGATAGGAAACATTCCTGTTGTATATCAGTGACAGCTGGGTTTCTTCATTGAGACAGACTGGTATAGCTTAGAATGAATCCAAAATGTCATTGCCTACTTGCTGTATGGCCTTCTTTCCTGTCTTTCTGCCTCTCCAAGTCTTTGTTTGCTGCTGTTCACATTCTTGTCAAGCTGCTTCCTGCTCTCAATTTCCATTCCTCTCACTCTGATTCTTGTCAATTCACTCTATAAAATCACCTGTTAACCTGGAAAAAAAAACTGCATTTGCATTTATACCAAGGCCTATTTTTTATTTCCATAGTTACTTTTCAGTCTATTTTATTTATTGATGGCGTCAACTGATTTTTTTTTTTGTCCTCTATCTGCGAAATGTGAGGATATTATTGTGAAATGGCTTCTGTCTCCATTTGTCTTGACAAACATTTTTACCCAGGCATATCTTCCCAGGATGGATGTGTGATTCACATTCTTCAATGACAATGTGAAACAAATATATGCAAAAATATGGATCTATTTCTCCAACAACTTTTGAGAATATATTTAAAATGACATTATGGACTGATTTTATGTGGTTGTGAGGTTGTGTTTTGGCGTTGGCTCAATTTATGTTGGACTGCTGCTGAATTCTGACATCTAGTTGCCCATTTCTTTATAGTCATAAAAGTGTTGTAATATCTTTTATATTATTTATCATAACTCCTTCAGTCTTGACATTATGACTCAAAACCCACCTGTTCCAGCTCGCTTATTTGTAAATACACTGCTCTTGTCCCTCCCCATAACTGTTTTTATGTTCCTGTACTTGTATTTTTGTATTTTCATTTTTATTTTCTGTAAAGTGACCTTGAGTGTCCAGAAAGGCTGTGTTAAATAAAATGTATTATTATTATTATTATTATTATTATTATTATTATTATTATTATTATTATTATTATTATTATTATTATTATTATTATTCCCTCACCCAATTTCTGAAAACCATGGTGTCCAGCATGCTGCTTCTGATTCTGAGCATATCTCAGCCTTCAACCAGGATTTAGCCACCGCTCCCCCATCATAACTTTTTATAGATTTGCCCATTCTTCTTTGCAAATTAGCTAGAGCTTAGTCAAATTTAATGAACAACACTGTTAAGCATGTTGCCATTGATTCACTATCAGATTTAGACATGGACTTTAACTGGACCATTCAGCTAAATAAATATGCTTTGATCTAACCCATTCAATTGAAGCTCTGGTTTGATGTTTAGTGTAATCTGCTTTCAGGTGAACCCACCCTAAATCCAGGCGAAAATAGACCTGCCATTGGTCACTTGATATTTTCTCTCTCTCTCTCAAACAATCTGCCATGACATCACAGCCATCTTCCTGTCTGTTCAACTCAGAAGCGACGGAGATGGATTTCACCAAGCGAGTCATGGTGTCGTATGTAATGTGAAAAGCCGAACAACGGCGCTGGCGTCCCCGGGTCCCCCAGATCCTCCAGAAATGCACCCGGTTTGTTGATTACTGGATGAGGCTTGCTTTGAGCGGTACGTTCATCTTTCCAGGATGCAGCATGAGGACCTGCTGCCCCGTGGTAGACAGATCTCCCCCTGGGACATGGATCTCCCTCCGGAACACCAACTGTGGGCGTCTTCAGCCAGTAAACCCGTCATTGCTCAATAGAAATCTATCTTAATTGTACTGTCTGAAAATGTAACACAAAAAAAACATTTTTGTTTTTAAATAAATAGACAAGGAGGACTGTAAACATGATGCAAATTGACAGAAAAGTTAATATTTTTTAACTCAAGCGAGATTTTGCTTCGCTCTATTTGCCCAAATTGTGCTGTTCGTATCTAAACGTGTCCTTCGTATTGCAGATCGCTAATCTGCTCCTGAAAGTGCCTTTACATATAGAGAAAATGTAAATCACTTGCTTCAAATATGTCGTTTGCGTTCGGTGTGAACATGTAGCCTCTAATAGTTTCCTTTTTTTTTTTTACAGGATTGCCCCATATTCACATGCAACCACCTTTCCATAAACTCTGACCAGCCTCCCTGTCCTGGCTGAATAGCAGGATTACCACAGAATAATGTTGCCACCCTAGTGTTTCACCGTAAAGATTGTGTGTTCAGGTTTAGGCACAGTTTCCATAACCTGACAACAGCCAGCTGTATGTCGTTCCGCCTAGCTCCACTCACATACATCTGGGACTCCGCCATAGAAATTGCATTTACAGAAGGCTGGGCCTTATCAAAAATTCTTGCATATGATTGGATAAGCCACTTGTCTGTCATCTTTATTGACGTGCTATTTCAACCACTCACACCGAAGCTAACCCGTGACGCTAATGATAGCGACGCAGGAAAAAAAAAAAATAAAATAATAATAATGTGTTTGCGGCTCTAGTGGCACGCGTTTTATTGACAGTGAGCTGACAGGAAGAGGGGGGAAGACAGGCGGCAAAGCGCCGCGGGTCGGAGTCGATTCCGGGCCGACCGCGTTGAGGACTAAAGGCCTCCTAACATGGTTAGCGCTAACCGCTAACCGCTCCGGGGCGCGTCCGCGTCTGCACGTCCGCTGGCCCCGGAAAACAAAACTTGCCAAATCCGGTCGGGAGAAGGGCGAAAACATCGTTTCCACCAACAAAAGCCTTCAGAGGCGTTCTCTGATGTTCTTTTAATGAAACAATATTAGGTAGATTGGACAACACGGAAGAAATAGCAGCATTAATGCTAACGCTTGCTTCCTCGACGAGCCGCCATTGCTATCAAAACAGTCTCACGTCATGGTCGCGTCTCCACTACGTCACATATATGAAACTCCAGCCCTGCGTCCTGATTGGCCAGACCATAAAATCGGTTAGAGAAATCATTCTCTATCGGCGGTGTCCCAGATGTATGTGAGTGGAGCTAGGCGGAGCGACATACAGCTGGCTGTTGTCAGGTTACAGTTTCCATGCCACACATAGCATTTTGCATGCAGGCCAAAAAGTTGTATTTGCCCCTCATCAGACCAGAGATACGTCTTTCACACGTTTGCTGTGTCTTCTACTTAGAATTTGGCAAACTGCAGAGATGACTTTTGATGGCTTTTTTTCAATAATGACTTTCTTTTTGCGTCTTTTCCATTAAGGCCAGATTTGCAAAGTGCACAGTTAATAGTTGTCCTGTCAGCACCTCCCACCTCAGCTGTGGATCTCTGCATCTCCAAAGTTTCCGAGGACGTTGTGACTTCTCTGATTAAAGTTTCCTCAGCTGGCCCCTCAGTTTTGGGGGATACAGCCCCCATATGTCTGTAGATTTGGACATTGTATTGCAAGCTAAACCTGATTTCAACTTGTCCATAATGTTCCCCTTGATCTGCTGGATGCATTCCTTGATCTTCAAGCTGCTGTTTGTGCACTAATGTTTTCTGAGGCCTTCATCAAACTGATTACGTACTGGTGGACTCTATTTATTAAGTAGGTGAGTTCTCATGGAAGTTGATTGCAAAGGATCTATTTAATTAGCGGTCAGTCTGAAATTTTCTGAACAGCAACATGCCAAAAAAAGCCTCAGAGGTGTATTTTTACTTCCCTGATGCAGCGTTCAGTCTTTATTCTCTGTAATAACATAGAAAGTGTGATGTATTCAATTAAACTAATTTCCTTTGATCTTTTTTTATCTTATGAATACTAAGAGATTTGCACGGTTACAGAAGCAAATCAAAATACCTCAAACTCTCAATCATTTCGACCCCTTATTGGGAGCAGATATTGACAGCCAGTAGCATGTGTGTTTATTTTGAAAAAGCTCCGGTTCCCCGTGGCCGGGCCTGAGAGGCTCTCACAGCGAGAGCAGGGAGCAGGGAGACAAGGCTTTGAACAAGGCGGGGAGGATGAGCGGGGGTGTTGGAGATAGATCAGGAAACAGTGAGTAATGCAACAGCAGGGAATTGATGAGTTCGTAGATAAGGGGAAGCTAAAACTGTGCAAGACATCAAGGGAGGGAGAGTGAAGAAGAGGAAGAAGATGTTTGAATAACCTGAAAGTGAGAGGCAGGGTGAAAAGGGGAATAAGGAGCACGGGGAAATGATGAGATAAAATGAGTCTGTCTGGGCTAGGAGAGATGGATTATAGTGTCTCCAGCTACCTGTGCGGGGGTCACTGTTAAACTGCCTAGGCCAGATAAGGGCTTGAAGGAGTTTGAACATGGGAAAACATTGACTGGTTACCTCATTGATTTAGCCAAGATGGAGGACAGAGCGGTGAGCCGAGTTCAGACCTGTACAGCTGTTCATCAGTGTGTCAGGACCTGCAGCACCCAGTCGGCCCTTCGATCTGCTGGTATCCCCAACATGGAGGGATTGGCATCCACTTGAAAAATATAATATGCCACTTAGCTACTAAGCCACAACTTTAAATACTCAATCCTTTAAAAGGCTGCACACTCTTTTACGGTGAGTGATGGGGGAAAAAAAATCAGCATCCATCTGTTTCTGTTAAGCTCAGTCCAAGTCCTATGACACTGGACAGGCCGTCCTCATTCTCAGAGGCAATTTAAAGTCTTAACATGAAATTGAATCTTTGACCGGAGAGAACCCAGAGCACCTGGAGAAATCACATTCATCCATCTTCTTCTGCTTAGCCGATATTCAGTGGCAGGGGTAACCTGTAGGAGGGACACCCAGACATCCCTCTCCCCAACGACACTCTCCAGCTCATTCTGGGGCATCCCAAAATGTTACCTGGCTAGAAGAGATATATATCTAGTCCCTTGAATGGGCTCTGAGTCAGCTCCAGGGTCTGCTTGGAAAACTTTGTAAAGGAGACACTGAAAATCAGTGCCTAAATAAAAAAAGTGATTCATCCAAAACTAAATCCAAACAACTAGGTTTATCATAGTGCTTGTATTTTATTTGTTTGTTGGGATGTTCCCTTCATTTCTGGTCTTTCCTGCTGTTCTCACTGCAAAACAGTCAAAACGTCGCCCCTGCATTGCATCAGTCTTTTACTTCCCTCAGGACATAATGTATACTGTATACTGTAGATCCCTGAGTTTTCCCTCACTCAATACCCAATGTTTGACCCTATTGTGTGGTATGTCAAAGCACATGTTCTCGGCTCTTTGTTTCATCCTGCATTAAAATTTATGGTTTTTTTTGCATCTGGATTTGAGTCTCCATTAATTTCACACAACTTTGCATAAAAAGAGACCACCTACAGTATCACTGATCAAAATCTCTAAAGCTTTTTGAATCATAAACACTGTGCCTGATAGAATTGTTTCAGTTCATCTACATCTATTTTCTGATATTTTTCCTTCTCAAATAAGAAAAAGGAATTATATATGAGGTAAAATATATCCGTTATATAAGAAAACTGCCAAATGCCTCCAAGAGAATGCCCAGGATTGTGTACGTACAGACGATAAACAGACTAAAAAGGCTATGCTCTCCAGGTAAATGCCTTTTATTTCTTGTTGCTCTGGGCCAAGTCCTGTTCTGACATTTGTTTTTAGGGTGGTGGGAGGTGAACACTGAGAGAGGAACAGCCAAGGGTAGGATGTCTATAATTACATATTGATTTCTCGGCGGCCACTGTTCAGCTAGCGCTGTGAAAGTGTAGAATAAATCACTTGGTCTGTATGAAAGCTAAGTATTTATTCTTTTTAATTCGGTTTATGGTGATCTTGATTCATGCCCCACAACCTCAGTCACGCCTCAGCGCGGCTGCCCTCTTCATCATAGCAGACCATGGTACATAGCTATGAGTTTGAGAGTGCACTTCCTAAGAGGAAAGTCCTTTATATCTGTGGCTGCTTTGTGCATTAACAAGTTCTGCTCCATGAAAAGACAGAGATGAAAACACAATTCATTAACCACGATCGTTACCTAAGTCTGCTAGTTTCCCTCGAGAGTTTTAGTGAAGTAAAAGATGCAATGTTGAAAACATTTCATGGGAGGTGACTGTTGCTTCTTATTTAAAACATGAACTTTAGGATGTGTTTTAACATGAGCCACACAGTACAAGAGCGTTTGATTGTAATGAAAGAGCATATGTAGGTATTTCATTAAATGAATGAAACAAAGCAAGAAAAGTCAACTCACTGCACTGTAAGTTTACATCACAGTGCAGTAAGATGACATGGACCCTCTGTTGACGGCCATTGCTGGGGTGGGAGGTGCTGCAGCAACATATGCAAAGTTATTAAAATTAACAGCTTTTGTTAACGCCCAGCCATCTTCCCAGGTGATTCGAAATAATTTTTGATGGCTGTTTTCTCACTGATCTTTGCGGAGAGCCAGCATTAAAATGGTCATATCTTCTTCAATTATTTTTTTGACATCCACAACTTTTACATCATTGGAAAACTTAGGTTCCACTCTTTCAGGATCTGTAAATAACACAAAACGACAGTGGGGAGAGTTGTTCCTGGTTTTGTCATGGCCTGTCACATTTTATCAATACTGTGCATTACTTACTCTGGTTGTATTTTTTTACTTTTACTTTAGCCTTTGTGAGAAGTTATTTTTTTGTTATGTTTAGAGATAACTTTAGATTGGATTAGCTGTTAACTCTCTCTGTGTCTTTGCCACTGTCACACATGAATTTCCACATTGTGTGACAACGAAGGAGTTTCATATCTTATCTTATCTTCTCTTATGTCTTAAAGCTATAGTGGACGATTTTTCTGGAAATGTAGGTAAGAAACACCCAAGTCCCTTTTTGAATAACTGTGCATGCGCAAGACTACCTGCTCTTCCATTCCTCAAGGGTATCACATGAAAGAATCTCCCAAATACACTCTGGTCTTATTTCTTTCTTTTGGGGCCTTCCTCTTCTTCTCATAACTTGTAAGACAGTTTGTTCTTGCAACTCTCAGCCATTTTCAAAGTATACGGTGAGAGCGGCGGTGCTACAATGAAGCTGAAGCTAGCAGGATACATAAAACACCAGAAATGTGCAGCCAGGAAGTGGAAACTAACAAAGAACGAGCACGCACATTGCCGTTACATGAGCGCGTCACAATGATTGGCATGTGGGACAACTAATACATAAAGTGATATACCCGGAAGATCGTCCACTATACCTTTAAGCAAGGAGTCCAAAGCAAAGCCATTAGCATAAGAACTGGTTGTGAATCATTTGTAAAAGTACCTCCTTTGTTCACTCAGATGGCTCAAGTAAACATTAGTTGCACCTTGTTCTTAACAGCTGGCCCAGTAAAACCCGATTCTCCTGAGGGTAGCTTTGAGAAAAGGACATGACTTTAACAGATTTAAAAACAATCATACTTTGCTTTAAGGTGGGATTTTGAAGAACTGTCAAACGTACCCTAACTGTTACAAATGAGCAAAAAGGTGCTTAACATCACTGGTGGTAGAAGACACTGGTGCACTTTGAGTGGTGAGCATGACTATAAAAGCACTATATACATTTTGTTCATTTAGGCTAATGAAAGAAGCAAAGTTTCATTAATGAACAATTTTCAATACAATTACATTCAACTAAATAGAAGTACAGAGAGAGAGTAAATAAAGTGACCAACACAAAAACACCCTGTGGTGCTCCTGCGCTGCTGACTACCTGGTTAGACGCACAACTATTCAGTCTCACAAACTGTGGTCTTTTTGTCAGGTAGTCTCTGATCCAGGCGATTGTTGAGGCCTTCACCTGAGTCTTCTGGTGTTTCTGACAAAGAACTGTGTTGAATGCACAGGAGAAATCAAAGAACATGATCTTCACAGTGCTGCTACTTTCTCCTGTAGTTGCCTTATTATACTCAGAGCTAAAATACAAACAAAAATACTGTTCCAGAACTCCAAAGGTTTAGGGCAAGACCAAAAGTGATGACCCAGTGTACAAATCCCCAATTTCCCTTTTTGTTGTTGTGTGTCCTGTCTGGCAATGTGGCATTAAGAATTGCTGTGTTAATGCCAAAAAGAGCCCAACAGATTTTAGTTTTCCAAGTGGAGCCTTACTCCGTTCGGCATAGTACTCCGCTTGATTTATATATTCAATAAGCTTTATTAGATTTTATGCTGGGACTATTTCATGTTCAATGGACACTGAAATGGGAAGGTAAAAGAGGAAAAAAAGGAGAGAAACAGATGAGACAAAATGCTAAAAGAGAGAAAAGGGAAAAAAAGAGGAGAGGGAAAGAGCAATATAACATCCTCTGAGTCTGCTTCTACACCTGCAAAGAGAGATATAAAAGGAATGGCAAAACCAACCGATAAAGTATTATAGGTACAAACAAGCAACACCTTGACAGAACATGCAGTATTATTTAATATGAAATGTATAAAGTGACAACTAAAGTTAATAATAGGGGTTTTCTGTATAGAAGTGAATCTGTAAGTACCTCAATCCAAGCGCCTGTAGGTTTGGTTTCAATATCCAGTTATCATAATTGTGTGATACAGCTGGAAACATTTTATTATATAAGTAAGGCAGAAATTAAAAGGACTATATGGAACATCTTTGCATGGTGTTGCCTATGAATGATTAAAGTTAGAGTTTTACATGAAATGGCACATGCAACGAAGATGAATGGCATTCAAATGTGCATATTTTTGAAGCTTCTTTGGTTTGGGTTTGGGTTTGACTTTGACGATTTAATTTTAGTCCATTTCATCAGAATTTAAAGGTCACAGGGTTTACCATAAAGCCTGAAAGGGAGCAGTAAGTGAAGGGGAGAGATCTGTGCTTACATGTTAGCAAAAAGATTCAGAACTTTTATCTGTCTGTACTCTCTCTTAAAATGATCTATTCTTTTTAATATAAGACTAAATGACTGTGTGGAGTGATTGCTAAAGTTGTTATTTTTCTAACAGTTGCTGTTTCTGATGTTTCTGTGAATGTTATAATGTTTTTTTTTATGCCACATGGTTTCTTTAGAGTAAACCAAAGAGATAATTAAGAGGAAATGTACAATGGATGCATATCATGGAGGGACCACCAGGATGTTACCTTTTTTATCTTGGGTCATGCACAGTGTCAACTCCAATATATTGTGTTTTTGAAATTTACAAACTTTGCTTTCTCTACAGACTCATTTTAAGACCACAAAAAGACAGAGAGCTCCTCTCTCCTGTAGTTGACATATTAAAAGTTAGGAATCATCACTTCTAGGACAAGTTGAAGCTTTGATTGCAAAGTAAATTATTGTAAAACTCTATTTAATCATGTAGTAGTGAACTAAATGATTTTAAAAATCCAAATGCCATAATTTTCATAGTTGAATGCACAAGTCTATCAATGGCTTGAGAGAAACTTTCTCTTAAAAGCTCTTGAAAAATGTTTTCCATATAAAAAGGATAGATGATGTACTTGAGAGATGCAGAGAGTGAGTGCGTCTCTCCTCCAGAATAGAAGGTCCTGGTCGGGGCGCTACGTTGCTGGTGCCTGGCTGCACACCTGCCGGTAATCCTCTCATCAGGCTGCCGGGAGATATGAGGAGTAATGAGACGACCTTCGCCTGATGCTCAACATACCTGGTTAGAGACCAGCCAAACATTCTCCAAGTCCTTGGACTAACCTTTTCAAGTGTTTACTTCTATGTTTCTTTTGCTGTGCTCATTCCAAGCCTTGCTTATCTGTAATTGCTGTGCCTCCCAAGGTTGTTGACTCCTTACTGTTTTTTGTATCAACCCTGCATTCCTTCATGGCAAGAATCCACCAAGTAAGATCCCCTCTTGACAAACGCCCATGGTTGTGTTCTAGCCACTCCTTCTTTTCCCCCCAGACTACCTTCTCCGGAGGCCATTTACCCCAAACCCCTCATGTTATCACTAGGCTCCCCCTCCTCCTTAAGCTCCCCCCTCACCTCAGCAGAGTAAGCCTCTTTCATTAATTACTCAACCTTTCGGACACAATCTCTCAATTACTCTTGACTCAACTTTCCTCTTCGTCTCCAGATCCAGATGAACCCAGGTTGCCGAAGCCCTGCAAACAGATTCCTTCTCCTGTATCATTTATCGTAAATAAATATTCAATTTTCACTTTGGTACTGAGTCCTGACATGGTTTCTGCATGTGGATCAGAAAAATCCCTGGCAATATGATGTAGAAAATACGATGGAGGAAATACTTACATATTGGACAACACAGCTGGGATGATTTTGTTATTGGCCAGTGATATTTAGGGCCATAAAAGAAGCTCAGCAGGAAAAACCTGCACTCCTTTTTTGTCCTGCTTCCTGGAATCCATTCCTTTCTTAAACAGACACCAGAATCATGCTTGGGTAACTGGGGCCTGGCAGGGTTGGTAGGTTGACGCCCCTGGTTTCTTCTGCTGTTCCCTGGATGGATGCGAGGTGTGGTTGTCTTTCCCTGGTTTCCCCCATGGTGGTTGTAGGAGGCTTTTTTGTAGCAGATAGTTAACGGTATACTTTGCTGCAAGATGAATACTCGTGAAATCTGTGCATTCACAAACACATAAAAATCCATCTTGTACCGCTCCAGCTTAAATTGGAATACTGCAGTATTGTGGTTTAAGGCAGGACATACTGGTGCAACAAAATAAAAAGCTGATGAGCCCACAGCCGAACCAACATAAACATGGCAGCGCATGAGGACTCACGCGTAGCTGCTGCTATCATCTGTTTTGTAAGAATCCACAATTTCTTCTTTGAAAGAAGAACAGCAAGAAGTGTCTTGACCAGATTACCTTCTTGTGGTTTCGCATGATGGTGCTGCTTACGGTTTAATTTGAAACCATGATTGGCTAAAACCAACCATTTGTGGGCGGGCACTGGGTGTTGCTTTGCCCAATCAGGTTGGAGAGTTCTGTTGAAGGTCCCTCCTCTCCCCAAACAGATTCAATGGGAGCAGTTCCATATTGATATTGTGCTACACATTATCAAGCTGGCTGGCCAGGTTAGGTTATTGGGGTTTTGTCATTTTTGTCTACATGTTTTCTTTGTGCTTTTTCTCTTTCTCTTACTCTGTCATGGTCCCTCTTTCCCTGTCATGATTGGCATCAGTTTGTACATAATCATCTTAACAGCAATAAAATAGATCATCATGAGTTGGGCTTCACGGGAGGATTAATAGGCATAAAACCTCCTGTCTGGGAAAACTGACAAGAGATAAAGTGAGGTATAAAACTGTTGTTCTGAACCTTATTGATTATAATAATGATAAAAATATTTATGAGAGATTAAAAGTCACAGTAAAACATTTTCTGAAGTGTTAATGAACTAAATAAATTCCTTTTTTGGTGAGGATACTTTCCTGCATTATTGGCATAGCACACACTCCTAAATCAACACTTTACTTGTCATGATGTGAAGTTTTTATGGACCCAAAGTGAGGCAGGGAGGGAAAGAGACATGGTGTCATGTTGATGGTAGCTTTAATGATGAAACAGAAACTTACAAGAACAGGAAACTCATGAGCCAGGAACTACAGCAATCAACAGAGAATTCAACGAGGAAAAACACAAACCAGGAACTTAATCAGGTTATAATGCTCATCAGAAAACCAAACAGCTGGGGGAAAGGCACAGGTGGGGAGCTGAGGAAGACAAGAAACACAAACTACATAAGCACAAAAATACATCGTGAATAATGACAACACTTACACTTTTTTTTCAAGATGGCACAGAAATTCAATTCAATTCAATTTTATTTATATAGCAGCAATTCAGAACACGTCATCTCAAGGCAATTTACAAAGTCAATTTCAATCAAATCATGCAGACAGAAAGTTATGGAAAGAGGGAAGGTGGGCGTTAGCACAGTTTTCTTTTTTGTTTATGAAGTTCACATCCATCCACCATTCATCACACCCAAAAGAGAAAAATCCAGAGATCAGTTAGCCAAGCAACACCCTTTAGATTCTGGAGGATCCAAGGATATTTGGTCCATCCTGCGAATTCTGGGTCTGCCATGGCATCTCCTACTGGGAATGTTCCACATTACTTCCAACATCTAGGATCTCATTCTTTCAGTCGTGATCCATATCTCATGGCCGTAGGTAAGTTCAGAACAAAGGTGGTCCTTTAAAATCAATAAATTAGCTGTTCTTCATCACAAGAGACCAGAGCAGAGCCAGGATACAGCAGACTAAGCCTTATCCATCTCTTCATCTCACGCGCTATCCTAACATCATCCCTGAACAAGATAACTGAGTACTTTAACTACTTTGCTTCAGGCAAAGACGTACCCACTTAATCGGTGAGCAGTGTACACTTTTCTTATTAAGAACCAAGGCTTCAGACTGTGAAGGAGCTGCCTCTTCAATGTCTAAAACCAGGAGGCAATCTCAAAATGTGCCGTAAACTGCTCCAAACATGCTGAAGGTCATGGCAAGAAAAGGTCAAACAAACCAAATGTCATGAACCAAGACAGAGGGACCCAGTATTCATTAAAAAGGAAAGATGAGATCCAGAAGTCCTAACAACAGACAAGCTCCTCTTTATGACTACCTTTATGACTCTACCTTGAAATCTGGTTTCCAGGGCTCTACTAACAGGATCGGTCCAACCAACACTTAAAATAAGCCAAACATTTGTGCCAAGAACACAGACACAGCTGTTGCTTTGTTTATCTAAGTATAACCACTAAAAGCATCTCTGACACCCTGTTTTACTACAGCACCACTTACAGACTGCCTGGGAAACCTTCTAGAGATTCACAAAACACAAGCAAACTGGACACCCAAACTCCCATGAACCCTTCTTCAATTCCACAAGGGTAAAGATCAAACACATATTAAATTTTACAGCATACATTACTTCACTGCTTGTGAGATTAAAATAGTTCTCTTTAAACTCAGGAAAAGATTAGACCTAAACACTGTCTTCACTGTTACTGGAATCAGTGACAGGCCTTGAAAATCAGTTCATTGACGTCATCATACCGTTCACCTGTTAACACCCCAGCAGTGATTCGTGTTAATAGAAAGCTCTTAAAGTTCTGACAGAAACTATCAACTTGTTTGTGGAACTTTCTGTCATTCCTCTCTCTCTGCTGACATTTCAGACTGTGCTCTTGGCGGAGGCTGTCATGTTTTCAGCCCCTCAGTTTGATCAAGATGGAGGCACAGCGAGAGGCACCATTAACATGATTTATAGTTGTCATTGTGGTTGTTGTGGCTACCCAACTTCCAATGCTCTCACCTCTGTAAAAGCAGTTTGGATCCCCACTCCTGGCCCACTAATGCTCATCATCGTCTGCACGCACACAACAGCACACGTGCGGAAACACACAGAGGCCATTTTCAGTCTGAAAAGCACAAAACACACCCACACATGGAATTGCTCAGTGAAAGCAGCACAGCTCTCCCTAGGCCAAGGAGCTTGTGTAACACACTTCATTTGACACATTCATCGTTCAGCTTGAGCTAAAAGCACTGCACTCAAATACAAACTGAATTCATTTGCACCAAAACAAGGGAACAAAAGCATTTCAATAGCTAACCAAAATGATGCTCATTGCCTCCATCTACTGCAGCTCGATGAATGCGTGGGGTGAATGAGCTTTGGCTGTGGGGGAAGAAGAGGGGAAATAAATCCAATCCAGCAAAGCTATCATTGTGCCTGATGACTGTGACACCTGAAATCATCCCTCAAACTTTTACTTCTGTCTCTAGCGTAGCTGCACCTTCTCATTACTGTTTGGATCCCGCTGAAACAATCAAAGCCACAGGGAGGTTGACTTTTTGGAGCTCCGCTGTTTGTGGCGCGGTGAGATCCAGCTGTCGGGGGGTTGCGTTTATGAAGTACTTCGCCAGCCGACAGCTCAACACTTCGCACATGACGAATAGAGGAATTTGCAGTGGATCGAATGTGTAATCTAGAAGGAGGTTTGGAGTAATCAGACTATCACAGTTTATGACAGACAATCTGTCAGAAAACGTGAATAGCTTCCAGCAACAAGCCACTGCAGTCTGTTTTCCATCAAAGTGATGCTTGATCCGCAGTGCCCGCATTAAACACAAGTGTCAGCACATGTGCTTTAACTTCTAATACTGGTGGTAATAAAAAAAATAATAATTCAGCGACAACAACAAGATGCAGCGGAATCAAAAGTATTTGACCTCTCACATTTCTTTTATTTTTGCTTTTCTGTCACAAATGTTTTAGATAATCAAAAGAATAACAAACAAAAAGAAGAATAGCAACAATCTAATTTAAAATTATGATTTCATGTGTTAAAGTTGCTGTCAAACTGTTTTCGAAATTATGGCTTTAAAGACCTTCTAAGCACCAGGGCTCTACTCCGCCCACATCTAATATTTGAAAAAATGCCTAAAGGAAGTGGTGGTCGGCAGACCAGAGAATGTGCGGGGAGAGAGGGCTGGGCCGGGATGTGTTCCATTAGTACAAGTTAAATAAATGCTAAATGTACTAACAGAATGATAAGCTAAGAAATTATTACTGACTTGAAAACCGATAGAAAGATTGCAAAGCTCCCTATTCCAACACAAACTCTATATGGAGTATAGTCCCGATGGCAGACCTACTGATGTCAGTTTTTCTGGGTGACGTCACAATTTCTTTTGAGCCAATACCAACACTGCTTCAAAATTCAAAAGCAGTACACACATTAAATTTGAGGAGGGTGCCACACAGGCGGTTTTAGACACAAAAGCAGGATTTCAGTAAATGTGCAGTAAATTGTCCAATTAATGACTGGGAAATTTAAGGCAGCACTATGCAACATCCACATATACAGTTTATTAGCAGAAAAAATTCGCTTTGGGGGTCAGTTGTTGTCTCAGCTCAGGCCCACTTCGTTATGCATCAGGTCAATGATCCACCTCTGTACGGTACACAAAAATCCAAAAAACAAAATGATGGTTTTGGAGTGGCCCGGTTTATGTATTGATCTAAATCTACTTGAGGTGCTGTTGCATGACCTTAAACAGACTGTTTGGCCGAATTAAAGCAAATCTGCAAAGAAGAGAGCATCAGAATTTATCCACAGTGATGTAAAAGTCTCATAGTTACCACAAGGGTGGCACAACCAGGGTCTGGAATTAACACTCGCCAGACGCCAAATGCGAGTAAATTTGCTGTTTGGCGAGTAAATTTCAGAGGGCTAGCTGCCATATGGCAAGTAAATGTTTGCACCAAATAAGTAGCCTTTTTCAGTCATAATTTGGGTGGGTGCTTCTTTATGTTCCTCTGCTTTAAGCTGGTATGACAATAAATGCGCACGTACACAAACACTCGCACGTGATGCAAGATCTACAGCAACTACGTCATGTCCGTTTGCTAACAATTAGCTTTTAGCTCAGGCTAATTACGTAGCAGGATTATGTGGATATATTTAGCCGGGGTCAATCAAAAATAATATTTTGGCCGGTAAAAAATATGCTTGGCTGGTTGATTCTTGCATCTGGCGGCCAACTTGGCCGTTGAATCAGGAAGTTAATTTCGGACACTGGGCACAATCACTTATTAGGTTTAGGGAGTAAATAACTTTACAAACAGACCCAAATGGGTTTGGATTGGGTTTTTCCTTTAATAAATATATCATCATTTGAAAACTGCCTTTTTGCATTTATTAAAGTTGGCCTTGTCTAACATTAAAATTTGTTTGTACAAACAGAAGAACTTGGTAGGGGGAAAGTGCATTTTGCCAGAAAGCAAAATATAGTATAGTATATCAGCATGTGTTCCACTCTGCAGTCTACTCCACTGCAAGACATCCACTTTAACCACCCCTAAGAAATTAAATTTTTTAAAAATGTGTATTAAAAAAAAACACCATTAGAGTTTTTTGTTATTCTAAAGAAGCAACCACTTGAAGACCAAGCCATGCGTAGCTTAATGGCTTTGACTGCAGTGGCCAGCTTCGTGCTCAAAACACTGTATAGGTTTTCTCATTTCATGAAGCGGAGCATTGACGTGTGATTGTGTAGGAGTGCTGCAAGTAATGTTGCTGGAAGTAATGAAACATGATGGAAAACAAATGTTTAATTGATTTTCACGCCAAGTTATACAGTGCTTCACATCGTACTAAACAGAGATGTGTCATAATCAGAGTAAATTAGTTAACATTTTTGGCTATGGTAATGAGTAATAAACAGTGCAGTAATGTGGTTTAGCCAATAGATTACTATGAAACGTTTCTATAACAAAGTTTAACATTGATCTCATCCTCTCATATGAAATATCCATTTATATAGTAATAGGTAACAATCTGCTGATTGGGTTGGAAACCAATGTTGCTTTCAGTTGATAAAAACAAATATTTCCAGTGTTTTCCTTCACTGCATCGATCTGTGAACTCACTGTATCCTTTTTCATGCTTGACACACAACAAATTGATTCAATGAGGGGAAATTGCAAAAATCACATAAACTGAGTCTTTGATGGATTAGGCTGGCAGTGACATCTATAATGCTGATGTAAAACCACAATGCATTTTCTTTCCCTCCTGTTTGGTAAGTGAGAAACTCTAACATCATGAGTGATTCATGGCCAGTCACGTTTGCTGGTTTTAAGTAAAAACCCAGCTCTCCTCTATCCTGAAGTACACAAACGGAGACGTTGGTTAACAAAAACACCACATTGAGAGAGGGCTGGTGCTGTCTGTTCAACAGCTAAAGGTTGCAGCAGAGCTTTCAAATTTAAGCAATGTTAGAAAAATTGTACTTGTTTTTAAATATTGTCTGATGAACAGAAATAAATGCTGCAAAACCTGAGCGAGCAACAGTACAACCACGCTGCAGTGGAGTGACAGCTGTCTCACTAAATTTTTTTGCGCACTTTTTTCCTTCAAAGTAGCTCAAGTTTAATTTCCAAGTCTTATCAAAGATTCTCTATTGTATTTTGCTCTGGACTTTGACTGGCTCATTCTAACACACGAAAATGCTTTGATTTGATCATTCCATTGCAACCCTGGCTATGTGTTTATGTTCGATGTCCTGTTGGAAGTTAAACCTCTGCCCCAATCTTAATCCATCACCTCCGATAAGATTCCCTGTCCCTCATCCAACCAGAGGACCATTTTACATGTGTGCTGTGTCCCCTACATGGCTTGTGGTACACTATAAAAGGGGCTTCTTATATCTTACTTTCGACAATTGCCTTATTCTTGACAATATTCCATAATGGCCAGATTTGTAAAGTGCACAACTAATAGTTGTCCTGTCAATGCACTTTCTAGCCTGAGGTGTGGCTCTAGGAGCTCTTTCAAAATTACCAGAATTACGGCCAAATCATACAACCACAAGGACAGGTAATTTTGTTTTCCTTCTAAGGGCTGCAAGAATAAAATGACACCCTTCTGTTCTTGCTGCTCTGTCTTAGGGTTTCTTCTAGCTTGTTCATCACTTGAGCACAACTTTTTTTTGTTGCAAGGTGTCTGACAACTGTTATATACAAATGAAACTATAAGTAGGAACCATGGGAACTTCCCAGCAGTTATGCCCCTGAGATCTTGAGAAATAAAAATTGTCCTGACCAGAAATAACTTTTACTGAAGCAATAAAGTTCGCTGCCATTTAGCTTTGTGCAAGATTTTTTCTTGCATTAAGTTCTTTATTGAATTCATTGCTAAAGGAGGGACAGCAAAATGACATTGCAGGATTTACTCCTCCTGCACGAACATCTGCAACAATGGACAGTCGCTTGCATTGTGAAAGGAAAACTTCCCTTTAACATAAGGAAACCCTCTGGAATATCTGGCTCAGCATGAGCAACCATTTGCCATGACCAACTTGGGTGTAGTGTAAAGATGACTAGCAACATTTGGCGTTCAACTACTATTAACAATTATTAGTAATAAAATTATTAACAAAGTTAGAATATTTTCTTTTAATTAAACAAAAAATAGTCAAAGCACCACCTGATCATCATGAATACCGATATTTAACTCTGTTTGGGTCAGGTATAATTCTATGAATACCAGTCTAAGGGGTTGATATTATAGAACAATTGGGAAAGGTGGCAATTTGCGCACTGCCATTTTCAAATAGCAAGCATTGCACAAAAGTACAGAATAAACACATTTTGGATCAGCTGAAGGTTTTTAGTACAAAATTGAAATACTTCAGCTTTGAAGTAGCAAATGGGTGGACTAGTTTTTCAGCATTACTCCATATTCCTAATATATATTTCTAATTTTGGCTATATTTGTTCGGTCATACTCTGTTCCCTAGTCTGAACCCTCAATTGTTATTGTTTTTGAGAACCAATAAATTTGGCTAGATTCCAAAAAGCATAACCAGCCTAATAGAAGATTTTTGGCCAGAGCTGAAAAGCTGTGTGTAAATAAGGCAGCCCACAAATCTATATCAGTTACGGCAGCTCTATCAGGAAAAATTAGTAAAATTTCTAGAAAACTATTGTGCGAAGCAAGTCGCCGAATACACAACACAGTTAATTCTAATGAAATGTAAGTTTACTGGCTGTTAAACTCTGAAACATTTTGCCCTTGCAACTTCACTTTGCTGAGTCTGTGGAAGCTTTTAAAAGCCAACTGAAAATCATCTTGTTCTTTTACGTCATGATTTTAATATGTTTTTTATGCTTGTTTTTATACTATGTATAACTTCAATGTAACTCATGTTGTACAGCACTTTGTTATTTTATGTCTGTGAAGGGTGCCTTTTAAATAAACGTTAAAAAAATTTGAAGTAATGAAAAAAAATAAACATTTCTTTATCTTTATCCTATCTACTTCTTTTTATGGCAATAATAGAATAAAATACATTTTTGTTATCCTAACTCACCTTTCTTCAAACCTTAGAGAAGAATGACAAAATCAAATTTTTCCTGCCAAATTATTTAAATATTTGTTTTCAACTGTACATATGAAAAGAAGAAGTGTTTGAAAGAATATTTTGATGACCAGCTGCTATAAAATGAAGCTGAGGCGCAAGTTCAATCGAAGAAACTAATCACCAGCCTCCATTCAATCAGAGTCCGATACGCCTCTGATGTGAGCCAATCAGCTACGAACCGCACCTCCACGAAGCCAACCAGCATCCCGCGCTCATCTTAAAAGCAACTTCAAATCCACGTCTCAGCCTGCTAACCAGCAAGCGCAAACGGATTGCATGTTGGATTTCGAATCAGATGTCCGATTCAACCCACCCCCAACCCCTTCTCCACCATCATAGCTGAGTTCATCTAGCTTCCAAGACGTTCCTCCATCCTCAACCCATCAGAGTGTTTTCTCCCTTCAGTCTTCATCACTCCCTATCGCCAGTTATTGGTCCGGCAGAAGACCACCATGTTGGGCCCGGTTCTGCCAGAGGTTTCTTCCCAAAGGGGAGTTTTTCCTCTCCACAGTCGCTTCAAGCTTGCTCATCATGGACAGTTCATGCAAACCTGTGTTTATCAAGTTGGACATCTATCTTAAACAGATCATCATATGGACTGAACAAACTTCTTCTATCTCCACTCCACCACCAGTTTCAGACCTGGGGGGAACATCCCTGTTCTCATACATCTACTTATGCATATTAAAGTATAATTCAGCATTAATGTTCCTGCCGAGGTCTGAGCGCCAAAGACTTAAAATATTGTATCAATAAAATCCTTCTAATTGCCATTTCTTTCTCTGTGAGTTTTTCAGATTGAAACAACCTTTCTTTGGATTTACTTTCTATCCATGGACCCGCTCAGTCTTGGATTCTTTTTCTTGTATTTGCAAGCAAAGAAATTTCATCTCAACCAACAATTTTATTAACATCTCCTTCAATTCTCAAGGCAATTAAGGCCACGGCTCGAGGCAGCAGCAAGGACAAGTGCTTGAGCGGGCCTTAGACTGTACAAGCACGTGCTTATGAATAGCTGTATTTGTTGTATTTGAATTCCAAAAGGTCTCTACGGGCTTATATGGTGATGTTTAGAGTTGTGGAGATCTGAAAGGGTGAAATGCAAAGTGGGACATTTTGGAAGTAAGCTTATTAATTTTTTTTTTTTTTTTTTACTTTAATTTGGTCTTCAGTCTGTCTCGTGTCCCTCAGCTCCAACTCTAGGTCAACACCTCCCCACAGTCCTATCAGAACTTCACAATTAGTTGATTGAACCTGCCTCCAGAGAGCCATCTGTCTGGGCACACTCTGGAACTGATGTCCTCACCTGCCTGAGGCAATTAACTCCAAGTACGACTTTGTTCGCTCATGCACCACAACTCTCCTCCCATCTGAGTGTAAAAAGGTTGAACTAGACCGAAGTTGAAGAGGAGGCGGGGAGCGTGCTTGCGGCCCCTGGAGGATGATGGGTAATTACTTCCCTCAGATTTATACTTGCAGTCATGCGGAATCTTGGGTGACTGTCTTCAACCCTCATGGGCACGGGAAGCAGAAGAGTTTTTCTTTTTCTTTTTGGGCCATCTAGGGTCAACTGAGAACAGAGGGTGGGACGAGAGGGGAGGGCAGCTGGTGGCGTGAAGAGAAGGTTAGATGATTAATTGGAGGAGCAGCTCAGGGTCAGCTTCCATTGTTGGGGTGGGGGGTCAAATGAGTGCGGCATTGAGTGCCTCACCTGATGCATTGCTTCAACTCGCGTCCTCAACCACGCAGGAAAGATGAAGTTGTAACTCAGAGCAGTGAAATAGGAACAGAGGAGAGGAGAGATGAGATGCGGACATTAGGGACAAGAGGAAAAAAAATTAAAAATCTGTGGATTTGGACTGTATCAGCTGACATTTCAATTAAACTGCTGTCACACAGGTGCCAAGAGGATTGCTGACTTCCCATCTGGCACAGACATATTTTTCCACGCAAAAGGATTTAAATTACCTTAAGAAGTGTAGAAAATTTGCTCAGCCAAGGCAGGAAAAGAACTGCCAGAGCAGTCTGAGAGAAAAGGAACTGCGTTCAGGGATGCAGGACATGCTTCTGAAAGATGCTTGTTCATTCACACATCATGATAAATCAGCTGGAAGTTAAGTTTTATACTTCTAAACATTCAAAAATCAGGACACTGAAAAAAAACATGGTTCAAATTTCACCAGTAAACTTGAAGCAGATAGATTTTAGCATTTTATGTTTTACTTGTAATATGTTTGAGTACACACCCGGAAGGTTTAGCAGCTGTAGTCATTTAAATATTTCGTTAAATTTAGACATGCATTTGTGAAATTGTATTTTAAGTAATAATTTCAAAAACCCAAAAATGTTTATTGACTTCTACTTTTGCTTCGTATTGACTTAGGACACAGAAGTCATTTTTCAAGTTTTATTGAAAAAATGCAAGTTTAAACATTTGCACGATTAGCAATTCACAAACGACATGTATCAAAGTTATTTTTAAATGACCTAATTCAGAATAGTCCTCCTTCATATACAAGTAAAAACTACAAGCTCAAACTAATCCACAGCAAATACACCAAAATAATAAGCAACCACTCTAACAGATCGTTTTGGGCAAATTGTCATGAATAACAAGCCCCTTCTCCCATGAAGCCATCTGTTTTTTCTCCTAAATTGCAGTGAAGTTTTACACAACACATGAAACACGTCTGTTTTCATTAGTAAACATGGGGAACCAGGTTACCATTAACTGTACGTTTATAAAAGCAATATAACACCAAGTAGCAACTAACATAATTTTACCCGCCTTTTCTGCTGCTATCCTGGGCAGTTACCCATAATAAAATAGCTCCTGGCTACTAATCACCCTTTTCAGTAAAATCAATCAAGATATAGTGTGTCACCTATGGAACAACATTCCAAGGTCAGCTTTTCTGTTTCACAGTTTTGTTGTAAATTTGTATCAAATCAAGATAAAAGTATTTTTGTTAAATTAGAAATGTCTGATTATGGATTTGTTATACCTGCATCAAACTATTGCATACCTGTGTTATGTTTCCATGACATCAGAGAATAAGCTGCCTCAAAAATAACCCTCTATGTATTTTGCAGTGTACGATACATAATTTGATCTCCAGATAAACCAGGCTTCGAACGAACGAATGTTGAATAATTATTTGTAAAAATTACAATTTTCATTCGCAATATGTACTGCACATGCGGGCCACTGCCCGAGAACCGATGGAGCTGTGACTGCAGCAATGGTCCGATGATAACACTAATCCATCTCGTGTCTTTAGTATCAACCAGTGCTGAAGAAGATTCACTCACATCAGCATGCTAAATGCTTAAAACCTGATTGCAAAAGTGATCACAAGACCTTCTCTCTTAGTAATGCAACTAACAATTATCTGACAGGTTGGGGCCATGCACAGAGCATTATAATTTCATTTTAAGAAGTTCCATAGAATAATAAATCTAGTGAGATGGCAGGTTGCAGAAATGTAACATAACCTGTCCAGTGACATGCATATTTCAGATGTGACAGTAGTTGATATTCATGGGTTTATCAGGTATACACCATGAAATTCATACTTGAGCATAAATGGCAGTTTAGGAAACAGCACTACAACAGCTTTACCAAGGAAAAGTACATTAGGTTTTAGTAATCATTACTGAAGATTGCATTAATGAACAATATATGACTTTTCTTGTTTTTCGTGAATGTCCTCCCAGCTCATTTTCTTCCTATGTCCCATTGAAGTTGTCCAGGAAGATGATAGATCTGTGAAGCCACATCCTGACTCTCCTCCAAGTTGGTGTTTCTCCCCTTCCTGCCTGGAGCGGGTAAACCCTGAGAGCTGTATAAGGCTATAACACTGTTTTTCATACCTTCTGCGTAAACATCTCTGACAGTTGTATATGTCTTTGGACTGTCCCCATATTATTTCTCATCCTCCCTCTCTGACTTTTCCCTCTCTATCAGACAAAAATGTCATTTTGCACATTGCTGTGAGGCACTGATGTCCTTGAAGAAAACAATGAAGACGTACAGAATGCTAAGAAGCACATGGCCATTTCATTGATAGCAGCTTTATGCTATCAATCTTTGAAACAGATTGCCTATCAGTTGCACCGCTATGTCCTCGACATGTCTTCTACACTGCACAAAGGTGACCTTTTAAAGATAATGCACAGTAAAGACGATGGTAAAATTCTCATTCAATTTAAAGTAAATTAGCTTTTACCCATTAAACAGAAGAGAAGCATATCTGTAATACTTTGATAATTGTGATTATTACTATTACAGCAAATTATTCACATTATCACATTATTTAATATATTTCCAGGAAACTAATGAAGGCTTGAATAAAATGTAAAATAAATGATTAGGCTATGACCAGCGTTCCTATTGTTCCCTCCTGCTTATCAAGCGCTTCATGTTGGCTTTTACAGGACAAGAAAGAGCAGCCATGTCAATCCTCATTAATTCTCCCTGTGAATTAGACGCAAAGTAGATGATAGGAAATTAATGTCTGCAAGGAGACACTTAAATTATTCAACAGCAACAGGATTATGATGAAATATCCCTCCACTTTCTTCTTTCCCACCCATTTTGTTCTAAGTCCTTCTCTTTGTCTAATTTTATGCTCCATGCCTCGTTTCTATCATTTCCATATAATGGAAATTATATATGAAATTAAATCTGTGTAATACTATTGTTATCTACAATACCAGTCTTGTTGTTACACATATTATTTTACGTTGTATTCATTACATGATGTAAGAAAATAAATTGTTTTCATTTCATTCTTAAATAAATCTAAATGTAGTGTTAGGAATCAAGTATGAGGTTTTATCAAATTTGTAAGTCCAGACATCGATTCAAGTTCATAAATGCGCGCTTTCATCCAAAGCTAGCATCAGGCAACTATGAAGTCATAAAAGCCATAACTCACTTTTGCTGGTAACATTAAATGCCACAGTAATGGCCTATTGCTTTTTAGGACAACTTTAGATGGAGTCATGCATAAAAGCATGAACTGAATTCCTCTAGTGACAACTGATGCATTACGGCACATTTGGATTTGTGAAACATTTATACCATGTGGCACAGCTCAGTTGCTAGAAATGTGGCCTTGCAGAAACAAAACAGACCATGTTCGAATCCATGAGAATCCAAATACATGATTAGAATCTGTCCAGGTTCTCCAGCTTCCGTCCACGGTCCTGAAAAAGTAAAATTGGGGTAATTTTTCACATTAAACCATCCTTAGGTAGGAACATGTGCATACATGGTTGTCTGGCCAGTGTCTTTATTTTGATAAGCTGGTAACCCGTCCAGAGTCTTCCCATTCTCTCGCCCATTGACCCACCCTCTTCGGATTCAATGTATGAAAAACTAACGGTTTCAAACCTTTTATTTGATTCCTTATGTTTACTTACTATGTTCTTTGTTATACACTCATTAAATAATGTGGAACATTACTGAAAAGTTAATTTATTTCAGTAACTCAATTTACATTAAGTGAAAACCCATTAAATAGATTAATTACATACAGGCAGGTGTTAACAAGCTTTTATTTCAATGAATTATTGAAATAAAAGCTTTTTAATTAGTTAATTATGATGATTTTCTGCTTACAGCAAAATGAAAACATGGTCTTTAATGTCGGAATATTACATTAAATAACTAAAAAAAGACATGCAGAAATGTGGGCCCAATGAAAAGCATGTTTAATACTGTATGCTATTTCTAAAAGGCACCTTTAATCTGACAAACGAGCTAGTCATAACCACAGTGCTGTGCACAGGTTGAGTTGTGTTTGTGTGTCTCTCTTTCCTCTCCATGCAGGGAGTGATTATCAGGTGCGGGTCCTCGGCCCTAGCTTGTCATGGCTAATCAGGAGGAGCCTAAAGAGGAGCAGACACCCTGAGGGAGACACCAGATAGTTAGCTTTCAGTGTGGTAATCAGGCAAATCTTTTGCTCTTACCTTTGAGCTTTGAGCTCTTACTCTATCCTGACTCCTGCCCTCCTATTTCCAGGAACTAACCCATGAGCCTTTCCAAGAAGCGGTATACAGCTTCCTTCCCTCCTGGACTCCTGGAGACACCCTCCTGTAAGCGCTGCAGTCTGTCCCCTCACTGTTCTTTGGATCCTCCTCCTGGTCCACAATCACTTCTGCTGCTCAGCTTTTAATGTTCACTCACCTGCCTGTTTGCCCTCCAAACACTGACTTCTCCCCCGTCCATCTCCAACTGGAAGAGAACAAACAGCTATAAGGGGATAAGGTGTCCTAACTTTTTCCTCAGGTAGAATACACGTTTTTGTTGATATTCTATGTTCAATGAATAAAACAAGGTTTAATTTTCCGTGTTTAGTTGTAATTTAATCACTTTTTCTTCCAAAGACAAATGAAAACAGTTTAGACATTAATATTTGAACATCTATAATGAAAGAACTGGATGTTTAATTGGATGTTCAAAATCTTCATAACTCTTTATGTTCATAAAGTCATACCTCAGTGTCTATGTCTCTGTAAATACTGAAATCCTCACCCCACATACACAAATGTAAAACCTAAAAGTGCAAAAGCTATTTGTCAACAGCAACATCTGTTCATGTCCAATAGATTGTGAAAGCCAGGTGTGTTTTTACATCAGTCACAGCTCGCCGGCAAGGTGAACATAGGTAGCGAAGTCAATAGGACATGCTGGTAACCAGTCAGAGATATCCAGGTGGACGTGGGTAAAAGCCTCATTAAGTAATGGATTACACTAGGTGGTTGAGATGATACAAATTAACTCACTTGAACTGGGATTTTTTTTATGAGATGTTCAGAACGTCATCTAAATAATTGCAGACATCAGAGTATCAACTGACGTAAATTAGGTTATTTCCCTATATCATGTTGGTGATAATGTTTGTTGCAGCTCCAGCTTGCGCCACTCCTCTTTCTCTTAAGTTAACGTTTCTGCTACATCAAAGGGAAACCGAAATATCCCCCAGCGGTTGTCTTGATTCCAGTCAAAACTACAGTAGATCATATGCTATTTTGAAGCTTCTTTGGCTTGATAGGCTTTGAAGAAATCTGACAGCGTGGAAGGTATTACCTGGTTTAGACCTCGAGGGATTAAACGTTAAGCCCTCTTGTTATTTTCAGTGAACTCATGCAGTTTTCCTTCATGTTCCTGTCATGATTGTCAGACAAGAGTTTCATAGAAAGAATGACGAATGGAGTTAGTTTATAACTAAGCTTTTTATCTTGCCCCTAATTGAAAATATGGCTTTATTTGATGCCGAAAGGTGAAATTTAAAAAGGTCATCTTACTGATGATTGGCAATAGAATGATGACAAATAAATAAATGATTATATTTTCACTCTCTTTCTCATGTACTTATTAACTGTATTTAATTTCTTTAGGCATTTTTGAATTCAATTCAATTCAATTTTCCAATTCAATTTTATGTATATAGTGCCAATTCACAACACGTCATCTCAAGGCACTTTACAAAGTCAAATTCAATCAAATCATACTGACAGAAAGTTATGGGAAGAGGGAAGGCGGGTGTTAGCACAGTTTTTAGCCTCCCCTCTGTCAGTCTGCCCCAGGGCAGCTGTGGCTACTAACATAGCTCACCACCATCAATGGGTGAATGACTGATTGTAGTGTAAAGCGCTTTGGGGTCGTCGGACTTGCTATACTGCTATGCAAGGACAAGCCATTTACCATTTTAAGAGTCCGCATAGTGAATTTTAAATTAACCGCCAATATCTTTGTTTAAAGTAATCAAACAGGCAAACCAGCAACATTATTTGACATTTACTGGACCTCAGGCCTCTGGTAACAGTCAGTACTTTAGATATCAGCAACATTACTCTTGTATGGTTATTTAATTTGAGTTCAATAAGTACCAAACACTGGTGGACCTGCATTTTTTCACAGTTTCTGCTTCTTCATCTACATTAAAGAGTTTCTTTGAAAACTTAGCTCAAAAAGGAAGGAAATCTGTGTTTCATTAGTTATTTTTTGTTGTAACAACGCGTCTTGGCAATAAATTGAACACAGTTGGAAAATATTTTTATCTATACTTAAATGGAGACGCAGCTATGAAAACAATATATCAATGGGTTGAGCAGCAAAGTCGAGTGTGTGGGTTGCACCGATAAAGCTACTCTCTTCCAGTTCTAAACAATCTTTGGAAGAAGCAGTGTGATGGTGTGGGGCAGCATCTCCCTCCCTGAAAAACAAGAGTTGGAGGCAATCATTGAAGAGATATAATCGAGATGAGATGCTGAAACTAGTAGCAATCCCACATCCCCACTCTTGGGGATCAAGCTCCTCCAAGATGCCAGTGCTTACCCCCACAGACTGGTTCAGCATTTAAAAAAAGAAACATTTTCTTGAGTAGGTCAGGGTTTATCTGTGGACACCTGAGAAATTTTCTAAGGAACTTTTTTAGAGAACAGAATTTTTCAGATATTCAATTTAAGTGCTCTTTGCAGTGAGCAGTATTTTTCTCTTTATACCTCTAAAGTGCATTTCATGACCCACAGATCAGAGCAAGGGGATCTCGGCAGCTGGGTTGCACTCTCCACAATTGAAGACGTCCTTGTCTGGAAAGGACTAATCAAAATCTGTACTTTTCTCCCGTGTGGGAGGATGTGAGACAGAGCAGCAGATACGTACTACATGCGATCAGTTTAAAGGCTTAAATGGAGGTTTAAAGGATGCTAATGGGACAAAACCCTTTGATGAAGCGAGAGGAATTCATCCCAGTAAAGGTCTCTCTTTGACAACAGACATGGGATTCACACTACAGTGCACTAAAAACGGAGAAGAGGTGAGTCATATTTCACCCTCTTTCCCACTAAATGAAAAAAATGTAGCATGTCTCACTTATGCTCGATTTTAACTACACACTGTCTTCTATTGAACAAGCTTAAAGGTAATGCCTCCTTCCAGCAGGAGTGTAGGATAGAAGCTTTTGCCAGTTTTGTGAACTATACATACTCCTAAACACCAACCTTCACACTCACACAGGCTCCTAATAATTTATCACCCAAGTTTCGGGCTATCTCCATATCCAAGACGCAGCTCCAGCTTGCAGTAAATAACATTGCGTCCCTCACATTAGCAGGGCCGCCGTGTACCCCTTTGTCTATAGCTGGCACACACCCAGACAAAAAACCCACAGCATTGTCTGTGGCTAGGCCTCGTCATCTTAAATCTATTGACACACAGAATGTCAGTGAGGGAGGGGTGGCTCATCACTTTTTAGGTGAAAAGGTGGGCATGGAAGATACACAGAGACGTCGCTTATTACCATGCTGAAGGATTTTACTCTGATTTGTTTTAAACTAGACAGATGGAAATATAAACAACTTCCCAACATGGAGCTCATCGCAGGCTGACTGGTTGCTAGTCTCTAGCAGCCGGCCGCTCAGCTCCTGGCAAACGTGGTTCTTTCTTCTTCAATCAGTTTGTCAGTTCTAGAGACAGAAAAAAGGTTACTGTGATGAAAACATTGAGAATTGGTTCTAATCAAGCGCTAACCCCAGTTTAGCATCAGTTTGGTGGATAAGGGGCTTCTGACCTACCTAAAACGTTTATTTGACATCCAAGATCCTTTTGAAGCGATGCTAGGGGAAGTGGTGGAAAAGCCAGCATTTTCCAAGAGAACCGTACTGCAAGGCAGGCTTCACCAGAATAACCAGACATTGGTCCCAACTGGAAGTTAATGAAGTTGTATTAAACTGACCTTAGGTTTAGGTTTCTCATCCACCAATGTTATGATTAGGGTTAGTCCTCAGGGGAGGGGAGAAACCGCATGTAATAAATGCCTCTCGTATTTTGTCCAGCTCTGTTGAGCATAAAGAAACACTGCACTTCCCCTCCCAGACTTGTTGCTGCTCACTGCTGGTCAGTTGGCTCAAAGATGGCTACAGCACTTTTTGCTCTCTTTCACCAAAAAAAAAAACAAACTGCTGTTTGCAGCTTCTTTACCTAATAATGAGAATATCTTGAACCTCTCTATGAACATCTAAATATAAAAAAATCTTAATTTGAAAATACAATTTAATTTATATAGTGTTCACTATATAATTCCGCTAAGGTCTGCGATCAGTTTCTACAAATTTTAATATAATTGTAATAAAGATGTAATATCTTGAATTTATCATTAGTACCATAACGGTGGAGACGTTGCACTGTTATGGTTCCTTTAAGTTAGGATGTGTTTAGGAAAATGAATGATGGCGTGTCTGCTGGAGGGAGGCCATAATTGACAGTGGAAAATGGTGGCAGTGTTATCACGCGTAAGCATCCCTATTATTGTTCAACCTCAATGAACTGGTGTAGAAAGCAAAATGTCTGGTGCTTGGGTGTTCTAGCAGGATGCTACAGGTTGTTTATGCTTTGCAACAATACCATGGAAATGCCAATACCGACTCATACCTACTGTGGGCATTAAAATGGGAACAAAAATTAGGTTTCACAATATTTATATGCCAACATCTTTCTTATAACAGATCTTTTTATCCAAATACCTGATACATAGCCTCATGACATTTAACCCTGGTTGCCTTGTTAGAGACAAATACAAAATCTGTTTGAAGGAAATTATTATTATAGTATTTAAAGCAAAATTACTCGGGAGCCTCCCTCAAGTACATTGAAGGTGGCGAAGTTGGAAATTATAGACAAGAGAGACACATTTTTATGAAA
The DNA here is from genome assembly GCA_037039145.1 of Fundulus diaphanus. Classification (NCBI taxonomy): domain Eukaryota; kingdom Metazoa; phylum Chordata; class Actinopteri; order Cyprinodontiformes; family Fundulidae; genus Fundulus; species Fundulus diaphanus. Next base: position 26,389,153 of record CM073123.1, on the reverse strand, counting down.
ACAATGTATAATAAATGTTATCTAAAGGCACTATTTAAAAGGAGGTTAAAAATTTGAATAAAAGAAGATTAGAAATTAAAAGACTGTAGCACCATTCCGTATGCTCAAGTGTTGTTAATGAGGAAATTCATATAAATATGAGCTTGTAAAAGCCAGCGGTTGCTCATGTCTTGTACTTTCCCCAATCACCTTCTGTGTGAAATATTTGCTTGTTATTTAACATTTCTACATCAATATTGCATCAACACCATGCACATGGGTCCTCTTGCACATTTGTGTTGTTTTAAACCTATGTATGCTATTTTTTACTCGATTCTGGTTTGTCTCCTTCACACAGTTTGAAGGTTGAGCAAGTCACAGTGGTGAACATCTCCTTGTTTAATCACAAGCCAAAGAAATTAGCAAATAGCAATCATGGTGAAGTGGTAAGCAGCTAAAAAAGCAATTACTTTCCCCAAGACTTAGTGGAGAGCATGGAGGAAGATATTGAAAATTATTAAGATGGTTAAAACAAAATGAATATGAATTGAAAGCAAAAAGGCTCCTGCTGCCTTATGGAAATGGAAATGAAAATTAAACACTGACAAGTTTTCTATTTAAACTTGAAATGGTTCTAAATTGTCAGAATCTATTTTCAGATGCCTGCCACATTTCAGATTTTCTGATGCACATGTTTTTCTGTTCCAGTCTTTCCTGCTTTATGAGTATCTAAATCATTTAGCGTGTAACTTGCTCAACTTCAGTCAGCCATCAATCATTGCTGAATATATACGTTACAGTATTTCTTTTTTTTTTTTGCATTCTGTTTATGACATTGGAGGCTGTTATTAAACATTTGTGCTTTATGATAGGGTGGATTGGCCTAAATTGCAGACTCTAATCAATATGATGGATTGAACGACTCAAAGAGCTTTGAAGAGTATATTACTATTCCTTGATTCTACCAATCAGAAACATTAGTGTCTTGAAAGAAGTGAAACAACACATATTGAGCCTATTTGTATTTAAAATGTCACTCATGGCACATCCGGAAGTGTTTATTTGCATGACCATATAAGGGAGGTTCAACACACCTCCATCCCTCCCTAGACAGACGTTTAAATGCTGACAGACTTTACAGGCAACCCCATGTGAAAAGTTTTGACTTCCCTAAATAACAGTCTTCCTACAGCAGAACTCAGAACTACCCCCGGAAAGTAGAAACCTGCCTCCAGCAAATTCAGGAGCTGGACAATTAGGTGCCATAATTGCAACAAGTGCCATAAGAGGTGCAGATAATAATATGGTCATTTTTTTTGTTTGTGATTTTTTTTTTTTTTTTTTTAAGAATAGAATAGAAGTACCTGAATTGTCCCACAACGGAGAAATTTTGGATCTTATGTGAAATTGGCTGAAAACAAAAACAATCTGTTATGATCGTGAATCAGGCAAACCCAGTATTCAAACCCAACAAGTGAGGTTAAGGCAAAAAACAGGATTTTAATAATGAAAACAGGAACAGGCGAGCTCAATAGTCAAAAGGGCAGTCCAAAATCCGGTACACAAAAAGCAGTCCAAAATAGGCAGAGGTACAGACAGGGCAAAGCAAGCTCGGATAACCATAGGACAGAAACTAGTCGGTAAACCGGTAAATCAGTCAGACAGGGCAGGAAAAACAGATCAGGGAACAGGCTGGCTCAGAATCAAAAAGGCTCTCGGGGTATCGTCAACAGGTCAATCAGAATAAAGAATGCTGGAACTAAACTCACCGTGGCTCGTTAATGATCTGGCAGATAGCAGAGGTTTGTGGCAGGACTATATAGGGGAGTGAGCAGGTGAACAGGAGTGAAGGCTAATTATAAGTGAGCAGGTGGATCTAATCAAGGCAAGAAAGCTGACAGATTGCTGAGGGGAGACCGAACAGAGCTGATAAAGTGACAGGTGGAAAACAGGTAACCTAAACAGAAAAACATGTCTAAATCAAAACCAAACAAGACCCCAAAATCAGAAACTTAACTAATAAATCTGATAACATAAACCAAGACAAAACCCAAATCGTGACAGAACCCCCTCCTCAAGGCCGGATTCCAGACGGCCTCAGAAACAAAACAGACTAGCTCGGGTGGGTGGAGGGAGGTACAGGATGGAGGGCTAGAATCAAATAAATGTCCAAATAAAAACTCAAACAAAACAAGACGAGTCAAGTTCTCAGGCGGGCGTCCAGGAGGACGGCCCCGACGAGTCAGGTTCTCAGGCGGTCGTCCAGGAGGACGGCCCCGACGAGTCAGGTTCTCAGGCGGTCGTCCAGGAGGACGGCCCCGACGAGTCAGGTTGTCCGGCGGACGTCCCGAAGGACGGCCTCGGTGTGTCAGGTTGTTCGGCGGACGTCCCGAAGGACGGCCTCGGCGTGTCAGGTTGTCCGGCGGATGTCCCGAAGGACGGTCTCGGCGTGTCAGGTTCTCCGGCGGACGTCCCGAAGGACGGTCTCGGCGTGTCAGGTTCTCCGGCGGACGTCCTCGGCGTGTCAGGTTCTCCGGCGGACGTCCTCGGCGTGTCAGGTTCTCCGGCGGACGTCCTCGGCGTGTCAGGTTCTCCGGCGGACGTCCTAGGCGTGTCAGGTTCTCCGGCGGACGTCCTAGGCGTGTCAGGTTCTCCGGCGGACGTCCTAGGCGTGTCAGGTTCTCCGGCGGACGACCTCTGTGAGACAGGTAATCCGGCGGGTGTCCTGAAGGACGGCCCCGGTTAGCAACGATGTCCGGCGGCCGGTGGCGGAGCAGGTCTCTCATAGGCCGGCGGCGGAGCAGGTCTCTCATAGGCCGGCGGCCGAGCAGCAACCTCGGGGACCGTCGGTAGAACCGGACCCTCAGGAACCGACGTCTGGAGAGAGAAAGAACAGAACCTGCCGCCGGACTAAAGGCTGGAGACAACGCCGGACTAAGAGCTAGAAGAGAGGCCTGGTTAAAGAGTTCAGGAGGCGTCTGGCTACAGAGTTCAGGAGGCGCCTGGCTACAGAGTTCAGGAGGCGCTTGGCTACAGAGTTCAGGAGGAGCCTGGCTACAGAGTTCAGGAGGAGCCTGGCTACAGAGTTCAGGAGGTGTCTGGCTACAGAGTTCAGGAGGAGCCTGGCTACAGAGTTCAGGAGAAGCCTGGCTACAGAGTTCAGGAGGAGCCTGGCAACAGAGTTCAGGTTCAGTCGGCCCCTGGCTACTGGCTTCAGGTTCAGTCGGCCCCTGGCTACTGGCTTCAGGTTCAGACGGCCCCTGGCTACAGGCTACAGGTTCAGACGGGGCCTGGCTACAGGCTACAGGTTCAGACGGGACCTGGCTACAGGCTACAGGTTCAGACAGGGCCTGGCTACAGGCTACAGGTTCAGACGGGGCCTGGCTACAGGCTACAGGTTCAGACGGGGCCTGGCTACAGGCTACAGGTTCAGACGGGACCTGGCTACAGGCTTCAGGTTCAGACGGGACCTGGCTACAGGCTTCAGGTTCAGACGGGGCCTGGCTACAGGCTTCCGGTTCAGGAGACCCCGGGCTACAGGCTTCAGGTTCAGGAGGCCCCGGACTACAGACTTCAGGTTCAGGAGGCCCCGGGCTACAGACTTCAGATGCTCCCAGACCCTTTAACACCCAGAACCTCATCAATAACCCTTCCAGAACCTCCGACAAAGACAGTTTGGTCAGCCACTTGGGAAATTGGCTGTCAAGCCAAAGATGAGGGGGTAAGAGCTTCCGAAGAGGTCCAGGGGCCTCTAAGTCTCCATGGGGCTCTGGGTGCTTGTCTTCTCGGCGAGGCCCCCGACGGAGCTTGTCGTTCGGGCGAGGGCCACGACGCCGCTTGTCGTCTGGGCGAGGGCCACGGCGCCGCTTGTCGTCTGGGCGAGGACCACGGCGCCGCTTGTCGTCTGGGCGAGGGCCACGGCGCCGCTTGTCGTCTGGGCGAGGGCCACGGCGCCCAGTGTCCCGATGAGCCCCCGAGTTGCGGCCTGAAAGAGGGCTCGTCTGAACCCCCTCATCGTGGGCCTGTGGTAGACCCTCCTGGGTTCCCACGTCGCATACTGGCGGCGGACCCTCCTGGGTTCCCACGTCGCAGACTGGCGGCGGACCCTCCTGGGTTCCCACGTCGCAGACTGGCGGCGGACCCTCCTGGGTTCCCACGTCGCAGACTGGCGGCGGACCCTCCTGGGTTCCCACGTCGCAGACTGGCGGCGGACCCTCCTGGGTTCCCACGTCGCAGACCGGCGGCGGACCCTCCTGGGTTCCCACGTCGCGGGCCGGCGGCGGACCCCCCTGGGTTGCAGCGTCTCGGGCCGGCTGCGGACCCTCCTGGGTTGCAGCGTCTCGGGCCGGCTGCGGACCCTCCTGGGTTGCAGCGTCTCGGGCCGGCTGCGGACCCTCCGGGGTTGCAGCGTCTCGGGCCGGCTGCGGAGCCTCCGGGGTTGCAGCGTCTCGGGCCGGCTGCGGAGCCTCCGGGGTTGCAGCGTCTTGGGCCGGCTGCGGAGCCTCCGGGGTTGCAGCGTCTTGGGCCGGCTGCGGACCCTCCGGGGTTGCAGCGTCTTGGGCCGGCTGCGCAGACAGTGCTGCCTTATAGCTGCCGGAGGCCGGCACTGGAGCTGAGGTAGGAGGCGGGTCCTCTGGGACAGGTGCAGGTGCCGGGGCGTCGGCTGGACCCTTGGGGACAGGATTGAGTCCACTATAGAAACCCTGGAGAGCTGCTCTATAGTGCCCCTCGACCTCCTTTAATTTTGCCTCCAGCTCCTCTGAATACCGGCAGAAAAGAGCCTCCCTAAGGTCCTTAATAATAGGGGCAAAAGCTCTTAACTGGTCCTCCAGAGCCAGATCCTCAGCATCACGGGCGCCACCAGGAGGCGCTGTGGGCTGCTCAGCTCTGGGGAGCACCGGACTCCGATCCACTGGGCAGGAAGTGGCAACGGACGGGCGCGGTACTGACTCGCCTGTCGGCCGAACAGAACGGGTGAAGGAGCGACCCACAGGTTTCCGTCCCCTCCTCCGACGGCGGGACGGCAGGACTTGCTGGAGGTTTGATCCTGTCGGTAGAGCCGGGATCGGTGGAGCCCACAGCGTTCCCTGCATCTCCTCCTCTGGAGGGAGAGAGAAAAAAAGATCCGGGCGAAGATCCCGCACCACCTCCGCTTCGACCTCCATAAACAAAGTTGGTTCTGGATAAAACCCATGGGCAGAGCCGACAGCGGTGTCGCTGGGTGAGTGATCCCTTCTATTCTGAGTTGAATCTGAATTTGTGACAAAGAGCCCTCCCAATCGTAAACTCGGAGCAGGCAGCGGGTTACTGCTGCTGCGGCTGCTGGAGAGATGGCGTCTGGGACCGATACCAGGGGGACAGAACGCCAATCTGGAACCCTCCCAAGCCATAGCGTGTGGAGGGGAAAAAAAAAAAAACCTCTAAAAACTTGTTGGGCGATAGGTTTTAGTTAGGCCAGATCATTCTGTTATGATCGTGAATCAGGCAAACCCAGTATTCAAACCCAACAAGTGAGGTTAAGGCAAAAAACAGGATTTTAATAATGAAAACAGGAACAGGCGAGCTCAATAGTCAAAAGGGCAGTCCAAAATCCGGTACACAAAAAGCAGTCCAAAATAGGCAGAGGTACAGACAGGGCAAAGCAAGCTCGGATAACCATAGGACAGAAACTAGTCGGTAAACCGGTAAATCAGTCAGACAGGGCAGGAAAAACAGATCAGGGAACAGGCTGGCTCAGAATCAAAAAGGCTCTCGGGGTATCGTCAACAGGTCAATCAGAATAAAGAATGCTGGAACTAAACTCACCGTGGCTCGTTAATGATCTGGCAGATAGCAGAGGTTTGTGGCAGGACTATATAGGGGAGTGAGCAGGTGAACAGGAGTGAAGGCTAATTATAAGTGAGCAGGTGGATCTAATCAAGGCAAGAAAGCTGACAGATTGCTGAGGGGAGACCGAACAGAGCTGATAAAGTGACAGGTGGAAAACAGGTAACCTAAACAGAAAAACATGTCTAAATCAAAACCAAACAAGACCCCAAAATCAGAAACTTAACTAATAAATCTGATAACATAAACCAAGACAAAACCCAAATCGTGACACAATCAAAAACACATGAATTTCCAATTTTTATTTTGGGCATTTTTTTTATATTTATTTATTTGATAGTGTTTTCCATTAGCTACTCTTGTGAATATAAGACTTGGGTGAATCATTCACAGGCACCAAAACAGCTCATCCAAATAATGTTTGTAGAAATATTCAATGTTTAACAGAACAGACATACAATTTTTTGATGCATATTATTTTTATACTCTCTGGAATAACTCAAAAAAGACCATCCAAGAGATATAGATAATATCAATGGAAACTATATAAAAATAAAATAAACTTTGACACGTTAATGATAGTCATTGCTTTCTATCTTTAAATGAAAGAGCTAACTCTATCACCCTTTACAATCTCCAGCGGTGCATTAAAACCACAATTTCAGTCCTATGATAAAAATAGGGATTCTTTACTAAATGAAATTAAAAAGTCAGATATTTCTCTGTGTCACTGATCACTGCAGTTTGTGTTTTGACTGAAAAAAGACAACTGTGACCTGATGCAAAAACAGGTGTAAATTGATTTCGGCTGCTGGACTTTATAAGACTAATTGCACTTGGTGGAACCTGCTTTGTAAATCTGCAGTAGACATAAAGAAACTATTGTAACAATGCATAACACTGGTGTAACTGGCTGCGATAGACTGGCGACCTGTCCAGGGTGTACCTCTCCTCTCGCCCATTGACAGCTGGAAATAGGCACCAGCCCCCTCTTGACCCCACAAGGGATAGACCTGTTAGAAAATGGATGGATGGATGGATGGATGGATGGATGGATGGATGGATGGATGGATGGATGGATGGATGGATGGATGGATGGATGGATGGATGGATGGATGGATGGATGGATGGATGGATGGATGGATGGATGGATGGATGGATGGATGGTGTAGCTGGAACCATACTGTTGAAGAAATGGATGTTTGTGTAGTACAATAATTAATTGGACAATGGGTGCATCCAGATTCATATTATCCAGACCACATTAGAAGGAGAAAGATGGACTGTCATTCAGAAAATACCCTACTTATCCTTTTGATATAGACCGAAGCAGCCTTCAGTCCATCTTTTCACTTTTTAACAAGCCACTCCCATCTAAGCCATAGCGAGTTTAATATTAAAAGTTTCAGGACTTGTGATCCCCTGACTGTTTTAACTCAACAGAGCAGATCTAAAACCAGGAACTCAGCCACCAGCAGGGAGTGTATTAATTTTTATTACAGGTCAAATGATTTCTGAGAAGTTTGATCCTTTTGTCAAGTTCAAACCCCTCAAATTTTCCATTATTTAGCATTAAAAAGAGAGAGCAAGCCATGAACTAAAGCAGGAGTTCCCAAAGTGGGGGTCGAGACACCTCTTGGGGGTCATGAGATAATTTTAAGCTGTTTTTCTATTTTTTTAATCAGTAACAAAGTCAGTTTTTTGTAAGAGGTATTATAAAATGCTACTTTAGACTCATAATCTTTCAACTTTATTCTCATAATATTATAACTTTATTCATAAATTAGCCATTATTTATAAAACAAAAAAAATCCCACCCTCCAAAAATAGGTCACCAGTCTAAGTCTATGGCACCGCTATTTTGGGGGTCACAGGCGGAAAAGTTTGGGAACTAAAGGGGCTTTTTTCGTCTCTCTCTTATAATGAACTTGTTACATTACCAAGCCTACTAAAATGTTTGTAAAAATGACAATAACCACATGCATGTATTTAGTTTCCATATAAATCCAGCTGTTCTGTGAAGGCCTCTGAGGTTCACTGGAGAACATAGATTAACAAACAGTTCCTGAAGATTAAAGAACACATCAGATATGTCAGGGATGAAGTTGTGGAGAAGCTTAAAGCAGGGTTCTGATGTAAAACAACATTCCAAACTTTGAACACAGAGCACTGTTTAATCCATCATGTGAGCATGCAACGAGTGTGGCATCACTCCAGAACTGCCAAAAATGGCCGTCGTCCCAAACTGACAGGCAGGGCAGGAAGAGCACTGATTAAAGAAGCAGCCAAGAGGCTCATTGTAACTATTGTGCAATCCACAAATCTGACCTTTAAAGGAACAATGAGTAATAATGACACCTAGCGGTTAAAATCGGAACAACACATACACAATGCCTTTCATGGAGACCAGTCATGTACTAAACAGTCTATTGCTGTTGTGATACTTTACTGAATTTTTACTTCCACATGATAAGTATATGATGTTGTATTCTGTTCTATTTCTGGTCTGCTTCTCTTACTGGGTTCCATGTTAGCAGGCTGCTGCTCTTTTGCCAAAATAAAATATCAAATTCTGCACTCTGTTTTGGGAACCTTGGGAACTCTCCTATCAGGAACCAGGAAGTAAACATGGGCTACAAACAGTATCATTGTCACTTTATTGTGTCCCCTTAGGGAAATTCTCCTTACAGCAAGGTGGGACAAGTAAGCATAGACAATACCCCCGGACACAAAACAATCACATAATGAATTTAGCAACAATAAAATCAGTAAGCATCCATGTACAAGTATCAATTAAAACTGGCTGAACAACAAATCAAGCCCAATAACCTTAAGAATTTATCTGAATGATGGCCTGGCTAGTAAAAAGTTTTTCCATCTGTTTGTTCTTGATTTAGGATGCCTGAATTTCCTCCCCGATGGTAGTAGCTTGAGTTCACTATGAAGACACTCTTCTGTTCTCTCTCTCTCTTCGGAGACGGTCGCTTTTCTCTCTGCTCCGGCTCTGCCCGCCCTCCCCCCCCTCCTGCTGCTGCTGCTGTGTTTTTGTCTTTCTGAGCACTATCTTCATATCACCCGAACTCTGAAAACTATGGAAGCTGGTCTCTCAATGCTATTGCTCAAATTTCTTTAACGGGAAGGCAGGGAAAAGGGGACCCGTCCTGTCCTGATGGGACACATTTCGTGGGATACACCCTAGATTCTTGGAACAGGTGGAAAATGGTGTGTTTTTCGATTTTGTCAGTCGAGGACGTGGAAGTCGTATACATGTTTGGATTCATGATACTTGGATTTCTGCTAATTGGATTCGTGTGAAACACGGAAAAAAAGCCCAACAAATTTGGAATATTGGATTCGCCACGTGGAGCCAGCGATGAAAGGACTTAAAGCTGACGGAAAAGTTGGTGCAGCTTGTTCTCATAACAAATTGTGTATTTGGATTATGCCTCCCCTATCAAAAAAACTCCCCTGGATGTTATGGCGAGAGAGCTCAGAGCTGCTCCCCCGCTCCCCCGCGGACATCTGTGGATGTGAACTGTGGCGCCGGTTGATAACTTTCCATCATATCAAGGACAATGGCCCTCTGGAGAGCGTTCATGGAAATAAAACAACTTTCACCCAAACACACACACATAACTGATGCCCATAACAACATACGAACTTCATGCGACTAGTCTCCAAGGTTAACCCCCTGCATAAATGTTATCTCGTCATATGTGCTTTTCTCGTGCAAGGTTTTTTTGATATCTCAAACTGTATCCTGGAATGGGATAAAGTGTGAAATATGTCTTTTTTTTTTCTCTCCCTCCCCAAATGTGGCTCCTATCTTTCCACAGAGTTAATGGCAGCGCCCTAAGGTAACCGCGTCAGGCGGGGTCCTCGGCAGCAAGGCCTCAGTCAATCGTTCCCCCGAAATGTTTGTGATGTATGTGATGGATGGTTGTACCGGAACTGTAATTTTCCTCAAGGGATTATTAAAGTATTTCTGATTCTGAAGTGGGTCATTTGAAGAATGAATTATGTGTTCTGCCTTTTGTAGGACTCTTAACACTGCACCGAAGACTTTCCGCAGCATACCTGTAGGTTTAAAGGAGAAAAACCTGACTAAGACATTGTTGATGGAGAGGACTGATTGTTTAGAGGGAATGTTACCTCCACCCTGGGTGACAAATGAGATTGATTTAGGTTGATTGTACAGTAATTATCTTACTTATTGCTCCTTTAAGGAAGTTTGGCCTGAAGAAAACCTTTGTACAAAGAACGTCATTAGAAATATTATTTGTAGTTTTCAAGAAGCCTTGTAGGGGATGCAGCAAACATGTAGGAGAAGGTGCTCTTGTCAGATGGGACCAAAACTGATTTTTGGCATACATGGTAAACACAATGTTATGGAAAACTGAGACTAAAACATTTCCCCCAATATAATATCCTGACTGTGAAACATGGTGATGGCAGCATGACGCTCTCGGGATGAATATGGGTTAGGGTTAGGGTTAAGAACAGCGACGCTGATGAGATTTAACAATTGAAGGAGAGGACACAGTCCTGAAAGAAAATCTGCTTGAAAGTGGAGCAGAGGTCCGACTTCTAGTAAGACAACGACTCTGATCGGTCAGCCAGAGCTAAAACAGCATTGTTTAAATCAAAGCAACATGTGTTAAAATGAGTCAGTCAGTCTAAACTGACTGAATGAGAATTAATGTTCACAAAAGCTCTCAATCCAATGTGACTGAGCTTGAGCTACTTTGCAAAGTAGAATAACCAACAATTTGAGTCCCTAGATGTGCAAGGCTAGCATAGCTATACCCCAAAAGAGTTGCAGCAGTAATTTAAGAGAAAATTTGCTCTAAAAAGCAGGGGTGGTGGGTGGTGGGGGGGAAGACGTAGGCGTGATGAAAATTAATGCAAGCAACACTTTCAAGACTTTCATTTAGAAAACCGTTTTAAAACCATCTATCACTTTTCTTCCACTTGACAATTTTGCACTACTTGTTGGTTTCCCATGAACTCCTAATAAAATACGTTGAACATTGTACTTGTGACATGACAAAATCCAAAAATGTTCAGTGGAGATGAATCATTTTGCAAGGGATCTTTCTGTATCTAACTGTAGTCTCCCAAGGCACGATCATTCAGCCTTCACACGTATTTTAGCACCCCTGATCCACATTTAGAGGACTATTTGTCAAACCGAGACAGAAAATGCAAAACAGCTCCAGCGGTAGCGACATATAACACAAAAATCCCTAAATATAGATTTAGCAGTGAGTCAAATCTCTTCTTTTCAGAGTTGGCATCATGTGGCTGTCTCCCACCTGGTGTAGTCACGCACCAGTGGGACGACTCAGTCGGGGGCCGAGAGAGCTTGCAGACTCAACCCAGATGCTGATGGAGTAATACTGCTGCCGCTCTGATTACGTTCACGGGGGAGGCAATGACAGACAAGTGAAGGCAACCTGCTGTGCCAGAACGGAGAGGTGTGCTGCTGTTTATGTCTGTGTGTAATGGGTCTGATGAGCAGAGTGTGAGTGGGCTGTGTGAAGTACCAGAGAGGGTAGGGTTGGCTCAGTGTCTGACTATTAGATTTGTCGCACGATATGACTGCAATATTAGCGGCAGAGTGGGAGAGATTTTGCCAAGCATTTGCAGCTGCAAGACTGCACCTGACAGGACCAAGCACAGATGAAACAAGGAGGTGATTCCGGCAGTTGTTATTGTCCTTTCGTAGGGAGGCACTGATGAGTAGTCATCTTACAACCTGAAAGTTGTTAGTCCAGCTTCCTCCTCTCACAGGTCGATGTGCCTCTGGGCAAGACACTCAACCCATAGTTGCCTACTGATCTGTGTGTTGGTGTATGAACGTGTAACACATTTGTGAGTGTGACCGGGTGAATGTGGCCCTAGCATAAAGCACTTTGAGTAATCAGTATGAGTAGAAAAGCACTATATGGATTCAGCCCATTTACCATTCAGAGGTTTAGCTTTGGATTGGCATGCATAAAAAGAAAAAAATTTTGGAGCCTACATGTACAGGGAATGTAAAACATGTTCACACTTCTGTTAAAATGTTGCATGTCTTCCCTGTCTTCCCTGTCTTCCCTCTCTCTCTCTCAATCCTATTTCCCCCATTTTCTATCCAGTTTGAAATAAAGACCACCAGTGCCACAGAATGATGAAAACTTTTTACACCTTTAATATGACATGTACAAGCTGTATTGTTAAACTAAAAACAAATAAACAAGCTTGAAGGAAAAATGTACAAACCCTGCAAGTAACACTTTGTTGAAGCACCTTTAGATAGTATTCATTCAGTATTCTTTTATCGGAGTCTGGTAGCATCACATTCATGGACTTTCGTATTTGAAGATCTTCAAAAATTAACAGAATTAACTGAACAGAGGTCTGCGGAGCAAGGTTTTATCACAGCATGATCTGATGAAGATGAATTCCAGGATGTCAGCATTGGACACTCTGGATTATAGATTTTAATCCCAAATCCTATTATTTTCACTAATATTGGCGTCAAAGCAAATTAATGTAGTCTCACAACAAAGTGAACTATAGTGTCACACAGGGGTCAAACAAATCTCTTACCTCGCGATGAAGTTTCCAACATGCCTCTGATCCAATTAGTGATGTAAACACAAACCAGTAATGATTGAGTATGAGCTGCAAGTGTAAGACAGGATAGGGGAATGGGTGTGATGTGGCGATGAAGCAAAGACAGCAGCAACAGCACAGGCTGGAAGTGCAAACCGGGCAGGGACACTGAACGATCATCCAGTGCCCATCTAATTTAAGAACACATCTATCAGAATAAAGTAATACAGGTGTTAAATAATTATGCGCTTGTATTCAAGGCACTGACTCATTTGTAGAGCCTCCACGAGGACCACAACACAGAGCTTAGCCACATATAAATACCTGACACACATCATATGGTCATTGCTCAGGTGAATGCCACAAGTTTGAGTTAAAGCGCGTTGCAGGTAGTGTATGAAGTGCATTTCTTTAAAGAAAAACAAACAACACCAAGCTATTTTCAAAGACAAAGATAGTTTGATATTAAAAGCTGCCTAACCTTCTCCTAATTTTTTTTTCCAGTTAGGATCAACAAAAATATTTAGATTTACTAAATATCAGCATAATAAGATAGAGAGAGAGATTCTGAATGTATTATTATTTTCTTTTACATTTTATAGGCAACATCTTGAACACTCCTATGATATCATGGGGAAATCAAAATAGATGAGGAAGAGAAATGTGGAACTTAAGTTTTCATCTCTTTAAACAGTTATATGTTAATATAAATGTCATGGCAACGCAAGGCAAATTTATTTGTATTGCACATTTCAGTACAAAGACAATGCAAAGTGCTTTACATGATTAACATAGAGGAAAATAAAAAGAGAATAAAAGCAAGTTGGAATAAAATGTAAAAAAAAATAAACAAATAAAACATGGGAAAATGGATACTAAAAGCAAATATTAAAAACAGTTGGACTACCGACTTAAACTAATGATGTTTCAGTAAACTCTTTAAATAGAACAGTCGAAGGCAATCCTAAACAAATGTGTTTTTAATCTTGATTTAAAGGAACTCAGGCTTTCAGCACTTTTACAGTTTTCTGGAAGTTTGTTCCAGATCAGTGGAGCATAGGAACTAAATGCTGCTTCTCCGTGTTTAGTTCTGGTTCTAGGTATGCAGAGTGGGCTGGAACCAGAAGACCTTAGTGGTCTGGAGAGTTGATACACTGATGACAAGTCTGTGATGTATTTAGGTGTTAAGCCATTCAGTGATTTATAGACTAACAGAAGTATTTTAAAGTCTATTCTCTGAGATACAGGGAGCCAGTGTAAGGACTTTAGAACTGGGGTGCTGTGCTCTACTTTCTTAGTCTTAGTGAGGACGTGGGCAGCAGCGTTCTGGATCAGCTGCAGCTGTCTGATCGACTTTTTAGGCAGACCTGTGAAAACACGGTTGCAGTAATCAATTCAACAAAAAATAAATGCATGGATTAGTTTTTCCAGATACTGCTGAGACATTAGTCCTTTAATCCTGTAAATGTTCTTGAGGTGATAGAAAGCTGACCCTGTAATTGTCTTTAGATGCTTTTGGAGGTTCAGGTCTGAATCCATCACTACACCCAGATTTCGGGCCTGATAGGTGGTTTCTTGCTGAAGCGACTGAAGCTGTGTGCTAACTCTTGATCTCTCCTCTATTTGTCCAAAAATTATTACTTCAGTTTTGTTTTTATTCAATTAAAGAAAATATTGGCATATCCATGCATTGATTTCTTCTAGGTATTTACTCAGTGCTTGAATGGGTTCAAAGTCACCTGGTGACATGGTGATGAAAAGCTGTGTGTCGTCTGCATAGTTATGGTAGCTGATGTTGTTGTTATTTATTATCTGAGCTAGGGGGAACATGTCGATATTGAATAGGAGGGGACCCAGGATGGACCCTTGGGGAACCCCACATGTAATTTTTGTCATCTCTGATGTAAAGTTACCTACTGATACAAAAACATCCCTGTCCTTTAAGTATGATTTAAACCAGCCGAGAGCTGTACCTGAAAGGCCAACCCAGTTTTCCAGGCGTTCTAACAGAATGGAGTGATCGACAGTATCGAATGCTGCACTGAGGTCCAATAGAACCAGCACGGTGGTTCTTCCACAATCTGCATTTATATGGATGTCATTAATCATCTTGACATGGGCAGTCTCTGTACTGTGATGAGCGCGGAAACCTGATTGGAAAATGTCAAAATGTCTGGTCATCATTAAGAAGGTATTTAATTGTTGAAACACAGCTTTTTCAATAATCTTACTGATAAAGGGGAAGTTTGAGATGGGCCTGTAGTTCTGCAGAAGTAGTTTGTCCAAATAGTTCTTTTTCAACGGTAGTTCAATAATTGCTGTTTTTAGGAACTGGGGAAAACACCTGACAGAAGGGACGTGTTTATTATCTGAGTCAAATCAGTTGCTATGACAGGCAGAAAGCTGTGGGTAAAACATCGAGACAGCAGGATTCCCTTGCATTTTTCAGTTTTAAGTTATATCTGTAAAGTCTCTCTTTATAGATGTCTTAGTGAACCTGGAGTCTAGTCTTTCTCCACCTGCGTTCAGCTTTTTGACACCCCCTTTTTTCATTTCTGCTGGAGCACTTCTCATAGGATTTTTTTCTTTCCGGAAACAATCTTCACTTTAATTGGAGCAATGCAGTCAATTATATCTGAGACTTTAGACTGGAAGTTATCTACTAGTTTGTCTACTGAGTTGCAGCATAAGGTTGAATAATAATAATTGAACTTTATTGATCTCACGATGGAGAAATTCACTTCTCCATCTTAACCCATCCCCTTGGGGAGCAGTGGGCTGCCACTGTGCAGCGCCTGGGGAGCAGTCAGGAGTTAAGGGTCTTGCTCAGGGACCCAGAGTGCAGGCTGTGGGGATCGAACCGGGTACTTGCATCCTTCTGAGAGCGCGCTGCTCTAACCACTAGGCCACCACTCCCCCTAGTAGCAGAGCAAGCTTGGATAAACGTTTCCGCGGCATTGTCATTAAAGGGGCGTTTTCTCATGATGTCCCTTTGGCTAAATGAGTCATTTGAAATTATGCTTTCAAAGGTAACAGAAAAGTGATCAGATAGGGCAACATCAGTTACATTGACTTTGGAAATGTTTAGACCATTAGTGATGACTGAGTCTAAAATATGTCCCTGTTTGTGTGTTGGCTGTTTAATATGTTGTGGTAAACCAAAATGTCTAAGTGTGTCACACAGTTCTTTTGCACCTCTGTCTTCAGGATTGTCAACATGAAAGTTGAAGTCTCCCACAATAATTAAACAGTCATAATCAACGCATACCACAGATAGGAGGTCACTAAGATCTTTAAAAAAAAGCTTGATTTAGACTTAGGAGGCCTGTAAACATTCAAGAACATAGTTCATACCGGGCTCTTTACCTGGAGAGCCAAATATTCAAAAGAGTCGAATTTTCCCAGGAACACCATTTTGCACTTTAGTGAATCACAAAACAATGTTGCCACTCCTCCACATTTCCTTTGCTGTCTGCTCTCACAAAGGAAATTGTAGTTTGGAGGCGTCAACTCTATCAGAATAACTGCTTCATTAAGTTCATGTAACCATGTTTCTGTTAAAAACATAACATCAAGATTAATTTCAGTAATGAGGTCATTAATTAAAAGTGATTTTCCTGACAGAGATCTAATGTCTGGACCGGTGTCTGTGAGGATGGAGGTTTTGGGTTCTCTGTGGGATTTAAAGGGGAGTCCTGTTTTTGTCCTGTTGAAATCTGGGGTGAATTCTCCTGTAATTTGATGTAGTCTCTTTCTGTGTCATCTTTCTGGCTATCTTTCTCTTGGCTTGTTCGGACTGTACTGGGCTTATCATTTGTTTTGCCACTGGCTGAACTTTGTTTTGTGACAAAACTGATGGGGCATGGTTAACAGAATAGAAAATCTTTGAAATCAGGCATTTTCACCTGACCTTTTTAGAGAGAAACCATCTCTGTTGAACAGATGTCCCCTTTTCCAAAATATGTTAAAGATGTCTAAAGGTTACAGCTGTTTGCATGTTTTTCAGCCATTTGTTTAGCATCAGAACTCTTAAAAAATCTCATCTCCACAGTTAATGGACACATGAGGGGCGCTGAGAAACACTCTGACATTAAGGCCATCAAATAAATTTAGCAGACGAATGTAATCCTCCTTCAATATTTCTGATTTTCTTATCCAGACAGCGTCACCCAAGGCTTCAGCTTGTACTATGAATTTTTCCAGGGTTGGGCATTCTTTCATGATCCTTGGAAGGATGTTTGATACATTAGACACCAGACCATAGTTCAAAGAGTTATAGTATAACCCCTCTGTGCTCTTCTTGTTACAGAAGTGTTTTAGGCCACTTACAGACCCATTGCACAATTTTAGGCTTCTTTGTTTATTTCTCTGGTAGCTTAGAGCACAGATTGTTGACATACCTTTGATTGTTGTGATGATCTTCCTGGCTGTCATGTTGGAGCGGAGAAAATCTGTTATGTAGCGGAATTCCAACATTTCCAGCAGGTTTACTCCTATCATTTGTTGTGAGAAAAGCCCGTTGTTTCACTTTTCTTGGGACACTTCTCTGTAATATTGGTCAGTTTTCTTTGTCTAGGTGTGGGGTTCCTTGATCTTTTGGCCTTGTGCCCAGAGGAGTCCAGGGGGGGGGCTACCAGTGGGGTTATTCTCATTTTCCTCAGGGAACTGTTTGTTTGCTGAGTTGCTGGGCTGCTGGTCACAGTTCAAAATAACAGGCAGGGTTGTTTCATTTCCATACATCGTTTACATCAAAATTCACTTTGAGTCGGTGGATTTTCAGCTCCACAACAGCTATGTTCTGTAGAAGCATGTCAAAGACATTTGTGGTGAAGGGAGGCATCTTGTGCTGACTAGCTGGAATCGGGTGGTTTTTCTCCATATCCACTTCATGTTGAATTCTTTCTACAACAGCGTTTTTGCTGAGAAGTCTTTCTAACTTCTCTGGGGTGTAAAGAGACACCTTGTGTGGATTAGCTGAAAACTAAAATAGTCCACAACATTTAATAAACATTTAATAAATCCAACTTTCTGTAGTTTTGGCTAAGAGATAAAAAGGAGATAAAAAGTTAAAGGCAAGAAAATCCAAGCAAGCAGGGAGCAGAGGAAAAAGCGTCCAACAATAGTGTTTAAGCATTTGTTACTGCTTTGAACGTTGGCCCATGCTAGCAATAATGCTGCTAACATCACTTTATCACTCAGAAACTCCCCCCATTCTGTCCCCTATCGCCTCAGCAATGCCGGCTTCCGGCATCGCTGATTCAGCACCTTGAGCCAGCGGCTCAAACTGTTATCGCTCAGGCCCGCTGGGCTCAACAAAGCCTCCCTCAACCCTCAGAGAGACTGACAATCCTCCACCTCAAAACACAGATTTATGGTGAAACCTCTAATGTTGTCCTGGTCACTCTTCATGTTTCAACATGTCACTTTCCGCTTAACCCGACCGCTCATCTCCACACTTAGCCCTGCCCCTCAGGGTCTCCTGGCACTGCCCATTTTGGTGACATTTTTCAAAATCTGTCTTGGGGGCATGGTTATGCTTTTACATCTTAAGTTACACATTAAGGACAGCCTTTACAAATCTCTCTTTCTCATTATTCTAGCATTTAGCAAACAGAAAACTAAAACAGGAAAGGTTTATTGATTTAATGTCCAACCGTGAATAATGGAAAGCTATGTATGTTTTATAACATGTATGGAAATATTTGGTTTCAACTCCATTTGTTTCAGCTTTTCCTCGTTTTATTGTATGTTTCCCAATTAAGGATTTATCACTTAAATCAAACATCCGACCAAAAAGCAGTCATAAATCTTTATTCCCCAAAAGAACTTTTTCTCTCATTAGCTTTGGCCAATTAATGGTAGTTAGTTTCCAATGCAATCTGGTGTCTGTCATGCCACACAGCCTGCCGCTTTTTGACAAACAACAGGGAACTACAAGGACATAGAGACATTTAAAGTCAATACTAACTAAAGTCAATACTAACAACTTTTAAATTGCTGATGACGTTTTAATTTTTGCAAGATAGATAGCTGTTACCTGTTTTAGAAATTTCATCTAAATATTAACACTTAATTGGAGTTGAAATTCAATGTGCATGTACATCCTTCAGGGTTTCTGGAGTCTTTATGTCCTACAAAGATTTAAAGGAGCAGACTACAAGGGCTCAAGTGCCACAACATAAACCCCACGTCGAGGAAAAGAAAATGAATGCTTGACTTTTTGTCACCCCAGCAGTCATCTGACAAATCCATTTTAGTGACACTACACTGTTCGCGGTGGATAGACATGCCGAGAGCTAACCTCCCACCTCCAACTCCAATCGGAATGGAGAACCAGCCTCATTATTCAGGACAATTAGCCAATGGGCTTGGCGTCCTCTGCCATTACTCACGGCTCATTTGGTTCCAGTCAGATGACGGTGCCATGTACACTCAGGCTGCACGTCACTCAGGAGAGATGACACAGAAAGACGAGCGAGGCGGCCAGTTCAAGATCAAATCGGCTTGGAATGCAGCCTTCGCTCTTGTCTGATGTGTAACGGGTAACATGTTTTCTCTGATGAGGAAATATTTTGATGGCTTTATCAAACATGAAGGATCTGTATAAGGCAACCTTGCAGCACAACAGACTCTAGAATTGAAGTGACAGCTAGTGATGCTTCTGGCAGAATTCTGTATAAACAGATTCTCTCTCTCTCTCTCTCTCTCTCTCTCTCTCTCTCTCTCTCTCTCTCTCTCTCTCTCTCTCTCTCTCTCTCTCAGACACACACAAGCATCCTTGTTTTAAGTTCTTACAGAGGACTGTCCCTTCTATGGCCTAACCCTGACCCTAGCCCAGAAAAAAAGTGAGAACCAAAAAAAAGGTCCTCACTATACCAAGAACATGGGCAGAAACAATTCTCTTTTAGCTACAAGTGTATACACACACACACAAACACACACACACAAATTGAATACTGTATGCATGAGTAATTCAAATCCAACTGTCAACCCTCTCCCTTAGCAGTTTGGCATTTATGTGTAATCCAACAACCCCACAAATCTGGATGCTCTTGGCTAATTTGGCCTTTTGAAATCCTTGGTGGTTTATGTCCACAACTTTGTACATCATTTTTGAAGGGTATCCCACATAGACAGCTGGGAGCCAGAGAGAATCAACTCTAAATATGCCCTGTCTGTGTACCGAGCATTCAGGAATAACACAGAATAACAACCCCACAGAAATCTCCTATTAAGCCTCAATTTAACAAAAAGCCTAAATGCAAAACACAATCAGGCCGGCTCTTAAAACTTGATCTGTTTGCTTAGAATTAGGATTTTTCAAAAAAAGTAAAAAGCAAAGCAACTGGACTTGTTTTTCGTAGTTGAAGACGTTTCGCTTCCTCTCCAGGAAGCTTTCTCAATTCAAAAAGTCTGGAGTAATGTGGAGTAACAAGCTTTATACTACTGCCTAACAGAGGCCTTGTTAGCTAACAAAGCCATTACAAGGCCTTTGTTAGGCAGTAGTATAAAGCTTGTTACTCCACATTACTCCAGACTTTTTGAATTGAGAAAGCTTCCTGGAGAGGAAGTGAAACGTCTTCAACTACGAAAAACAAGTCCAGTTGCTTTGTTTTTTACTTTTTTTGGAATGACCATGACCTGGATGACTGAGAATCTTCACCAGCACTTAGAATTAGGATGTGTACATAAAATGCTATGAGTTTCTGGGATCCTGTCTAGACCCCTTCAGGTTTCATCCAGTTATGCACTGACGTTGCAGGAATTTAAGACATGGGGGAAAGCAGAATAATTATCAAAGAGGCAGTGGGAGAAGGTAGCTGATTTATAGATCAGGAAAATCATACTAAAAGATATCCAATGAATGGGGAATATCAATGAGCAGTGTTCAAACTCTAATTAAGAAGTGGAAAATGAGGGATTTGTTGGAACAAAGCCATAGGCAGGTAGACCAACAAACATGTCATCCAGAACTGACAGGAAGGTATTTGGGATGCTAAATCAAATACAATTAACTTCAGCCAGCATACAGGACAACTGTGATATGGCTGTATCAATATGCCCGATGAGGATGCATTTGAAGAAAAAAACTGGGCTGTATTCTCAAGTTGTCAGAAGAAAGCTATAACTACCACAAAGCAGCTCGTTTACAGTTTGCCAAACTACACACAGACAAGCCCCAAAATGTCTGGAACAAAGTTAGTTAAGTGATGAGCTGAACTTCGATGCCACGATTGCTACCACTACATTTGCAGCGGAGGCCTCTGCAGGAAAGTACATCATTCCTAATGTGAAAACAAAGGTGGCTCGCTAATGGTTAGAGGATGTTTGAGGCTGTCAGTCACTTTCCAAGTCAGAGGAAAATTTGTGAAAATTTATGGCAAAATGAATACAGCGTGGTATCAGAAAATACAGCCTGGAAGCTGAACATAAGACGTACCTGGACCTTCCAACAGATCTGTAATCCAAAAGACAAGGCCCGGACGCCCTTTTATTGGCTACAGCAGAATAATGTGATGATTTTGGTGTGGTCATTTGAGTCTCCTGACCTCATTATCATTGGGCTACATTATGGATAACCCTGAGCATCCTCTTCATCAGACTGTCACACAACTACAGAGTGTCTTCAGTCAGAGGCTTCTCCCCATCTGCTGTAAAACAGACCACTACAGGAGATCCTTCCTGCCCGCAGCCATCGGCATCTAGAACAACCCGTTGAGAAAAACAAACATGAGTTACTCCCACATTTATTTTCCCTTTGAGATTAATAAAGTATTTTTTGAATTTCAATTGGACTGAATTTAAAAAGAGCAAACAAAATTGTTTGATGATAAATGGCACAACTTATGAGTCAAAGAAACGATAAGGTTTTTATATTATCGTTAATATAAATCAGTAATTCTGAAAGGGTACATAGATTTATGAAAACAACTAGAATCACAAGATCTTTGAAATAATGGATGCTAAAAGCTCTAACTTACTGCTCGAGCAGTGACTATCTCCAGTTCCTTGAGAGCTACTGTCCAGCAACTTTTAGATCCATCACTGCTCCAACACACCAGAATCAAATGGCTGCATTCTCTCACCTGCATTCTGTTTTTCAGTTCTTCAAATTGGATTTTTAAGGTGTTTTTTACATACACCCTTTCACACATTTCTAAATAATTCGGGTTTAAAAACAATAAAAAATAAAAATGTAATTACAAAAATAGGTATATTATATTTTTGCACGAACAAAGGGATTTCCAAAGATCTATTAGTTAATCAAGTAGATGACCAGCTAAAGGAGGATTCTGTTGAAAATGAAATGACTCTTGATGTGCCACACGGTTCCTATTTAGCACAACAGTTTCATACAGAGAGGCACATTTTTTCATCCACCCATCCATCCATTTTCAAACACATCTATCCCTTGTGGGGTCACGAGGGGTGCTGGTGCCTATTTCCAGCTGTCAATGGGCGAGAGGCGGGGTACACCCTGGACAGGTCACCTGTCTGTCGCAGGGCAACACAGAGACAAACAGGACAAACAACCATTCACGCACACACTCACACCTAAGGAGAATTTAGGGTTAATCAACTTAACAGTCATGTTTTTGGACTGTGGGAGGAAGCCGGAGTACCTGGAGAGGACCCACGCATGCATAGGGAGAACATGTAAAATCCATGCAGAAAGATCCAGGGCAAGGGTAGGACTTGAACCTTCTTGCTGCATGGTAACAGCCCTACCCACTGCGCCACTGTGCAGCCCACATTTAATTTAATTTCACTTCAGTTTTTTAATATAGTGCCAATTCACAACTCGTGCAATCTCAAGGCACTTCTCAAATTGGTTAAAAGGTCTTCTAAGGGAACCCACCAGATTGCATTGAATCATTTACTTGCAGCATTCACTCCTACAGGATGCATGTGGCCACAGTGGACAGTCGTTTTCGTTGTGTTGTTGACATTGCAGCAATCCCTCATACTGAGCATGCATGTAACTAAAGTGGGGAGGAAAACTCCCCTTTAACAGGAAGAAACCTCCAGCAGAACCAGAACCACAGTCAGTATGAAGGCCATTTGCCGTGACCGACTGGGGTTTTGAGAGGACAGAGTACTTTCCATGTGAGAGAAAAGTAATGAAAGGGTAATGGCAGTAGCTGCTCCTTTAGTGGCTTCATCTAGGAGAGAAACAGCCAAGCAGATAAGCTCTGAGCTAGTTTTCAAGTCTAGAGGATGAAAGAGAGCACACACAGTTAGTTGCAGTAAAAGCTCAGCCAATCGCTATTTCATTTAATAAAGCAGAACTCTATGTGTCAGGATCTGAACTCTACAAAAATTCATTGATACTGGATTTTCGAAGAACAATATTACCATCAGTGGAAGAGTTTTAGAAAGTATGATGGAATCTGTGGGATTTATAAGCATGAGAAAATATTAAATTACTCCGGTTGCCATTAGCCATGTAGCACCAAATTGTTTATCGACCCATATTTCAGTGCTGACACTTTCTGATGAATGATGTTATTATGAAAAAGGAGGAGCAGCGGGGGCTGGGCATGACAAGCCATTTTATGACTGCCCCAAAACATTGACCATTAATACGCCTGTGCATCTGTGCATAAAGCTTGTATCATGTCCATTCTTCCATGTTCGTTGGTACGCAGATTAAACATTTTAATGTGGACCTGACACGTGTCTTCGCGTTAACCAGTGTATTCATGCCTGCAGTTTGTCCCCTAATGGATGTTTTTGCCTCTCAAGATGATGTGGGATAGATTTAACATTGATGTCCAGTGTGTATTGACAAGCTTATTAAAACGGCTGTCTGATGTAGTCTGGCGGTGAAGTTTTCCGTTGTTTTTTCCCTGGCTGTGGGGTAATTTGTCTGATAAACACTGAATTACTACAGAAAAAAGACCCATTTTGAAAAGTCCTTCCTCTCTTCTGTGCTCTTTGCCAAATGGAAGGGCTTTTAGTCAGTATGACAGCAGTCCTTTCAGACTGGTTAAGTGTTCAGCCTCCATTCTCAACAGCGTGTTAATAATACAAACAACAGAAAAAAAGGTTGTTTTTTTTCTGCAAGAGCAAAGTTCCAACTTTCTGCTTTCATCATGTATACTACGATGATGCCAGCAACATTTACTATTGGCACAGTAACTCCAGGGAAGACGAATGATTCCTCAGACAAATCAATTATTTTGAATTTACACTTTCAGCAGTATACCAGAAAGGTTCTGGTGATGTAGCGCCCTCTTCAGCTGGCCAGCTGGATTTTGAAATATAATATCAGACAAAGATAGGTCTAATTTCACTAGCCGCATCCAGACCCGATTGCTGCCGAACCTAGAATCAAGAAATCACAAAGCCTACCTGGCGACGTGTATGAAGAAGGAATACATCATGTTCCGATCCAAAAATAACATTCCAACAATCTATTGCGGAATTTTTTTTATTAAAATCTATCAGTCAGCAAAGCGTTGCAAAGCCATAAGTCTTTGGAAGTTATAATCCACAAATTGAGAAAACACGATGCAATGATGAATGTTTCCAGGATTGGACTAGTTGGCCAACCAAAGTTACTCGAAGAGTGCATCGACAACTCATCCGCAGGGTGGGGGTCATAAAACAACCCAGAACGACATCTAAAGCCCTGCATGCCTCCCTTGCCTCGGATAAGGTCATTGTTCATAATTCAACAACAGGAGATGACAAAAATGGCATCCAGGGGAGTTCCAAGGTGAAAACCTCCACTGACCCAAAACGAACACAAAAGGTACCCTTTGTGTTTGTTTAGTGGAATAGTGAGACATACGTATTATTTAAAGGTCTGGATCATGTTGCAGCTCGTGTAAAAGATACAGTACAAAAAAAAAACAAGGCTGCTGTTTTAACAGCGGTCTGAAGACTTTTTGATCCACTGTGGTGTGCTGAGAAGAAAGGAAATTTTTTTGGCTTGAAAATTTGTTGCTACTGTCAATCTTACTTTTTTTAGTTGTGGATCATCACTAACGAGTAGACATTAAATGATTCCTTCTAGGTTTTTTTCTCCAATCTTGAGTAAACTTTAAAATTATCTGTGTTAAATCTTCCAATAAACGTTTCTCCCAGTAAACATATACAGTCTATACTATGTTAAATGCAGTTCATAATTAAGAAGGATCACATTTTAATTAGTTATGAGACTGTTATGGTTTTTGATAACCATTGCAAATATTTCATTTATGAACAATAATACTTTTCAAAGCAGCCAATATCTCAAGACCTTCTCAATAAATTGCAGTATTATTGAAAGGTTAATTTATTTCAGTAACTCAATTCATTAAGTGAAACACATTATATGGATTGATTACACACAGACTGATGTTTTCCAGCCTTTATTTTTCTTAATTATGAGGATTTTCCACTTACAGCAAATGAAAACATGATATTTAAGATTAGAGAATTACGACAGATCAATACAAAGCAATTAATGCAGAATATTGGGCTGAGCAAAAATTATATTTAACACATGATTAAAGGTTGTTATTTTCAAAAGGTACATTTAATCCAACAAAGATGCCTCATTGGAATGCATATTTCAATTTATTAAATGTGACTATGTACATGGCAGCTATTCCCATCCGTCTTTCTTAGACTTAGACTTAGACAACTTTATTGTCATTTTGTATGTATAGAGTGGATACAGAACGAAATTTTGTTGCATACAGCTTACAACAGTGTAATGAGGTTGCAGTTGGAATAAGATGACATTACAATATAAAGTGCAGCAGTGATCAGAATGTAACAATGCAGGAGAAAAACAGTGCAAAACAGTGTGCAGAAGAATGTTTCACCATGTTTATGGTGCAAGAATAATGGTGCAAAAGGCATTAATATGAAAAAGTTTGGTGCAGTGCAAAATAATATGGTGCAAAAATACAGTAAACGTTCAGTTGTGTACTGTTTAAATGGGTTATAAAAGTTCGGCAACGTTGGTAGTGCAAAATATTAATGCAAGTGTGATGTAGAGTCCAGTTTAGAGTTCAACAGTTCAACAGTCTGATGGCAGCGGGGAAAAAGCAGAACCTGGTGGACCTGCAGCGGATGCTGCAAAACCTCTTCCCAGAGGGCAGCAGGGAGAACAGTCCATGGTGGGGGGTGTGAGGGGTCACTGATGATGTTATGGGCTTGGGACACGCAGCGCTGGGATGAAATGTCCTTAATGGAGGGAAGAGGAGCCCCGATTATCCTCTCTGCTGTCCTCGCCACTCTCCTCACGTTCTTCCAGTCGGAGGTGCTGCAGCCTCCACACCACACAGAGAGACAACTGGTCACAATGCTCTCTATAGCCCCATTTACACTACCCTTGTTAAACCGATCCAGGCCGAGCTCGGACTGAGCTTGGATCAGTTAACCAAGCCGAGCTTGGTTCTGACGACCGTTTACACATCACGCTATCTCGGTTCCTTGGTTTCCTCGCCTCCTAGTGACGATCTGTCTAGCAGCCAGATGCGAAGGGGGTGTGCTGAAGCCCAGATGTTCCAGTTTTCCTACCAGATGCTGTGGGCATTCTTTATGTTTAGGTGCCTCAAAACCTGGACTCAAATTTCATGTACAGAACATGTCTACAACTTTGAGAATGTATTAAATGTTTTATTGTGAATCAAATAGCAAATACCCCCCCCCCCCCCCCCCCACGTCAGTATTTTGTAGAGCCATCTTTTGCCACAATTCCAGCAGCAAGCCTCTCCCTGATCAGTCTCTATGAGCTTGACACATCTTGCCTTGGGGATTTATGCCCATTCCTCAAGATAACACTGCTCCAGCTGCTTCATATTGGATAGTTTTCACTTGGGAACAGTGATGTCTAAGCACAGATGCCCAATTGGATTGAGGTCTGGGCTTTGACTAGGCTATTCCAGCACATTAAGTGTTTCACCTTTAAACTACTCAAGTCTTGCTTCAGCAGTATGGTTCGGGTCATTGTCCTGCTAGAAGGTGAACATCTGTCCCAGTCTCAAATCACAGGCACACTGACAAGTTTATCTCCAGAATATCCCTGTATTTAACACCATCCATCTTTCCCTCAACTCGGACCGCTTTCCTAGTTCCTCTTGTGGAAAAACATCCCCACAGCATGATGCTGCCACCACCAAATTTCACTGGGAGTATGCTGTTCTTGGGATGATGGGATGTGTTAGATTTGTATCAGACACAGTGTTTTCCTTGGTGGCCAAAAGGTATCATTGTAGTCTCATCTGACCAGAGCAGCTTACTTCTTACATCAGGGGAGTTGGCCACACACCTTTTAGCAAATTCCAAAACGTGCCTTCTTATTTTTAACATTATGATTTTTTTTCCTAGCCACTCTTCCCTGATGCCCAGCTCTATGGAGTATCTGGCTTATTGAGGTCCTCTTGACTGATAAGAGGACCTGAATAAGGTCATCCTATCTTTATTTTGAAGCTAGGGGGATAGTTGCTGGAAATGGGCCTCTATACACCTATGTAGATATTGCATCAAAACCCAGACATTTGCAGCTAGAATAGTCATTTACCACATTAGCAATGTATAGAGTGTATTTCTTTTCTATTGTTTTTATGTAGTACAGAGAGTGGGGACTTGCTGCAAGGTAGGGGAGGACTAGGTTATGTGCTTTTTGTGGAGCTGCACTGCATTTTGTCCTGCTCTAATTTCTCAGATGATTTATTCCATTTTTAGTGGTTGGAGGGGTTTCAGAAAGAGCTTTTCCCGGGGTGACATTCATGCAAGAACCGCTACTGGCCACAATGCTGTTTTACTTCTGAATTTTGCCTCAATTTTCGCTCATTTTAGACATATTCAGTCACCAATCTGTAAGGAGCCTCAACCATAAGCTGAAAGCCCCTCCAGGCGGAGCTGCAGTAAGTCTAGGTGACATTTGAGTTGCAGCGGGTTTCAACTCATTTGACACCTGTCTCATTTACATCTGCTCCAGGGCCCATGGGCCGCTGGTTTTTAATGTACGTGTGCTCGGACTCATATGGACCGTGCGTAAGTGAGACAGAGTGGGAGCGAGGCCGTGCCTCACTACACCTACGAAGGATCAGCCGGGGTCGGAGGAGAAAAATGAACTAATAAGCCTTTCCAGTGGCGGAATCTCACCCAATTTGTTTCCGAGCTAACAGGCGTTGGTTAATGAGCTGAAGCAAAGCGCCGGCTCTCTCCCGCCTCTCTCCCCTCTCCTCCTGTCCTCCGCTGTTCCGCCGGTGATTCTGCAGACCAAACCAATTACTTCTCAGCATATCCATTCACGTGCACACACGCTGACATTTATGAGGCCAATCCCCCATGTTCACACTCTCCAGCTTGAAAAGAAGAACACCACACACTTGTATGAAAGCAAGCAGACACCCTGCACACACCTAGCAACACTGCAAACATGTCCGTCCTCTCCCAGCTCTTTTGTTTGGCCTGCCAATTACTAAAAGTCACTGGAAGGGTTAAGGAAATGTTTCAGACTCAGATGAAGTCATTATCTGAAGGCTTCACAGGACATATCTATTGGAGTCAAACCGAAGTAACACCTTGCTGACATTTTGTTAAGGCCAAGTAAGCAGAACAGACTGTGCTGTACTTTGATGGTGGACAGAAACAATTTATTTTAGACTAAACGCTGTAAAAGCCTTGTTTCCATCACACCGTAGCATATATTGATGGCCAGCTGCATAGCAAGACATCCCATTTGGTTGGGGAAAGGGGGTTGTGTGCAAATTTAGTCAAGTCAAGTTTATTTGTATAGCACATTTCAGCAGCAAGGTGGTTCAAAGTGCTTTACATCATGTAAACATAGAAACATCATAAACACATTGAAATCACTGGTTAGGAGAGCAGTAACAAACATTAAATTGTATCAACTGAAAACATCAATACACATAAAATACTTTGGTCAATGGTCCTGTTATTATGGGTCGAAAGCAACTCTAAACAGGTGGGTTTTCACTCTTAATTTAAAGGAACTCAGTGTTTCGGCTGATTTGCTGTTTTCTGGAAGTTTGTTCCAGATTTGTGGAGCATAGAAGCTGAATGCTGCTTCTCCATGTTTGGTTCTGGTTCTGGGTATGCAGAGTAGACCAGAACCAGAAGATCTCAGGGGTCTGGAGGGTTGATACAGCAACAGCAGGTCGTTAATGCATTTAGGCGCTAAGCTGTTCCGGGATTTATAAACTAACAGAAGTATTTTAAAGTCTATTCTCTGAGCTACAGGGAGCCAGTGTGAGGACTTCAGAACTGGAGTGATGTGCTCTATCTTCCTGGTTTTAGTGAGAACACCAGCAGCAGCGTTCTGGATCAGCTGCAGTTGTCTCATTGATTTTTTTTGGACAGACCTGTGAAAACACTGTTGCAGTAATCAATGTGACTAAAGATAAACACATGGATGAGTTTCTCTAGATCTCGTTGGGACATCAGTCCTTTAATCGTGGAAATGTTCTTCAGGTGGTAGAAGGCTGACTTTGTAACTGTCTTTATGCGTCCTTGAAGGTTCAGGTCTGAGTCCATCACTACACCTAGATTTTGGGCCTGATCACTAGTTTGTAGTTGTAATAACTGAAGCTGCGTTCTGACCCTAGTTCGTTCTTCTTTAGGTCCAAAGATAATAACTTCAGTTTTGTTTATGTTCAGCTGAAACAGAAAGTTTTGCCACATCCAGGCATTGATTTGTCCATTCAGTGTATGGATGGGGTCAGAGTTACCTGGTGACATTGTAATGTAGAGTTGAGTATAGGGCTGGATGATATAGAAAAAAAAGCATATCGATAAAATATAAATCACATTAATCGATATTGATAATTATCAACAAATTTAAAACACATTTTAAGTGAGGTCCTGGCTATTTTATGCTGTTGCTTGGCAACCTATTTTTACATAAAGAACAAACACTGAATTCAAACTCAACCCTATATTCAACCAACTTTTTACCAAAACTGCAAGTTTTAAAAAAAAAAGAAAAAAGAAAGCGTGCTCGCTGAACTCTTTAAAGGGAGCGAAGTTTGGTTCCCAGGTCTGCGTTTGTGATTGGTTGGGAGGATGTAATGACTGTAATATTAACATACATGGATAGAACACAAAAGCAAGAAAAACTGTTATACAATTGAACTTTTTATTGACCCGTTTTATTCTATCGTCGATATACATCTATTGATCGATTTATATTGTTATTGAATTATCGTCCAGCCCTAGTTGAGTATCTTCTGTATAGTGACTTCCACAGCTGCAATGCTTTAAATTAATCCCACCTGTTCCTTGCTTCAGTTGGAATCAAAAGGATTCTGCCTGCCTCTTGTTGGCATTTGGGTCCTCAAACAAGATGTGACATTTGACCCTGAATAATATCCCTGGAGTGCACTTTTAAAATGTACTTTCAACATGCTAATTAAGTAGGTTGGACTTTTTTTTTTGGTACGGTATTGGGCTTTATGTAAATGTAGGAACCTGAACTGTATGATTAGATTTTGACATTAACAGCTAATCTGTTGGGACCAACAATTTGTACAAGCTTTTATTTTAAAAAAATTATTCATAATGTGTGATGCTTATAAGTCCTCTTCTTCCCCGTCTTACCTGCCAATTGAATCTTCTTTACCTTTGCAATTCTGGTGCAAACATTTATCCAGCAGTATAGTTACGATTACACTTTGGTCCAGTTAAACCCACAATTATTTACAGCCCTGGGTAAAAGTGAACTCTTAATTTTACCAACATGTTTCTTTTTACTGATATATGATAATATTCATGTTCAGAAACAGCCCAGCCAGAGTCCAGACATAATTCTGATTGATAATCTGTTGAGGGAGCTAAAGATTAGGGAGATGCCAAGGAGGCTTCCCAACCTCAAAGACTTGGAGCTCATCACCAAAGATAAATCATCAAAATACATGTGGGAACATGCAAAACGCTGCTCTGTAATTATAAAAAAGGTTGTGACCGCTGTAATGTCAATAAAGGTTTTTCCACTGGTTTATTCAGAATATCATAAATACAGTAAATGTTTGTTTACATTTTTTGATAAATGTAAATGAAAACAAGGAAAATATTGTCTTCCAAACTGCTAATGCTAATGGTTCAATGAAAAATAATTATAAATCTTAGTCTGTCAAGGCTATAGTTCATTATTGGCTTGACTGTACATTAATTAAACCCACTTAAACATCAGTCGATATTAAATATTCACACTTTTAATCCTCTAATATGCATTCCATCCATCGTTGTGTTAATAATCTATTTTAGGCAAAGACACAAACTCCTAATGTTTACCTTTGACTGATTAGAGATTATAACCATATTTTGTTGGATTATTTTGGTTCATGGATGATCTTGAGGCCCCTAATTTCATACTGAGGCTAAGTAATTTATGTGTAATTAGTAACATTTTTGGGTTAACTAAATATGGCAGCATGTCTTTGAAGCGTTACGCCATGTTCATCGTCATTGTATCGCCTGGACAGATATTTAGAGCATACAATTTCTCAAGGCACTCCTACCCCACAGCCTGTAAGAAAGATTAAAATTAAATACACTCCTCCTAATGTTGTAAAACAGTTGTTTAGTTTTTTTGTTTTTTTATTTTTGTTTACTTTATGGTTCTTCCTAATCTCTAGAGCTGTGCATAAAAATCGATACAAAGATTAATATCGATTTTTTTAAAAATGATTTAAAACCGATATTCTGTCTTTCAATATCGATATACCTCCCAACCCCTAGGGGGCGCTATTACAGCCTAACCTTCATCCCTAAAATCAGACGTTTGGGCACGTTTTTGGTTTCTGTGATACATTAAATGCATTGAACCAAATGCACTTTGTTTTCCTGTTAATATATCAGTGTTCAATAAATTGAACATAAATATAGTATTTGGCTGGTTTTGTTGATTGAATGACTTTGAGCATTTGAAAGTAATAAATATCGATATTGGAGTCAAATCAAATCAAGGTGAGCTATATCGAGAATCGTATTGTATCGTGAGCTATGTATCGAAAATCATATCGAATCGGCTCATCCTAGATGATACCCAGCCCTACTAATCTCACTGTTATCATCAGACCAAGATGGTTTAATTTGAACAGATTAGATTTCACGCATTATGTTTTATTTCTGTTCTTTCTCAAAGGATTTATGATAAATATTTCCACAAAGAAATGGTGATGTAAGATGTGGGTGAAAGAGAATACTAGCAGGCCATGTTTTTTCTCTTTTGTGCAAATATTCAAACACTTCTTGGTCAGGAGATCTTCTTCCAGCTCAGCATCTCTAAAATACAACAGCCCGTAGATTACCTCTGATCAGTAACTGTGTTACTGTGGGCTCAGATCACCCATCAGGCTCCAATAGTATTGAATGTATAGGTGGGGATAATACAAGAAAAATCATACTCTGTAAGTAATACAGTAGAAGTGAACAGGAAGCAGCTCGGCTGACCTTTAGAGAAAATGCCCGGGGAACCTTGCAGTAAAATCCCACCTTCCTGGAACAGCGGTCCCTGACATTATAGACGGGGATTTGCAAAGAAAGTGCCAGTGGTGCTAAGGTCCCAGAGAGGGAATCTAACTCCCCAGGAGCCATAAACCCCTCCCCAAAAAACTTCCCACTACTCAGAAGTAATAATTGTGAAAACCAGAAACACACATGGTACTAGTTAATAAACCTGAGATGTCATTCTCCACTAAAAAGCAGATATAAAATGTGTCTATAACTGTTTCTTTACTCTTTTTTTTTATTTATTTACCAGGGACATGGTTTTTTGCTTCTTGACATCCTATAATTAGGTTCATTTGTGATTTGACAAGGGCGGGGCTATTACTTTTTCACATATGGAAAGCTTGGTTTGGATAGTTCTTTTTCCCCATAATAAATAACATCCTAATATAAGGCTGTTTTTTTTTTTATTTCAACTTATCTGTCTATTATTAAAATTAGCTTTTTAAGGTGAAATGTTAAATTCTGACAAAATCCCCAAAAACAGAATAAATCCTTAAGGGGGCAAATATTTTTCACATCTCTATAAGTAACGCATAAATGATACGAATACTTCAAATATGTGACAAGAATTGAAGTTTGACAAAAAGTGCTCCATTTATTTAGATTTAGACCCACGTAAAAAAACACTTTTAGATTTACCAACATACGTCATAAACAGTTAACCCTAAAACAGTATTTTAAATAATTCTGTAGCTCCTTGTATTAGTTACAGCTTACCTTTTCCTGGGTTTTCTAATCTTCAGCAGGAACGCAGAGAGTCTCGACAAGCACAAGGTTGGATTTAGGTTTTATCCATATGGCTCATTACTAGTTGTATGACCGCTTTTAATTTTGAGGTTAGAAGGTGTCTGGCCCACATCCTGTACAGGGAGGTGACGAGTTGTCGTCTATCGTCACTGTAGTACAAGTATCCCAGTCTATCCCACACATTATACATATATATTACTGTGATCAGCAGCCGGTTTTGTCTTTGCATTCTTTTTTATAAATATAAAATAATAAAATACTTGAGATTTGGGATTCAGACTGTTTAAACAGAGCGCTGCTCTCATCAGAAACCACTGGAACCAGACAGGAGATTTCTCATGGAAGGTCATTTATGGGTTATAATACATCTTGTAAGTACTTCAGGGATGTCTAAACTCAGATCAGCTATTCTTTGACTATTATTTATCAAAAAATGGACTAAAGGATGAACATATTCTGGTCATGTTTTGAGACTAAATTAATCATATCTCAGAAAATGAGCACATATTATTTGAGAAAACATTTTAAACATAATGTTTTGCTGGTAATGCTGGGCTGGGTGTGTCCTCCCTGGGCCGCCCAATAGCTCTAATGGCTACAGCAAGTCTTGAGGACTTAATTATAACCTGAGTAGTGCAACGGGATGCTCTCAGGGCCTGTTGAAGCCACTTGCCTTTTAATTGTAGTTATTTGCCCTGTTCTAATTGTATAAATTGCCCTTTGTGAGCTAATGACTTTGGAAAACCAAACCTGTAAAGGAAGTCTCACAGTAGGACTAAGATATGGTGGTACATTTTAATTTCAATTATCTCCCAAATTGTATTTTAGTCAAATACATATCCCGCCCAATCTGAAATGAAGTAGAGGAATGATTTGGAATATTTCTTTCACTGGGCTGTATAATGTTATAGAAGAAAATCCTCTCTGACTTTATTAATTTCCTCTAGAGACTGACACAAGAAACGTTCTGATAAAGTAATATGAACTCATTAAACCAAAGTTTTCGCTCTCTCTAGTTTTGTCTTATTTTATGTGCACCCAGGGGGGCTTCTAGTTTCTGCAGCACAGAAGAAAGAAATAGAAGTAAGATGAAGATCATCAAAAGAAGGTGGTCGGCACTTATAGGAATCTAAAGTGTTTTTATACACCACTTCTGTATTAGAGCAGACTCTGTCAACAAATGTTTTGTTTACCTCGTTTCATTATTAAGGTGAGAGAAGGTTAGCTCATATGCAGTTTCAAAACTGAAAGAGGGTGTTCGTTGATTCTCAAGACAGACTTTAAATGTTAAAATTCATCACAGTAAAATTAGAAAAATACAAATTACATATTGGCTTGCTTTGCATGGTCGCCAGGAGAAAAGTTGACTCTAAAAACACATGAAAACACAAATAAAAAGTTGGCCAAGTTATATCCGAAGCAGCAGAAAGCCACAGGGGTCGGGGCTGGGTAGGGTTCTTGCATGTCGTCCTCGTCCCTTCAGATGTGGCTTGCGTTGTGGGCGCCACATTTGCTGCTCTTAATGTGGGTCATTATGTGGTCAACCCCAAGTGCTCTGCTCTGAGGTCAAAGCGAGGCAACAGGAGACCAGGGGTGAGCGTGAAATAAACGTGACAAAAAGTTTAGCAAACTAGGGTCCTGTACAGTGTGGAAAATGACACAAGGGGAGGAAAGTAAAATGTGATTATTTCTGCTAACAGTGTGACAGCAATTATGGCTCATCTACCACAACATGCAACAGATTAAGGACAATTTTGCCTAAAACTTTGTGTCCTTTAGTTGCTCCTGACTCCTTTGAAAAATTGTTTTCTTTAGCTTCACATGTGCACAAAAAAATGACTGGGTTTAGTTGAAATTATCAAAAACATGGTTATTGTTAGAGCAATTTCCAGTCAAGATGAAAATACTTTTCTGCTTCAGGTCAAAATATTTAATTCAAAACCTGAAAACACTGAGACAGTGTGGAAAATGTCTATTTTTCTTTAAATTTTAAAGATCTCTCAGAACCTGTGAGACCACAGTCGTGTCGTTGCTTGACTATAAAAGCATCTTGAATCTTGAAATGCTAAGTAAATTAACTAATTAATAAAAGCAGTGACTTTCTTTGACCATATTTCTATTTTTGCAGACATTTATAAAGCAAAAATCTTTGATGTTTAGTCTTCTCATTCTTTTCATTTATTGGCCTACATACTTACCTGGGTTGTATTTGTGAAATTTAGTTTTGGACTCTGGGCCCATCCAAAACTTTGACTGCCTCCTGCTGAAGCCATTATTTGGTTTATTTTGATAAACGTTTTATCTCACTGTAACTGAATCATCTGCAGGTTTTGGGTCAAAACTGAGTGGTTCTGTTCACCATTTCATCCACCGCGTGGTTACAGATGAAGAAAAGTAACCCCAGAGGATGACGCTGCCACCACCATACTTTACACTGAATACATATTGGTCTTATGTGCGGTGATGTTTTTGCTCCACAAATCCCCTCTGAATTAACAACTCAAGGTTCAAAGTCAGTTTTATGGGATGTAGAAAAAAAAAAAAAACAGTGCTGGTTGCAAATTAAAGTCTACCTCTTGGCAGCCTCCTAAGGCACTTCCTGTCCACAGCAATTTTGGAAGAACATCTAGTTTTTGTCATTGTGGTCTCATTTCCTCTCCTAATATATTGTCTTCACACTACCTCTGAATAGGTAGGCGTGGCATCAAGTACTTATGGGTAATTTGGGTGATTATCATAATTGTCAGTCTGTGTCTGAGCAGAAATGTTGCTGAAGTTGTGTTTTTTCTGGTGCTGTCTCTTTCAACATTAGTTTAAGCTGGGTTTTTTTGTTTGTTTTTTTTGGTTTTGCATTTGTTTAAAGTTGTAACACCGTGAGGGCGAAAGGTGCTATAAGTAATGTCCTGATGTGTTTCAACAATCCAGTTAAAAAATATTTTCAAAATTAAGTATGTCCTCTGGACCGGTTCTACTTTGTGGACGAACCCCTCAAAGAATAACCCGTCCAGAGGACCTACTTCATTTCTTTTTTTGTGTTGCAATAAGTAATTTCCCTGCTAGGATCTCTTGCTGATAACCTTTTTATGATATTACATATTTTATTTATTGGTGCCCAAGTTGTCTCAAATGTGAAATTGGCACAATATTAGAATAACATTTTCCACAACATAGCAAAAGGTCCTGATAACGTGAAAAAGAAAAATCCGGCGTGAAACATTGAATGCATTGTAAATGAAATGAGAATGTAATTTATGAGATAATCTAATGTACGCCTGAATAAGTGGGAAAAAGCAAAAAGCTGATTGATACCATCAAGTGCGGGCGCCATCTTTACAGATATTTGGAAATAGGCATCCATTTTTCTGGGAATGTGCACTAATGATGTCCTACATGGGATTTTATTTTTAGGTAATATATTGAAACATCAGCAATGTAATGCATTTCTTATCCTTTCCGTTCCTAAGCATAATGGTGCTTTTGGCAAAAGAATAAAGATAATGGACATTTTTACACCTCTAATCAGGGTACGTTTGAGTTCAAACATTCCTAAAACATTTTCTCTGTGAGGTGATTTGCATTTTCAGATCTAATTACATACTTCTCTATTTACTGTATAATGAATCAACTCCCGTGTCCCATTTAAATGTTTTAAATTTGCCATTAAACGCCGGTATGAGTACATAAAGGACTTAACCTGTGGAAAAAGGTATTTACATACGCTGTTAATGGGAAAATATGGACCAAATTATCTGTTATATATCCTCCAGGGTCATGATCTCTCACAACACTGCAGTTATTTTGTAAAATATTTTATTTTACTTTCAGGTAGCTGGACTTTTGGCTATTATTGGTTTTCCTTTTGCAGGGTATACATTTGTGGTATGATTACTCAAAGATTAAATAAAGAAATATTATATGACTATAAAATGAAATATTACTGAATAAACTCTAACAAGATTTTTTAAATTGATAAAAAAAGCCCTATATATTGACCGGTTTTCCTGCGGCAAAGCAAATTGACACATTTGCCGGTGTAAGATTGACTTTTATGCAATATATCCAGACTACTCATTCCATATATTTATATATAAATGGGTAAAATAAATTTTATATACATTTTACGTACATTCACGGAGCAGAACGCTAACAAGGCACTTGTTTAAGCTGTTTGAAAGTCCCCACCCACATCCGTCCCCTCCTACACAAACTCTAACCCCGGCATCACCTGTCACTGGGAGCCTCATTAAGCTGACAGGCCGTGGCCCGACAGGGCAGGGCGAGACGTCAGAGCCCGATCCTTCCTGTCATGGCGTGATGGATCTCTCCACCACTGGCTGCCAAGCTGCCACTCAAGTCCACCTTCACATGGCCTTCCATCAGTAAACACTCGCAAAGCATCCTGTTGATCAGCTCATTTGGATTTGTCCACCATTGCCTCTCCTGTTCAAGCCGTAGACGGTGGCCAAGACTGGCTGTGTTCGCAAACTTCTACTCTGACTCTTGATGTCAGTATGGGCTGCAAGGTACGGCGTACCGATGCTTGGCTTTACAGGAACTTCCCATTGCCCTGCAGCACGGGTTAGATCAGCGGTCCGTGTATGTAGATGGGGAGTTACAAAGATGAATGAATAAATGAGAAGGATGCAGCTGCACAGGTAAAACAGCCATAACTGGATGAGTCAGTTAGACCTAAAAATGCAGTAGAAAACATAAATACCCCCTTAAGTTCAATGCACTTGTTGTGTACTATACACTCAACCTATTATAATGTTTTTTTTGACACAGAACTTAAGTTTGTGTGTTTTCCAGCGTTTAACACATGGTTGTAAATTGTCCTGACTTTTCTAAAATTGGGAATATACGGATCTGAAAGTTGACTTTACTTGCAGTTGCTTAAGCTCAGTCAGTGTTGATGGACATCATCTGTCAATATAATTTTTCCGCCTCTTTCCACATATTGTGAATTAGATTTAGATCTGTACTTTGACTGGGCCACTCTAACACATGAATATTTTTTTACCTAAACCCTTCCCTGCTGGTTTGTATTTGGGGTTGATATCCTGCTGGAAGATGAACCAGTGAAGTCTGAAGTCTTTTGCAGCTTCTAACAGGTTTTCTTCCATCTTCCCATCAACTTTGACATGCTTCACCCTAGCTGAAGAAAGGCATCCCCACGTCATGATGCTGCCACCACCATGTCTTCATCAAGAAAATATTGTGTCCAGGATGATGTACAGTGTTGTGTGCCCCCCCCCCGCTACATTGCTTGTAAAAAAAAAAAAAAAGTACAATTGTTTTCTTCTGCATGAAGGCCAGCTAGTTGCAAAACTAACGGTTGTCCTGTAAACATTGTCAACCTCAGCTTTGAATCTCGGTGATGCCGTTTGTTCACTCTGTTAAACCTCTGAGGCCTTCACAGGACAGATGGATTTGCACTGAGATTAAATTACACATAGCTAGGCTTCATTTATTAACCTGACTCCTCAAATGCAGTTTTTCATTGGATTCCATTTAGGTGTACCAGAGTAAGGGGGTCACAATACAAATGCACACAAATTTTCATTTGTAAAAACAAAAACAAAAAAAGGGATGATTCACTTCTTTATGTTGATCAGTCACAGAAAATCCCAATCAAGTACTTTAAAGTTTGTAGTTGTAACATGACAAAATGAGAAAAATTCACAGGGTCAACATACAAAATGTTTAGGTCAGAAATCATCCAATCATTTTTCCCATTCTGGAGAGAATCGTTGTGATTTGTGTGTGCATGCATGCGTGCGTGCGTGCATGACCTTTTTTTCCCAAACATTTCTTGTGAAGCCGATTCCACAAAGGAAAAGAACAGAGAGACCGGCAGCTTTGGTGATAACAGCCTCAGACACCTGACACTTTCCCTGCCAGATCCCTCCGTCCAACATTCTGGTGAGTCTCTTCCTCAGTTCGTATCTTCTGAGAGCTCCTGGTGGCAGGAGGCGTCCTGATGAGACGTGTGTCCCTCTGCTGCAGCCGTTTGACAGAAGACAGCTACACACACACACACACACACATATATATATATATATATATATATATATATATATATATATAGAGAGAGAGAGAGAGAGAGAGAGAGAGAGAGAGGTCCGGCCAGCATGTAATCTAATGTTTGCTGCTTTCACAACCGGTCCCAGAAGTGACCCAATGACATGGATACAAAGCAGGGGACCTTTAACAGAATGGCAGACGCCGGTAATTAGGTTATCAAATTGGAAGAATCTTGTTTGCATTTGTGTCCTGATAGGATTTAGGTTTTTTTTGTTTTTTTTTTTGTGGGAGGGGACATTCAAGAATAGGTCAACATTTCAGCAACACTTGTTATATTTAGAAAAACAATTTGCAAATACAAAACAAGAAGTTGTGTTTTTAGGAAAATGAACTAAGCGTTTAATTGTCATTCTGGTCTGATTCTTGTTCGCACACGGAGCACACAAAGAGATCCCTGAAGATGTTCTCCCTGGACGTGTTTAGTCACCTGTAACAGCGGGACCATATGTTTAGCAGGAGGCTCCTCTGTATTCACCTCAGCAGTTGTGCGAGCGTGAGGGTCCTGCAGGTGAGCAGGGAGGGAAAAAACAGCCCAGACCAAGGATCTTATCCTTTTCCCACATCCAAAGCCTCAGAGGCCATGTATTATTCACAGAGGAAGGAAAGGGGCGTAGCTCCACAGGAGGGCTGCTAGGAATAAAGAGACCTAAAGATGAAGGGAGAGAAAGAGCAAGGCAGGAATGGAATGGAAGGATAACAGACCCTTTTTTGGGGAGGAAGAAGACGTGAAGAAAGACATGAACCGATCCAAGAGCAGATAGAAAGTCAGTGGCAAGATTAAACAATGTGATGAAGAGGATATGACAAGCACGACTGCATGTTGTTGAAAGCCACACATGTCCCCTTTTGATCCCTGATTAGCTCCGTGTCAGTAAGTAGAGTAATCAGCTGTGACGTAAACAGGAATCCACTGACAACAGCTGACTCTGCTGATTCCAACAAAATTAAATAAAACTTCACATTTTCGGGTGAATTATATTTCAAAGAATAAAAGTAATTAGTAGCAGTGATTTTTGAACAGTAAGGCTAACCACCCAGGGTGTCACAACTTTTAGGGTGGCATCTCAGCAAAAATAGTTGTCAGTCGCACCATAAACACATCTTCTATCCCTATTATATCCACTCAGCTGGGGTAAAGAGACACCCCTTGTGTTGTGCACACGTTGAGCTCTGTAAGGAAATATGGCCGTGGGTGGTGGGTGGCCAAAGCAGTGAAGTTAACATCGGACCCAAAGCTTGTGATCAATTAACTTTTTCACAGTTTTTAGGGGATCTGTTTAAACAAAAAATCTCAAAGATTTACAAATGATATGATTTTTTTTAGGCAATGACCGAGTCTTTAAAACAGCTTGAGTTTATAAACCAAATTTTCAACGCTCTCAGACATTATGAAACCTTAGAATGAAGGGAGTAAGATAGAACCGTTTCCCCTTAGAAGTACTGAGCTTCATTTAAGAGGAGGGGGTTCGAGGACCGTGGTCAGTCGGACACAGCTCGCTGCTGTTACGTGTGCCCGGCCTCTCATCTGTTGATCTCTGGAGATCAACGGAGATCTCTGGGCAGAAATGGGGCATTTCTCAAATGACGTCTCATTTTTTGCCCGGAGACAGCCCAGTTTCCCTACTGGTCGGACAAGAAGAGAGCAAACTATAATGGCAGCAACCGCAATACTAATCATTTTGGAAGATGACGTCCCAGGAGCTTCATTTCAATCTGCTTCACTCGGGAAGCCCAGCACTGAATAACTTAAATGTTGGTTGAAATGTGGAGGCCTCAAAATGAGTGGAAAGAAAGCAGTATTAGTAGAAAGATAGGAGAGGCTGTTCTTTCCTCTCTCACAACGGACCAAACGCGAGGAAGAAACCAACTGAATCCACATAGAATTACAGCTAATACTAAGAAAAAATACATATTATTACAGGCCTATGTTTTGAATTATTATAGGGGTTATCTGCGCGGTGTGATAACCAGAAAAAGGCGTTCTGTTTGAAAAAAAGCGTAGCCCAAAAAAGCGACCCAAGAAACCACAACCGCCAACTCACGAAAATTACAAATGATTTTTAAGGAAAATTACCCCAAAGTCGCTGATAATAAGCAGACTAAATGCAACACTCAAGCTCACATGAACAGCTCAAATGGATTGCATGAAGAACAAGGCAAATAAGCATCGCCTACCTGCCCAGATGCTGCAGTCGCTGGTTTCAGGTCTGGACATTCAAGTGTTGGCTCCTTGCCACCGAGGAATTGAAGAGAGCACATGTAGGTGTCTTTGGTCAGATTCCACAGTAAAGTCCTCTTGGTTACAAGCTGGTATGCAACACTGGCATTTCTCTGCAATCCTCCAGGGTTTTGGAAAATCAATTAATCTTTCCCCACCAAAGTCTCAAAAACAAATCTGTCGAAAAGTAAGTTTTGGGCCTACAAATCTGTTTTTGTTTTTTTATTTAGTTTTGTTTTTTCAATAAAATACATGTAAAAAATCCTGGATTCTATATGACAGTTACTAACAAAATGAATCGTGCATGTGCCTTCACACACATATATACTTGAGTGGCATTCCTTTCTTAACCCACTTGGTTTAAGTGGGTTAAATATTTTCCCTTTTTCCACGTTAAGAGTATGAAACAGCCCCAAATGGTAAGCTGAAGCATGAGGAGTTAAGGAGTTGAGCCCAATGCCTGAAAATAAGCCGCACCTGTATTCAATGATTTGGAGAGGTAAGTGAATACCTTTAGCAATATACTGTGGTTTATAGCAACTAAACTAAAAAACAACACAGAAAGATTTCCACAAAGTTTATTAGTGGACCACCGAAGCTTATATAAGCATTCAGCTGTTGCAAGTCTAAAATTAGAGCATTTCACAAAACTGGAATTAAATAAAACAGATAGCTTTAAATAAAATGTAATCCTCTGATGAGCTTCTCTAAGTCCTGGAGCAGATTTTTGGCCGACTAGCAAAATCAAAGCCGCATTTCAGAGTCAATACATGTGGCCTAATTTTAGCATGAAACGTATTTTGATCTTTGTTAAACTAAAACTTTAGTTTGCCAAAGTTTTCCTCAAAAATCATAATTTTAGCATATTTACACACTGCTGATGGTTTGACTGCACCCTGGGAAATCCTGTCGTATTCGTGGGCCAATGTTTAATGAATGTGCTTCATATTGACAGAGAATGATTGCCAAAGTCTTTTCCGCCATCTCAATGTTTCCCACAGATCTATTGTTATTGAACTCATGTTGACAGGGTTTTTTTTCCTCCCACTGTATTCCACCATCTGTCTCTGTGCCTTTCCTCATACAGGAGGCAACTTCCTTTTTTTTCTGTTAATCAGTTTACCTTAAACAGATTTTGTTTGAATATCTGCACAGTGTTCAATTACTTTACCTGGAACATTTCTGCTGCCTTTTGAGTTCTGTTTCATTTAAAGAAACACCTAACGTAGGAATGTTCTGCACAATTCACTTCAATTCAGTTTACTTATATAGCACTAATTCACAACAGATATCGTCTCAAGGCACTAAATTCAATCAGTCACACAGACCAATACCAAGCCCATAAATGCCAATTATTCCCATTTATAAAACAATGCAGTCAAGTTCAGTTTCTCGTTCAAATTGGTTAAAAGGTTTTCTAGCAAAGGATAGCACAGACAACAATGATTCCCTACGTATCCTGTATGTCAAACACTGTATGTCTCACCGCGTCTACAACCTTAGGCAAACTAACAGAGCAGGCCGGTGGTGTTTTCCCCCCTGAACACCTGAACACAAACATTGTCTACGTATTCTTCACCGCCCCAGTGTCTGACAACCTCTCTGCTGAACACCCATCCAAGCATAGCTCTGTTAATTGTACACACCACAAACCTATCAAATTAAATTTGCACACAAAGCCCTACTACGTTATTACTTGGCTCACTGTTCACCCGCCTAATTAATTGAATTAGGCAGCAGACGTACGTCATCCTAATCAGAACGTGTGTGCCGTATCTGGCAGCTTCATCTGTAACCACTGCTGCTCAGCAAAGTGTGAAGGGTAAGATGGGATAATGACATTTTAATTTGGGCTCTCTCGGCTTCTCGCTCATCTTAAAATGAAATATTTTCATCGTGGTCGCATTAACGCTTCTGCGGATTTTACGACCAGACGAAGCAGAGGGATGCAAGAAGTGCCAGCGTTGAGTCTGAAAACTAACTTTGTCCGCTTACTTATTTCATGAAGGAAAAACTGCTTTACATGATATTAATCTTTATAAATGTGTCAGTCTTGTAACTTATTAAAGGGAATCTGAAGAATGAATACTTCTCTTTTTCATGGAGCTAATTTCTTAATGTTCCTTAGGATCAAGAACTCATTTAAGATCCACGCATTCAGAACAACAATAATTCTACCCTAAAAGATACTTATTACAAAACAATAACTAAAACCGAATGCTTAACCATCATTATAACTGATAACGAAACCTAAAACCCACTAAGAACAACTAGATGTAGAGTGATGTGTGGAGCTCACTGACATCACTTCCAGGGTAAGCTCGTCTCCTCTAAGATTTAAAAGATAAATCATAAATATCCCTTTAATAACTATACCATTGAAGGACATTTACACACCCAGTTCTCACCATGTAATTCCAATTATTTGGTTGAATAAGACATAGCTTTCACTTCCAAAGTTTGGCATAATCATCAGTAAATATATACAAATATATATTTAATATATAAAAATATATTTTAATAATGGATTATTTAAAAGCTTTCTGTATTTCTGATTTAAGCAAAACAGGATTATCAACGTAATAAAACTGTTTTGTCTCATCTTGGAGAAAAGTTTCACATATCAAGCAATCACATAAACCAGATGTCCCTACAGGACATTTGAAGTGACCTATGAA
The DNA here is from genome assembly GCA_037039145.1 of Fundulus diaphanus. Lineage (NCBI taxonomy): Eukaryota > Metazoa > Chordata > Actinopteri > Cyprinodontiformes > Fundulidae > Fundulus > Fundulus diaphanus. The sequence continues at coordinate 26,345,542 of CM073123.1, read as the reverse complement.
AAGATTGTGGCAGGTTATAGTTTACACTTCACATGAGGTGGCAGGCTGAAGATATTTAATGAAAGTTTCACATGGTTTCATATTCACCAGCTGAGATAATCGAAACCAAAATCAGACCACACATTTGATGTAACGCATTGCTAAAAAGACCTATGGCTGATATTTCACAAAATCCTTTTTTAACAAGTAGGTAACAACATGCTGACCAGTACAAATAAATAAAACAAAATAAAATAAGCAGCTATTCTATCATCAAAGAGCTGCTTTTGTCCGTCCGTCCGTCCGTTGTCTTCCGCTTATCCGGGGTCGGGTCGCGGGGGTAGCAGCTTCAGTAGGGAGGCCCAGACGTCCCTCTCCCCAGCCACTTGGGCCAGCTCCTCAGGAGGAACCCCAAGGCGTTCCCAGGCCAGCCGGGAGACATAGTCCCTCCAGCGTGTCCTGGGTCTTCCCCTGGGCCTCCTCCCGGTGGGACGTGCCTGGAACACCTCTCCAGGGAGGCGTCCAGGAGGCATCCTGACCAGATGCCCGAGCCACCTCAACTGGCTCCTCTCGACGTGGAGGAGCAGCGGCTCTACTCTGAGTCCTCCCCGGATGACTGAGCTCCTCACCCTATCTCTAAGGGAGAGCCCAGACACACTATGGAGAAAACTCATTTCAGCCGCTTGTATCCGGGATCTCGTTCTTTCGGTCACGACCCAAAGCTCGTGACCATAGATGAGGGTAGGAACGTAGATCGACCGGTAAATCGAGAGCTTCGCCTTTTGGCTCAGCTCTCTCTTCACCACAACGGATCGGTACAGCGCCCGCTTCACAGCAGACGCTGCACCAATCCGCCTGTCGATCTCCCGCTCCATCTTCCCCTCATTCGTGAACAAGACCCCAAGATACTTGAACTCCTCCACTAGGGGCAGGACATCCTCCCCAACCCGGAGAAGGCACTCTACCCTTTTCCGGTTCAAGACCATGGTCTCGGATTTGGAGGCACTGATTTTCATCCTGGCCGCTTCGCACTCGGCTGCAAACCGCTCCAGTGAGAGCTGTAGATCACGCCCTGATGAAGCCAATAGGACCACGTCATCCGCGAATAGCAGAGACGCAATCCTAAGGTCACCAAAGCGGATCCCCTCAACACCTTGGCTGCGCCTAGAAATTCTGTCCATAAAAGTTATGAACAGAATCGGTGACAAAGGGCAGCCTTGGCGGAGTCCAACTCTCACCGGAAACGAGTCCGACTTACTGCCGGCAATGCGGACCAGACTCTGACACCGGTCGTACAGAGACCTGACAGCCCTTATTAAAGGGTCCGGTACTCCATACTCCCGGAGTACCCCCCACAGGATCCCCCGGGGGACACGGTCGAATGCCTTCTCCAGATCCACAAAACACATGTAGACTGGTTGGGCAAACTCCCATGCCCCCTCAAGAATCCTGCTGAGGGTATAGAGCTGGTCCAGTGTTCCACGGCCAGGACGAAAACCACACTGCTCTTCCTGAATCCGAGATTCGACTATCCGACGGACCCTCCTTTCCAGAACCCCTGAATAGACCTTACCAGGGAGGCTTAAGAGCTGCTTTTGATTAAAGAAAAACCCACACCTGCCCTGGACGGGAATTTTTAATAAGTCACCAATCAATACTCCTGAAGCTGCAAGCCGATATCTTTAACATTCAGAGCTCATCTTTCGGATGTACTAAATCAAATCTTAATTTGGAAACCTTTTGGCCAGAGCTTCCTCCAGGCTGTTTTTTTGTTTTGTTTTTTTTTGTCCATCCTCGTTTTTCAGATTACCTCTTGTTCTACTCCCTCTGTTTCATCCCTTTTCATCAGGCTCCAAAGAGAAGAAACATACCAGCATGGACTGCAGCAGCAATTTTTTTTAGAGCCAGCAGCCATCGTCAAAGGAAGGACAGATACAGAGTCAGACGTTCTCAGAGCCGGTGTTCCTTTTTTTATTACCATGATGTCTGTGCTTTTATCGCCGCTGCAGACAACAAATATCTCTTAAAGTCAATGGGGCGGCAGCTGAGCAAGTCCTTGCTGAATGGCGAGTGCGTTTGAACATCCATTTGATCTGCTGGGCACTGAGGCATTGCTGATGCAGGATGAAGGGAGATGGACAGCATGTTGAGGGTTGAAAGTGGTAGTAGTAACTGTCAGGGGAAGATTGAATACTTGTCCATTGGGGTTGATACAAGCTCGTTGAGTAATGAGGTATTTAATATTTCCTATTTAATAAAACATACAATTTTTCTCAGTGAGCATATTTCTATTGGGGCTACTGACATTCACACCAGATGTTGGGAACCGCACACAAAAAGTTATGTGTAATAAAGTGGAACGGTACAGAGAGTAAGACACTTCCCTAACACAAACAGAAAATAGTTGTGAGCATTGCCCTGGGGTGATTTTGGTCAGTTCTTCCACACAAACATTTTGAGAGCTTCCTTGTTTCGTAAGTAGGTTCCTTCCCAAACTTGATGTGTGCAATGACATATGGGGGTTTCAATTTTAGTCTCATCTGACCACCCTCCTAGTATTTCATTGGCTTGGTGAAATGTTCTAGAGCAATATTTAAGATCAATTCAACACGCTTTTACTTCAGCAGTGGACTGGAAGCATTCAAAGCAGTAAAGAAAATCAGTCCAAGCACTGAACCTTGTGGTACGCCACAAATAATTCTGTTTTGTTAAAAAGAAAAATCAACTGTTTTAAAGTCCACAGACAAGTTCATTATCTCAGACCATGAAAATATCATTAGTGACTTTCGCTGTTTCAGACTGTGATGAGCTCTGAAACCTGACTGAAATGCTTTAAAAAGAGCATTGGGTTGTAAACGCTCACACCTTTGGCTAAAATAGAATAGAATAGAATAATTCTTTATTGCCCCACAGTGGGTAAATTCTGGTGTACCAGCAGCAAGTGAGGGGGAGTCCACAACAGAAGAAAATATATAGTACAGTTCAATCAATCAATCAATCAATTTTATTTGTCAACTGCAATTTGCATTGCAATCGAAAATTAAGTTTCAGTACAACCGTCCATCACATACACTTTACAAACATTTTGGGGGAACGATTGACTGAGGCCTTGCGTTGCCAAGGAACGCAGCCAGTCGGCCGCTGCTATTCCAGCGCAGCCGTTTAGGCGCATTCCTCCAAACTGCCTCATACCCCATTTACATGGAGTACACAGGCGCTGCCCTTGAGATCTGTTGAAGAAAGATTTACATTGGGAAAGTGAAGGGAGATAAAAAAAAATACAGGTGCTTCACAATTTATGTTTCCATATATAATGTGAAGCATCCGACAAAAAACCTCATTGCGCAAGAAGCACAAATAATTACGACACACATATATGCAGAAAGGTAAACATCTGAATGCTGGTCGGGTGAAGTTTCATCTGTATTTGTGAGCATCAGTATGTGTGTCTGAGTGAAGTGTTTATATTTCCGTGAATACTCTCCAATTTTACAAATTAGTTGGGCTTTTTCCGCGTTACACTTCCAGATTTTATCCCATCTTCCCTTGAGTTCAACCACCGAAGCCAGTCTGCGTACCAGCACATCCAGCCTTCGGCTCTGCTCCTCCACCCTCCAGATCTGTCCGTTCATCGCCCCAGTGAGCGCGTCCTATGCAGCCGGCAGCCTGATCAAGGCCAAAATGGCTCCCGACATCCGCTGTATTTGCTGATACATCAAAAATCCACCAGATCCAATAAGTAGAAATCCGAGTATCCTGAATCCAAACATGCAAACGTTTCAAACGTCCAGGAATGACAAAGTCGAAGGACACACCGTTTTCCATCCAAGAATATAAGGTGTATCCCACAAAATGAGTCAATCAGGACCGGACGGGTCCCCCTTTTGTTGCCTACCCGTCAAAAAAAAAATTTGATCAATAGCATTGAGAGACCAGTTTACCAGATCCATGTTTTTCAGGGTTCGGTTGATATGAAGAAAGTGCTCAGAAAGACAAGACATAGCAGCAGAAGCAGGAGAGGGGAGGGGGGTGAAGCAGATAAGGAGCTCTGGAGAGCTGAAGAAAAACCGACTGACCTCGAGGAGAGACAGACAGTACTGTAACAGTTAAAAGGGATAGTGATTAAATGACATGTGCTACTGAGTAGGGTGACTTGGAAGTGTACAAAATATGCATGTACAATTGTGCATAAAAAAAACACAACAGACCATCTACAAAATATTAAAAACTGCGCCATTAATAGCAGGCATGTAGACAACCTATTAAACTTTGTTTGCACACCGGCGAACAGTCATGTTGAAACAGGAAGAGGTCATCCTCAGACAAAAACAGGAGCATGAATTTGATAAAAAATAATGTCTTGTTATAACGCAGCAGATTGCTGAACAATATTTCACTTGATGGTACAAGCACCAAATTTGCAATCAGTGTAAGACAGGTCAGAATGTACTAATTTTGAGTCATGCGATGACCGCCATCTTTAAAACTACTGGACATTTTGGATTATAATAGTCCAAAATAAATATTTCCAGCCAAAACACATTCCATTTAATGTTTGGATCGGTAGAAGGTTTCCATTTTTACATGTTTTTACACTGAAAATATTTTTTTCCTATTTTACACGATGGCCATCTTGAAAACCAGTGCCAATCTTTGAATTTTGGGTGAGTAACATGCTTTTCTTTTCTTTAAAAAAAGAAATAGGTCCCAAACTTCATTTGTGCCAAATTTGGTGTTTGTATCATCAAGCGAAAGATTCTTCTAGAATATTGACTTAATCTGCTGCTTTACTGGGCCTGAAGCATCAAGAGCTCCGTTCAAGTCAAACCCAACTCCTCAAAAACAGCCCCAAATCATAATCCAAATCCAAACGTTACTGTTGGCACAATGCAGTCAGAAATCTACTATTCTCCTGGCAACCCAGCCTCGTCCATTGGATCACCAAATGGAGAGGCATGATTTAGCACTCTCTAGAACATATCTCCACTGGTCAGACTCAAGCATTTGCTTTTACACCATTGTGGCCAAGACTTTCCATTGCACTTGGTGATGCAAGGCTGAGATGCTGCGTGTGTGGAGAGCTTCGTGGAAACCCGTTCCATGGAGATGTCCATATTGTTGTGGAGCTAATCTGAAGGCCACATGAAGTTTGGAGGCATTTAGAAACTGACTGCACCTCAACATCCTCTGAGCTCACTCTGTGATATTTAGTGGTCTGCTGATTTGTGGCTGAATAGCTGCTATTCCCAATTTGTTCTCTAAGCTACAATACCTCTAACAGGCGGTTGAGTGGAGAATATTTGAAACAAGAAGAATTCACAACTGTCCTTATTCGTCAGGAGGCATCCTATCATGGCGCTATACAGGGATTCCTTAAGTTCTGAAGAGCGACCCATACTTTCACAAATGTTCCGAGAAGCCGTCAGCAAGCGTGGGTGCTGGATTTTATACACCTATAGTCATGGAAGTAAGTAAGCAAGCTTTATTTCTATGGCGCTTTTCACAGACACAGAGTCCCACAGTAATAAAAAAAAATAGAACACAATAAAAATAGAACAATACAAGCGTGGCAACATTGGGTCAGTTAGGACCCAATTGTTTTTTTATTACTATAACCAAAGTAAGGTAACAATTGAAGAAAGTTGCTTCACTTTACTAAATTTTCCCTTTTGGGCATCCAAAGAAAACCTTTAGAGGACTTCCACAGCACATTAAGTAATACTTAAAAACTCCAGTTCGTTGAAACACGGATCGCCTCAGGGGCTTTAGCAGGATATGTCACTCTGATTATGAGAGAGATGAGGCTCGCACTGCATCTGCCAAGCAGTAAGTAGGCATCAGATTTCAGAAATGGGGGACATGACACACCTCTTGTATTGATAAAATCTGGCACTTAGGAGTTGTTTCATACACACACTGACCTCAGCTGCCGCAGAAAGCATCGAGTAGATACTATTACACACCAGCCTCACCACTGTCTATTTTCTAATCATCGCCTTTGAATATTTAATCCCTCCTTGCTTCCTTTCTTTGGATCAAGCATCAGGGATTATTGCGGGTTCCACCCCTCAGTGCCTCAATTCTCCTCTATTGGAGACGAATTGGTGTTTTTGGCCATGAATCATGAGGAATAGAATTATGCAGCGATATAAAATAGAATAAAAACGACAGTGAAATAAACATTGTATTTGCTGTAAAACTCGACATAACAGTTTAGATGTTTTTGTTCTGCTAAAGGGATATCAGCCTGAGAATACCTCGTAGACCATTTGAGAATACAAATGGAGTGATTCAAATTAGAGGTGAGCGACGTAATGAACTTGCACATAAAATTTGCCTAGAAAGCTGTTTTAAAAAGACTTGCACAGATGCTTGAAATACTATATTCACCCCCCCCCCCCTCCAAAAAAAGTCATACACTCCTGATCAAAATCTTAAGACCAGTCAAAAAATTGCAAGAATTTGCATTTTGCACTTTTGGATCTTAAGAAGGTTCTAAGTAGAGCTTCACAATGTTAAAAGGACAAATCAGTGCAAGAGACAAGAACATTTGAGCAGGGAATTGTCTGAAAACTGCATTTACACTCAAACATGATTTTTTCAGCTGATCAAAAGTTTAAGACCATAGTCTTTAAAAGCCAAAAGCTGTGCAAACATCTGGATTCCATGTCATTTTCTGTGAAGTCTTTACACTGTCAAGACCTCCTGATGGCAAAAGCAAAAAAGCTCACTGACTTTGAACGTGGTAGGATTGTTGAGCTGCATAAGCAAGGCCTCTCACAACGTGCCATCGCTGCTGAGGTTGGACGCAGTAAGACAGTCATTTTACATTTTTTAAATGATCCTGAGGGTTATGGAACAAAAAAGTCAAGTGGTAGACCCCAAAAAATTTCACCAGCTCTGAGCCGCAGGATCCGATTGGCTGTCCGTCAAGACACGGGACGATCCTCTACCCAAATTAAGGCCATTACTGGTGCTGACTGCAGCCCAATAACCATCAGACGGCATCTGCGAGAGAAGGGCTTCAGAAACAAAAAACATCTTCAAAGGCCACGTCTTCTTCAACGCCACAGAATTGCCCGTTTGGACTTTGCAAGGATGCACCAAACATGGGACATTGAAAGGTGGAAGAAAGTTGTCTTCTCTGATGAGAAGAAATTTAACCTTGATGGTCCTGATGGCTTCCAACGTTACTGGCATGACAGGGAGATCCCACCTGAGATGTTTTCTACACGGCACAGTGGTGGGGGCGCCATCATGATTTGGGGTGCGTTTTCCTTCAATGGAACAATGGAGCTTCAGGTTGTGCAGGGGCGTCAAACAGCAGCTGGCTATGTGGAGATGTTGCAGCGGGCATCCCTCATGACTGAGGGCTCTCGTCTGTGTGGTAATGATTGGGTTTTTCAACAGGACAATGCTGCAGTTCACAATGCCCGCCTGACAAAGGAGTTCTTCCAAGAGAATAACATCACTCTTTTGGACCATCCTGCATGTTCCCCGGATCTAAACCCAATTGAGAACATTTGGGGATGGATGGCAAGGGAAGTTTACAAAAATGGACATCGGTTCCAGACAATGGATGCCCTTCGTGAAGCCATCTTCAACACTTGGAGCAACGTTCCCACTAGCCTCCTGGAAACACTGGCATCGAGCATGCCTAAACGATTGTTTGAAGTCATCAACAAGAATGGTGGAGCTACTCATTACTGAGTCCTTTTTTTTGACATTTTGATTTCTGTTTTGGGGGGTTTTCGGGTTTTTTTGAGCTATGGTCTTAAACTTTTGATCAGCTGAAAAAATAATGTTTGAGTATAAATGCAGTTTTCAGACAATTCCCTGCTCAAATGTTCTTGTCTCTTGCACTGATTTGTCCTTTTAACATTGTGAAGCTCTACTTAGAACCTTCTTAAGATCCAATAGTGCAAAATGCAAATTCTTGCAATTTTTTGACTGGTCTTAAGATTTTGATCAGGAGTGTATTTTTAGTTAAAAAATAGAATTACTCTCCATATCCACAAGTTGCTGCCATGTTCTATGAATCCAGAGAGAAACAAGCTTATCTGATCATGCTGCTGACATCCGTGTGTGTTGATGTTGTTTGCACCTTTCATTTCCAGACAGGCACCGAGCTGCGTGGCTCACACTAATTGGCTGCATCTCAATCGCATCAAATCAAAATGCCAGCCGAGACGCTTGGTGCGGTGTCTCGGCTGCTGTCAAACAGGCTGCGCACCCAGTGACAGAACACCTGCCAGCTTTTTGCAAGGAGGCCGACAGAGCACAAGCAGGTAGAGCTCACTCACGTCGCAGGATCCACATAAGCACCGTGTCAAATGGGTCGGTGTAACAGGAGAGGAATGCAGACTAGCAGCTCTAACTGGAGATGACAGAATGACAAAAGTTTGGAATTTTTAACTTAAACTGGCTGAAATGCAGAAATACTGTAAACGACTAAAAGTCAGAACTGGTTACGGACACTCGGAGATTTCTATACACCTATTTCAGGCAGAGTATTGAAGGGCTGTGCTTTCCTTTCTTTTTAGACGGTTCATGAAGTAGTTTAGTGTAGGACAACCTTGTCCAGATGTCAGCCCCACACCATGATTGTGTAAAGTAGAAACTTTATACAACCTTTTATTTTCTTTTTATGAGACCCGAGCTAGAGCAGCTCAGAACCCCTACAAATGCATTTCACATATCTGGTAAATCTGGAGGTTTAAGCGACAGCTAAGTTCAAATTAATTCATACCCATAACAGATTTAAATTTAAAAGGTGTTTAAATGCCAAGAAATGTGATTTCTGATGGGAAATGGGATGAAAACTATTAAAAAAATTGGATTTTTTTTTCTTTAGAAAAGAATCAAAATAAATTATCTAATTTCTTTTACGAAAATGGCACGTCGGAGGTCATTTAAACCCTACTCAAAAATTAGAGCAAAAACCTTTGTTGGCAATACAGCAATCCAGTCGGGTAACTGTACATCAAATTTCTCGCAGGCTTCCACTGATGCTTTTAAGATTTACCTCAATGACAAATGATGAGCTACAAGGTGGAAGGCCTCCGGGCCATCACCCTAATCTTTAGTTCCCAGATTCGCCATTAGATTGGTATCGGGCCGGGCTGCTCTAAAACATTATTACTGTCAGCCAGAAGAGACATGCTGTCCAAATTAAAATATTACTCTGCACCTAAAACTTCAAGGAGTATGGATCATTTTAGGCTTAACTGTAGATGCCAGCTTCAGTATGAAAACCCAACTAAAACTGTAGGAAAATGATGCTTATAACTAGCTTTAGTGGTAGTGGCAGCAGTATCAAGCTGAGGGGATGCTGATCTTCAGAGAGGGAAGGGAAGGTGATCCAAGTTGATAGGAAGATGAATACATTTTTGGCTTTCATAATGTACTCCTAGTGAATCGGAAGCAGCTAACACTGCATCACCTTTACTCAGACCGTATCTGCAAAAAAGACAAAGTGAGCAATTTTTTTTTTTTAAGAAATTTGCAGAAGATCACACTAAAATTACAGACTTATCTGAACTGCTGTGATAATTTCGTTGCATCTTTAGATGTTGAAAAATAAGACCTCTCCCACTTCTTTTCACTGCCGTTTTCAACCGCTTTGGTCCATTGGATAATTCCTCTGCTGCTTGTTGTTCACAGATGCTAGAGAAAAGTGATAAGCCTGCTGGGTATTTTAGATGATCCTGTTTGGTAGTGCTGTGGGTCAATCTGTTTACAAAATCAATAAAGCCTTTTAATCTGTTAACAGACCCCCACCCTGCCTGGGACTTCCTTTGAAGAATTTCATAGGAGGAAAAGAGAATGAGTAATGAGGAAAGTTATACTATCCCTAAATGATGAGAAGCTGGATTCTAGCTTTCAGAGCATTTTGAGGCTAGAATAACACTGCCCTCAACAGGTAAAGCAGTAAAACAGTCCAATTACTCTCAATTCTGTCACACTTTATTCACTTTGTCAAAGCAACCCCCCCCCCCCAAAAAAAAAAAAAGATCCTGAACAAATGAAAGACATAATCCCTCCCCTCGCCTTCTTCCACTCAACCAGCTGTCTAAATATGGCTTAGCGGGATTCATCCTTGAGTGAAAATGAGCCACATCAGTGAGCAAAGAAATGCAAAACAGAAAGAAAAAATAATAACCGAGCTTTAAAGCTCTTCACAGCTCTGAGGCAGGAACTGTGTCTTTAATTGTTTCCAAGTTTGACTCTTGTTGTGACAGGCCATTTGTGGAGATTCACATTAACGCGCAATTTAATAGATGACTCTTCCTCAACTTCTAATTTAAAACTAGATTATCACACAAAAAGCTGCACTGAAAAAGACAACTAGTCATCATTCACATCCGAATAAACATGTTAATAAATTAATCAGCTATTAGTGCCCCCCCCCCCCTACCCTGCTGTTCCAACCTGTTAATAAAAAAAAAAAATCTTTACAGAATATTTCCAGCATTTTGTTCTTCATCTCCTTCCTGAGCTCTTTAAGACATGGAGGACGCCTCATCTTCGCAGAGCAGAACACCGTCAGGGGTGGAGTGTGTTACATTACTTCAGGAGATTCACCTCAGCCTAAAACAAAACACCTGGAGTCACATTTACAGAAGAGAAATGATTTGTTTTTGATTAGATTTAGGCCACAGTCTGAGGGACAACCACTGGATACTGCCTGGACTGGCCTCAGCCCTGACAGACACGCGACATCTGAGAGTCTTAAACAGTATGAGGCTCAATAATGAGAGGCAGGTAGGAGCATTCAAACACACGTGCTGACCTGGATTAATTACAAACGTATAAAACCGCTTCTGTTACGAATACGAACAGATGAACTGAACAATCACTCATGTAGGAAACAAAATAATAACAACATAAAACCTCAGCTTTCGGTCCAGTCAACCTGATTGGAGCGAGGTGGTGGTAATGCATATTGAGTGGTTTCTTTTTTATCTTCTTCTTTTAAATAGGCCATGGTAAGCTAAACAGTTCACTAGCACACGAACACGTGGGCGTAAAGGCCGGGCGAAGTAGCGCCCTCTGTGCTCTCCGAGGTCACCGCCGCTAGTGTTCAGTTTAGTGGACAAAGGCGTGAGGGCGGGGCCCGCCTCACGTGCGCCTGGCTTTCTGTCTCTTGGCCTGACGTTTGGCTTCGTCTAAAGCAGCGCTGTCGGTGCTGGTCTGGGCCATGCTCCTCACTCCCTGGATGCGGTTCACCAGCTGCAGCAGGAGGGGAATCACCTGCAGAACAAACAGTGTTTCAGTAGATCTGCGCGATGAATTAATTCAGTTTCAATTCACTTTTATTTATGTAGCGCCAATTCATGATACATGCCATCTCAAGGCACTTTCCAAAGTCAAATTTAATCAGATTATACAGATTGATCAAAAGATTTCCCATCTAGGAAACTCAGTAGACTGCATCAAGTCTTGACAAGCAGCATTCATTCCTCCTGAAGGAGCGTAGAGCCACAGTGGACAGTCGTCTGCATTATCCATGGCTTTGCTGCAATCTCTCATACTGAGCAAGCATGAAGCGACAGTGGAGAGGAAAACTCCCCTTTAACAGGGAGGAAAACCTCCAGCAGAACCAGGCTCAGTGTGAACGGTCATCTGCCTCAACCGACTGGGGTTAGAGAAGACAGAGCAGAAACATAACAAGAGAGACACAGAAAGCACAGAAGCACACATTGATCCAGGAATCCTTTCTACGTTATATGGTAATAGAGGATGATCTGCCTTCCCTGGATGATGTCACAGCTAACAGAACATGATTACAGGGTAATCAAGAAACAATGCACCGAAGAAAGAACCCAAAGACCGTTATTCATGGTAAACTATTTTAACAAAAAAAGGACATATAGCTCTATTGGAATATTATTATGTCATTGGCTTAAAAATGTTGGTCAGGAAAGATCATCAATTGCACTCTGGAAGTTAAACTGATTTTCTTCCTCCTGACAAACAAACGCCTTTTAGGGAAGAGCCGCTTCTTCTACGGTTCAGTTGTGCAGTTGAGTGACTTGTCAAACTTATTTTTTTTAAAGCCCCCAAAAGTCATTATAAAACTGTACGCATTTAGTTTAGAGTATAAGTCCCTTAGGAACAATCAAGGGTTAATGTTATTCCGATTTCAAAAAACATTTATAGTTATTTGACTTTATAATTCTATGTAATGTTCCCCTTTTTCCAGGTTTCAGCCATATTTCTCCAGGAAATATTTAACATTACCAAAGTTTACTATGAATTCATGGCACGTTTTCTAAGGGGGAAAGGCTTTAGATATGGAACCTGGATAAAAACTAAGGAACGGAAGAAAGATATGACAAAGGGAAGGAGGGAAGGAAGGACACAAGGAAACAAGGGATTGAAGGAAATAAGAACATGAGTAAGAAAGCAAGGAAGGAAACAAGAAACAAAGGAAAGATGTGCGGACGGGAGGGAAGGACACGAGGTAGGAAAGAAAGGCGGTAACATTACACAAATTTAGGGCTACCAGAGGTATAACAAGCTTTTAATATGACAACAAAAGAACAGTTAATGGACTTCACTGGACTGTTTAATTTAATATTACATTTTGTAAATTTTGCATATTTTGTCTGTCCACTTATTCCTGTTTAAAAAAAGTAAAAAGAAGAAATAAAATAAAAAAATCAAAGATAGGAAGGAAAGGATGACAAGAACACAAGAAAGGAAGAGATGTAGGACACAAGGAAGAAAGGAAAGAAACACTAGGAGAGAAGGACATGAGGAAGGAGAGGGGGTACACAAGGGTGAAGGAAAGGACACACTGAAAGAAGGAAGGAAGGACAAAGCAAAGAAGAGACGGTGAAAAGGACAGTGGGACATGAGGAACGAAAAAAAGACGGGGAGGAAAGAGAGGAAAGAAAGAAGATAGAAGATGAGGGCAGAAGAAAGGAAAGAAAAATGGAAAGAAATGTAGGTAGGCGACGAGGAGGGAAGAAAGGGTAGAAACTAAGAAGAAAGAAAGGAAACGAGGTGGTAAGGATGAAGGAAAGACATTAGGTAAGCAGGGAGAAAAAAAAACATTAAGGATTTAATGGTGGAAGGAAGGAAAACATTTAGAAAATTAGAATAAAGTCAGAAAAAAATCATATTTATGCCATAGTCTTATATTATTTTTCCATTTATTAGAACCTGAAAATTACTGGAATCAAAATCCAGACTTTATAGGAGCCCTGTTTTTTCTGGATCTTTGCTATTTTTGCTCAACTCTTTATTTATAGTTCATGTTAATCTTTTTTTTTTCTCCTTTTAACTCATTCGCTATGTTTTCATCCTCTGTGACGATACTTGACCGTGGCCAAAAAGTGCCGACGTTGCTCTCTTCTGTGCCATCGCCCAATAAACCGAATTCAACACAAGGTTTAGAAATCTAAGAGTGAAGAAAGATACTCCATGCCAGGACCGGGTTAGGGTGGACGGGTACCTTTTCGTGGTTGTACGCCGCCAACAGCAGGAGCAACGTGAGAGGCAGAGCGATGTAGGAGCCCTGTGCGACATCCTGGTCGGGCACTTTACGCTGCAGGAAACGTGGCAAATGGAAACGGGTTACATGTCAAACATCGCGATGACGTTGGGAAAAGTGAGGTCTGGTTTCTCCGTTCCTTACAGCGGGGTTAAAGGGGAGGGTGATGTGCTTGTGGTATCCAGCGGAGGTGAAGGAGACCTGAGGCAGAGTGAAATCGTACTGGGAGCGGGACAGGGTGGAGTACAGCATGAGCACATAGCTCTACAGAAAACAAGAGCAGAGACAGGTTGTTCAGATTACAGACCGCACGACGCATGCGTGCACGCACTGGGTAAATGTGTTGCTTTGATGCTGAGGTACTCGCCAATACCTCGCCGTCCCTATCCAGAGGGGGGAAGTGGAAGAAGAGGGACTGTCCCAGAGAGACGCTGTTGATCGGATTGTCCAGATTGTCGCTCTTGTAAAGTTTCACCTGGAGACGAAGGAGATCATTCGTTGTGGTGGCCTTTTATTCTACACCAGAAAAGCAACATTTGGCGAAAACCAGTCGGTTTTCTTAAACTGGTTGGTCTCCTGGCACACACCCAATATTTCAACTTATGCCACAAACCTTCAGTGAGGTTAGGGTTGGTGCTCTGGGAAGGCTGTATCTGGAAGCCGACCAAAAAAATCAGCTTTCATCTGTGTTTCGGCATCAATATTCCTGTTGGAACATCCATCCCCGCCCAAGTTACAGCCATCTCACCTAAACTGTTATTCTCAGATGTCCCGGGTGCGTTACAACAACCCACACGGACAGCTAAACTCCTTGTAGAGAAAGGTTTTCTGATCATACATGATCAGATCTGATCATACTGGTTATACCAACAGGACACTGATCCAAAACAGGAAAGAATAAAATCAGGCTAATATTATGCTTCCTGGATGACCTTCCTAAAGCACCAACCTCAACCCTACTGGAGGTTTCTGGACTAGACTCAAAAGTGGAGGATTTACAGAAAATAAAAATAAATCCCATTCATTCTGATAAGGAGGGTGATTAAATATCCCGTCATTAGGAGGAGTTTAATGGCTACAAAAGGCTTAAAGTTTATCTACCACTCGCTAAGAGGAGGGGGTGAAAGTTTAAATTGGAGCCTGAATGCACATTATTGTACATTACCAGCCATCCAGGACATGAAAATCCAAAATACAGCTAGACGTACAGAGGAGAAATGGCCTAACTGCCTTCTTTTAAAGTTACAGGTGTAGCTCGTATGTAAAGTTCTGACACGGTCTGAGTTTGTGAAAACACAAAACAAGCTCAAACTTATGCAGCCAACTCTTGTCAAAAATCATTGAAACTGTACGTTTCAACCTCCCACCCCCTAAAAAAGGGTTAAAAGGGCATTATCAAAAACCCAAAATTGATTTGACGGTCATGTCAGTGATTGAGTGCATGTGAACGTCTGACTGAAAACGTAAGAGCAGGAAAACAGACCAAACGACGGGGGTCGGGGGTCGTACCGAGAGTGTTGGGAGATGCTCGGGAGAGGTGATGATGTTGCCGCTGAGGTCGAACTGATTGATCTGTCTGAAGGCGATGATGATGACCCCGTCGATGTCGCTGCTGCCAACCTGATAGGAAACTCACAGCTTAATGTAATAACACAAAAGTGAACTGAAGAGAACCTTTTGTTAAAAGTCACATGGTGAGATAATAACAGAATTTAAAAGGGGGGAAATAAGGCATCTCCTGCCTCGCGAGAGAGATTAGGCGGACTGCGGCTTTTCAGACGAGATGAAATTATAAAACGAGAGGTTAGAATTTGGTCGGGGAGCGGATTAGCGCCGCTTTTGTTCGCCCTACAACAAAAAGGGCCCATGTGATAAAGCTGATATAAGTCAATCACAGGGTTCTCACAGTTATTCAACAATTCAATTACCTAAGTTTTCCACACCTTTCTCTAACTTTCTTTGTATAGCGGGGATTTAGCAATTATATTATTACATTTAAAAATAAGTTTTACATGAGTTTATCTCAACCGTGGAAACTCTGAGAACTTTAAGGTGGAAACAGAGAGTAATAAAGACTTTGACCTACAGTCTACGACGCAGTCCGGGATGAAAACGCTTTAATATAAAAAGAAACTTGAAAACCTGTAACAGTAAACTTACTCTGGCTGCTGCTAAAGCACTCAGATAACTGAGAGCCACTTTTGACGAGCCTGCAGACTCGACCTGAATTAGGAGCTAAAGATCTTTCTACATTGCACCTCGTACAAACAGACAAACCTCTACCCGAATTAGGAGTAAGACACTAGACGTTATCAGTCTTTACATTACAAACAAACAGCTTACAATAATCAGATCCTCTGTCCCAAAGACGGAGCATTTCTCAAGCAGAAAGCTGCAATGTAAAACAAATGCTGCCATCTTAGAACCAGTCTTAATTCATGTTAGTCAGTTTTAAAAATCCTCCATTTCACTAGTCCTAAAGAGGATAAAAAAACAAACAAACAAAAAAAAACACGTCCATATCAGAAACCAAAACAACAGGAATGTTTTATCAGAGTACTGAGCAGCTGTTGGTGTGAAGCATCTGTCTCGAGGGTCAGAGTGAACTTCAGCCAATGAGGTGAAGCGTTTTAAATGAATAAACAACCAATCAGCAGGCTTTAATTTATTGTAATCACTAAAAATATCTCATCATAAAGACACAGCTTGTTTTGTTTTTTTTGGCCGACAGATAACATGACTGACACTCTCTCTCTCTCTCTCTCTCATTATTTAAATAGTAAAAATGGCGTAAATCTTGAGTGTTTAAAATGTCAAACAAGATTAGAATAAATAGAAAACAAGCAGGAATAGGAAAACAGCTCAATTATGACTAAAACGCCAACGCAGACACAATCTGTTTCTGTTTCACACCTTTTTTTTTAAATTAATAATAGAGTCTAACATGTCTGTGTAGTTTGTAAATGACATATTTCTTAACGACGTGCATAATTTATGAGTTTATCGGCTTTAAAAATGCATTTGTTGGAATATGAACATTTCCGCCACAAATGAAAGAGCTGGCAGCCCCTTAAAACATGCAGGCCACAGCGTGAAACAATCAAACGTGGGTCTAAATATCTGCTAAAACTTATCACTGGAAACCGGAGAAAAACAAAGGAACATCGGTGTGTATTTGTCTTTTAATGACCACAGTTTCTGCGTCCTCTTTCATTTAACAGTGAATGGGAACACATCTGCTACTCTACATCACTTCTAGTCAAAAGCAGACTTTGGTGCACCCAAATCTCCTTTAAATTAGTTAAACTTGGCTAAATAAAGCAAGCGTTTTCAAATAAAGATTGACCTTAATCCCCTTCTAATTGCCCGAGAATAGACTAGATTTACTTTTTTTTTTTTTTTTTACAAGCCTGCTGGATGCCTTTGTTATAATAAAGCTGACATGCAAAACCCTTCAAAGTTTTGAGTCTATAATAATTTTCGTAACTTTCCCTTGAAAAAAAGAAATCTGGCTACTTTGTTTGTTTGGGTAAAATATAGCATCCATAATTTATTGTTCAGCAGGTTAAAATATTAATATATCAACATATCTTGTGATTTTACTTCATTTTTTAATGTTTTTTTGCCCCACAAACACTTTAAGCTTGAGAAAAAAGGTTTGGAGACCACTGCTTTAAACCATTGTGGGCTTTGAAAACTTTTATAACCTCAGCACTAAAGAAAATTATTTATTTGCCTTTTTTTTCTTAAACTGTAGGTTAAACAGAGCGGCGCAGTGGCTGGATTTGAACGTGACTAAAATAACGCAGCAGAATGTCGCACACGCAGCAGTTTGGACTTTTATTAAAACATTGAAGAGAATAAAAAAGGTAAAGTCCTAAAAATAATATGGTGACTAATTATTAATGCTGATGGATAAAGGTTAAAATCATCAATTACTTCAACCTAATTACTTCAAATAAATAAAGGTGGTAATGCAGCAGACCTGTTATGTACAAACAAGCCGCACATTTTTTATTTTTGAGATAATCAAACAAATTAAAGCAACTAAAGTGGGAGTTGTACTTGACACGTTTTAGTCTCTTATCCAGCAGCACTTGGTTTTTTCCAGCCAGCTGTTTTTTTCTTTTTTGGGTTCATCGGCAAATATGGTTGCATGACATCAAGAGATAATGCAATTTTTCAACATTTTTAAATGCTGCATTGACAACACTAGCTCTGATTAATCCGTATTTTGGACAAGTAACAGGTAAGTATGACTGACAACGCATCTGAATCCGGCTGCATGTACTGTCAGGGCTGCAGCTAACGTGTGCAGATCTGTTTATGACGCGTTTATCCACCGACCACTCTTCAGCAATGAAAGAATTGCCCATTTATCCTGGATGTCGCCATCTTTCACCTACCTCTATGGCTCTGTGTTGAGGCAATGCCCTCTCTATGTGGTCATTGCCCTCAGCCCGAAGCTGGATCCGGTATTTGCAACCCGGCTGAAAGAAAACAACACAAACGTTTAGTCATGCGAGGTGTTAAATACAACGGCCTAAAAGCTTACGTATGGATAAAATACAGCAGTCGAGCGTCTCAATTTGAGCCGGCCCCTTTTATGCCTGGCTCAAATGCCACCTACGCATTATGTTTAGCGAGGTCAGACCTCGGTGTTTTTGCGCCGGGAGGATGTGTTAATACAAAATTGCCCCCTGAGGTGTCAAATCGGCTCTCACCAGCAGACCCCTGAGCCTGAATCGACCCTCCTCGTCAGTGACGGTGTCCTCGCTGTAGAGGCTGCAGTCTCCCTGACCCACCGCCTCCACGGCCACGTCTCTCTCCGCGTCGCCGCTCAGGGACTGCACCGCTCCGTAGCAGCTGTGAACAAAAGCACAGCTAGGAACGTGGAGAACGGGCAGCTTGGCACCTTGCTGAAAAGGCCGACGAATTACAGCGTCGTGGGAAAGTATTCACACCCCGTGAGCCCGTACGCGTTTGGACATGTCGCCAACACACGCTCAGTATTTTGTGATAAACCAGGACAAAGCAGGGAATATTGTAAAGAGGTAGAAAAATGGGTTTAAAATACTTCTACCAGTAAAAATCTAAAAAGTTCGGTGTTTGCTTGTAGTCAATGCACCTTGCATTGCAATCACAGCCGCAGGTCCTTTGGGATTTGCTTGCACCAGCTTTGCAGATGAGGAAATTAAATCTTTGCCCCATTCTTTTTTTTTTTTTTTTTTTTTTATAAACCAAAGTAGATCAGTGTCAGATTGAATGTGCAAAAATTAAAATTTGAACATCAAGTTTTGAGACAAACTCAATTGGGTTTCAATCTGGACTTGGACTGGGCCATTCTAGGACAGGAATATGTTTGGCTCTAAACCGTTCAATTCTAGCTCCGGCTGTCCCACTGGAAGGGTTATGAGAACCTTTAAAGGGGACAGATCATGGTTTTCCTTGTCCTTCTTTTACATAGGGCAGATTAGTGGAGAGAAGGATTGAAATATCATCCTTTCCTCAGATTCTCCAGAGTTAGCGTGGGGCCTCTTGGCTGCTTTTCCTAAGGGCGCTCTCATTCCTCGGCCTGTCAGCTCAGGTAGACGGCTACGTCGGTAGGTTCTGCAGCTGAGCCGTAGTCTTTATCCTCTCAGGTGATTGTCCTGTTGGATCCTAAAAGCTCGGGGTTTAGTTTCATGACCTAACTTCACTTTAAACTTCGCCACAACTTCAAAACTGATCTTTGGTCTTTTTGATGTTGTTTGTTCACTCATGCTCTTGAACAAACAAACCTCTGAGTCCTTCACGGAACAACCGGATTCATACGGAGACGAAATCAACCTGGTATGACTCGGTTTATTAATGCCGATTTATTTAAACTGGACCTTATTTAGGGGCATCAGAGTAAAGGGGGTCCATATTAAATGTGCATCACGTATCACTACATGCTCTTGGTCTATCACACAAGATCCAAAGATAATACACTGAATTAACATGTCAAATGTATGAAGATTTTTTTCCCTGCTCTGTAAAAATAAAAGCGGCGCGTACCTGTAAGCAGTCTTGATGCCCGTTATGTCGATGCTCAGGTTTTGACCCTCCTCCACTGAGATCATCTGAGACGCCGGCTCGAAGCGGAACTCCTTCATCATCGGCTTGAAGTAGTACTGACCTGGGCTCTGGAGAGAAAAGCTGGGTTATTTCAAACTGAGAGGAAAAAAAAAAGGAGACTTGACGTTAGTTCCTGAGCTGCTTTCTCACCAGGTTATTAAAGGTGAGAAGACCAGTGTCCTGGGTCACCAGGTTGGAGCGGAAATGTCCTCCACTCAGAGACAGAAGCACGCCAGACAGCGGCTGTCCGTCATCCGTCGTTATCTGCAGGAAAGACAGAATAAAAAAATAAATAAAAAATCTCAAACTCTTTCATTTTTTTTTACGGGACAAGAACGCCCCTAAAGACAAACAGACATTATGGACACTGCGGGTGCAATCAGGCTGGCTGTTGAGTTTTGTGTCACAGATGTTGTAGTTAAAGAGAGGACGTAACAAATGAGGGATAAACAAGGGCACAAAACTGTGTGTAAATGGTGTGGATCCGACGCCAAAGCTATTCATCACTTAGTCAGGAAAGGGAGGCTGGTACTAATTTGCGCTAGATTCTCACAGACGCAGCAGACAACTACGGATCCTTTTAACACGGCCAGGCCAAAGGACGACAGCTCGGACGGAAAAAAAAGAGAACGGTCCCAACCGTCTGCGACCGATTTCTTTCCTCCTAATCACATTTTCAGAAGGAAAAACACGAATAAAAGCTCGTCCTTCTGACGTGTCATCTCCACTTGAAACTAGCAGGATCGGCCCAGGGTCGGATGAAAACAGGCCGGGCGGCGGGGGCGAGAGCGGGGCTCGTGTTCCCTCGGATGTAACGGCGTTTCAGACCACGGGTCGCACGCACCTTGAAGGTGACTCCGGCCAGAGCAAACGCCTTGAAGTCGCCCGGGGTTCCCTCCACCGCCGTCAGGACGAACCCTTCCTTGCTGGCGCTGATGTCGTACAGCCGGTCGCTGTGGATCGGGCCCACGCTGACAGGAAAAGGAACAGAAGGAAAGCTTTAACTCTGTAGTTGGAGTCACGCCTACGTAAAAGGTTTCTTATTTACTTCTAGAGATCAACAGAGAAAAAGGCAGAAGGTTTTTATTGAGGAAACTTCCTGCTTCATCATTTGCCGAATCAGCATTAATACAGTAAACCTGACTGACTCGGTTAATGTGCAGAAAAACCTCGTTGTAAATGAAGTTGACAGATAACATTAAGTACACACGACGTAACTTCTACATCAGAGCTGCCCGTTCAAGCAAATCATTGGTGGAATTGGTGGAAACAAAACCAAAACAAATGAGCTCATAATGCTTTTTTTTAGACTGAAAGCTTTTTAATATTGGGTTTTTAGCAACTTTCAGAGAGTTAAACTTGCTAAAACTGCTAATTTGACAACCCTAGACAGTCGGGGATTAGAAGGATACGACCAGAACCAGTTTAGGGGAGTATCTGAGAAACCAATAGATGCCAGTCTGTGGAGGAGGCCTGAATGGGATAACGGCATCAAAAGCTGCACTCAGGTCGAGGAGGATGAGGATGGCTTGGAGGCCGGAGTCTGCTGCTAGGGATGGGTACCGAAAACAGTACAGACTGAAACCCGTCGGTACTACCGGGTACCGATTCACGTAAAATCAAACGGTACCATGTTTCCTAAACACATCACCGTGACACTGACAGAGTAGAAGAGTGGGCGATTTTCCATGCTGAACACGAACACAGCATTGAAAGCATAAGAACGTGATGACGTCTGTAGCCGGCATGGCCTGATACAAAACGGTCGAAAGTATGGCTCCACTTTCCAAAATCTGTGTCTTTATGTTACGCAGCAAAACAATGTTAGGAGAAAATGAGCGCCGACGGGTGAGAAGGGTGGAAAAGTCATTCATATCATTTAAAATTTAGATTTTAAATGCCTAGATGTATAATAAAGTGCAGGTTTGCAGGGAAGGCTGAATGTCCAGGATAAATTCCCTTCCAGGCGACAGTTTGTATCGTGTGCTTTGTGGCTTTTTCAGATCATAGCTGAACTCCAGCTAAGCAGCCAGAGCAGCAATGCACAGAACGCATGAATGAGGCCAGAACATTTCTAAAAAAACAAAACACTAAATAAGTCAATGGAAGATGCAATGCATCAGCAAACGGCCCAGGGTTGTATGTCTTTTCATTTAAGACAGAAAACTATAATAATAGGAATTTGACCATATAAATCTGAATATACAAAAAAAATCTGGACATATTCAAAATGTCTGGAGCCTAAAATATGGAGGCAAAGACTTTTTAAAAACCTGTAAATAAGTCCCACATTCTTTTTTTACGTTTATATTTGAATTACTAAGTATATTAAGCATATTAGGAAGCCACTTTATAGCTGTCTATGTCAGCGCTTTATAATGTTTTTATTTCAGAGCCAAACGTTAACATCACACTAGGTTTGAGTTAAAACAGCTTAGGCTCAGACGTTCCTCTCTGCCATGTTTTTTTTCTACTTCAAAAACACCAAAACTGAATAAATAACAGCGTTTCACCTCAACGGATCCATTAAAACTCCTCAAACATCGGAAACATGGAGTTTATGTCCATGACTACATTATTTGATCTTTTGCCACTAACTGGATGTCTGCATTCGGGAGCATAATTCCTGCTTAATGCATGGCTGCAACATCACACGCATCCTGGGATGACAATAAACATCCAGAGGGCCCCATCAGAGCCGCGCACGGGGCGGAACGTCGGTGCGACTCCGTCGGTTCTCAAGCGAGACCCAAAGGCAGCATTGGCCCCAAAAAGTCCCGAACACCCTCGCTGAAATTTTAACACAGTCCATTTATCTGTCTGGATCTTCATACCTGTAGGCTCCCTTCTCATTAGTGGCCACAGTAATGAGCGGCGCAGAAGCTCCTCTCTCTGTGATGGATATTTCCACACCTCGGAGCTCCGGAGACACTCTGCCCTCTAAGAAGAGGCCTGCGTGCCCAACGATGTCCACCAGCCGACCCGGGCACGATTCTGTAGAGAGAGAGAGAGATTTTTTCTCACACCGTCAATGGTTTCGACAAGCCTACTTATCCAGAATTAATGCGCATCCTAATTTTAGGCCAGTTCCGTACGTGTCTGAGTTAATTTCAGTGTGTGAGAAATCTCCTACCTCCTGTTATAGTCGCCTCCACTTCGGGCGGGTAGAAGAGCAGTTCCTTGGAGGAGGGCGTGACGGTGATCTTCTCGCCGGCCCTGCACGGCCACACAGGAAACGTTAGCCCAGTTCACCACGCACGGCCGTGTTTATTTCAAGACGACTGGTCCGGGGGTTGGTTTTAAATAGACGGCAGGGTTCCACTTTGGTGAAATTAAGGGACGCATGTGTCGTAGCGTGTGTGCGACGTGGAGAGAATAGCAGCTTGAGAGGTTTTTTTTTTTTTTTTTGCTTGTGGTTGATTAGAATAGACTGTTGGCAGAGACACATACTTTCAAAACATGCATCACCGCACACTGAGTGAAGCTGAAGGTGACATCCTTGAGAGATCATTAAAAAAAATAATCAAATCTAGACGCAGAAACTTGTCAGGAACCTCGCGGCGAAAACTAAAATATGTACCTTTCCTCAGATTTTGTAAGATTTAGTTAAAGACTCTGTCTTTAAGCGTTTTGCATACTTTGGATTTCAGATTGATGTAAAGTTTCCACCTGCCGAGTCTGGTTTCTCTCAGAAGGTGTAGCTAACAACACCCTGGGCCTTGTCACAGTTGGACATCAGTCTCTGGTCGCATATTAACAAAAAGCACGTTGAGACATCGAGATTTCCCAGTCACCGGAAACAGGGAAAGAAGGAGAACCAAAGAGAAACGCCACGTGAATCCAAAAATCACCGGCAGAACGGTTAGCTCCGCCCCAAACTCAAAGCGCAGCAGACCTGGCCCAGTAGGAGAACTCGTAGTGGAACGGGCCCGTCAGTTCGTCGGCCTTCTCCTGCATGGGGGGGCTGTCGTCTCTGGTGCCCCCCTGCTCCTCGGCTGCTCGTCGCTCTCGTTCCTGCTGCCGCAGCTGGATCTCCTGCAGCTGCTGCTCCAGCCTCTGCTCCTCCAGGCTGCGCAGGGGGCCCAGCACCAGCGCCGGCTCGCTCTCGATGGACGATCTGAGTGGGGGAGGGGGGACCGTTAGTGGACGGACGTAGAGCTAGAAGCGAGCAAACCGAGGCCGAAGCTCCATTTACTTAATGGTGACGGTGACGTCCAGCATCTTGTCCGTGGTGATGAGCCCGGTCATGTGGTGGCGCACGGCGGTGAGGGTCAGGATGCTGGGGGCCGAGCTGTTGCACACGGAGCCAGAAACATCGGCGGGGCGTTCGGATGCAAGGAAACGACAAACGGCCTGGAACGGCGTGTCTTTACTTACGTGTCGTAGGTGTAGAAGTCCTGCTCAAACTGATGGCAGGAGCGGGGGGTGACTTTGTAAACACCTGGACACGCCATTTTTATGCAATTAATCACTTTGCTCCAGTTTTATATTTAGCTAAGCTTGACTCGAACCTTTTGGGTCACAAAACGCTGCGCCGCAACTATGCATGAGGGAAAGGTTTGCTAGGCTGGGAAATTTTTTTTCAGCGTGCTAATTAACGCCACACGTTGAGCTAAAAGCGAGGCCGGGAGACTGAAACTCACCGGGTTTGGAAAGGCAGAAGCGATTGACCCCTTTGGAGAGATTGTAGACGCCGACGTTCTCGGGTTTGCTGCCGTCTTGGAAGAATTCCTGCGCCGAAGCACATCAGACAACCGCCACCATTAAAAAAAATATATAAATAAAACACGAATAGAGCGTTCAGACGGCTGTATATACTGACCAAGGTGATGGCGTGGGAGAGGGAGCAGCGCAGGATGTAGCCGATCTGTCTGAACTCCACGCCCAACACATCCGAGTCCAGGACCTCCACTTCAAGGGATTTATGCTTCCAGCACCACTCTTCGTGAGAAATGCCCACTGGGAGCAGAAACGGAGGCAGAAAATTACTTCAATAACTATTAAAATAAAAGGTGGAGGAAAGAAAAAAAAAAAGTCCTAGGAAGTATCTTTTCTTTTTCTGTGTTCCCTGAAGGGGGTATTTAAGAAAAGCTTAAGAACGTTAAGTACCAGAGCAGTCTGAGCTGCCAACACCAAACACAGAGCAGATACCTCAGAGATGCTGTGTGTGCAGACAGCTTGCAGGCAAATAACAGAATGTACACTGTATGCTAAACAGGATTAGGGATGTATGGAGCAGCAGAAGGCACAGCGGAGCGATAACGTGGCTGGTATTTCAAGACAGTTATGATCTAAAGGTTTTAATTACAAATTGACTCCCAAAGAATTAGCAATGGCGTTAGATTTGAACAGAGCTGCGCATAGGAGGAAGACGTGCCTTTGCAGACAATGCCGGGCTGACGCCGTGGAAATCAGCATCTGTTTTCCTCCAAAGTAGAGGTCCATTTTCACAGAAGATACAAACACATAAAACGTGTGAAAGAGGAAAATAATTCCCTGATCCGCAGCTTTTTTTTCTCCATGGTTGCTAAACCACGAATCGGTCGTTATCACCCCGAGTTTTTAGCCAACTGTACAAGCCACGGCCGCAATTAGTGCCGACCCTGTAAATCTGCAAAAAGGGAACTAAAAGTAAGTACAATCTTCTTGAAATTAGTATATTAGTCCTTGATTTCAGCAGGTAAATAAGATTATCTGCCAATGGAATCTGATTTTTGCACCTAAAATGGGAACAGTTCATCTCCATCATCTGATTTCAAGTGCAATATATCTAATTATGTTATGTTAGGGGTAAAAATATTCATTCCATTGGCAAATAATCTTATTTACCTGCTCAAATTAAGGACCAATACACAGAACCTGTTCAGCAACATGAAACGAGAAATAGCACCACTTCAGGCCCCAATCTAAAGAAATTCAAGAACAGATGAGAAATAAAGTCATGGACATCCATCAGTCCAGACTGAAACCCTTTGGACTCAATAGAAAAAAATATGCCGTTAAGTCCAGGACACTGAAGTTACGTCGTAGACGGGTCCTCAAGCACGATGGTGAACCAAACAAAAGAGAGTCTCAAGAAGAAGAATGTTTGGAGTAGAGTAGACTAGGAAACCTTCAAGCCTTAAGTCTGACAGAAAATAGTTGGAGATAAAGCATTGACTTGTTTAGCAGCAGCCAAGAAACCTAAAGGATTAAGAGTTTGTCTACAGCAGAGCGAGATAGCATCCCTCTTGAGATGTCTGCCAACCAGGTGACTACAAGACATGTCTTGGCAACACTGTGACACTGAAAGTCTCGTTTTAAGAGAGCAAACTTACAAATTCAGCAGAGAATCAACTATTTTTTTCCTGAATAATGATTAACTTTTGTAAACAACCTTTGTATTTTCCAGGCAAAACATCGTCAAAGTTGAAGCTGAGGACGTCGATGCTGCCGGACAGAGCCACCGTCCTCCTCTCCCCCTGCCGACTCACCGGTTGGAGGGTTACAGACAGATCGTCGCAGGAAGCTGGAAGGAACCAAAGACGGAAGCATGAGCCCACAGGTAGAAGCATTCATCAGCGTAAAGCTGATGAAGAACCCGTATTAAGGACGAACTGAGGAAGCTGTTACCTAGACAGTAAACCTTTCCTGAGACAGAGGCCATGAACTGGGTGAACAGGAGGTCTGTGAGGGGGCGGTCTGCGAGCGACACCTCCAGGGTCAGAGGCTGAAGAGCGAGACCTGCTTTCACCTCAGCTTCAGGGAGAGACACCTGAACACAGATGGGGGAAAATAAATCCTGGCAGGTTAACCATGGTAGGTCCATTTTGACAACTGTGCAATGTCTGCATACGGTTTCTACGACAGAATGACTAATACTTCCTCCAGCGCACGAGCAGGAAGTCTATTTCAGCAGCTCTTTTTTTGTCTCGCTTGTACACCCAACGGAGCAGACTGTTTAATGGACAACCTTGGCTTAGTTATGCTAGCTGAGACGCGGCTATCTGCGGTAACTGCAGACACAAAGTTTTTGGTTTTCTCTGGGCCGACAGAATCAAAGGGAAACGGTAATGAGAGGTAGTGGGCTCTTATAAGTCCCAGAGAGTTCACCTGAACAAGCCTGGATGCTCTCCACAGGAAGGGTCAGAGCAGACTCCACTAGCTAAGAAGGCTGGGCGCTTTTGGCGCCCAGAGGGCGCTCCTGAAGACCTTTTTTAACTCTATGGTGCAGTTTGAGCAGCGGCTCATCTGCAGCTGAGAGGACGGGGTTAGATAAGCTCATGGCGAAGGCCGTTTGTGTCCCAGGATGCAGAGAAGGTGGTGGGAGGAGAAGCGCTGGCAAGAATAACATCACCGCTGGCCACGAACGGCCCATGCATGAAGCTGCTGCAGAGCTGGAGAGCTCCTTCAGGGACAGACTGCTGCATCCCTGAATGCACAAAGTAGCGTTTTCGCAGGTCCTTCCTCCCAGCAGCTGCTAGACTTTACAACCATCACTGCTCCCAACAAACTCAATAAGCCTTTACAGCTCCGCTGTCTTTGCAGTTTGTTTCTTGTAAATGGTCTGTTGATGCTTTTCTATGAACAGATGTACATGCACAAGTTGTGTTTTTTAACTAGCCCACTCCATTGTACATTTCTTTATCTCTGATTGCACACTATTATCATCTCAGAATATCTAAAAACACATTTCTGTAAATGAAGCCTCAAATCATCGTTGCACAATAAGCACCTTATTATCTGTGACTCATGAAGGACAATCTTCATCTTTGTAATTCTTTAATCTTTTGACCTCTATAACAGGAAAAAAACAAAAACACCGTAACCCTTGTTCATTGCCTGTTTGTTTGTTTGTCTTTTTTATGTGGCCAAAAATAAATTTCATCACAGTAACACAGGCTGAGAATAAAGAATCTTTGATATTTTCAATAGCTGCACAGTATTTTCTTCTAATGCTGTAAAATTTGCCTTTACTGTACTGTCTCTTGTTTTTATAATTTTACTTTCGTGTGTCTTTATGTTTCCCAACCACTGTGCTGCTGCTACACCTGAGTTTCCCCACTGAGGGACAGTAATGATTATTTCTTTGCATCTAATGGAACCATTTCTTTTCTCTTTATAATTTTCTATACACATAGAAAGTACTCACTTGGCTCCGCCCGTTTAAAGAAAAGCTATTCTTCCCTTGTAAAAGTTTGTTTCTTGTCTAACACTTAGAAATCCAGGTTGGCAAAGCTTCTACATTTCTTAGTAAATGTTTGTGGACCTCCACTCAGTTCTTTTTGCAAATTTATAATAAATGTAATAATTAAATTACCGTTTATCTGATTAAATAGCCCCTGCAGTGCTGGTTTGATATAATTGTGAGAATTCCAAAAGTTACATAAGGCTCACTTGGACGCTGTAGTTCCCAGGTTTGGCCTGAAAGCAGAAGGCCCCCTGAGGGTCCGAATCGGTGGTCCAGCTGAAGGCCTTGTCCTGGCCCCGGTGGCTCAGAGTGACCTTGTAGCGGCCCTGCTGCTTCATGCCCTCAGGCAGGCGACTGATGGAGATCTGGCCACAAACGCTGAACCTGCGTTCGACCGACATCAGGAGTTTAGAAGGCGTCTCTGGGACATGAATCACATCCGGTGGTCTCTATTTAAATGAAGGAAGACAGTAAACTTACCCTGCTGTGATGATATCAGGGAGTTGGGGTGTATTGGGGGCGATCTTCACCGTGATTGGCTCAAAGAACATGAGCTCCTTGTTGACGCGAATGGTGTAGACGCCGGCCGTCATGTTCTCCAACCGGAAGGAGCCGTCCTCCTTACTGACAACTGCAGGAACGACAGGAAGGAGGAGGATGCAGCCTAAGAATGTGTTTGCGATGGGAACTACCAGAAACTACCATGCCGGTGTTTTTCTTTTTATGCTGGTTCTATGAAGCCGCTGCACAGGAACCACGTAGTCAAACTGCAAATTAAGAATATCTTTTGTTTGTCTGATGGGGCAGTTTCACATATGGTCACCACCCAGGGCGGCACACAGTCAAGGGGTGGCACAACAGAAGAACTCAAGATGTGCCTTGAATGAGGCTTCGGATGCTTGCTATTATAATCCATGGAGAGTAAAATATTTTGCACAGTGTATGTTTGTAAGAAACCATGGTCACATGGGGGCTGACGGTGCAGAAATTTGTGTCGGGGTCACAGGCTTCTAATTTGGGACTAAATGAAGGCGTCCAAGTGGTCTGATTTACAATTACATAAGTGAAACTGAAGGCAAATTGTTGTAATTTAGGGACGGAATCCTGAAAATCAATCCCACAGATAATCCACTTTGTCAGACCGTTTCTCCTGGAAAGTGTCAAAGCCAGAATTATCTAATGGACTACCAGACAGAGAGAACATGTCTCCACTGCTACGGAGTCCGTTGGTCTCTTGGTTTACACCGCCGCACCCAAGCTTCACATTAAACTTGGTAGCATGATGTTGGGAGGCACCTGCTCAGTTCTCAATCTAATCTGGAGGCCACTTGAAGTTTCAAGGTCTGTAGCTACCGACACCGAAGGAAGCTGGTGACCTCTGGGCACTATGCACCTCGGCATCCGCTGGCCCCGGTCAGCTTTTTTTCCCCGGTCTCCCACTTTATACATGTGCGGCCACAAAAATGATCCGAACACAATGATTTTGAGGAGCGACACAATACCTTTGGCCATTTGGTGCATTTTCATCACAAAGAAAAACAATTAAGAACTTACTAAGATTCACACGTGACACAAAACGAGACGCAACACTCCAACGCTTACCCTTGATCTGATTGTTGAGCGAGACGGCGGCGTCGGACACGCCCTCCCCGTCGGCACTGTTGAGGACTCTGCCCGTCACAGAAAAGCCCATCACGCGGAAGATGGGCTGAACACAGAGCAACATACACAGCCTTACAGTACGTCCTTAGACACAGTACGTTAGTGTGCATAAATGTCGGTGCTGAATAAGATCTGCTGATTTGTCTTCGACAGACACAAGGGAACGGGAGAGTTCAGCTTTCAAATGTCATAGTAGTAGATTAATAACGCAAATCCACTCTATTGTTTTTGTGTTGCTTGATGCTAAAGGCGCAAATAAACAAAAGTGTTCCTTTCTCTGCCCAACTCTTACCAAATCAACCACAAAGCAAAACGAAAAGGAAAAGAAGACTCTGCGTTTGAACTTTTTACCTCGAGTTTCAAGCTGTTGTGCTCCACCTTGAAGTTCATCCTAGAGGGAGCAACGTCGAAAGTGATCCTTTCTCCTCTGTAGAAAGGCACCTGGCCCGGAGGGAGGAGGAAAGAAAATGCACACATTAAACAGTCGTTTTTGATACTTTGAAATAATCTGATCACAATGTTAGTAATGTATATTTTTATTGTTATTATTGTTCGCATAAAATGTGGGATTCTTGCTGGAGAATCAAGCTGCTAGCTCAGAGGGGTTGGGTGGTTATACAGTATAGGGAAGTATCAGAGTCTTAAAACACCTTCGGTCTTTGTTGTAAAAATTGAGCAAGTAGGATGTGGCGGCATCTAGTGGTCTAAACAGAAAACTGCAAACGTTTGAAAATACATTGCTTAAAAATAACCCTGAAAACAACTGTACACTTATGTGAAAAGATGCCACTACATGATGCTTTAATGGAAGCGATTAAACATTAAATCCGGGTCACATGGCATGACCCCAATGAGAAACGGTCCTGATTTCAACCTTAAACAGGAACATTAAGTCTATACGGAGCCCTGATTTAGACCTACACATTTAGGTTTAGACCAAACAAAGCTGTCTGGCCTAAAAGTGCCGAAGGTAATTAGTTTATTTTCCCATATTATTTAATCTTTCCTGTTAAATGTTGAGAAGCTTTATTGCCTCAAAGCATTCGATGCCATCTTGAAGTCTTTCTCTTCTGTTTCTCTTATTTTTTATTTTATTGTTTACCAGCGCTGACATTATTCTGACAAAAACTAAATATTTAGGCAATGTCTGCAAAACAAATGACTTATTTCTGTGTGTATGTTCGAGAGGTGCAGCCAGCTCTTTCAGTAAGAAAAGAAATTTCACATGAAACAATTACGATAAAATTTTTAAAATAACTACATTTATATAAGACCCCCAAAAAAGTCCTTCAGGCTGGACAAAAAAAGTGTAACTCACCCCCATGTAACAGCATAACCCCGCTCTCAGACAAATTTGAAAAACTCCACCAAAGTGAAGTCTTTGTGAAGCCCAGCGGGTCAGAGTCTTATTAGTGCTACCGAGGCAGTGGAGGACAGCATCGGTCCAACTATATAAGATATTTATGTCCTGCTTTGAAATCCAGGGCGGGATCACCAACAGCTTGGGGCCTGCATGATTCATTTGCAACGTGGAAACGGAGTGTAGTTAGTTGATCTCCTCTCTGCTCTGACTGCAGGTTTCAAGAAGAGGCAGCAGCAGTCTGCCTGTGAGACCGCACTGAGGGAGTAGGGAGGGCTGACGGCACGTCGCAGCTGCCTTAAGACATTTAACTGCAGAACAACTGGTGCTTTTACGTAAATTCGCCAACAGCAAGTAAAAAGTCGCCAGATTTGTTGCTAGTCGCCTTTTAGAAAAAGAAGAAAAAAGAAAAACAATCTCTAAAGGGTCTGAAAAGTGTAGCAGCAATTGCTACGGAGGCACAAGACAGAGCTGTTTGGGTTTTTTTCCCAGATGTAGCTGCTTTTATACCCCACAGCGACAGAGCTACTGACAGTTTCTCCAAATTAAATCACAAAAACCTTTGAACCAATAGCAATACGGATTCCAAATTCAATCCAAGACCACCATTGAACCCTAGGAGGGCACCATACGGGTGAATTTAGACACAAAAGCAGGATTTCAACAAATATGCACTAATTTGTCAAAATAATGACCAGTATATGTAACTAGCACTATAAGACAACCATGTTAGCAGTTTATTGGCACAAAATTGTTGATTTGGGGGTGAGTTGCCATTTAAAGACAGCTTCTGTAAAGTAACTTTTAAAACGCATAGTTTTCTTAATTTATGATTCACAATAAAAGCGTTCAGCTGACAAAATGCAAGGGCCTTTAGTAGTAAAAAGTGTATTAGTTGCGAACGTTGCTCCCAAAAGCGTATGTTGAGGAAAATAGACCTAAAAAATATTTCCTAGTTAAGCCCTGGACTCTCATCTTGATAAATAAAAAATGTGTGCTCCAACGCCACCCAGATGAACTGCCTTAAGCAAAATACACAAATAATGGAGCTCTTTAGACTATTGTGTGTACCGTTTAAACTGTTACACGTAGTTTACTGATGAGGCTCAGCCGTAGTTTCAAACCTCACTGACTGATGATTAGACGGAATGGAGGCAGTAATCGGGCTCTGTGCCCGTTTTTAGCAAAGAGAAAAGCAGGAGAACGTACAACAGTGTACTCGCCGCTGGCCAGCGACGGGAAAGTAAAGGTGCCGTCGTTCCTCGACTGAGTGCTGCACAGGTAGACGAGGGAGCTGCCCTCATGATCAGCGCCGTCCACGGGGGACGTGTTGCAGCCAGCGATGTCCTGGAAATGAACAAGAATTAGCCGCTTCATTCAGCAAGTGCCACTTTATAATCCACATAATCTAAAATGTTACAAATAAGTATATGTTCAAGAGTTCACTATGAATTTATGACGGATATTTCTACAGTGTTTAGGCTTTAAATATGGAGCTGGACAGATCAATGCAAGGATGAACAGATGGATGGATAAATGGAAAATGGGATGAACAAATGCACGCATACAGTAGAGAAATAAACTGCAGAAAAAAAAAGAAATGGATGGATGGGTGGATGGATGGATGAATAAACCAATAAATAGAGAATTTTTAGACAGCGGTCAAAGTATAAAATCTTGAAACATATTTTTTTTCATGTCTTTATTTAGTTTTCTATGCCTTTCCACATGTGGCTAATACTCAAACTAAATTTCATAGATTTTCCAGACTTTGTAGGAATCATATATATATATATATATATATATATATACAACTAACAACAATAGGGCCATTTAATATCTGGAAAAACAACTTATGGACACATTCCAGTTTATTTTGTATTCACATTGTGTCACATCTTTGGATCCCACTAAAATGTTGGTCATCTTTTACAAAGGGGTAAAGCCAAAAACGGATACCTTTTGGATTAGTTTGAAAGACAAGAACTTTATGATCCAGTTTTACTCCCATTTGTTGGAAACATGCTGAATAATTTGGGTTTACCTCTTTCCTGACCGTGGCCGAGTACAGCAGGAAGGTGACCTCCTTCATGGGCTCTCCATCACTGCGGACCTCCCCAGAGACGTCGTAGCCTCCGACCACCAGATGCTCGGTGGCCAGAGCGTTGGCGTTGGAGACGAGCACGGCGGTCTTACTCTACGTGTAGACAGGAAAGGTTGCTGCGTTAGGCCTTGTGAAGGGGTAACAAGACTGCCCTATCAGGGACAGCGTGTCGAGGAGATCATTAGAGAAAACCACGCTGACCTGACAAGGAACCTTTTCAGCTCAGCAAGAAAGTGAACAATGAAGCATTTTTTTTAACCCTCAATTTACTGTGCAACCTGGATTTAGAAAATCAATTAAAACCTCTATAGCTGCCCTTATTCAGAGATGATCGATTCATTTCAATCAAATTTTATTTATATCACACCAATTCACAACACGTCCCCTCAATACACTTTACAAAGTCGATTCAAATCATGTGTAACGTTTTCAGAGACATGACTTAGAGTGGATCAATGCTGCCATATGCTGTAAACAATGTCTTATTACAAGTGGCGAGAAATTATAGCTGTTGTGAAAACAGGCGTACCACCAGGCTCAGGTTTTGGCCCACTTTTTTTTTTTTTTGCTTAAACCACATCGTGTTCTGGTCCAGATTTCCAGATGTATGATTATTTATACAGTTGGTAAATCAAATTATGTTCAACACAACTGTCCAGATATTTGGAGTCTATTGCTGCATAATTTGTGATGTCAAGTCTCAGGTTCAATGTGAAAAAAAAAGAAAAAAGAAAAAGACTAAAAAAATTTTTTCTACAGTTGCTTGATTTTTAGTTTGCTGTCTTGATTTGAATGTAAAGTGGGAAACTTAAACAGGTTTCAGAAGTGAAACATGCTGGCATCCTGTTATTTAGAATTTGACAAGCATGCCAAGATGAGGAGCAAAGCTGATTTTGAGGAGCGCACCAAACTGCCTTTGGTGCGGTAAAAAAAAAAAGAAAAATTAATTGGCCCTTTACGGATTTGCTCAACTTGATTAACTCTTTATTTTTAGGTCCCACGTCGGTCTTGCTGATGAATAGTGATTTAAAATATGATTTTGGAAAGCTGCAACAACAAATCTGGCCATAAATGTAAACATTTAACATGTAAACAGTGATTTTAACTCCATTGGAAAGGCAAAATCAAGTTGTCTTAATGGTCATTCTTAATATTGATACAAAAATATCAAAACTAACAGTGCAAATCCGACACCATTTTTCTAAATCTTTTGCAGGCATAGAGCTATCCTCACAAGATGCAGCCATTAATCCAAAATCTACCCAGCTTGATTAAATGACGGCACCAAAAAATGTTCCTACATTAAAAACACCAACCTTCTCCAGAGACCAAGAGGGATGGGTGGCTGTGATATCATAACTTCCAGGGAGCACTTTGAAGAAGGTGTACCTGTATTAGCAAGTAAAAGAAGAAAGCTGAAGTCTTTTCATAGCAGATAATTGCACCAGCTCCCTTTCTGCAGAGGTATTTGTGTAAAACGTTGTTAACCACGGAGTTACGGGGGCGCTTACTTTCCTCCAGGCTGTGTGAAAACGCTCTTGAGTTTCTCCTCTGATCCCGCTCGGCTCAGTTTGACTTCAACTCCAGCGGGGCCCAGGAGGTGGCCCTTACTCAGAACCTAGGCAGACATCACACAGGGGGAACAAAATATTACAGCAGAAGCAAAACTAACAGCGGCTCTGAAAATGCACCCGATAACCATGTCGGAGGAGCATTAGCTTCCCTTCGACTAAAAAAAAACAGCCTGGATACACAGTTGTATTATTTAATCGTGTGTACTTATTTCCTAAACGCAGCACTGCGAACCAGTCAGAAATCAGACTTTGTGAACACGTGTTACTCCCCTACCACGACTCTTGAAGAACACATTGAAACTATTTTTGTTCCACACATTATGATCCTGAGGTTGTCGAAACTATGCAACCTTAAAGCTCTCATTACAGAATTTTTTTTTCCTGTATTTTTTTGGTTTTTTGGTTTACTGAATGCATGCGAGGGATACTTTTCTGAACTGATTGTAGATTTCTTAGATTGAACGGATTCTTGGGTTTTTCTGCACAAAATTTGATGTCCCAAACCTTGACTTCTGCTTCCAGCCGGAAAGATTTTGTTATCTAGCAAAATAAAAGTCACATCTGATAAGTCAAGTGTTTTGAAACCATGTTTCTCTGAAAAGAAAAACAGCTAAATCTATTTCGCCATTTATTCAGTAATAAGCCACAACCACATTGTTAAGATATGAGTCAGATGACATCACAATGGGGTCGTTTCTTGGAGCTGCCATACACTGATTGAGGTGACCCGACAGAATGAGAACTACGAAGAAGCCTGATCAAAATGTTCCTGTTGGTGAAATGTTTTGTTCACCAAACATCCTATTACTTGATACACTGTATTTTTTTAATGAAAGAGTTAAGCAACTTGGAATCACATGCTTTGATGACTAAATAGACATCATGTAGTAATCCTGTTCAGTTTCTGTTACCTCTATACATGCCCCGCAGCACATTTTTTCTATTGCTACAGTTTGAGTTGGTGAGTGATATTCATAAGGGGGGAAAAAAAAATGGAAGTTACCAAGACAGGAACTGAAAGGTCAACGCTCAAGGAAAACGTGAAATTCTATTAGTGAAGAAAAGCCTTATTAATATAGCTAACACTGCAGCAGGTATAAGCTCTTTAGTTGCAAGCCTGCTTATTTGTAGCTCAGTAAAACAGCGCGCACACTAGGGCTGTGCATACAAATCGATGCAAAGATTAATATTCATGTTTTTAAAAACGATTTAATATCGATATTCTGGCTTTCAATATCGAAATATACCTCCCAACCCCTAGGGGGCGTTATTACAGCGCACCATTACTGTTCACAGCGAGGAAGTGCAAGTGAGATGAATTTGCGGAACGGGAGACAGGAAATCAGACGTTTGGGCACATTTTTGGTTTCTGTGATACGTTAAATGCATTGAATCCAATGCACTTTATTTTCCTGTTAATATATCAGTGTTCAATAAATTTAACATAAATATAATATTTGGCTGGTTTCGTTGATTGAATGACTGAGCAGTAATTGGAAAATATTAAATATCGATATTGGAGTCAAATCAAATCAAGCTGAGCTATACCGAGAATCGTATTGTATCGTGAGCTATGTATCGAGAATCGTATCGAATCGGCTCATCCTTGATGATACCCAGCCCTATCGCGCACGATCTATAAGTGTTCATGTTCCTTTAGTGTCAAATCCAGTGCAGCAAAGGAAATGTTAATAAACCGAACTGGTGACATCACAGGTGTGGGAAAGGACCTAAAGAGAAAGAAAGGCAGAGGATATGAAACCATTAACAACCGCCATTGGAAAGAAAGGGCAGAGGATTTAGAAAACTGTACATATAGTACACATTAACCAGTCAACAGACTCAAGCTTTTCCATCACACCGTTGCTGCACACTGGAGCTCAGCTGGCTGAAAGAAGGCTACAACAGTGTTCCCTTGCTAACAAGAAAGACAAATGGGGCGTTTAGGAATCATTTCTGGTCACAGGAAACAGAAACGTCATAAAATCGTTTTCTATGTTATTTTCCAAATGAACATCACCAGTAATGAGGTAGCACGGCTGTGAAACTACAGTTAGTGAGCTACAAGCAGCAGGTCTGTGAAGCAACCACCTACCCAAGCAGAAGGCCTGAATAAGTAACCACCTTATAGCAACTCATTAACCCCGTGTTACGCTATAAGGAGCGAAAAAAAATCAAAACAGGGGAGAAAAAGTCTGTAAATCAGATCTTAAACTGCTACAAAATTTAGCACATTTTATTATAATTTTTTTTTGCTTACGTCTGTCTCCAAAATTAAAAAAATAAAACAGTTTTCTAGTTTGAGTTATTAGAATTGCAATCATCAATGTCCCTGCAAGTGGTAAGCGTAATCTTTAGTTTTGTGTTTTAGATTAAAGCAGGCCATGGCGCACTTTTCTACTTACACGTGTGCTGATATGATGAAACTCTACTTTGTTGACAAAGGTTATCCTGGCAGGATCTCATACTGGCACATGCATAGAATACAGTATTATCATCCTCATTGTTGTTAACACTCTGGCTGCAGGAACATTTCAGAGACCTGCGCTTCTTTTATCTGCCTTTCAGTCTCTATATGCAGTGGAAACTGAAAGAGGATCGACATTGCCGCTTCCGTTGACCGACGGTAATCCCACTTGTTCAGGGAAATAGTGGCTACCTAATGGGATTTAATGATCTACTAATGTGGTAACTTTTTTGATTATTTATTTCAGCTGTCGCGAAGCATCGTTTGGTTTAATACAACGCTTTTAAACCACCAAAAGCCTTACCGCTCCTGAGACCGAGAATCCTGTAAAGACAAAATTGATGTCTTGTTCTTTGGTGCAGATGTCGCTGACTCCATCCACATGCAGGTCCACACTGGTTGGCTCTGTTGACGGTAAACACCAGGAGCAAGAGTCAGGGACTGACACCCGTATACATGCACAGAGCCCGCCGACAACCTGCGGTGAAAAGGCGAGAACACTCCTTACCGAAGCTCCAGCCGAGGGGGGGCTCGATCTTCAAAACGAAGTCTCCCTGCGAATCGTAGAGCTGCGTGTGAGTTTTCCCAGGTCTGTTCCAGAGATGATGGGTCAGAAGCCGTGTTGTGAGGGGGTCTCTTACCTTGTCGTAGAGGGGG
Organism: Fundulus diaphanus; assembly: GCA_037039145.1. Taxonomy (NCBI): domain Eukaryota; kingdom Metazoa; phylum Chordata; class Actinopteri; order Cyprinodontiformes; family Fundulidae; genus Fundulus; species Fundulus diaphanus. Next base: position 26,307,969 of record CM073123.1, on the reverse strand, counting down.
ATCATGAAGTAGCCATTGATCGGAGCGCAGTCAGTCTGGTACTTTAAGGAGCCTTGTTTGGTGTACAGTTTAATCTGGGAACCAATCAGGACACACAAACAGCAATTCATATAAATGTGACTTTATATTAGGCTTGTAATTCTGTTATGGTTTTTTTTTAAAAATGCAGTTGGGTGTTAAACCCAAGGTTGATTTAGCAGGTTTAAATCCTCTGGAGGCTTGATAGGAGCAGGATTAGGAGGAGCAATTAAGGGCTTCCTCAACCCTGACAGATATCAGGATTAGGAGTGGCGGCCACGTGGAGAACACGCACAATAATCTACCACTTATTTCACATAACACATTTAAAAATAAAACTCTAGCACACGCACACACAAAAGAGAAAAGCAGACGTCCACCGTAGTTTAACACTCATCAAACTACATTTATTTGTATAATACTGTTTCCGAAAACTGAATATACGGTTTTTAACTTAAATTGAATATTCCTGGTGCGTTTTTATGCGCTCATTCATACAAAACGCTCCGCCGAACCTTTGCCTTACTACGATAAACCAGCTAGCAGCTAGCGGCTAGCTAATCTCACCTCGATCAGGGAGTAGTTGATTTCAACGTCAGATTTTACGAATCCACCACAAGCCACCACGATGTCCTCCGAGGAGCCGGCCAGGACCTGAGTATAGATGACGCAGAACAGGAACCAAAAAGATCCCACATCTGCTCGGATCGTAATTCGCAACATTTTGACAGACCGATCAGGGCCACCCAGCACGCTGCCTCCGGTTCCGGGGGGTACCAGCTGAGCTGCCGCTGTCAGTCAGAGGACAGAACCAGGTGCTCAACAGCGCCGTCTGGCGGGCCGGAGGAAACATAATGACTCGGACAAATAATTTTAAAAATGTTTTTATAAAAACAGGTATATTTTCCCAAAAATATTTAATGTAAAAACAACTGCTTTTTATGAAGGCAAAATAATATGACATAATATGCCACAGCCATCACTAACTATAATAACGCCTTGACAAAATGAGTTACTTCAACATTTAATTCCCCTTTGGGATAGATAAAGTATTTATTAATGGAATCGAATTGAATTTGAATAAAGCAAGTTTTTTTTTTCAAATGTATTCATACCTCTTTGACTTTTCACATTTTTACACACTGCAGCCACAGACTTCCATGTATCTCAAAGATGTTATGTGATAGCAAGCCACACAAACCTAAACTAAAAGTGGATGGTTGTGAAGAGGAAGGGAAATAATGAATGTTTTTTTTACATTTCTTACCAAAAGACACCCCACATTCTGGGCACAAGGACTTATACACTCTGTCTGATGAACACTTAACAGTCCAGATTGATACCATGCTTATTTACACTGACACAACCATGTTGCATTATCTTTTGAAAATTAATATATTGATATTTACTGGATAAATATTAAAATGTACCTTTTGTGCATATTACTTAAACGTATTCAGCGAGAACAAAGTGGGACCAAACTTAAATTTCTTCTTGTGTGAAACAACTTGCCGATTTAAACCCGGTTCTGAATTCAGATACACATTAATAAAATCCCATAACACACAATTAGATTTGACAAACCAGAGATTTTAGATTGGTACAATCCTAATATGGTATATTATTTATTCATTTAAAAACATATAATTTATTATTTGCCATATACAGAACTTGGTCTGTAATCAGGATTTACCTTTCTAGTGCCGATACAAAGCTCTTGTTCTTACTAAACATTGCCTTTAATTGGCTTTAGAGTCGAGATCTAAATTTTATTGAGACTATGTGGCACAAATGGGAAAACTGACATTCATCATCACAAGAGCTTGAGCTATTTTGCAAAAAAAAAAAAAAAATTCAGTCTCTGCTGGTAAGGACATACTCCAGAAATAGGGGTAGTTTTTACAAAGTATTGACTCAGGGGGGCTAAAATCAAATTCATGTCACACTTTCAGGTCACTGTATGACGAAAACCAACCGATGGAAAAATGTCTTTCCTGGTGGCTTTCAGTAACAACTAAAATTTAAACTCAGTAGTAAAATCATGATTTAGTGGATCAGGAATTTTGTCACCATGAATCTAGGAAAACATTCTGAAAAAGCTTGTAATGGGACAAACTGTGGAAATGTTTAAGAGGGTGTGAATACCGTTGCAAGGCACTGTAGTTAGAAAATCTTTTTTATGTATGCGTTGTTTTCTGTTATATTTCTAAAATTGTAAGCTACATTTGTTTTTGCTCTCATATGCACCAACAGGTGTGGGCTTTTGAATGACCACATAGTAGCCATTCTGTCCTACTACTAAAATAGTCATTTTAAAAAGGCGCAGAAAAAGTAGTGCTTAAAGAACATTGCTATAGTTCAGACAATGCAACTTTATTAGTTTACTGCACAGTTGTTACTGTATAACGAATATAAAAACAAGCAAACGGTGTAAACAGAGATTGTATTGGGGAAAGAAAGGAACAATAAAACTCTTAAAGTGCATCACATCTAAAGGTGCTGTTTTTAAAGAAGGTCAATACATTAAGGTTAAATGAATTCCTTCTCAGAAGGAAAAGTTTAAAGTAAAAGCACAACAGTTGATGTTTTTGACTATGTCTAAAAATATTTCATAAAAAATAAACACCAAAAAGGGACAGGAGATATTAGCAGATCCACAGAAACACACACACTTTAGTGCTATTAGGGTAAAAGAAAAACAAAACAAAAGAAAAGTAAAAACAATGTAAAGTTAAAAAAACATTTTTTGGTTTAACTCCCTTATGTTTGTCCAGTCTGGGGGAATATCTTCTCCAAGCCTCACACATGAGTGGAGGACTTAGGTGGAGAATGTGCCAGGAACACTGACTCGCTGACATTGCTGGAGAAGCTGGTGTGGTAGCTCGGGCTGCTGGGACTCCTGGGCTGGAATTTGGACCGTTTGACCGGCCGGTGGTTCTGCGCCTGGCATAGCTTCTGGATCAGGAAGCGTTTGTCCCGGCCCTCCTGAGAAACAACGAGCCACGAACACGACAGATTTCACTACATGCCGGTTTTAAACTGGCAAACCTCCACTTCGCATTTTATCCAGTATACATACCGTGGCTAGCTGCTGCCTTAGTTGATCGATGACTCTCTTGTGAGCTCCGGCAAGTGCAATCACATAAAACATGGCCAGACTAGGTGGAAAAAGAAAAAGAAAAATGTTTAGCTTCCGCCATAAAGATGACAAGAAGTTTCTATTAAAGGTGTAGGAACCCAGCAGACTCAATGCACACTGCTGGATTTCTTTAGATAGGAAAATTTTTACCACTCTGACAGATTTGATTGAGATGACACGTGTTAAATAAAATTGAATTGAACTGAAATACTAGACTGGCGACCCACCATGTAACAACAAAGAAAGAGACAGCAAAGGCCTCCGATGAGAGCGCGAAGAGGAGCTTTTGGGCTCCTTCTGGCATCTGTGATACTGTCGCTGGAAGCACCTCCCAGGAGGTGGTGTAGTTGACGAACGGTCCGCACGCCTGCGAACAGCTTATCCTGCACACACAGGGAGGTAAGTGTCCACAAATATCAAAACAGAGACGGAATCAGGGTCGGAAATGCGGAATTGTCACAAATTAAAAAGTGTGTATGCACATTTACTGTGATTGCATCGATTTTGCATCTGATGCAAGTAGGATTAAAACTCCGCAATAAATCCGCGAGATGTGTGGGATTTCAGGACCATTAAAAAAAAAGAAGTCTCAAAAGCTAATTTAGTTTTTAAAAGGAAACTCAAATGTGACAGATTGATTACATCCACATACATTTAAAGAATCCATTTCTGTAAATACAAAAAGAAATTATACCATATCAGAGTAATCAAGGAAGATTCTTTTAATACAGAATAGATGGCAAACTGAAAAGTATGTCAATGTACTATAAAGCACATGCACTCAATACTTGGCCCAGCCCCATTAGTATGAATGATTGTCTGCGCGGGGTGGCTCCTGGGGCCCTGACTCTGACTACAGTCGGATTGTGATCGTGCCAAAAAAAAAGTGGGGCTTCGCTTTTTCTATCACATCGTTTCCTTAAAAGGGACACATCGTGCTTTTCGATGCCTTCCTTTCCACTTTTAAATCATGCAGTTGTGGTCTATATAAAGTGCAACTGCAATGCTGGTCTGAATGCTGGGGGACGGTGTGATGAATCGTGTAGGTTAATATACCCAACATTTTTAGCCCATCCTTCAGCTTGGAGTACAAAATCACAGTGGAAAGAAAACATAAAAAAGGTGGATTCACAAAATTGGTAAGCCTGAAGTCCATGGCCTTGTTTAACCGCTGTATAGCAAATACTGTGGCGTTTATGTTCAAAAGACGTTGTAGAGAATAGAGAAAATGGAACGGCTTGAAAAATATGACCCAATCAGAATATAACGCATCTATGAAGCATTTGGACAGACTGCATTAAAAAATGTCTGCACTCTCAGAGACTCCGAGCACACAACAAAATGTACTTCAGGGCTAAAAATGTAGCCCCTTTAACATGCTTGGCCGCAGCAGGCTGTGAACAGCCAGCTTGTTTAGCAATGACCTTTAGAGGCTTGGACTCCTTGAGTCAGTAACAGTCTGTTGGACAACGGTCGACTCCGGGGTTGTCATAATATGGCCATAACGTACGATTACAATGTTTAAGATCCAAAACTGGATTTTCCTTAGATGTAATCCATATTCATCAAATTACCATAGAGACATTAAATGTATCACCAGCTATGTTCACATGCAAAAAATTTCACGATCGGATTGTAATGCATTGGAATTAAAAAATAAGTGGATTGTACTGTTTATATAGGCACACAATCAATTCATCTGATCATGTGTGTGTATATGCGCCTGGCTTTATTCAGAGGAGAACCACTCTGACATGGGCAGTTATGAAATTTCCCTGAAAAAAAAAAAAAAAAAACAGAAGAGGAACTTCTGTCTTTGCTAAACAACAAGAAGTAGCAAACAAAGCAGTATTGTACCAGTTTGTTTGTCTTCCGAGTGCCCAGGCTGGACTTGCACGAGGTTCTACTTACGGTTAAAACGTTACTGAGTAAATCATTTTGAGCTCTTTAATATTTCGAATAGAAAGCTTGTATCGGGAGCCCCAGCAGTTTTGTTTCCCAACGTATTTCCGCCACTCAACAACACGGAAAAACGTCACGTTTACGCCAGGCGCACATGCGCACTCTGGTCAGTTTACGACATAATAATAATAATGATTGCTTATTTTCTGTCATGAAACGCGGCTGTCAGGCCCAAGCAAAAACGTCCGTTGGTACCAAACTTACTGAGCTAAGCTGACAGCGATGGGCAGGCTGGCGAGAAACAGGCCGATCAGCAGCACAACCAGGAAGAAGAAGTTGGAGCTGGACGCTCGAAACGGCCGCGTGGCTGGACGGCAGTTTTTGATTAACGACACCTAAAGGAGATGACGGGCAACAAATAAATGACGGACGAACAAAAACACTGAAAAATTTTAAAAAATTCCAATTCTTTGGCAGTTTCCACATTTGAAAGCTTAGTTGTTGTTGTTTTTTTTTTAAAGCGCCAACCTTCTTAATGTAGAAGATAAAGAAGTACTTGATGGTGCAGATGGCAGGAAGCATAGGACAGAAGAAGGTGCCGATCCAGCAGATGGTCTGACCGTAGACTATTTCCAGCACGTTTTGAGGAATAGCAAACTCCTGCTGGCCCCACCACTTAGCCAGGCCACACTGACTGTACTTTACCATCAGCCTGTGCAGGAAGAGAAACGCAGCCGTTAGAAAGCACAGAGAGACAAGTAACTGGCGTAAAAAAACTACTGTGTTCATGTAGGAAAAGCCAGAGCGAAAAACCCAATAACATTCAAATTATATTAATTAGAACAATAAACAAATACAAGTTCTGATGGCAAAAATAAACATCTATAAGCGATGGCATCTCATTTAATGACTAACATAAGACATCTGAATAGTTGAGCATCACACTTGCTGTATCGGACTGTATGGGACCGCCGTGCTGAAGGTTAAACTCTGAACAGTCCCGAAAACAAAGCCACAACACAAAAAGGCTGCTTTTATCTCTCTGAAGATTTAGGCAGCCGGGATATAAACAGGCATAGGCAGGGCACTGGTCTCGAGGTCATTGTTTTATAAAGTTAGGGAAAATCTGTCCACAGTACCTGAAGTCTATTTTAATAAGACAGAAATAGCTTCAGCCAGTTTTCTGAGTATCGCATCAATGACTCAATAACGTTACTCTTCGTTTATCTCAAGCTACGCTATACAGACACTTCAATCACCCGGGCACGCAGGATGACTTAAAGCACAATTTATGGCAGAATTATTCCTGATTAATTTGGCCTAATAAATATCTGACCAGTTCGCACAGTCACTGACCTAAAGGCAGACTTGAGGTGCGTTCACACTGAACGCGATCAAGGCGAATGGAGCGAGGGATTTCCACGTTGTCCCCATCTCAAGGCGCGATCAGGAGCGGATTAACGGTCGGCGATGCGGACAACGACTTCCGACTGATGCGAATGCCGCGAATTGGGCAAATGAAGCAACAAAACCGTGAATAGGTGCAGCGGACGAGTGACTAGAGCGAAACGACATTTCGTTCGAGTTCAACAATCTGAACTTTTCTGTCAATTCACGTCTGATTAAGGGTTCTCCTTGTGCATTTATTTAAGCATGAAAACGCTTTTTATGTTTTACATATTTAGACAGCACAAATAGGCTAGATTTCTACCGACCGAAGACCAAAGTACTCGCTGAACCAGGTGTGCCTCTGGATGTCGTTTATCGGCTTTCCACATTACAAAAAAATAGGCCTTGTTCGCTTTCTGTGTGAACGTACCCTTTGCAACATGCATGTGAACCCCAGCGGGCAGATTGCCTTGAAATAAAATATCCTTCTTTCCTCATATTAACCACCAGTGGTCATTTTATGAATGATAGGTAGTTATAATGATCAGACTTCCTTAAAAACGTTTTGCTTAAAGCATGTCTTGCTCGCATTTAATACAACCTAAATTTCAAGCTGGATAAAGAGGGTTTTTTTTTGTTGAACTGAGATAGTCTTACTTTCGAGGAAACTCCACAAAGATGGTGACTGCCGCTATAATGATGAAGTCAAATATGGTGAGTTTGTACATCTCCTGGCCCACACGGGTCTCCCAGCACTGCGGAACAAAAACACGAACGCACAGAGATGGGTTAAACAGAGAATGACGGATCAAATCCAACCAAACACACATTCTGCTTTCCACAACGAGCTTTAGCTAAACGATAAAGTACAGATCTGTGGATATGTCTTGGAAATTGAAAAGATGTTCACTAAATCGAACATCAATAAATAATCAGAAAGTTCTGGAAGTCTGTTAAAGAGAGTTTAAAGAGCTTAAGTTTAGTAACAAGCTGAACACATGACCGCTGACAGGAGGGTCAACCAGGTTAGTTGACCCAGATCTAGAACTGGGCCTTCCAACCATCAAACTATATTCAAGAATTTATTTTTATTCAAAAAAAGGCCCGTCTGTGAAGAAAGATATAAGCCTAACATGAATTCTTCACTTTCTTCTCTTTTAGTTGTCCTTGTAGCCTCGGACAAAAGCAAAACAGCCCAAGTTCTTTTCAGGCTCAAAGCTGTGCATACCACACTTTATAGTTTAACCACTTCTACATATAGTTTGTTTTTAGCCGTAGAGTTTAGGGTTGGGTCCTGGCACCAAATGTTTTTTTACATGCGTTAACTGAAATAGACTTTCTAATTGGCCGGCACGGAAAATGGCACCTGCAGTAAGATACTTCTCAGGATCGACATTACCGTATTTTTCAGACTATAAGTCGCTCCGGAATATAAGTTGCATCAGTCAAAAAATGCATCATAAAGAGAGAGAAAAAAAAAACGTAAGTCGCACCAGACTATCCGCGTTTATTTAGACATTTATTTCACACAATCCAAGACTAAATACAGACATTTAATCTGGTAAACCAATTTATTAAATTACACAGCTGCGTCCACAACAGGCTGAATAACGTGGAACATACCTGGGAGGATGAATGGGGTAAATTAGCAACCCCAACTGGCAATGTTTTATCCAGCGCGTTTCAGCGTAACGGCCCGTAACGCTTACAATTGTCAAACATAACGCTGAAAGTAGACCGTGAGCGTAACGGTGCTACGTGCTAAGCTAACAGTACGACACGAATGTTTTAGAGCAACATAAAGCTGACGTGCATCAGCAAAAGTTGTAAACCGCCCAGACAACAGAGCTGTAAGCTAGCGCTAGATGTTATGAGCTTCACAGACAGCCCAATAACAGGATTCTGTCGCGATCTGGGCCCTTCGAGCTGCACCACACAATGCTCCCCTGCGTCAATGCAAGATGAAAGAGCTAAAGAACACACAAACGTGTGCAATCTTTGTTGTCTATAAATTAATGTGGTACAGGAAAAGGATAGTTTTCACGAGCCTAGAGCGCCCTCTTGTGGCTATAGACGGTAATGTTTACTCCTTGGTTCATGCTGGTCAGTATGAATTACCATTTAAATTTCATATATGTCGCAGGATCAGCCAAACTATGAAAAACAAAATCCGACTTATAGTCCAAAAAATTCAGTAATACGTTAAAAGAGGAAACTATGCTGCTTGTTAAATATATGTTTCAAAGGCCCTTTGAAAGCAGACTCACAGGACATATTTAGAGGAGTAGGAGGTTCTTTGATTGTAGTCCAGGACAGGCGTGCAACTAAACTGTTTTTTTAACAAGAACTGAGTCCGAAGCCAGAGTGCGTTTAAATGGCCTTGCAAAAATATGTACACCCCTTCTTCACCTTTTATCAGGTCACAAACCACCTTTAGCTGGAGGTACGGCTGCAGGTCTTTAGGCTGCGTCTCTACCAGCTTTGCGCATCAACAAAAATTTAATATAGAAGACTATACAGAAATATTTGCCAATTCTTTGCAAAAATGATCTTATTTTATATATTTATTTCAAATCAGAAATAAATATAAGCTTTGGGAGGGAGTAAAACAGAATATAGCTCGAATGCGACATATTGTTTTAAAATGAAACAGATAGCAACGCACAGTCTTCGGAGACCTGTTTGCACGTGATGTTATTTACACTCATCAATAAAGGGAATGAACGTAAATCCATAAAGCCAAGCCCTAGAATTTTAGGGCTTTTTGTAAACAAAAAAACAAAAACAAAAAAAAACATAACATACATAATTTGTGTTGGTGTAACATCGAACCACAATAAAATACATGCAATTTTGTGGTTGTAACGTGACAAAATGTGAAGCTATTTTGTCTTTTAACTGTTTTGTTAAGTATTAATCAAGTATTAAAAACAACGTACAGAGTAGAGTTCGTGGTTGTAGCCGCAAACGCAGGAATTATCCTTGCCACAGTAGGTGATCTTAGACCAGAGAGAGAAGAGCAAAACGCCAATACTGGTCAACCGCATGAAGACACACCTGTGGAGAGAGGATTGAGTTAGGAGGACGGCAGCAACTGTTCGAGCTAACTGAGCAGGATGGGTACAGGAGGGTTTAACACATGGACGTTCCACTGAACCTCATGAGAGTAAAGCGGATTTCAAAGGCGGGTGAGTAATCTTCATAGTTGATGATGACAGAGAAGAGGAGTGGAGTGATGAAGTTGGCCAAGGTGATCACTATGGAGGGCAGGTACTCATAGATGAGATCCATGATGAAATTCACCTGCACGGAGGAAACGGCTGCATTAGAAGTGTTTACGACGTTGATGTAGCAGATAGGAAACACAGGATCCCTCCATATTGCTCTACAATGAAACCCTATGCTTTCCCAGACTCAAACCTCTGTTCAAGCTCCTGCTATTATCTTAGTCATAGATGTACAAGTTGAATGTTAATTTAGATAAATTGGGCTGTGTTCCTGTGAAATCCACAGGCTTTCAATCCACAAACCACAAAAGTGATAAAAACCAGAGGCAGTGAGTGAGCAAAGAAGCACCGATGAGACATTTCCTGGCCGATACCGATAAACGGATCGATGCACATTGTGCTGGTTGATGCTTATAGACAAAGAACAGTGGGAGTTCTTAGCTTTGATGACTTTAGGAATAGATAAAAACACACTGGATCTTTCTGAAATTAACAATTTAGATTTTTTTTGAGAGATGAATGAGAGGGAAATGTGCTTTTGATTCTGATCTCCGTCGATTAATCGGTGCATTTAAGTGAGGAAATAAAGACGGGGAAGGCTGCGGGCTTTCTACCAATTCAGTGGTTCAAACATAACTGGGTTCATCTCTGTCATTTCCTGGTAAATATATGGACCTAAGATTCCCAAGATTGCTATGCCTAAAGCATTGAACTCATGACTTCACGTCGTCGATAAAGAGACAGTGATCAATACGGTACCAGTGGCCAAAGTGGAGGCAGTCGGTTTAAAAAGATCTTGCTTAAGCCATTTTTTGGAAGTTCTGATTTTTCATTAAAAGAGAAATAAGTGGAAATATTAAAATTTTCGAATACTGTGTGTCAAACTATGTCAGAGCCCAGAAATAAACAGTGAAGATGCTCAAGAGTAACAGGGAAACACAGAGAGACAAGGGGAGGCGTCACAGAAAACAACGCTAAAAGACAAAAATTCAGTCAGTAGTACCTTGATTTTATTCATTTCTGCGTCCTGGGAGACGTTGGTGGCAATATAAATGCTGTAGAAGCAAGCGGCCAGCACCCCGATGACGAAAAGGTTGAGGATGGCGCGGAGGAAATAAATACGACACTTATCCTTTCTGGTTCGATCCGCTATTTTCTGCTTGATCCTCTCCTCCTCCAAATCAGTCTGAGGACATAGAAAACAGGACCTGAAGCAGGAGACCATATGGTTTCAGGCCAATATTTAAATAAAGAGAACCGGCCTCTTTATTTGTGCTCGTTGCACAGCGTTATCGATTATGTGTTTTACTAAACAACTCAATTCTGAAATGGCCACTATTTTTAGCCAAAAAATAGTGATCATCAGCTTAAAAGGGGTTCTTTGATGACTATCAGTTTCCGTAGAGACCCGACATTCATTACGCCGTTAACCGTGATGCCTTTTGTACTCACCGGTCAATAACAGAGGAGCAACATGGGAATAGCTTCTGTGAATATCCACAGAAATATCGTACAGAAATACATCTTACTTATGCACAACAGAAGTTTATGTACAATTATCATCGTCTAGAATGTCACGTTAAATGTGGGCTTTAAATGATGCATCTCAGACATGTTCTTTTTCTTTTAGATTTTTTTTTTTTTTTTTTAAAGAGCTAACAGCATAGGTTTTTTATTTATTTATTATGGATTTTTTTTTACTCTAGACTGAGTCAAAATTGTGTGTGAGGGGACAAATATAAATGTAGGGTATATGGAGATATTATTCACATAACTTTTGCTTAAATGCCCCATAGTAAGTTCTAGAGAAGCTACACAGTTTTGTGGCCATAAGCAGGCATCTGGTGCAGCTCTGGGTGGATATTTGATCACATATTTTTAATAAAGAAAATCGTTCATTTAATTTTTTTGGTTTGCTGCAACTGTCTCGGCTTTTATGCAGATCAAATCTTCAATAGAGCTCAGGGCCATTCCTGAAGCCAAGAGTTGGCGTGCTTTGTTAGTTTCTACAACCCGCTGTGCTGCGGGTCTGGAAACATTGTCCTGCTGGGACACGCAGAGCTCAAGTTTCAACCTGTTCTTCAAGTATGAGCACATCTCCTCCATTTTAGCTTCACTCCACTGGCTTCCTATGCCTAACCCTAAACCTTTTAGGATTCATTTTAAAGTTCTTTTATTTGTTTGTAAAGCTGTCCATGACCCTTTATACCTTTGTGAGCCATCAGCAGATCAGCTGCTCCTCAGTGTGCCCAAAACACAGACACCTTGGGGGTGATTAACATGTTTGTTTGTTTTTTAATTTAAGTACTGTGAACGGGCTTTTGTTTTAATGTTTCTTATGTATTCTTTACAGCATTTTAGTTTGTGTTGAACTACCAGCGAAACAGGCCCTCAGCATGACAGTTGCCACAGTGGTCTTGGATTTGAAAGCCTTGTTTTCCCTCCTCCCAACATTGTTGTTGCCAAATGGCTCTAACTTATCTTCATCTGGCCATAAAAACCTTCGCCACACCGTCTTTGGCTTTTAGTTCTCACTCAGTTAATTTCAGTCCTTCCCCTTACCGTGGACACTGTTGTCTCATGTATATGTATATTCAGGGATGGGTACCGAATTTGGTACTTTTATAGGTACCGACCGAATTCCCTTGGTACTAACGAGTACCTATTCACGTAAAATCTAACAATACCATGTTTCGGTACCTAAACGCATCATTGTGACACTGAGGGAGTGGAAGAGTGACATGAACACAGCACTGCGTGCACAAGAGCGTAATGACGTCAGTAGCCGCCGGTCCAGTCCACAAAATGGACAGCCATGCTTGCCACAGCAAGCATGGCTGATAGAAAGCGCTCAAGGGTATTGGCTCCACTTTCCAAAATGCGATGCCGATTCCGCTCGCTGCAATATTTGTGATATCTGAGAAAGCGCCTGGTCACTGTGGCCAATTTAGCCACTTTTCTAGCAACCTTTTTTTCAAAAAAGCAACTGGAGACAAATCGACTTTTTTCTGTGTTATTGGTGACTACTGGTGAAAGCACCGATCTTTCTGCAGGTACTGTGAGCTCTGTCCCGCTTCTCCATGTAGTGTCTCACAGCCGTTCTGAAACCCGCCCGCAGTCAGAGAGGCTCTCCGTTCCCACATGGCATATTTATCCCACCCTGGATTACAAAGCGGGATAAAATGTGTTTTTAATGTAGTCTTTTTTTTCTTCTCTGAAACAGTTGCAATAAAATATTTCCCTGAATTTTATTCACACACAGCTTCAGTCCCCCTTTCACCTCGTTTGCTCTGTGTGCCAGAGATAATTCAAGCACTGTCATAAAATTCATAAATTATTTCATTTGGCTCCTTTGTAGATCCAAACAAGTTTATATACGGAGAAATAAATATGTTAAATTGAAACATTTCGAGATTCTATTTTTACACCAATTAACATTTATTACCAGATAAACACACACAAAAGTACCGGAAATAGGTACCGTTGAGTATCGGATATAGATTCCCAGGTACCGGTACTGTTTTGCTTAAAATGTGAAAGGTACCCATCCCTACAGATATTACAGCCTAATATAGGTTTGATCCAAAGGTGAACTCAGGAAAAGAGGGGCGATCAAACAGCACAGTTATCCCAAACACGCGGAACGAACAAAACAGGTCAACTTTAAGCCTCCATAATGGCCCTGACCTCAGTGACCTCCCAACGAAAACAGTATTTACCGCGTTTAAGCCGGGTCTACGTTAGAAAACCAACCAGTTTAAATGAACTTCCAGCTTTTCTGCCTGAAAAAGTGATGCTATGTGCAGCCACAAATATGCCAAGACCTTGGGGATGACTACAAAAACCGTTTGGTTTCTCTGCAACTTGCTCAGGGTAACTGATCCGAATTTGAGCCTGTGTATGCGCGTATAGCTTTCAGCCTGTGGAAAAACAGAATCCACATTAAAGTCACCAGCTTCTTGTTTATGAAATTCACTAAAATGGAATGCTTTATAATTATTCCACACTGGGAAAAAAAAAAGACTCAAATGGATCATTAAGAACCCAAAATAAAACTGAAAATCTTGCTGATGATGAGTGTAATTTTTCTTACTAGTGCTGTATTCCTACATGAACAGTGAACTTTAAATGATTCAAGCTCTCCATCCAAATCCCTGCTTCCAGCTCCGTTTGAAACTGACAGCCAGGCTTTAAAACTGAGCTGACCTTGAGCTCGTAGAGCAGGCTGCTTCTCTTCAGCCTTCCCGCGTTCTCGTTGCTGATGCAGCAATCCCAGCCCGCAAAGATCTTGTTGCAAAAGCTTTGAAAGCGATCCTCGTCCTGGACCAGGTGGCGCTTGAATCCGGCAGCAGACCTTAAGGAATCACAAAACGGAAGCACAGTGAGCGGCACACAAGCGTAGGTTTTTTTTGAGTAGGTTGTCTTTTTTTTTAAATACCTTTTAACAATCCAGAAGAGACTTAGGAGGAGGTACGCCACAGTTGCCAGGAGATAAGCCAGCGCCAAGTTGTATGTGGAATTCACTTTTGGAAAGTGGATTTTGTCCACTTTGTAGTAGCCGTAGAAAAGGAAAGTCTGTTCCAGAAAGCCCTGGAGATAAAACACAATGATTAAATCCTGTCTGACCCCAGCTTTATACACCAGTCTTTTTTTAAATTTGACGTTTAATGCGTTAATGGACTGGTTCCAGAAGTATTTCAAATCAAGCCAAGTGATTGATTCCTATCAGGAGTCATGTTTCAGAGAGCTGTGACAGAGCAAGAAGCAAAACACTATTCAGAGTATTCCTACTACTCATTTAAAGGGACCCCATATAGTTGGAATAGTTTTCCACCAGCAATAAAAGAGTTAAACTTTTAGTTTCTACATCCCAGGTGGAAAAACATAAATAAATGCTTAAACAGAGATCAATCTGAATCCCATAAGCCTTCATAGCCTGCTATAGTCAGCACATTTCTGTATGATCTGCTATTAATTTGAGTCACTTGTCTTCCTGTTTGTGTGTTTCTCTTAAGTCGTATTTTATTGTTTTGGCTTTAAAGGGTTAACTTTTCAAAAGGAAAATAAATCTCATAACCACACATTTTTCATGTTGAATTTCCTAAAGTTTTTACTCTCAATCTACCACAGTTCCCTGTTAGGGCTGCGTATCGATAACCTGACAACAGCCAGTTGTATGTCGTTCCGCCTAGCTCCACTCACATACATCTGGGACACCGCCGGTAGAGAGTGATTTCTCCAACCAAATTTATGGTCTGGCCAATCAGGACGCAGGGCTGGAGTTTCATAGATGTGACGTAGTGGAGACGCGACCATGACGTGAGACTGTTTTGATAGCAATGGCGGCTAGTCGATGCTGCTATTTCTTCCGTGTTGTCCAATCTACCTAATATTGTTTCATTAAAAGAACATCAGAGAACGCCTCTGAAGGCTTTTGTTGGTGGAAACGATGTTTTCGCCCTTCTCTCGACCGGATTTGGCAAGTTTTGTTTTCCGGGACCAGCGGACGTGCCGACGCGGAAGCGCCCCGGAGCGGTTAGCGGTTAGCGCTAACTATGTTAGGAGGCCTTTAGTCCTCAACGCGGTCGGCCCGGAATCGACTCCGACCCGCGGCGCTTTGCCGCCTGTCTTCCCCCCTGTTGCTGTCAGCTCACTGTCAATAAAACACATGCCACTAGAGCCGCAAACACATTATTATTATTATTATTATTATTATTTCCTGCGTCGCTATCATCAGCGTCACGGGTTAGCTTCGGTGTGAGTGGTTGAAATAGCACGTCAATAAAGATGACAGACAAGTGGCTTATCCAATCATATGCAAGAATTTTTGATAAGGCCCAGCCTTCTGTAAAGGCAATCCCTATGGCGGTGTCCCAGATGTATGTGAGTGGAGCTAGGCGGAACGACATACAGCTGGCTGTTGTCAGGTTAGCGTATCGATGCTAATTTACAGAATCGATTCAATTCCAATTTTTATGATTTATAAATCGATTATTATAATCGATTGGATTATGATCCAATAAAAATTGATTTGCTGGTATTTAAAAAAATTTTAAGCCATTACCTGAATAACATGACTATATAGTTATGCAACACATCAATACTAGTATTATATTAACATTCAACACAGCAAATAAATAAAGTAACGGTAGTTAATGGCGGCTGTAAGGGCTAAACCTCTCCCTGAATATTGTTTTCACAAACACGCTGTGGGGCAGAAAACCCAAACAGACCCAGAGTAGAAAACTGAGGACACCAGAGATATCTACGGCTGCTATTTGGACACTAACCTGGTGCATTATTAAAGATAGGACATTAAAAATTCACTTCCCGGAGTGGATTGTGAGCTGGAAATGCCGCCCCACACATTTAAGTCCACAGTGGAAAATGCATTTTTTTTATAAATTGATCTGTGGTTATATGAATCGATCTTTAGGAATTAATATGAAAATCAATTCAGAATTGGAAAATTTACATTTTTTTTTAAACACAGCCCAATTCTCTGTGCTTTTTAGCCCATTTTAAAATCTTAAAAAGTTCCGTCCGTTTACCGAGTATGAAAGGATTGTGGACAGACGTATCCAGCAACAAGCTTGCACACGCAAAACGTTAGCTGCAATGTGCAGAGACGTACCTCGCCAGAGAGCAGGTCTGAAATATGCTGGTGAAAGTTGACGAGGCCCCTGCGAGCGGTGCTCGGATAGATGCTGCAAACACTCCCTGTAGTGAAAACCCAGTGAGACACAGGCCATTCAGCACTTCATCCTTAGTGTGAGCTTCATGGTCGACACAAACAAGCGAGTCCACGCACCGTCGTGCTGGTTGTAGGTGACATTTCCTGACATGTGGGGGGCAACGATGATGGGGAGCATGACCAAGCTGAACATGAGCAGAAAAAGGATCAGGTTGAGCGCAACCAGGAAGCGCAGAAAGGAGAAGTAGGACAGGATCCCTGTCCCAAACATCCCTAGAAACAAGTTAAAGAGACATGTAAGTAAAAGGGTGTGACCAAAAAAAACATCTTGCACCTAAAGCACAAAGTTTCTTTAACTCACCCTCTATCTGGTGGATGTCCCCCCTCCAGAGCTTCATGGAGCTAAACAATTCCTGAGCGTCGTCCCTCAGCCTCTTCAGATACCTGCGAGTGCTTTGCCTCCACTGTCTCCAGCTGCTTAAATCTTGATGCTCTCCCAAGCGCTGTTCTCTGCCAGGAGACACAGTCAAACAGGATGCTGCTACTAGGCATGGGCTGATTACAGGTGTGCAGAGGTTTTAGAATACAGTGGTTTCAAAACAGCTGAAACGTTCCACCATAGGGTTCAAACGGGTAAAATACATTTGAATGATAACCTGAGAAAGTGGCTGAGTACTCCCCAGCTGCCCCTCCCCCACCTGATGCTGCACACTGCTGGTCAGCTGGCTGAGAGAGGGCTTCTACGTTTCTTTTGCCTCAATGTAAAAGCTTTTAACTTGTTTCTACAACTTACCATACCATAATACTGCAGTAGTTTTACTTTGGGGTAATCATACGGCGAGAACCCTACAGCGGCCTCCTTTCTGCCACTCCACGTGGAAAATAAGAAGCAACCCTTTTTGATCGCATTAGAAGATGTTGGATGAATATCGAGGAGTTTCCTACTTGTATCTACGTTTCTCGGCCATGGGTATGGGTAATTCTCTGATGGCCCGCTGCTCCATCTGACTCTTCTGCCTCTCCTCGATTCTGTTGACGGTGTTCACGCCCAATTTCAGACTGCCGGAGAAGCTCGACCTCCCTCTTGAGCTCTTTCTCCGTTTGGTGCCAGCGGTGGACTGCTTTCTGCGGTACAGCAGGGACTGGTAGCTGGGCAGCTCGTCCAGCAGCGGGTTGCTGGTGATCCGTCCGCTGTGGTCGGTGTAGAACACTTAAAAACAAAAAAGGAAAACATCCATCTGTTCATCCAAACGAATGGAAAACATTAAGGCCAATAACAATGCGACACCGAGCCGATACACCGAGCTGCTCCAAGGCAGTCACGACTCGCAAACACCCGCGGCGTCACATCCCATCTCTGCGCCGCGCCGACAGGTGTGCGGCGGGTACATGCACGCCCAAGGTAGGGCTTATTAGGGCAATAAGCGAAGGTGAAACGTCCGCTGAGAGTCCGCTAGGGCGATACAAAGATTAATATTGATGTTTTTAAAAACGATTTAATATGGATATTCTGGCTTTCGATATCGATATACCTCCCAACCTCTAGGGGGCGTTATTACAGCGCGCCGTTACTGTTCACAGCGAGGAAGTGCAAGTGAGACGAATTTGCGTAGGATTTTAGAAGCGCCTTCGTCCCCAAAATCAGACGTTTGGGCACATTTTTGGTTTCTGTGATACGTTAAATGCATTGAATCAAATGCACTTTGTTTTCCTGTTAATATGTCAGTGTTCAATAAATTGAACATAAATATAATATTCGGCTGGTTTTGTTGATTGAATGACTTTGAGCATTAATTTGAAAGTAATAAATATCGATATTGGAGTCAAATCTAATCAAGCTGAGCTATATCGAGTATCGTATGGAATCGGCTCATCCTAGATGATACCCAGCCCTAGAGTCTGCATGGCTCACAGTTTGCGCACAGTACACCCAGGTGTGCCAGGTGTGTCCTCTAAGCTAAAGTCGTTGCTCGTCTAATTTCAGCTCAGAGTCACCTACTTTCCCCCCCCTAGGTAAACTCGCACTGCCGCCAGGAGAGAGTGTCGCGACATATCTTTACCTGCCTTGGTAAACATATCTGTAAATGCACCCATTTTCTGGGGATGACGGCACCAAAGGCTGCCTCGGTCCAGAGCACTGAGCGTCTACTGGCCATGGTGGCGTCGGAGTCTGTTCCGATGGAGGAACACGTATTAAGGAAACGCTTAAATGGCCAAGTAGTTTTCCCCGACAGAATTTGTGTCGGTAGCGCAGGATCCAACGAGATAAATGCGTCCCTAACAGTTGTGTGTTACAACAGCAAGGGACGCATTTGTTGATTTCACGTGGCGTCCCACATCATTATTTCAACACATTGAGAAAGTTTGCCTTACAAATATAAGGATGGTCTAGGGCTGGACGATATAGAAAACAAAGCATATCGATAAAATAGAAAAGATATTGATCGATATCGATAATTATCAACAAATTCAATACATATATTCTAAGTGCAGCGCTGGCCATTTTATGCTGTTGCAATCACCAAAAATCTACCTTCCTCAATTCTTCGATGGAAACAAAACAATATTGTTGCCGAGAGATCCCCTGAACGGATCAGAAACAGATCCAAAATGTAATTAAATTAATATCGAATAAAGATATGCTCAAAAGTATTCTAAACTGTGGCAGATCTTGATTTAAAGATATTTTTTTATTATTATCACTCAATCATAAATAAGAGAAAGATGGAAAGAGAAAGAGAAGCTGGCTGCTCATGTAAAGCTGTATTCTGGGATATTAATGGAAAATTAAGTGGAAGTAAAATGTTTGCAACCCTTCAAAAAAGAAGCAGCCCAATTTTAAGCCACCCCAACCCCCACCAAGACAACATTTCTAAGGGAAACAGTGGATGGAAGATTCATTGTGGACAAACAGACATGGATGGGAGATCAGACGAAGGGAAATACAGATTATACATGAATGGATGAATTAAAATACTAATATTTTTCCATACTCTTTTTTTTACAAATTATTTCATTCTTAATCAAATAAATTCCCCATTCTATTTTACTCTAGATAACAACCCAAAAGTCAGTTTTTTTTCTCGGTAGGTGTCTGGAGAACCACCCAAAATACGATTCCGGACGGTCAAAAATCTCATTTTTAAAGGAACTGCTGACATACAGGGCGGATCTAGTTACTTTGATCGGAGTTAGCGCCGTTAGCCGACAAGCTAAACCCGGACAACGTTTACCTGCTTGAGAAGTTCCTAAAAAGTTGAGAATTACCTGAGTCGTCCTCCATTGTCCCCTTTTCCAAAAGAAAGACGGAGGCTTTTAATTGATGTAAAAAGCTGCCAGCTGAAAACCGGGCTAGCAGACTCCGTCAAAAATGATGGTAAACATGGGAGGTGGCGAGCCTCCGGACTACCGAGGAAGACCGACGGCTTTTTCCCCACAGACAACTTCCTGAATGCGGTTACAGCTCCTGGGCTGGACTATGGAAGTCCGTCAACGACACAATGACTGGGGGTGGGGGGATTTGTTGAGTTCGGTTTGGTTTAACGTGTTGGAGCTCCTTAACGGAACTTAGGTTTACTGCTATCTCTAAATCTGGATCTCTATTACGACGTCACAACTAAGGAGATGGCATATCTGGAGGTTTCTCAGCAGTTTTCTGTCATTTCTAAGGATTCAAAGATCACATGTTTAGGTTGAAACTGAAACAAATACAGAAGTTAAAAGATTCTCAGACAACTTTTGTTCCTTGATTTACCCCAAACCATCTAAAAACAATGGCATTTATAATCCTTTATGTGGATCCTTTATGTGTCCAATGTGTGGCCCGGGGGCCATCTACGGCCCATGGACTGATTTTGTGCGGCCTTCACAACTGCAAATAAAGAACGATGTGAAAAAAACAAACAAACACACAATACAGTGTTTTGGTCTTTTTTTTTTTTGTTTGTTTTTTTTTTTTTGTAATTTTTTGGCCCTTGGGTACTTTTGACTTGACAATTTAGGCCCAAATAAAAAGTTTGGACACCCTTGATGTAGATAAAAGGCTTTTGATAATTTAAAACAGCAACAGAAGTAACTGTAGCAAGAAAAATAAACACATTTTGTTTGAAACATTTTATAAAACGAACCATATGGTTGACTTTTTTAAAATAATTAAATAAATGAATAACACTTTTTTCAAACTATTACTTTCACAGTTTTAAACTAATTTCAAAGTGCTGTGCATATTGAGGGCAAAACATTGCAAGGGACCTCAATTAAAGGCTACTGATAATTCTAGCACCTTCCAACTGGACACCAGTTCTTGCTTTGCTTAAAAATCAAATTTTGGACTTTAAAATATGAACTCACAGATTATAAAGTTAATGAAAAAAACTGTACTCATCTTTAAATACGTCAAACACAGTTTTGCTGGATCAAACATTTGTCTCTGTGCCCTGGCCAAGTTGCTAAAAGGAAGCACATGAATAGATAATAAATGAAATTCTTTGTGTGTTTATGTCCTCCTACGAACAGGGATTGTCAAAACATCAGTTCAAATTAAGCCATGGTTTTTGAAGGAATGGCAGAGCCAGTCGTGTAATCGCAAATCCAGCACCTGGAACAAAAATAGCTCCCATAAACTCATTATTTTTCATTTCATTTTTATCCAGTATTCCTTTTACAGTTTTATTTTAGGTATCTTTTATGAGATACGTGTCTCGTTTCCAATCAGAAAGAAATTTCTCAGTTGAATGAAAACAAGTTTAAACCCAAATCTGCCCAGGGGTATGAATAATTCTGCTCAATTTGTAAGTGTTTTTTTTTCCCCTTTCCATCTCCAAGAAATTATTTACTTCTATAAATATGCATTGCTTTTGTTCTGTTAAAGCTTTCAGTCACCAAGCAACGACACAAGTACTTTTGTACCGCACTGTTAACTCTCAGACTCCCACCTTAAGTCTCAATAAGGAAACTAATTCAATGTTGGCTAACAGGGTTTAATTATCTTACACATGAGGAAGTGTCCTAGACCCACTTGTTGCCTTCAGAATCCGTGGACTTTTAACTTTACGAGGCCAATTCACACTTCCTGGTAGACAGAGAGTTTGTTATCTCTCTAGCGCAGTATGTCCCAGGTCGCCTCACAGGTGCACATCAGGCTTGTTCTGCTTGGACTGCGGGTGTCCCAACATTTTGTCAGCCACGATATTTTCACCCAGAGTCTCCACTGGATCACTAAAAGGTAGGAAGAGTTTAAAAAAAAGAGATTTTTTTTTGTTTTGTTTTCTTAAACTTAGCTGAATTTCTGTTAGAAGCACAGTTGTATTTGCCCCTGTGTGTGGCAGAAATCAATCCTCTTCAATGAATTAATCATGAGCAGACGCCGATTAAGTTACATGCGCTTCCCTCCAACAATGTAGCTGTCACTCTACTTAAACCCACTTGGCTTAGACGAGTGACGGTGTTTGTTTAGCTTTTATTAAAGCCGAATGAGGTCAACTTATCAAGGAGGGCTCAATAGTTCAAAGGTACATTATACTAGGCGCAAAATGTTTTGTTCAGTGCATTTGACTTTTTCGCAGGGCATCATCAGTTCTGGACTAAAACGCTCACATTTTGAAGATTGAAAGGGTCTGTTTTGAAGGTTCTCATGACGAGTTACAGCAACGGGGGAGTTTTTAACCCAGCCTACCATGACAGCGAGACACTGGAAATTGACAGGAGGTTTGTATGACCCAACTATTCTAAGTAATGTTTTTTTTTACTCTTTGTGTTGGAGTATCCTTTCATTCTGTAAGAAGTTAGACCATCTAGAAATCCTATAATATTATATATTCTTGAAACCAGGGAGACTAAATGAAATATTCTACAGAGACAGACAGTGATGATGATGATGTGTTTGTTGAATCCACACCGTACATTTAATGGTAATTGTTATAATATGAATTTAAAGGTCATATTTGCATGAAGGTTTGACTTCGCAAGGTGCTGTTTTCCTAAAATTTAGGTCTTCTCAGAATCCTGACAAAAAACAAACAACATATGTACATAAGCTTTTGCTTAATCAATTGGAAAATTTCAGATTTACATACGGACCTCTCAACACATCCTGAACTGATAACATCACTGGTCATGCATATGAGAAATATCGCCATAGCCAGCTGAATAGGAGCAGTTCATCTTGTTTTTCTTTTACGCACAATGTCCTTGTGGTTTTTAGGTCTTCCAGGAAACACCAGCATGCCAATCCTTATGCAAGAGAAGACCCAGCTTGGTGGGTGGAGAGTGCTGAGCCCAGAGCTGAGGCTGAATGGAGAACATCCGGTGATGGATGGAGTGGGAGAGAAAACCTCCCCATGGGGCTCATCTCCACACGCCCAGGAAGTCCTTCATGGCAGCATGACCTCAGTAAGAGAAGGCCGACTGAGCAGCGAAGATAAATTTAGACCAGTTTATTTTCCACCGTCACAAAACCTTATTTCACCAATAAAATGTTAAAAACAACAAAAACACTTATTGTTGTGTTGAAGTACAGCTAAATTACTTGAAAAAAAGAAGCTTAAAAATCCGTCCTTTGGGTTAAATACTAACTATCTAGTCTGTAAGCCCACATTCAGCTGCGCCTTTAAAAAGCTAACTTTTTTGGGATCCAAAATATATTTATTTACTTTAAGTTGTGCTGCTGAAACTAAAGGATAGATTTGACATTTGATGCTAAAATGCATTCTTGGTTGTCTTAGCTACTGCTAGCGTTCAGCTAACCCAACATAAACACCAGAAATAAAAAAAAAGCTGATCAGACATACAAGCAACTAAAAGTTACTCTACTGTGTCTATTGGCCTTGGTGTCTTTGATATTATCTGTATTTATCCAGAATAAAAACCTCGTTGAGATTTGAAATCCCTTTTCCAAGATGGATCAGGCAAGATGGCTGCATGATTTCTAAGTATCCACAATGCGATTTCCACAGTGACAGACTTTCATGTAACTTTAAAAGTATAAAATAATAAAATCTACTAGCAGAAAAACATGACTGACTCAAAAGCAATTCCAGTTAATAAAACTTTCCAGTATTAATGCTTAGCTATGGTTGCATCGATGCTTGATAAGGATGTGCCACCATGTCTATCGAGCTACAGTAGCATGCTATATTATATGGACGGTGGCTCAGGTACTTTAGCTGTCAGCTATATTTGCACAGAAAATACGTCATCGCAAGCATAAAGAGTTGAAGGGAAAGCTTAGCCTTTTTAGTTTCTGTAATACTCAGGGCTATAAGCACAAAGTCAAGAGGAAGCAGTCCATTCGAAAAAACGCTTTGCATCTTGTTTTTAATTAAACTAATTAAATCTACAACCAACATATTAACAATGTTGATCCCATGCAAAATATTTTTTTCCAATTTTCTAATTCTTGTTGGTCCTTAACGTTAATTATTTTAATCTCTTTTATGTGACTCTCTAAACCTCTTTAAACATTGACTTTGTATAGTTTGTGGCTGTTTGCCTCCTTGCCTCTGTGTTGCTTTGTGATTGTTTTGGTGATGTGAATTCTTCTTCTTCTCTGCACTCGTCAACCTTGCAGATCACAGCGGATTTCAGATTGGTGCACACTCTCAGTATGATCAATCACAGCCCGTTCGACTTCATTCTTCAACTTCAGGTAATAGGTTTAACCAAATTTATCACTGTGGTTTCCTTATCTGTGGCATTATATAAATGTATTGATTTTGTTGTGGGTTTTTTTTTGTAATGATCCTGCTAAATACACGCCAAGTTCTGTGTACCAGAAATGTGTCTTAGATTATTAACTTGCTTAAAAAGACACACTGTTTAATCATTAACAATGGAGAGTCCAGACAACAGTTCATCAGTATATCATTGAGTATAATTAAGCACAAGAAAGCTGGCAGAAGAGATAAAGCTGAAGGAATTGACTTAGGCTTGGCAAGTTTATTTACACAGCACTTTTCAGAAACAAGACGATTTAAAGTGTTGAACTTACGCAGAAAAGCGTTACAGAGGGAAACATTAAACAAGAAAAGAAAAACATTACATTAAGAAAGGAATTATGGAAAGTAGACTCCTTTGGTTTCACTGGGACAAGCTTCAACACTAATATTCAAAGCTTAATTGTTTCTATTCATTCATTAACAAACATACAGAAAGTATAAAAATACAGTAGTTAATTGTTTCTATTCATAATAATAAGTATACTTAAATACTTAAAGCTGACCTGACAGTGTCCTTATCTTGCCATCCATTTTGATAAATCTAAAAACATGTTTTATGTGAGTTCCCATGTGGAGAAATAAAGGACGTCATGAAATACCAAGTTCTATAGTTTCCTCTGTTCAGCTTTTAGAGTCATTAAGAAATTTCGCAGGTGACAAGACTTTGACCTTTAGGCTACTGCCTCTCTGAAAGGTACAGAGTGAGGAGTAGCTGACAGGTACAGTGAGCTGTCGGTAGTTAATAGGATTTACACACCTTGGTATGCCGGGTGATTGCAACTGAAAGTAGATCAAATTAGGTTTATCACACCATCTGAGGCCAAGAAAGGCTGAGAAAGCTAATGCTGGGGCATCATTCACCTAAAGAAGCATTTATTAAATCATAGAAACACAAGGCAGGAATGCATTAATCTGACAAAGGTTTAATGTTTGCAAAGAAACAACTTTCGCCAAACAGTGTTTTCGTCAAACAGTGCTTTGACTTATGATGGATGTCACTCGGTGATCGATAGCTTGCAAAGCCTTGAAGTGTCTTTACACACAGTTTTGACTCCCTTGCACATATCTTTATTGATCCCCTGACCATTTCTATCTTGTCTAAATGTGTTCACACAAAAGGGCAGAGATTGCATACACTTCCTTGAAATGTATATTCATATGTATATTGGTGTGGGTTAATTCCGAAAACTTATTTTTAAATGTAGACTTTTGTTTTGTTTGATTCTGGCAGTTGTTAATATTTTCTGTCTTGCTAATTGTAATCAGGAAAACAAAAAAGCCATGATATAATAATAATAATAATAATAATAATAATAATAATAATTATTATTATTATTATTATTATTATTATTATTATTATTATTATTATTATTATTATTATTATTATTATTATAAACACCCTAAACAAAAATAAACAAATAACTAACATATCTCTAAATTGTGTATAGGTTGATCAGAAAAAACAGCTAAAAAAGACACATTCTATACTAGTACAACAGAAATGAATGAATGTATGATGCCACATATATTTAAGCATTGTCAAATGTGATGTTTTTCGTACATATGTGCGTTTTAAGAAAAGGAAAACTAGCGATGAAAACATCCGATTTTTATTCTTATGTTTAAGCAGGCAATATGACAGTGAGATGGAGAGGAATAACGATGAGACGGATGAGTCTGTTTCCTAACGCTGATCCTGCCCATGCAGCTTTCACAGAAGATGCCATCAAGAGCGAGATGGAAAATGGTAAGGGCCCGCTCCCGGTGTTTTGTTACAACGAGTGGAAAGTGTGTCACCCGATCTGCATATTGGGTGGTAGCTCTTTGAAAGGTAATGGGTTGTGCTTGTTTTGCCATTTCTTCTCCGACAGAGGAAGAAAACCTTGTCAAGGAGCTTGTAGCTCTGTCAACAGCGGAGCAAATCAGGAAGATCAGGGAGCTGCCGATGAGCTTTGAAGAGAAGAAATATATCAGGTGGGATGAGAGTTACAATAAAAAGGTGAAAGCCAATCCCTTTGCTGGAGCCATTCTGATGCATTTAGTTAATCATTAAACCTTTCGGCAACCATAAACCTAAGCATTATGCAAATAGTTGTTTCATTAGAATAATTTCCATTGTGACCTTGTACTTAGAGCTTTGCAGAATGAGTCGGGGCATTTATAGCATAGGTAACCACAACAGTAAAAGCAGCCACATTGCATTGTCTAGATGCCCTGCTGAAATACCTCTGATCTATGTGTGCACTGAACCTCTGCAGCTGCCGTGGACTGTTTGGCCTTCATTTCTGGGCTTCAATTCTTCCCATTTTCACAATTTGAAACCTTCTTGAATTGGCATCCTACCATTAATAAACGAGAAATCTTGAGATAGACAGAAAAAGGTAATATGCGTCTCATATTTAGGAGATCTTGTGATCCCACCTCCGTGGAATAGGCGGTTGTACTGGTTAGACACAATGATCTGGCGAGAAAACTTTTGGAGTGACATTGAGCAAAGAAGTTAAAGCAAGTGAACGGTCAAAGCTGAGATGTTTGAGCGCATCACACATGGTAACGCGCATGGGACTGTGTCTCCTGAGTTGAAAACTACAGAGTTAATTCATTCAAGTTTGACTCAGTTAGTTTGAGGTATCTTACATGAGGAAGATACCATCAGGGCCAAATGTTTTCATACAGATTGAAACATTGTGTCGCTATCATATATTTTATCTGAGATGCAGAATTTAAAAAGTTTTGTGCTCTTATCATCTCACCGAATCTTCACAGGAGACAAGTAATGGCCGTCAAGTCTTCAAAACAGTCTCACCAGTTCACATGTTTATCAGACTGCTCTAGAAATGTGTCCCTGGTAAGTATTGCCTTTGCTCCTAAACTATATGCTAAACTATACGTTAATGTGGACTTGTATTTACATGTGTTTGCATTGCTTGCTTCTCTTTTAGTCTGTACGAAGGTGCGGTTACAGTCTAAACTCAGCCAGGCAGACCCTGGAGCTTTGGCATGGCATCATGAAAGAGATCGGGGGCAAATTTGGCTCCAGCGTTCTCAACTATTTTGTGCTTCTGAAGTGGCTTCTCATGTTCAACATCTTCTCTTTCCTGATCAACTTTGGCTTCATCACCATCCCACTCCTTGTTTCTGACTTTTCACCCAACACACCCTCAAACGTGGGCTTCAAAGGACTGGAGTTGCTGACTGGAGCTGTGAGTGGATCATAGCGATACCACTTATTCAGATGCCTTTTTTTTTTAAAAAAGAGTCACACACAAAAACATTTATTCCTAAACGTTAAAGAACTGCTCTATAAATTGTGACTTCACCAGAAAATCTCATCTGCCTGAGAAAGCACATACTGTGTAGCTTGCCTTTAAGAAAGCCGATTCCAGCAGGTAGCACCTACAGTAGATTTTATTTTAGGTAACAAAATGTGTTGTCTGGTGGAAACGTAATTATTATTAATACAGACAACCAACTTCAATTTCCTTTTAGAGCTTAGTTTTAATGGCTCACCATTCGGTATTGCGTACACAAGCCAACATTTTTAAACAGCAAAAGAAAAAAAAAAAGAACAAATTGTGGTTCTAATCAAGAAAACAATAGATCTTTGCTTGGTATCGTTCAAAGATGTGTTTCTCATCATTTTCTCTACAGTATGAATAAACTGGATAGTTTTTTTAATAGTACAAACACTATTACAACTTTATAAAATGTTAAATTGCGGCAGTTATGTTTACATACAGCTTCAGTTTGTCAAGTAAAAAACGAGAATAAAAAAACCTGTCAAATATAAATGGCCATGTATTTTGGACTCCTCAGGGTTATTTCAACTATACTATCATGTACTACGGGAGCTACAGCAATGAAACACTTGGTCAACCCGATGACTTGATGAAATACAACATGCAGCTGGCCTATTTCTTCACCATCGCAGTCTATATGGTGCTGTGTGGCATTGTGCTCATTTTCAGGTAGGCCGGTCATGCTATGTTTAATTCTTTCACCTTAACTCTCCGGTATTTCTTTATGTCAAATTTGCTTTTTTTAAAAAATATATTTTTACAATCTGCCTTCATCCCAATGCAGCATGGCGAGCTCATTTAAGAAAAACTATGCCCTGGCAGACCCAGCTTCAAACAGTGCATGGCAACTTTTATGCAGCTGGGATTTCAGTATGACCAATGAGAGAGCAGTAAACCAGCGCAAGAACAACCTGCGAGTCCAGCTGAAGGTGACTCCGGCTCTTCTTGATATACTTGGCTAAGAAGTTAACATTCGACCTTTGAAATGAATGAACTCCATAGCAAAATGAAATAACTCTAGAATGCCAAAAACTGTTACTCACCCATATAAAATCATTCAATAGAGATATTTGTTTTCTTCTGCTTCTCCAGGAGTCTTTGTCAGAAAGGGCACAAACAGAGCTACCAACAGTTTCTGAGAAACTGAAGCACTATGGGATTCATTTTGGTTCCTGGTTGCTCTCCACCAGTCTAGCAGTTGCCTGTGGAGCTAGCATCTTTTATCTCTGTCGATACGAAGACAAGGTATGCAAGAAGGCAAGGATGTTGAAATGCAATGTTAGGCCTTTTCATAAGTTGTAACTTCAGTAGTGACACAGCTAATTCTTATTATTTTCAAAAAGCAATGATGAGAAGGAAATGGGATTACCTAGAGACCAATTATAAAAGCAAAGGTTTAAGGCATGTTACGGCATCTGGCCATAAACTACCAGAAGTAATGTTTCATGTTTTTTTTATCTGGATAGATGAGTGGATTTACTTTCACAGACAGTGTTTATCACTGAAGGCAACCTTGTTTCCTTCTTATCTTTACAGCGAGCTGTAGACACTGAAACTCGGTCCCTACTCCGGGAAGCCGAGACACTCCTGGTTCCCTTCGTGGTGTCTTTGATGAATATGGTCATTCCCTTCTTCTTCTCCCTCTTCAACAAGTTTGAACACTACTCCAACCAGCGCAAACAGATTTATGCCCTGTTGTTCAGGTGAGCTATTGAGGATGAGTTACGTGAAAATCCTGATGAACCAAAACGCATATGCCCGAAAGGTTTTAACATCTCTTTCTTTTTTGGAATATATTAGAAGTTCCAATATGAGGAATACTATTTTTGTATTGTTATGCAGCCAAACATACATCTCACATCTGACTGTAGCAAGCAGCGTCTCTGTTTCGGATCAATTTGGGATTGAAGAGCAGAGCATGCAGCTGAACAGCTGATTTTTGTTTGTTTATACTGAATCCAGATGGCGATGAAGTTGCTTATTGTCGTACGTCGTAAGCGACTTGGTTGTAAACGGTGATCGTATAATGTGCACACATCAAACTTGACATTAGACCAAAGATTATTAAATCCACGTCGGACAGTGTTTCTTTGAGTAGTCCTATAAAATCGCACAGTGTAAGAAGGTCATTGCTTATCTTAGTCGTGACGTCACAGAGATTGCAGACTTTATTAACAGCCAGTATGAGAAAAGCCGTGAATGCTTCTCTGAACAACCTCTGTCAGTAGAAACAAAAAGGGAGTGCCCCATTATAAACCGGATTTCTGTCATTTAAAAACAATTCTCAACCCGTGAATTACGTGAGGTACCCAAGTTAATGGTATTTATTCAATTTCTAAAACTTCAATTTGCTAAAGTCTTGTTAGAGAAATGTCTAAATCTATAGAGAAGAAATGGTGATATCAAAGTGCAGAAGAGGCGGATCTCAGTCCTTAGGTTATTGCTGGGTATTGCAGCATTGGAGACGTGCTGAAGCCATGGATCAGATTCAGCATTGAATCTCTGCTGTTTAAGCCTTCATCTTGTCCACACAGATCTCAAGCTCAGAAATCTGGGTCACAAAATGATTTGTGTTAAATGTTAAACTCCAATGTCAGCTAAATACCTTTTGCATGATGGAGTCAGTGACGACATTGAACAGGAGTAGGGAGAGCACGTCTCCTCAACACACATCTGTCTTTATAGCTAATTTTTCAAACAGGTGCTGTTGGATCCAGAGCACTTCAACCTTTTCATACACGATTGCAGAGGCACAATGGTCTTTTGTGACAGTTCTTCAGTTTCTGGCATTGTCCATAAGGTGGTGCCATCAACACAATAACAATAGAGAGCAGGTCAATGTGTTTGAAGTTCTTATGAATATTAAAAGTAGTAGAACAACATGATCTTTAATGTAAAGAACAGGCCACTTCGGAAATTGTTCAGCTCTGACAAGCCATTAGTTGGTATCTTGTCAGACCAAATTTACATCTTGTCAAATGGGAGGTGTTCAGAGAACTACTTTAGGCTAAATATACATTTCAAATTGCTTATCTAGGGTAAACTCTTCCCAAACCCCCTGTTCGTTGTGGCAGATGGCCGCTCACACTGAGCCTGATTCTGCTGGAAGTTTTTTTTCCTGTTAAAGGGGAGTTTTTCCTCTCCCCTGTCACTAAATGCATGCTCAGTATGAGGGATTGTTGCAAAGTCAGTGACACAATGCAGGCGACCGTCCCCTGTGGCTCTACACTCTTTCAGGAGGAGTGAATGCTGCAAGTCAATGACTCGATACTATCTGCTGGGTTTCCTTAGATAGAAAACTTTTTAGCCAGTCAATCTGTATGATTTGATTGAATTGACTTTTTTAAGTGCCTTGAGATGACATGGGTTGAGAAATGGTAACCTGACTCTTGCCCGATGGATGTTGATCCGCAGAGCTCTGTGTGGAGCTCTGCGGATCAACCTCCATCGGGCAAGAGTCAGGTTAGAGAATTGGTGCTTTATAAATAAAACTGAAATTTACATCCACAGGTTTTAAATTTAAAGATAAAAATAGTCACTACATGAATATGGTAAATCTAGGTGAAATGGAAACAGCTGCCGTGACGCTGTGTCAGCCTAGGTTATGGGTCTGCATTTAAATAAAAGTGATGACAAAAATACTGGGGCATTGCTGGTTACAGTTTTCTTAACAGAGATCAAGGACAGTGGTGCATATGTTAAACTGTTATATATATGTTTAATTACCTCTATTAGAAATTCATGACATCTTTTTTTCCCATCCATAGAAATGTCTTACTCAGGATGTCCATTCTGGGTGTTTTGTGCTACTACTGGATGAACATGGTGCCTCAGAGATTCACAGTACGTGTTTCTCAATACCTTGCTGCCTTTTTAAAATGTGTACTACTGTAAGTTTAATAATTAAAAAACTTATTTTTCTTTCAGTGCTGGGAGCCCGTGGTTGGGCAGGCTTTGTACCGTTTGGTCATTGTCGATTTCCTTTTTCTGATGTTGGGATGCTTCTTTGGAGAGTTTCTTGGAAAGTAAGTACCCATTTTTTTCTATTTAGGTTGCATCACTGAAGCATGGGAAATTGTTCTTGAATGATAATTGCATTCTACATTCTTTTGTAACAGTGTGATTGGCACAAAATTACAGCCCCGACTAGGTGTACCAGAGTTTGATGTAGCCAGAAATGTCCTGGAAATCATCTACGCTCAGACTTTAGCCTGGTAAAAAACACACTAAGTAGTTTTTTTTTTTTTTGGATCATCATAGGAGGTTTTTCAGTAAAAGTGGACAATATTTCTCTTGTTAGGATTGGAATCTACTTCTCTCCTCTGCTACCTGCCATCCAGATACTCAAATTCTTCATCTTGTTTTATGTAAAAAAGGTAAATGTTGAAGGTCTGCTACATATCCTGATGACACACCTCTATACAGGCAGACACAATACCACCACTAACAGAGCTGCCCTATTCACCCTACAGGGTCTCATGTTACTCTTTGTTCATTTATGTCAATAATTAATTTAAATCCTTTCATTACTCACATCAAAAGATCATTTTTTTGTTTTTATGCAGTTGGAAGCTCTGGTTTCTCAATTATGAGGATAATCAATCAGTCACAGCAGATGGTCTTTGTCTGTAAATTGAATCAGGGTGGATCTATTGTTAAATGCTTAATGAACATTCTCAATGACCTCCAATGTCACGCTGTTCAAACTGATGACTTTTCTATTCTGATAGATGCAATGTTTAGGCTGTATTGGCAGCTTTAATGACTGAAGATATGGTTTAATGCCCTGGGTGGTGTGACCTAGGGTTCCCCATATCCCCTTCCTCTACAAGCAGTTTCTTTTTTTTTATCACTACTGTTCAGTGACAGATGAACATTGCAACAGACTACAGGTGGATTATGACACAGAAGTTGGAACCTGAAACTTCCGATTTGGCACTAAGTTTGAGGACTATTTCCCTAGTTTCTAAGAAATCTGGACAGAATGGTCTCATGTAGAAGTATATATATATATATATATATATATATATATATATATATATATATATATATATATATATATATATATATATATATATATATATATATATACATTAAGTCTAACCTGCCAGATGTATGCAGCCGAGGCAGTCCTCTATACTAACACAACATGTAAGGAACAACTTGCACAAGAATTGGAATTGCTATTGTTTTCATGTCCCAGTGGGACTCAAGCTTTGTGCATTGTCCCACTAAAGTTTTAGACACCCCTTTGGTATTTAATGGCTTTTCTTTATTAGTACTACTTTCTGCATTGTAGATATATATTGAAGACATCAAAACTGTGAAGCAAAAGTATATAGAATTATGTAGCAAACAAAAAAGAACATAAAACACATTTTATATTTTAGATTCTTGAAAAACAAATCAACTCCCAATAGCCTTGATCACTGCTTTGCAATGCAAGCATTGAATGAGAAGTCCAAACTTTTGACTTTTGACTGGTTGTTTTGACTGTTCTTCTACTCATCCTTCAGGTCAGTTTGACTCAGAACTGCCAGCCTCCACGACGATCAAGCAGGGCAGCTCAAATGAAAACCATCTTCATCTTTCTCCTCTTCTTCCCGTTCTTTGTGGGAGCCTTGTCAATAGTTGCATACACCACCTGGAGGTAAATCAGCATGACTTTTACAACTCGAAGACAGCTAAATTATTTTGTAACATGATTCCGTGTCATATATATTATACTATTTCCCCAATTCAGTCTGACCCCTTCGGAGCACTGTGGCCCTTTCAGGGGCCTCAACAGGACCTTCAGTGTGGTTGGAGAGTGGGTAGATGAGCTGGACAACCACAATAGTACCCAATGGGTTGTGTGGACCTACCAAAACGTCATCAGGAGTGAACTCTTCTACTTTCTTATCACACTCATCTTCCTGTAAGCATCCGTCTCAGATTGTGTGCTGCATGTTGATTAATTCAGTTTTAAATGAGTTGCCTTTTTGTCCAATTTTAGATGACAGACCAACACAAAGAAGTGCACAATGATTATGATTATTGTAAGAAGAAGAAAAAAACGTTTTTTCATTTTTCCAAATAACAATCTGAAAGCCTGTACTTGTACAACAACCCTACAGCATGATGCTGCAACCACCATGTTTCATGGTGTGTTCAGGATGAGGTGCAGTGTGGGAAGTCCAGTGAATTGTGTTTATGTATTTTGAGAAGATCAACTCTGAGCTTATCTGACCTGGGGCCCTCATGTATGAAGGAGTGTGCAGATTTCACAGAGAAATCCGGAAACTTACGGCGCACAGAAAAACAAAACAAAAAAAAAATCAGATGTACCAAATAATGGAAAGAGGTGTCACCGCGCACGTTGCCTTGATCAATTCAAATGTGCGGGATGATTCTAGTCAGATCCAGGCCAGAAAATCAGCATCACTGGGCCCTCTGACCACCGTCAGCAGGCAAAACGGGTGTCTTGGAGAGTGTCTTGCCTTTGGACACAACGACCAGTCAGGCGGAGTGGGGAATTGAACTGGTAACCCACTGGTTACAGGACAAACTCTTTTTAGCTCTTGCTTCGCCATCACACTGTTGAGTAAAAACTACATAACCCAATTTCCAGATTTTTATTTGTTTTGGAAATTATGTATCATTGTGGTGCAGTTGGTAGCGCTGTTCCTCTACAGTAAGAAGGTCCAGTGTTTGAATCCCTGTCTGGTGTATTTCTGCAAGGAGTTTGCATGTTCTGCCAGTGCTTGCATGCATTCATTCAATTCAATTCAATTTTATTTATATAACGCCAATTCATGAAACATGTCATCTCAAGGCACTTTCCAAAGTAAAATTCAATCAGATCAGGATAATACAGGAAGGTGTTAAATCCTGCTTGGCATTGCTGCCTGTCGCACCTCCTCCGGTGCCCATGGGTCAGCGGCAGGGTCGTCAGCCAGGAACCACCATTCACCAACGTTTCGCCCCTTTAATCCTGGAACGTCTCCTGGTGGCGGGGCAGTGACAGGGACGTCTCCCTGTCACCCCCTGCAGCTGAAAGATGTTATCCCCTGCAACTGTTGTCTGGGAGTTAGGTGTTATTCTCCCAGGTTCTGTCCTTCCTCCGCAGCCAGAGCCAAAAGCTCCCTTTCTCCGCCTCCTCAGCCAGTTCCTTTGTTGTCTTCCTCAGCCTACCTCCCGTGACTCCCACGTCTTTCAGGAGGCGTATGGTCGACAACCCCATGAAGCCTCGGCATCCGACCTCCACTGGGTAGATGGTAGTCTTCCAACCTGCCTCACGGCACTCAGCAGCCAGCTCTGAGTACTTGGCCTTCTTTCGCTCAAAGGCAGCTTCGATCCCTTCCTCCATTGGCACCGTGAGCTCAATGAGGGCTACCGCTCTTACCTTTACGGACCACGCCACAATGTCTGGTCGGAGAGATGTGGTGGTAATTTCTGTGGGAAACTGAAGCTTCCTGTCCAGGTCAACCTTCATGCTCCACTCCTGGCCAGCGGTGAAGGGCATTGTTGTTTCTCTTTGCTTGAAGCGTCTGATTCCTCCTTCCGCGACAAAGATGGTGGGGTCCTCTGCCGGCGGTAGTGTTCTGCTACCCTGTCTTCGCTCCTCCAGTACCTCGGCTAGTTTTCTCAAAACCTGGTCATGGCGCCATCTATATCGGCCCTGTGAGAGGGCCACTTTGCAGCTTGATAAGATGTGCTGGAGGCTTGCGTTGGGAGTATTGCAGAGTGCACAATATTCCTCATTTCCGAACCACTGGTGAAGGTTCCGAGGACAGGGAAGCGTGTCGATTATACAGATTGGGTCAGATTATACGTCCATGGGTTCTCTCCAGGTAGTCGGGCTCTCCCGTGGTCCAAAAACATGACCGTTAGGTTTTTTTGGTCTCCTTAAATTGTTCCCCTCGTCATACCCTACGAAAAACAGGGATAAGGACCAACCCTGATGTATCAGTGTCCTTCTACTTCACAGTTATGCACTCCTTTGCATCAGCCTGGCACATCAAAAGCAAATAAAATGCATAAAAATGTGAAGTTCTACTTTGACAAAATGTGGAAACATTTAGGGGATTAATATTGTTGCAAGGCAGTCTAAATATTAAGTGTGATGTTTGATTTCAAACCTTTATGTGATCGTTGTGATAGCATAAACAATCCTTATCGTGTTTCCTCTCCCCAGTGTCATCATATACATCTTCTGGCAGCTCATTCAGGGCCGCAAGAAGCTCATCGTTCTTCTCAAGCAGCAGATTTTTAATGTAGGTTTAGATTGTCCACCAGAATGTGTGTTTGGCTGGTGCTGATATTTATTTATTTTATTTTTTTCAGATTGGTTTATAATGTACATTTTGTTGGGATTTTTCAACAATGCCTCAATTTTAAATATTCTTTTTTCTTATTAGGAGGGTGAAGACAAGTCCTACCTGTTAGAAAAGTTGCAGAAGCTGCAGAAATCTGGTCCTAAATATAACAGACCTAAAAAACAGATAACTGTATGTTTTACACGTTTCTTTTCCAAATAGTTTTTTTAAATTTTTTGCCCTTTACTTAATATCTTGTTGCTTCTTTTCAGCGCACAAACCAACGTTCAGTTGAGCGCTCCCCTGGCAGTCAGTCCAACTCAAACGCAGTGGTTCAGGTACTGCTCGCTCGACAGCAGCTGGAAGAAGAGGAGAGACGCAGTGCCAGTGGGGTGTCAGTTCCGGCGGACATCTCCACCTCAGACGCCTTGATGCAGGCCTTGCTGGCCCGTCAGAAAGCTGAGAGACAGGACGAAAATGTCTTCAGTATCCCCGATGAACCCTCGCCATCGCTCGATGCGGTCGCACTGAGCATGGCGGCCAGACAGAGGGCCGAAGAAAGGGACGGAAACTGGAGTACGACTGACTTCAATCAAAGCAACCCAGTGTCAAGCGTAATGATTCAAGTCCTACAAGCCAGACAGAGAGCAGAGGGAGAGGAAAGGGATGAGTGGACCCATGCTCTGGGGCAAAACTCGGCTCCTCCTGGCTCCAGCGCTCTCATCCAGGCCATGTTGGCCCGACAGGAGGCGCAGAATGAATACGATGACGGTTACTGACCAAAAGCCTCGGACTTTACCTTCCCACAAACACAATGCTGGAATACACGTTTAAAGTAAAATCACATACTGTGTTATGATTCATTTACATTAAGTTAGACCTCTCTTTAGAATGCATCTCATTTAATCCAACTAAAAAACAAAAGACAGATACTGCTACAAGGAAATAAGAGCTGCAGGTTCACCTCTTTGTATAAGTATATATTGTGTTAGTATGTGTCAGTCAGTGTATTTTCTATCCATGTAGAAAATGGTGTGTGGTATAGAAAGGAGCCTTGGAGTTTATCCTGTGCCATTTTAAGTGCAATCTTTAAAAAAAAAAAAAGTTAAACCATTCACTGTAACAACTTGCACTAATGTCAGCTATGTAGACCTGTTACCTCTTAGAAAATAAATCCTGCTCTGCATGAAAAAATGAACACTTAAATGTATTTAACTTGATTATCAAATTTGCACAGTTGAGCATTTCATTTCAGGTGAATGTAGTTTAGTTTTTACCAAATGTTAGATATTATTTAAATGCAAGCCTTGTTTTTTCCCCATTTGTTATATATTTACAAAAACCAACCGATGATGTCTATTTTGGAAAAGATAAATAAACATAAAAGTTCTGGAGCTGGAGCAGCTCATGCTTTTTTCATTTTGAAAATGTCTGAACAACAAGCAAAAGTGATACAATGAAGCACACAAGAAGGCTTCTGGAAAGAAAAATCTATTGTTCTGTAAAAAGTAAAGATTAACAAGCTTTTATTAGCTAAATATTGAAAAGCCGTCAATTTCTTCTATTTTCATTATCTGCTTAACTCTTGCCGGGTTGCATGGTTACCTCCAGCTGGCTGTAAATGAAAGGTTGCCAGTCCGGCACAAAGACTAACAGGGCAGACAACCATCCTCACACACACTTTAATTAACTCTGTTAGGTTAAAAATTAACCCAACAGGAACGTTTTTGGACAGAAGAGGCCAGGGTACCTGAAGAGAACACATCCATGCATTTAGAGAACATTCAAACTTAGAGGACTCTTGGTTTTATTCATCGCAAGGCTGTGAGAAACTGAGAGGCACTCACTCTGTTTATACAGGGGAACTCAAGATTTCCTTTAATTTTACATTGTCTTCAGTTACACACACAAAAAAGATACACAGTCATACATCGACCTCATGGGCAGCCCGCCTCCCCCCAGTTCCTTTCCGGCCTCCCAAACCTCAATCAAGTGTGACTTGAAGCTCCCTGACCTGTTTCAGTTAAGGCAGTGTTGAAGAGCATAACCTGCAAATCTCACAGGTGAACACAGAAAAGACGTCTCAGCACTGTTCTTCACCGAGAGATGCAGCATAGTCACAAAAGTCCAATGAGGCGGCAGGTATGGGAGTCCTCCTGCCGCTTTTCAGGGACTGACCGGAGTAAATGTCCACAGATTTAGAGATGGAGTGCAAGGAGTTGTCCCGGAAGTATCCGTACGCCTCCCGTGCATTCTCCTCCCGGATGGTCTGCTCAAAGGTCTTGCGCTTGTGCCTGAACTCGATAACAGTCTTCGTGTAGGAGTTGAGGGTGGTGACTGAGGCGCCCATACAACAGGTGAAAGACGCCCATGCCAAGCTGATAAAAAAAGGTAGACAGTTTTTATTTAGCAAAACATGATGTTATTATTCTGCTTTGAGAGAGGTGAAACCACATTAAATAAAGAAAACCACAATATATATCACACCGTCACACCTATACCAATCCCAAATAAGCCCAGAAAAAGCTAAAAAAAAAAGATACATCTGTATTGCAGCAATATAATTTATTACTGAATTTTTTTTTTAGAAAATTGCATCTTTAATTGAGCATATTTAATCAATAGGAGAAAAAATCCCATCTTTGGAAAAATACAAATAACTGGTGGCAATCTATCTCACATCAAGAAAGTTGTAATCAGATGAGAATTGAGCTTTTCAGCTATAAAACCCAAGGGTCACCCAAGGGTGAATAAATAAAGCCCCTCCAGTACATTTACTTTTTTCAAAACCATATGTTAGTGTCTTATAACGATGATGTTTTCAAGAAATTACAAACTGTTACAAGGTACCTACATTATTTTCTTTAAGCTACTATGTTGACAGTAAGGCCCCCTGTGGGGCTCCTGTGCTGCTGATGACCTTGTCAGGCACACATCCTGGGTCTCGTCTGACAACCTGGATCAAATATTCATTCATCCAGATGATTGTTGAGGCATCCACCTGTGTCTGCTAGAACAGAGGTTCCCAACACTGGGAACCATCTAAGACATGCAGGACCGTGGTTCCCAAAGGATTAGGGTTGGGAACCACTGTTGTAGAGTTTCTGACCAAATCAGACTGAATATTGTTAAATGCATAAGGGAAATCCAATAATATTCTTAATCTTTACAGTGGATTTGTTGAAGCAGGTGGATGATGCCGTCTTTAACTCCAACCCAGGTAAACTGCTAAGCTAAGCAAACTGCAGTGGCTCCTGAAAGAGGCTTTTAGCTTACTCAGCTGCATGCAACAGCTTCAGCTCTTTGGGGAATGCTTTTCTCAGGGTTTAGGAGTGTATTTATAGAAACTTTTGCCCATTTTCCCAGATGACTATTTATCAGGTCAGACACTGATGTTGGACAACATGTTGGACAGCCTGGCAGGAAGTGTGTTACTCAGGAAACATTTTCTGGTCAGGTCCAGAAGCTGTGCCTGACCAAGTCGACCATAATCGGTCAACTTGTGGGCTTTAGCTAGTGTGTCTATTTACCATTTTACGCTATTCAAAGTTTTTTTCTTATTATGCACATTTTGGCTAGACGCCATTTTATAGTTCCAACTCATCCCAGCTGCGTGTCTAAATCTTCAAAATCGTTCTAAGCCCAGCATATGAGGTTGTATTGCAATGTCCTGAAAGTGAAACTCGTTGGCTGACTGACACCGGCTGTGCAGCGCCCAGATGTCGATTTAAGCCGGAGAGGCAGTCCAAGTCAAAAAGTACAGTGGAGCAGAAACTTTCCTCTTTGCTCTTTAGAATAAAATTGACAGAACTCATAATCAGACCACCAAAAATAATACGCTCTTGAATCCTGAGAATTACACTGACACCTAATAAGTTGCAGGATATTAATCAGCTTAATTCTAACAGAAAAGACCTCCATTCTCATTCCCAGCTAAGATGCACTGTGTACTTTACAATTACTTATTTGTGATCTTCATCATTAATCTTTATTTCAATTTAGTCTAGCCTTATTTTGATTTTAGTCAAGCATTGATTATATTAGACATGCCATTTCACATGCTTTGTGCTATAATCCCCAGTAAGAAGATTTTTTTTATTGGTTTATTTAAAGAATAAATTAAAATAAAGTTTATAAATCACCGTCTTTGTCAAAATGCATTTATTTAAAGCATATCTTCAGATAAAATGAACTGATCAGCAAAGACTTATTAGATTTGTTGTAATCAGTGAGACTGATTGAATTATTTACTTTAAAGTCATTCTTGGGAGGCTGATGAAATATAATCAGACTAAACTTTTCATGTTTTTGATCAGTTTGGATAATTTGTTGTTCAACAATATGAAACAACCGTAATGATGTAAGCTTCTATAGAGTCCTTCACAACATGTCCCTTACATGAATTCTTTTCAGTGTAAAATGTGCGTTTTAACGACTGAACAAAAGCAAAAGACCTTATGAAGATGATAGCTGAAGCTTGGAAGAGAATATCACTAACCATACTGAAAAAAGTATTTTATTGACTCTGGCTGAAAGGCTACTCGGAGTAAGATGCCAGATCTCCAAAAGTAACCAAAACTGAAGTTTTTTGCCTTAATGACAATCGTTACAATCCTGATTCAGTTAGACCAATTGTGTCAGAAGGAATGGGCCAAATGTCTGGGCAGGCTTACACTCTCCGGCCTAAAACTGACCGGACCAATCACAGCATGGGAGGTGGGAGCTTATGATGCGTCACTCTTTACCCATAATGCAGCAGTGCTTTTCTGTAACAATAACAGTCAAGACTGCGGCCGTAACGGAGCAATGTTTTAATAATGCCATTTATTATGTCCTGAATGAGCTGGATATATCTTTAAAAACTGGCTGCTCTAAGAGCTAAAATACAGCGTGTTGCTAGCAGTTTGCATCACATCCGTAGTTCTCTGGTTCTACCCTGTTTCCGCGTATCCTGTTAGTCCTGCCTTTGAAATGGGGTTCTACCGGCAGCTTTGCAGACTGACATGCCGTGTTTACGGCGTAAGTCAGTCTGGCTGGCAAGGCTTCAAATTTCAAGCTAAATACTGTGAAAAGCTTTGTGAAAAAGTACTTAAAACATCACCGTTTTAAAAGCTAATTGTACTAAATACTAAGGACATTTAGGTACTTCTGATTCTGTAGAAAGTGGCAGCATATTATAACTCTCACTCTTAACTGCATTTAAAAGCAAAATATTTTTGGTGATCCTTTCATGATTGATGTTTGTAGAGAGCCCAAAAGTGGGCTAATGGCAGACGGAGTGATGCAAAAAAAGGACTGATAATCAAATAAAGAGACTTGATATGATCATTCGGTGTTTGGATTTTGATTTGTGTCTGTTTGGCTCACATCTGAGTTCTTTATTGTTGTTTAAAATGACCTGCCACATTAATTTTATTTTGCTCTGTGTTCATTATTGCTCTGTTTTGAGGCATTTAGATTAATTTCTTATGGGTGTCTTTTCCCCTTGGTTTGTAGTTCTTTTTTATCTAGTTCAGCTTCCTATGTGTTAATTATACACCCTCCCTGTCTGCCTGTTTGCTCTCCACGCCTGTTCCTAATCCCCTGATTAACTCATCTGCATCCAATGTTATTCTCCAGTCTTCCCTCAGTTTATAAGATGACCAGTTGTTATTGTACTTTACTGATTTCTTCTGTTGAAGTGCTCCAAGTTCTTCTCTTCCTGTGATTCCCCTCTAAGTTCTCCTTATTGCTTATTATGGAAGAACCTTTTTACCATGGTAAGTCTTTGCACTTGGGTGCTTTGCTTGCCCAAAACATGACGATTTTACTGAAGAGGAACAAGGAAAACAGAACTTGTAGCCAGGGTGAAAGTAACTAACCTTGCCTGCGATATTTATGTGTTCACAAACACACAAGAATCCATCTTTTACTGCACCGGCTTCGGTTTGTGTCTGAACCAAAAATAGTTTGGGCCAATGACGTTGCAGTATTGTTGTTTAAGGCAGGACTTTCCCAAATGGACTGGATAGGAGCAGACCACTGATCTCTATTATACACTGGAGTGCTAATAGCCCGCTGTTAGAACGAGTCGCTTTGAAGCCACCAGCCGCCATATTGGTACTCCCTATTTTCCCCCAGTAATTAGGGAATATGTGCGCTACAGCATCGAATAACGAGGATTTTCTCATGTTCAGGGGGGGCTTAAAACTTTTAAAATGTCAAATGCCATATACTTTTATGTTATGTACTAAAACTATCAAGTACTGAGAAAGTCATGGGCTGAAGTATTTTGCATGTTATTTATATATATATATATATATATATATATATATATATATATATATATATATTTAATATGAATAACATGTAAAATATTTCAGCACATAATTTCCTAGTAGTTGATAGTGTTAGTACATCCACTGACTGTAGAATTACCTGTGAAACGTTTTCACACAGCCAGAAAACTGCTTGTTGATGCAACCAAATCCTATGGGGTTCTGTGAGAGTAGGGAGTAGCAAGATGGTGCCAGTGACTTCAGTTTTTCGGGCAAATCAGCACTCCAGTGTTTAATAGA
Source organism: Fundulus diaphanus (assembly GCA_037039145.1). Classification (NCBI taxonomy): domain Eukaryota; kingdom Metazoa; phylum Chordata; class Actinopteri; order Cyprinodontiformes; family Fundulidae; genus Fundulus; species Fundulus diaphanus. The sequence goes on along the minus strand of CM073123.1, from coordinate 26,265,732 downwards.
GATCAGTGGAGCAGACCCAGATTGATAATGTGCGGAACATAAAGTGCTACACATTATCTAGCTAGCTGACCAGGTTAGAGAGTAACAGGAGCAGTAAACAAAGAAAATAAAGGATCTTAAATAGCAACTCACCCCCCAAAAAAACGTTTCTTGCAGACAAACTGGACCTAAAGGTGCTACGTTAATGTTACTGCGCAATTTTTACATTTTTATATGAACTTGTTTAGTTCTGCAATACTTGTCTTAAAACCATCTTAGTGCTGTCCTCTTAAAGTTGAACAGTGGCTACTGCAGTTGAATTTTCACAATGGTTCAAATGGTACATGCTTTCGTAATCATAGCCCTGCGTTTGAGTATAAAAGCATCTCTGTCAGACACATGGCCTGTAGCGAGTCAGACTCAGGAGTTGGAATCGCGAGCATTGGGATCATTGAGCGATAGTGTTTTCCGTTTGGTTCTGCTTTGAATGTTCCATGTTCCCCACACTTAGGATATGCCCCTCAGGGTTTTTCAAAATTTGTCTGGGGAGTGGGGTTATTCTTTTACAGCGGGGTGAGTTACACTTTAAATACTATGGTGGTGTGATTAGTGACATGGAAAAAAGGTGGAATTAATCACAGGAATGCAGAAGACCATGGGGAAAATCTACACATAAAAGTAAAGGAAGGTGACCGAGAAAAAAAACACACACACAAAGAAAGAAAATAATAAACAATCCAAAATTTTCCAAGTGCAAACACGAGAGATTCTCAAAACCAAAAAACTCCCACAGATCATGAGAGAATTCAAATGGTGTAAAGCAGGAAAAGTTTAGTAATTTAAAGTCGAATTTAAAGTCAGACAAAGGTTATGTCTCTTTTTATACAACATGTGTAAATGTCTGTTTTCAGCTGTGTTACACACATGTCAAATAAATGTTAATAACACTTTAAGACACTTTTTAACACACTGCTTAAGTACAGTAGAAGATATATTATCCAGTTATGTAATTACGTCTGCAGTGAAGCTTCAGACGACAAAGCTTAATCCAACTATAACATGAGACATCTTGTTCAGATTTTCCCTTGCCAAAACCTTAAAATCAAAACTCTTCGTTTTTTTTGCCATGAATCTGTAGAGTCCTACCAGAAAGACCACCCATAATCCCAGTTGTAGGGCCTCCAGTCAGGTGGACCATGACTGACGGTGACCTGGAAGACCTGCGTGTACATCACATGAGCCACCATGCCAAGAAGACCTGAGACCAAATAAACAGTAGAGTCAGTGTTGCACCTTCTGGTTTGTGTCACAGTCAAAAAGTGGAACAGAACTGACATAGGACGGTTTGTTTCCAGACAGCAGAAAACAAAGTCAAAGCTTCAATATAGTGTTTTACAAATTAATTCAACTTAAACAAGTGGAGACTACCTGAGAGTACTGTGAAGACAGCAGCAAAGGCATTGAGCTTGAGCCCATCGATGACGTTGCTGGAGTGGACCAACTCCATACACATGAGGCTGAAGCCCACCATCAGCAGCAAAATATACAACATCTCAGACACCAGAGACAGCCACAGCATCCCTGCAAAAATCATAAAATCACTCAGTCAAATTATGTCAAATGTTTACTATTAAACAGAAATCAGAACATCAAACATTAAGACCACCACTCTACCAATTTTGGAGCTGTATAAATGGACCGCAAGTCTTTTTTTCAGCTGTCTGTGGGATCTCAAAAATATAATCTGCTTTTGGGCAACACAAGATTAGAATATTATCTCAGTTTGCTCAAGAAATGTAATGCTTGTGCTACTCTTGTGACTGAAAAGTGCTATATAAATAAACGTGCCTTGCCGTGCCTACTTTGAAAATAGGAAGCCAAAATCTTGTCAGTTAACAATTATTTCACGCAAGTTAAAACAGAGCGGACCCACGGCCCTAAAGTGCTGCCTGGGGCACCAAACCATCTAGGGCCTGCCATCAGTGCTTGTTTTTTTAAAATACAGGCTATAAATCTAGGTTTTTCATATTAAGAATGAGAATACAAAAACATTTGATTTGACGGATTAAGCATAGATAAATATTTCAAATAGTTCATTTTTTTATCTAAGATTCGAAGGAATTGACATAATTTTAACTGATTATTGTGTTTATATAATTATAAACTGAGGCTATGAGTTTAGCTCGGTTTGTTCACAAATACATCTAAGCAAACGATAACCAATTCTCCATGGTCAGCCAATTAAATTTGGCCCCCACCTCCAGATTAAACTACATCTATATTAAATTGCTGTTAGTGCTGGCGATGTTCTTTACAGGCACAGGGACCCAAATCAAATTCTGCTCAAGGCCCCATGCAATCTTATACCAGCTCTGCAAAGATACACCAGTTTGGGAGAGGAACAAGACACCTACAAGGTGAAGAGAATTAAAAGGAAGGGAAAAACTTATGGAAAAAGTTTAATAACTTGTTCAATAAAAGTTAGCAGTATTATAAAAGTATTTTTCCATTTAGTTTTTCCTTTCTATAAATATTTTGATGATGAAATTGAGTGCAATTAACCCACATGTACACTGGAAAAGGTGGGCCCCTTTTTAGTGTATATGTGGCAAGTCTACCAAAAAGGACACTGACCACTAATAGTATAACATCCAGTCCAATATTGCATTCAAGGAGTATTTTCTGATTGTGATATTGCTGAGATTGATACTGCAGTTACAGTCGCAATCTGATATACTGTGCTTTTCAGCTTTATAGCCTAAGTGTGACATGCTTCTATAATCACAACTTTAATTGGATGGCATCTTTCAGATCATAACTGCTGCCATCAAGCGTAAATAGTTTAAACTCAAACATAAAGTCAGAGAAAATTTATTTATTATTATCAAAACTGGGTTAATGTCTGGATAGAATGAGAAAAATAGAGAAAATATCACGGACCACACTTTTCACAAGTTACTCCAGATGGCCCTTTAACCTTACCTTATATGAAATACATATGTAGCAGACATGTTTTTCCATGATTAACAGTGACATCAAACAGCAACCGATGACAAAAACACGAGTAAGGAAAACAATGTTATTAGGAAAAATGAACAGGTTTTATTTAAAGGCTTATAGATCAAATATGGCCTGTAAACTCAGATGTTGTTTAAATACAAATCTCAACTGCTAAGAGCCTTCTTACATCGTTACATAATGCTCAGTATTATCGCTGAATCCTCATTTCACAAGAATATGACTTTTTTTTTTTTTTATCTGACACAAGTTTTCATTCAAGTTAATACAAGTTTTCACCCTTTCAGAATTGGTGGTCAGGTGGTTAGTGTGGGGGTGCTTGCATCCTGGGAAGGCTGCAAGTTTCTTTGTTTGAATCCCACAGGCTGCCACTCTGGGTCTCTGAGCAAGAACCTTAGCGCCAGAATGTTCCCTGGGCGCCACACAGTGGCAGCCCAGTGCTCCCAAATGGATGGGTTAAATGCAGAAGCCACATTTAATTGAAAAGTACAATTCTGATTACAAATAGTGATGATTTATTATCCTATGATGTCAGAAAGTCTCTATTTAAGGGATTCTATTTTATTCTGCAGGTCTGACAGTAAACAAGTCCTAGTGTGACTGGTGAAACTAAACAAAATAAATTTTCTTGATCACAGTTTACTCGTCGTTTAACAAGGGAGGTGATTACTTTTTCACACACGGTCGGGATGGTTTGGATAGCTTTACTCCCTTAATAAATAAAGTCATCACTTGAGGCATTTTCTAATTATTGTATGTGGGTTATCAATGTCTGATGTAAACTCTTGTTTGACGATATGAAACACTTAAATGTGACACAAAAAGTAAAAAAAAAAAACTAAAATAAAAACAGAAGGGAATCAGCAAGGGTAAAAATACATTTTCATAGCACAAGAAAATAGTCACCTTTCTCTGATGCAGGAGCTAAATCGATGAAACTTCGGCATCTTTCACCTTCAAGGCAGAAGAAAACAAATTGTCATGACAGCCCTGTGTGGAAAGTGAGGATATTCTGCAGAAAACCATCCCAAAATAACAAAACATCATAACTTTTGGTTAAGTCTTTAATCCCGCTAACTCCTGGTTTCAGTCCAGGTGGGTTCGGCAAGAGTGTGACCTAGTTAAATTCTTAAGGGGGTGTGGACTGAAATCTAAGTTCACAAGTTCAGCAATGACTAAACTTCATGTTGAAGATGAGACATATGCCAGAGATGGTCCTTTCCTGACCTCTCATTCAGTGTCACCAGATGGTGTTCAAGTAGAGCTTCTCAATCTGCCCCCCCAAAAAAGAAAGCGGACAGTATAAAACCAGTCACAGATGTCAAAAGCTTTGACATCCCTGTGTCGGTTCAACAAACAGGATAGAGAAGCGACCTTTGACACGGAGGATTTCTGCACATATATATATGAGCGGATTCCTTCTGTCATCAATCCGGCTTCGCATCTCGCCGGATCTGTTGAGAGTGGAACTGTTTAATCAGGTACAGGCGGAGGGCGGCAACAGCTGTTTTGAGGAAAAACTCATCAAGGCCCTGAGTTACATAATCCTCATTAACTTGAGCTGTTCAGACCAAAACATGTCTGTAAAGACATGAAACGGCTTCATTCTGGTCTGGCATTAAAAAGCCACACTCTTTTAGAATTATTTTTCTATCTTTTTTTTTTTTTTTACAGGTCTATAAAAGCATATAAATATATATATATATATATATATATATATATATATATATATATATATATATATATATATATATATATATACAACTAATTAAATAAGTAAAATGGGACATCATCAAAGCTAAATAAGATCCAAAAATGTTTTAAGTTCTCATGAGCACTTGTGATAGCTTGGAAAACAGCGAACAATTAGAATAATACATAACTTTATCTGAAATAAGAGTTTTTCAATGTCTAACCCTAACAAATAATAAACGACATTGACAAATCGTAATAGATAAGTAAATATGGGATTCTATCAAACTAAAAAAGGAGCTTCAAATACTATTATTTCACGACAAAGATGAAGGAATGAATAGGTAGATAAATATGTAGAATTATGACTTGGCTGAAGGTGAAAATGTATGCGCTTTGAAGTGATTTTCCCTTCGCTAAAAAGATAATTGAAAAGTGCTTTTACCCATGCTTCCATTCCCCAGCCTCTTTTTTTTTCAGATTGAAAATGAGTTGGCTCCTAATTCCAGACGTGATTTATTCAACGTCCACATGAACACGTCCGCACACATATACACACACACACACACACACACACACCTGCTCTTACTTTCATCGTGGATGTTCTCCTCGCACGAGAACCAGATGCCGGTGTGAAACTGTCGGAACAGGAACCTGTCGTCCCCGGTCTCCCAGCTGTACACCACCTTGTTGGGGTCCGTTTCGTTCACGCCGTAGTCTATGCACTGGTGCGTCCGCAGCTTGCTGCATTTGGGCTTGGGCACGCGCTGCGTCCCCACGCACCAGTAAGTGGTGACGAAGGCAGTGATGGCGAAGAACAGGGCGAAGAAGTTCAAGCTGACCGACAGGAGGGTCCTCGTCTTCATTGTCCGCGTGAGGGATGCACGAGCCTCGGCAGCGTGAGCGGCGCGCGCGGCACCCAGAAGTTCATGGGTGCCGGGTGGAAGAGCGCACCAGGTGAGGAGACGGTCCCATTGGACGCCCGAGAAGTTGCCAGAAGCTGTCCAGAGACACGCTAGGTCTCCAACGCGGAGCTCAGGCTGGACGCAAAGTGACTCATTTCCATCTAATTCACACGCTCTTCACCACGAGCCTGCTCGGACGTCACGTTGTCAGAGGATTTGATGCTCCGTTTGCACCAGTGTGGGAGTTTCTCCTCATGCTCGCCTCCTCTGGCTGCCGCTGTCATTAGGACCTTCCTCTCCCTCCAGCTATGGCAAACAGCTTGCCAAATGTAGGCGATTATCGCAGCGAGAATATGGCCATGTGGCTCACTTCACAAGACACTTTTTTTTAATGAAAGTTGTTCATTTAAACACTAAGAAAAAGATTCACCAATTGATTTGTGTTACAATTTCATCAAATCTACTACTTATTTAAGCCCGCAACTGTATTACCCTGATGTAGAGTTTCTTAAATGACTGAAGGAAGATAATCTGCATCTTTCTCCACACCCATCTTCAGTTGTTTCAAACCCATGTCTAGGTTTATCCCCCCACACACACACACATACTGAAAGTATTCCAAATTTGCTTCTGTTACAACTACAAATTTTTGTATTCCATGAATATCATGCGAAAGAGAAACAAAGAGTAGTGCATAATCACGAAGAGGAAGGAAAATGTTGAAGGGTTTTTGCAACCCCCCCCCCCCCCCCCCTTCTCTGCAATTAGAGCTGCAAGTCTTTTGGGCTTAATTTGTATACCTTTACATGTATCTCTAGAGGCTGGTTTTGTTCCCTGTTCCTCTGTGTAAAACAGCTCAACAGCTAAAACAGCAACAATTCTCAAGTCTTGCCATAGATTGCCAAATCGGTTCGAGTCTGGTCTTTGACTGGGCCATTCTAACACAGGAATAGGCTTTGTTCGTAACCGGTTCATGTTCGTTGTCCCACTGGACAGTAAACCTTAAAAAAAAATGACCTTTTTGCAGTCTTAAACACATTTTCATTCATGTTTTTCAATCAATTAAGATCAACTAATTTTCCCATAACCAGCCTCCCTGCATCCCCACAGCATGATACTGCCACTACATTTTGGGGATGATGATTGCCCATATACTTTGAATATCTTGGTCTCTTTTAATAGAGTTTTCCGGTTTGTATGAATGCATCGGGGACCATTTCCACGCTATCAGGTATGTCTGCGCTAGATCTTTTTTTGTTGAAATGTTTTTTCTTCTTCCTGTACCTATGTATTTTTAAAAGGCCAGTCAGAGACTGGGGTTCCAAAATTCTGGTTTGCTATATATTTGTTCACTATTCATTGTCCCTGAACAGTAAAGCATATAAATAAATCAAAAATGGGTTATTTATATGTTGACATAGCGCCAGGTTGGATTGGAAAGCGTTGTTCCCATAATGAATTGTCACATGAAAACTGATTTTTGTATTTACTTTTATGAATCTTTGTCTTTAATAAATATTTGTTTGATTATCTGAAACTTTTAAATGTGGGGAAAACCAAAAACAGAAAAAAATCTAGTTGGGAAAAATACGAAATACATGTCGGCAATGTGCCATCTTTATCTTTATATTTTATATTAAAGGAGCCAAAGCTTGTAACATCTCAATTCTGGGATTGACAGCCTTTCAAGCTGAATGTAATCAGAAGTACAATAGTCCTTGGTAATTAATCCCAGGACAGATGTGTTTGCCTATAGAAACGTCATCATAATCCCAAACTGACAGGAATGAAGGAAAATTACATTGAGACCAGAGAAGACGTAGGACAGAGAGAGAAGATAAGGAGGGGATAAGGGAGGAGAAAGGCTTAAAGAAAATGAATCTAAAGCAGGTGTAACACTCAGCAGGGCCAAATTAAAATGCTACACTTTTGACTTTTCAGTGTTTCCTGGTTACGCAATGTCCAACAGTGTGCGTAACAAGTCCGCATGCATGTCTCACTAACATTAACTAAACCTATTACAATCCTCACACACTAATTACTTTTAAAATCCCCCGCAGAGGAAGCATTTGAACTTTTCCTGTTGTGCCTCGGCTTCATTTCTGAGCATTTTTTAGCGATGCTGACCTGCTCTGTTGTTCACAGGGATGTTGTGTGCAGAGGCTGAAAGGCCGGCCTGTTTCCTCCTGGTTAAAGGGAAGGAGGCCTGCTGAGTTTCAGTCTGAACTCTGATCCACCACGAGGCCAAGACATGAATCAGTTGAGCTGGGGGTTACGACCCAAACGTAAAGCAGGCCGTCAGGCAGGTCTGACATGTCAATCCTCTCACTGTCACGCCAGCATCTTTAACCCCAGAGGGTAAGTCTCGTTTCAGCATCACTGTAAATGCTGATAAATCAGGTCAAGGCTCTCAGATGAGGTGCTGAAAACACTGAAGAACAAGCTGCTGGAGATACTGGTGCTTTTTAAGACGTTTACTATTGCAGTGTCCCACGGGTAAAAATGTATAGAAACAAATGCCACCAAAGGCCTTCAATTATTTCAACTGTTTTATTATTTAAGCATGGAGTTTGCTTCTTATTAGAAATTACCCGTACTTCTTCCAAGAGATAATAAGACAACATATAAAGATGAAATTTTAGAAAAATAAAAATCAGCTGCCATTACCTTACCATTGTTTCCTCACGGATTTTGACCTTTTATCTTCGGCCATGAGCTCCAAGGCTGTAAGGTTGGAAGGCCTCCATGCCTTGAGCTTTAGCTCCTTTCACATATTGCCTTTCCGATTCAGGTTTGGACACTGGCTGGGCCGCTCCACAATGGAAACATTACCTCCAGTCTCGAGAAACATGTTTGTAAAGCAAAAGATTGCTTTTAACCTTAATCGACCAGGGGTATAAATAATTCGGGGCTTAGCTGTGTGGCTACAGGATACTTCATGCATGGCCACCCTGGACAAAAGATTAGTAAAAATGCCCTACAAAAATATCTGTTGATTCTAAATCATCTTTAATTATAGTATTTAAAATTTATTGAGGATTTCTTTCAAAATGAATAAAGGTTTGCAACAAAGGATGAATATGTGGAGAAGAACCTCAGGTTCACTGTTAGGTACGGTGAAGGATCTGTGGTCCTGTGGGCCTCTATCCCCGGTCCTGGAGACCTTATTAAAGGAGGTGACATAATAAACTCTGAAATACGGAGAGATTTAAAATGAACATCTAATGGTCTCTGCCAGTAAATTGAAAATGAGTCTTCATTGGGTCTTTTAGTGGGAAAATGATCCACGACATAGAGTATGTTCAAATCAACACATAAATGGTTCACCAGACAAACATTGAACCTTTGTCTCAGTTTTCAGATCCTGTAGCAGTGGTTTTCAATACTGTTCTTCAGGACCCACTATCCTAGCCTGGGTGCCATTCCGAACTTAGTCCCGCCCACAACGTTTTAGGTCGGGAAGTTCGGTCTGGCATTGCTCAATACTAGCGCGAGTATGCTCGCCCAATATCTGGCGGGCCAATCAAATTGTCAGGGCGGGCTTTATACGATGATGGACAGATGATCAACAGTAACGTAATCAACCACGTCACCAAAGCGAGCTTGGGTTGAATTCGTTTACAACAACGATGGCTGCCGCTGGAGAGTTGAGGTGTGTAGATTCTGCTATTAGGTCTGTTGAGGTTCGTGTGTTGAATGACTCCTTGTATCCTTACATTCTTTTTGCAACACCGTGCAGTTGAGTTCTGTTGACAACAACTATGCGTCGCTTAACATACGTCACACACTTTTTGCTCTTATTGGTTGTAGGTCTATCCAATTGAGTGCAGAGGCATTTTTTTTCCTGGTTCGTTCAAAACACACCCCATAATCACAGCTCTATGGAGCAGTATCAGACTCAAATTCTGACTAGAATTGAGTATGACTGCGTCAGGCTACCACTGTCCTGCATGTCTTATGGGTTTCCCTGTCATAAATAAACTACTGACGAGGAGGCCTCTGCAGCCATTGATGGCTGCTGGGGACTTAACTCAGTCATCTGATTCGGGTGTGCTGGAGCAGAGACATCTAAGACATGCAGGACAGTGGGTCCTGAAGACCAGCATTAAAAACCACTGCCATAGAGAACCTGTGGGGTGGGCTGAAGAGAAGAAAGTATGAGGGAACCCAGAACTATGAGTGGATTGGTTAAAGATCCCACTCTGCATCCTCCAATTTAAGATGCCTCTTTTTTATTCCACAAAACTATGTTCAAATATTGATGTTTTTACCCTGTAGGCTGTGTCCAAATTTAGTCTAAACCAAGTTGTCGACAGTCAGGCGTTCTCATCCACATTTAGACCTAAACAGGCATCTCTCTTTGGACTTCTTTAAATCTTTGACTTTTCAACCACAGCCTCACATTGTTGAGACACAAGGCAATGTTGTCTTTCTTTTATGTCTGTTTAATGAAAATTCACTCGTGGGGAAGGCCCTCCGAAAACTATAAACAAAAGGAGGCACCAGGGATTTTTTTTGTATGTTTATTTGAATAAGTGTCCTCAAATTAAAGGCTGGACTTTTGCAAATAATTTCAGTGTGACATCATCCTACAACAATGCAAATGAATTCATTTTGTGGCATTCAACACATCTTTACCAGGGGTGTCATTAAGTTTGGAAGCTACTCTATGAATCAGTCAACATCAGACCTATTGAAGCACAATTCAAGAAGTGCTTTGTCTCTTTAAGGAACCCAGCACTCACTGCCACCAGCTGACAATAGCCTTATGGCACATCAGCAGTTCACTGGAAAACCAATGTCTTGGCCGAAGTCTGATGAGCACAGCTTATGACGTCCATGTGGATGGTCAAAGGTTGTCTCCTGAGTTTCTGGCAATAACAGGGAGTTAATCCCGGCTCTCCAGTTGACACAGTTGAAGTCGTTTCCTGCAGTGTGGTGTAATAAATGTTGATGCGTCCACTGATCTTGTAAAGGGAAAAGAAACCAGCCAAATCAACGTCACACACATCACAAACACACACACAGAACAGGAATGCATTCAATAATAATCTCAAAACATAAACAGAAGGGAGAAAGTACGGATTATAAATCAAGTGTTTTGTTGGGCTAAAGCAATACAAATAAAGATTAAGATTAAACCAAATAAAGCTTCAATTCTATATTTAATGCAGGATTAATTTTTTTCAATTCACAAACTTTTGAAACAACAAAAGTCAGAGGTTTATAGAAATATTGTCTCCAGGAAGCATTAGTGCTTGAAAAAGTGTTTCATTTTTTTTTCTTTTTTTTTTTTTAATCATACATGTATGAATTTAAAGAGACTTTCTTTAACTTTTTGCATACGTTTGTGTTTTATCTATCTTCAGGCTGTGTGGAATTTATTTCTCTTTGGAAGCTTGCATACTAATTTTTAACTTATATTTTTTTTCTGGGGAATGGGACAAAAGCTCTACATAGCTTGATGTACGCAGCTAGAGACCTCCCATCCTCCAACCTCAGGATCAATTTTCTGTTGTGGAGGCCATTTCAGTTTGGCTTTTACTGCAAAGTGCTTTGCATGATTAAAACACAGGAAAATAAAAACTGAATAAAAGCAAGTTAAAAAAACAGTTGGAATAAAACCGTAAAATTAAAAGCAAATGATGATTTTAAAAACAGTTGGCCTACAAACTTCAACAAATGAAGTTTTAGTCAACACTTTAACTGGAATAGTCGAAAGCAATCCTAAACCAATGTGTTTTAAATGTTGATTTAAAATGAGTTTAGCCTTAGTTCTTGATTTAAAAGGCTTTCTGCACTTATACAGTTTTCTGGATGTTTGTTCCAGATAAGTGGAGCATAGGAACTAAATGCTGCTTCTCTGTGTTTAATTCTGGTTCTGGGTATGCAGAGAAGGCTGGAGCCAGAAGACCTGAGTGGTCTGGATGGTTGATACACTGATAACAAGTCTGGGATGTATTTGTGTGCTAATCCATTCAGTGATTTATAGACTAACAAAAATGTTTTAAAGTCATTCTCTGAGATGCAGGGAGCCAGTGTAAGGACTTTAGAACTGGGGTGAGTTTCTCTACTTTCTTAGTCTTAGTGAGGACGCGGGACGCAGCAGTATTCTGGATCAGCTGCAGTTGTCTGATCGACTTTTTAGGCAGACCTGTGAAAACACCGTTGCAGTAATCAATTTGACTAAAAATAAACACATGAATGAGTTTTTCAAGATCCTGCTGAGACATTAGTCCTTTAATCCCGGAAATGTTCTTCAGGTGATAGAAGGCTGATTTAGGGACTCCCTTTATGAGGCTGGGATCACTAAAATTATTTCTGTTAAATTTCAATAGGAGAAACATGATTCTTTTGGGTAATTAAGTGGTAATGGCCACTTTTACCCTAAAGTTAGGGTGTAAGTGGGTGGTTGGGGCTGACAATGCTATGGTGATTGGTTTGAAGATGAACTACACAGGTTAACCAATCAACTGTTACAATCTACGTGACAGGAGTTTCACGATGAACTGCAGCACAGGAAATATAAACTACTCTAAGAATTATGTATGAATTTACCAGCTGTTAATTCCAAATGTTATGTATATTTTCCAACTTTAATGCTTAAATGATGTTTTTGCAAATTGGATTAATTTATTTTATTTTATTTATTTAACGTATTAATGTCCAATTTAATTAAAATGACCATCTATCTACATTTATCTGGGTAAACATCTTTTGTCCGCTTAACCATACTCTGCTGTAGTATTTAGTTGAATGTAAAGACAAAGGTATACTGTTGTGAAGTTGAATTTCAACTATTTCAACACACTCCTACACAGGAAACCGCAACAGAACCGTACTATTAATAGGATCATCTGATTGTTTAAACAAACCCAGCAACATATTTCACGCTGAACTCTTACATAAGTTACAAGAGCCAAACCCAGAATAGATTTCTGTGGCTGTTGGATTTCAACTGATCCCTTAGATTATTTCCTTTTTTTTTTGGATGGAGTGATGACACATTTCGTTGCAGCTTTGCCTAAATCTGGAACTGACAGGGAGAGAGAGAGAAAAAAAAAAGAGACAGAAATGTTAACGTTCCGTCAATCTAAATCTCCAAGCACACAAAGCTACTGCTTTCACATGCATGAAGAAGGCCAAGCATGTAAATGCGGAGATTAGTCGAAGATGCATTTATTCCGTCTTCATGAGATCACATCATATCCTTGTAGGGCGGGGCCTCAAATTCCCTACAACAGCTTGACTGCAAATTGAAAAGTGCACAAACCTATCCTGGGTTTTCCGTATTGTGCAGCAGTATCAGTGTCAGAAGAGCTTGACAGCTGCTGCTGTGCGTCTTTTGATTCACCAGTCAATACCTCAGAAGTGTATGCAGCCTCAGAGCGCAGCGTTTTAACGCCTAGTGTTGGGAAAGACGCAGCCTTCGCTCTTATTTCGGTGACAACTTCTGCTCAGTCTGATAAGAGCAGAATTTGCCTCTTAACACGTTGCCCCTTCAGGATTAGTCTTCATAAGCTGCTATTCACTGATCCTCGAAATCATACTGTCTGCTCTGAAATCAGCTTACAGTGACAGTAGATGTCGACTGAGGTTTTATGATTGTGGTCGTTTGTCTTTACATCTGCGGTGATGAATGACCGAGGTGGGAATAGGCGATTGTTTGGGGATGGCTGTTGCCTCCAATTTGCGCAGACGACATGTCACCTCCTATTGTGACAACATGCTACAGCATCACTTGATTGTTGCTCACGCAATCCTCCGTATTTCCAATAACAGCCGACCGAGTTAAGCTGTTTCTCACGCATTTCCCTGGCATCTGAGTATTTACCAGAAGAAATAGCTGTGTGTAACTTGCGTCTTTATTTTTTTTCTGTTGAGTGTAGATGCTTGTTAACAGGGGTCCCAGCTGAAATCAGATATCTACATCCACTGCATAAAGAGATATATATTAATTTTATCTTTCTTCACTGTCTGACAAAACATTTCCTGTGTTAGGGTGACTGAGATCACTAAAGTGATTGCTGTTTACTAAATCTCAATAGAAGGAACATGATTCTATTGGGTAATTTTATTTCATTACCTTCTTAAAAGTCAGAAATTTACATACACTAAATGGACCGTGTCATGAAACATTTTAGTAAAGCTCAGGCAACTCCTCAAACATGCTGTGTTGGTCTATAACGTCATGAGAAGAAAAAAAAACAGCAAAAGAAATCAGCTAAGACAGCAGGAAGAAGATTGTTATCGTCCTCAAGTCTGGTTCATCCTTAATTACTATTTCCAGATGCCTGAAGACCCCTGAAGATGTTTGTCACGTCCAGTCATCGTTCAGGAGGAGACGGGCTCTGTGTCCACAGCGAAATAGATCCTTTACCGTCATGAGCTGAAAGGCTCCTCAGTGAGGAAGAAATCATTATTTCAAAGGCAACATAAACAAAAAGAAATTATTGTTTGCAAATATAGTCATATTCAATAAGTTAAAATATTATCAAAAAGCAAACTTTTTCAGTAGCTCAGTTAACTAAGATAAACAGAAATTAATCACTCACAGACTGATGTTTTAAAGCCATGTTTTCTGTTGATAATAACTTGTTTTTTTTTTTTTTTTGCTTAAATATAATGAAAACACAACATTTAAGATTAGAATAGTACATCAAACAAAAACAGAATTGTTGGCCAAATGTATGTTTGATATTCGCTTAAAGGTTCGATCCATCCATCCATTACCTGCATAGATAATGGATGCATAGACCCATTATTCTGATTGAAAAACACGGACGCTCGCACTGTTGTTAAAACAATAAAAATAAAGCTCTTCTAGGCGGTATTTTGTGGAGATAAACAGCGCTGAAACATCCTGTCTGATGAACACTGAAAGGTAGCACCTGTACAAATGACAAAAAACAACTGCTAAAAACAAAGTATGAGGTGTTACTCAATGTTGCTACGAGTAGCAGCCATCATGACGTTGGGTACTATATGGCAAGCCGTTTTAACATAGGGCTGTTCCAGATAAACCTTCTGACCCGGAGGTTGATAATTCCGACTACAGAGGACTACTGGAGCACACTATTAAGATTTAGCTCTAGTTGAAAGCAGGGTAGTCATAAACTGTTAATGTTAACGGAAATGTTAAACAACACTTTTGGAGGCCATTAAAAAACATGCATGTTTAGTCTTAGGCTTAAATGCCTGACCCCTTGTGGTCAGGGTCAGGCATTTACCTTTCTTGCAACACTAATTACTAAAATGGAAAGCCTGTGGACATGATAAGGCCCTTGCCGTGAGCTTTTTTAAACCCTGGGTGCCAACAAATCTATCTCTGCTCTCCTTCACAGGTATGCTGCTGCCTTTTTGCTTTCTAGTTCTCTGCAACTCTTGCACAGACGTCCTCCACTCATGCACATAACACACCACTGATTTTGCTGACTTCCTAGCTTCATAACAGTTTTGCTTTTAACCTTAGTGTTATTTAAATAATTTGTTATTTTATAATTCTTATACATGGTGTGTCTGTCTCCCTTTTTGGGAGACAGACACACATTTTGAATTGTCTGCCTCACGGACCAAAACTTGGAGTTGGTTCCACAGGAGAGGAGCCTGATTGCTAAAGGATCTGCCTCCCATTCTACTTTTAGAGACTCTAGGAACCACCAGCAGACCTGCAGTCTGAGAGCGAAGTGCTCTGTTAGGAACATACGGGGTAATCAGAGCTCTGATATATGATAGAGCTTGATTATCAAGGGCTTTATAGAATTCTTGATTTAACAGGAAGCCAATGAAGGGAAGCTAAAATCGGAGAAATATGATCTTTCTTGTTGATTTTCATCAGAACTCTTGCTGCAGCGTTTTGGATCAGCTGAAGACTTTGAACTGCATTTTGTGGACTTGATAGTAAAGAATTAAAATAGTCCTTCCTTGAAGTAACACATGCATGGACTAGTTTTTCACTATCACTCCTAGACAGAATATTTCTAATTTTGGCGATATCCCAGAGGTGATAAACCACGGAAACCTGTTTAATTTGGGATTTAAATGACATGTATTGGTCAAAAATAACACCAAGATTTTTTACTTTATTACCAGAGGCCAGTTTAATGCCATCCAGATTAAGTGATTGATTAAGAAGTTTATTTTTGAGGACTCTGGTCCAAAGATTACAACTTCTGTCTTGTCAGAATTTAAAAGCAAGAAATTTAAAGAATATGAGTCTTATATATGCATTTCAACAATTGTGTGTTTGAGGGTGAATGTCCTGTGTGAAGAACTAGCTGTCCAAGTTTCAACCATCCAGCTCATGATTTGGGGTAAAGTTAAAGGATTTAGAGGTACTTTAACTTTAGAGGTCTTAGAGTCCTCAGTCTTCACCATTTCACTCACGTCACAGAATCGGCCAGTAGTGCTGGGAGGCGAAGCAGACTTTTAGCATGATGCTGCCTCCACCTTGTTTAACAGCAGAAAGCTGGCAGATTTAACATCCTCACCCGTCTCCCCCGTACTTTTTGGCCAGACGTCTTAATCTTCGTCTCCTCTGATTATTAAACTTTTCTCCTCACGGCTTTACAAGATGGAGAATCCTTGAACACCTTGTGTCACTGTCCACAGTTTCACAAACACAGACTGAGAATCAGAGAAACTCCTGCCACAAAATTGGCTCCTTCAAGCAAGAGGGGAATTTGTTACCGACCACATGAGCAAGAAAAATACCTTCCAAAAATAAGCTTCATCACAAAATGAGAAAGATTGAGACGTTTAGCCACAATAGCAAGAAGAATGTTGGAAGAAACCATGGTAAGGCTTTTTAACTTAAGAACACTGTAGCAACTGTATAGCATGGTGGTGGCAGCACAGTGGTGATATTGCTACATTACAGAGTTAACTCAATGGCTTCCTCTGCATTCTTCGGCTTCACAAACAAGATAGTCAAACTTAGACAATATTGTGTATCCCTACAGGACAGCGATCACAAACCGACTCTGTAATTGATAAAGTTGGACAACATTAAAGGGGGCATATTATGCTTTTCAGTTCTTTCCCCATCAGCTAATAATCTTCTATCCTCCCTTTTCTACCTCCTTCCTTACTGGCTGCACTATTCGGACAGCACTTATCATGGCGAACGCTGACGCCATTTTGCTTTGGCTAGAATCCTGACCAATTAGACCCTTTCAGATGCAGTCTTTGACTTATCCACTTGTAGCTTTGGCATCCTTCAGCTTGGACCACAAAACCGCTCCAGAAGGGGAAAAAATGCCAGCTACGCGAGTCTGCGACCTTGTTCAGCAGCTCTGCAGCGAATACTGTGACGCAAGTGTTCAAAAAAACATAACAGAGAAAACTGAATGGCTAGAAAAATGCAACCCAAACAGAATATTATCAGCTTTTCTGCCCTCCTAGAGGCTGCAAGTACAAAATGTATTTAAGGGCTTAAAAAAAAAAGTGGATTTTGCACATGTCCCCTTAAAGCGTCCATAACCCTTGGGAACTACAACCTTATAAAAAGCTGATTCCATAGCTGGAAACCAACCAGTTTAAATTGACATCTCTGTAGGAAAAGGGGTTAAATTTTAATCCAAAAGTAACGTCACACTTGATGACTACAAAAACTATGGTGTCCTGACAACTGCTGCATTGTTATAACCAGTCCGTTATAGATTTGACCCTGCTAAGGGGTTTGAAAATCTGCAATAAATCAAAACTTGTTTAATATTGTTTGAAAAAAAAACAAACAAAAAAACTCATTGAAGTTATGTTTTCATTCCAGCTCGGAGAAAAAGGACGGTTCAAATCCATTATTAAAGGCTCAACATTTATTCATGCCCACGACGGGTAAACGTTAACATCTGATCAGGACTGTAGCCCTCTAGTGCAAGGATGAGAAAAAAAAAACCCACAAATACTCAGAGTACTTTGAAGAATCCCGATAGGATTTAAATCAGCCTGCTTTCAGATTTTACAGCTTGATTAGAAAGGCGCTTGGGCAGTCATCGGGTGCTAAATACCAGATGGTCAGCGAGTCCTGATGAAACTAAACGCTCTATACAGTCAGTTAAAAAAAAAAAAAAAAAAAGAAAAACAGAGGAATGTTCCTCATTGGAGAAAGTCAGCTGAGCTCCTGGGATTGACTTCCATCCCTCAGAACATGGATCCTCATCATGGAGGGATGGACATTTCTTAGAAACAGTCAGCGGTATAATCCCCTTAGAGACTCAAGTGTGACGGATAGATTTCTTAACGCACGAGCGGTACCGCTCTTCGGCCAGACAAGCAGGTTTTAGGCAAGCGTCGGATATTCTGATATAATTTATTTTTCTGAAAAAAATTCTACACATTTCATGTTAAACTATAGACAAAGCAGACAGACACATAGATACACAGGCATTGTTTTAACAGCAGCTTTACCCCAGTCTGATGCACTACGTACATAAAAGGACAAATTAGTCAAATCACTCTGCACGTCAAAGGGAAGAACAGATGTGATGCAGATGCGCAATCTGTAAAACGCTTGATAGAGTCTAATTTCCTTGAGAAAGAAGATCAATTTCTTATAAATATGTTGAAAATGACTCGACACGTTTTATTGCCAGGAATGTACCGTGGGCCATCTCTTCTGTGGCTTCCTCTTAACAAGTTAAGACAGACACACGGCAGACTTTGAGAGTTGGCTTCTTTGAACAACAAAAAAAAAAAAAAATATATATATATATATAGAGGAAATGTTTGTGGATCTTGGTTGCTGAAGGTCATATTCCTCAGTTTTTCTAGATGGACACACAGATGTCTATGTGGAGCTGGAAACCGCCAGTTTCTTCAAGTGGTCCATGAAGACCTGTAGGCTGACATCGTCGGTGAGGATCGGTGCTCCTGACTCCTACAGCAACAAAACAAAAAAAAAAATAGGCGGTTAACATTTACTCTCTGTTTACAAACAGGCCCTTTTATAAGCATTACTGATCCCTTGATCAGTTTATCGCACGAAACGGTGAGACCTCAATCTGCCGGTAATCCCATACTGGGTGCTTCTGCTGTTTAAATAACAGGTTACGGGTTTATCCCTTCCTTGATGCAGGGAAATCAACAGCTTAATGTCCATTTTAGATTTCAATCTTCCTTATTTAAAGGTAAAAGGTTAACTAATCCCAGACTTGTGTTTACCAACACTTGGAGACCTCTGAAGTAGTAAGAACTGATTGTTCGACAGGAAATCTGGGGGATTTCTGGATTATTTGTTTTAATGGAAAAAATGAAATGAAGTTCTGCGAAACATTTTATCTGTGGCTACAGAAGCTCCGCAGGACGTTGGAATAATGCAAAAAGTATTCATAATGTAAATGTATTTCATTGGGATTTTGTGAAAAATGTACAGAATGGTGCATGGTTTTCAAAGTGTTATGCAAATAAAAAGTGTGGCATGCGTTTCTATTTGCCTCCTTTTTAATGCTTTAATCCAGTGCAAACCAGGAGAGCGTTACAACCAAGAGATGCACAGAGACCCCAGAGGAGCTGCAGAGACCCAGGCTTAGGTGGACAAACTGTCAACGGGACAACTATCAGTTGTGGCCTCCGCAAATCTGGCCTCTGAATGGAAGAACGGCACGAAGAAAGCCATAAAAAAAAAAAATAAATCCCATCTACAGTTTGTCACAAGCCATGTAGGGCATACTGCACTGCAAAAAGAGAACTAAAAGTAAGTAAAATCTGATTGAATTGACTGTATTTGTCCTTGGTTTGAGCAGGTAAATAAGATGATCTGCCAATGGATTAAGTGTTTTTACACCTAAAATAAGACAATTGGATATACTGCACTTGAAATAAGATAATGGAGATGAGCTGTTCCTACGTTAAGTGCAAAAATCTGATTCCATTGGCAGATCACTTAGACTTGGCTGTTCAAATCAAGGACAGATGCACTCATTTTAAGAACGTTTTACTTACATTGGGGCTCTGATCTGAACAAAATTGACCTTTTTTTGCCCAAACGCAAAAAGCTAAGAGGGGAAGAAAGCTAACAATGCATATCACCCTGAGCATACCATCCCTGTGGTAAAATAGACAGCATTATGCTAAAAGGAAGCCTGTTATGGGCGATCTGTCAACTAAAATACAGGGAACTTCTGGAAGGAAATCTGTTACAGGTTGCAAAAGACTTGAGACTGGGGCGGAGGTTCACCTTCCAGAAGAGCAACCAGCCAGAGCTGCACTGAAGCGCTCTGGAGCACGGCTGATTTACATGTTAAGGCAAAGTACTGTGAGAAAAGAAAGCAAAAAGAAGGGTCGCGTACCTGTCCCCATGCATAGAGGTTGTTGTGGGTTTGTGATGGGTTGACTTTGGACAGCAGGAAGCGAGCCTGTGAGCCTCCGTGCTCCGTGTCGACGTAGCGAGGCATGGGGAAGCGTGTCTGCAAGATCTCCTGCGCGTCGTCCAGAGGAGCCTGGAGCAGCTGCTTGAAGTTCTCATACTCTGGCATTTCCTGGTAGCCTGCCTTCCTCCACTGAGCAATAGTCTGAGAAGAAACAGGGGGAAGACATTTATTTTACCCATTTTTATTCATCCAGGTTTAAAAAAAGAAAAACATTCCAAATGAAACTTGTGGACGAGGACAAATTTGAAAAAGCGTCTCTCTGTGGCGCCCGGACTCACCTCTCCGTGGTAGATAACCAGCTGGAAGAAGGTGTCCATCAGCAGGATTCGGTCCGGCAGGATGCTGCTGCTGTCCAGGAGCACAGGCTGAGGGGAACAAACCCAACGCAGTTTTACAACACAAAAAAAAACAACCCTATTTGATAACAGCTGGACAGGCGGCATATAAAGGATGGCGGTATGAGGGGACTGAGGCTGACCTCTGGTGGTCCGTGGAAGGAGTATGAGTAGAGGATGGGCTGGATCATGATCAGGGACTGGGTCAGATCCTGCCGAACGAACTGGTGCCTGTAGTAGGACGACTCGTCTGGGCTGTTGTTGAACACCTGAAGGAACGGTGACCTCCGCAGGTGGAACATAAACTACAAGAAGGAAAACACAAGCTGGTGAAGAAAACGTTCCTGTAAACAAAAACTAAGAAAAAAGGACAGACATGTTTATTTAAAGTCTTAAATCTTGATCGTGGGCTTTTGGTTTTGACCGTTAACTGTTTTAGGTTCACAGGTTTTACAGAGTGCTGTGGATTGGCTCTCTTAAGAGTCTTAATTTAATACAGATCCAGACGAGCTGGACCCATTAGCTCACTGGCTAGTCTGAAATGGGCCAGGACCAAGGCGAAACTCTGTAGTCATTTATGGAAATGCTTTTTATTAACCGTTAACCTGTCGTCGCCTTTGTATTGATGGGTTGTTTGCAGAGAAGCCGACTATTATTTCAGGACTATGCAGGGAAAATACTGGTGTTAATGATCATCAGCTTCTGCTTAGAGACAGGAAGCAAATGTAACGCCTTTTTAGAGGTTGATATCCTGTCAGCTTCCACCTCTGAGACCAAATAACCAGATTTATACTAAATGAGGACACGTAGAAAATCATCTACGACATTTCCACTCGGTAGCAGCTTTACCTGTGGGTAGAGGGACAGGGACTCTGACAGCCTGAAGGACGTAGGATCGTCTTTATTGAACTGGCCAAACTTCTGACACTAAAAAAAAACAAAAGGAAACAAAAGTGTCTCATTAAACGTGAATCACCACAGAATAAACCCCATTTATAACATCCAGCAGACTTGCTCTGGGAATCCGTTTTTTCTACTTGAATGATTCATTTACATTTCACATCGAATAAAAATATTTCATAGAAAAAAAAAAAAAAAAAGAAGAAAAAAAAAAAAAAACTCTTCGGGGGCCAGAATGGTATTCATAAAACACTAAATGCGCGTAAAAGGTAGATTTAATAAGACCCCGGACTTGTTTGTAACTCACCAGGCGGATGAGCTGCCTGTCCAGCCACCGCAGCACGTCTGGGCCCTCCTCTGACTCCGCCCTGAAGACGCCCAGGCGTGCCATGAGCACGGCGGCCGCTTCTTGGTCGAACGAGGACTCGATGTGCTGAATCTGAGACTGGGCGTCTGCCCAACTACATCAGTTCAAAAAGAAAGGAAAGGGGAGGATGTGCGGCGGGGGAAGAATGCAGCCGGAGCACAGGAGAGAAAGAGAAGGTGCAGGTGAGCGTGGGCGCGGCGTGATGACGCACATAGTTCACATGTTTTATGACGTACTAAATAGAAGGTATGCAAACGTCTTGTGAGGACAACCTCCCTTCTAGTTTACATTCCTTTCATTCAGTCCTCATTCAAATGATCAGGAAAAAAAACAAAATGGCCCTAAAGAGCAGATTCAGGAGAGATCTTTAACACAGTAAGACTCTTACTTCCTGGCAATGGTGGTGACCCGTATCCTCTTCTGTGTGTTGGAGTGCTGGTACTGGGTTACAAACTGGATCGCCCCGCGGCCTCCCTGTGGGACCGGCGCATTGTGCTGGAATAACACAGCCGACAATTATTCCTCTCATACTTAAGAGTTCGACAAAGTGGCGTTCATTGCCAGGAAAAAACAACAAGCTATTGTCTGCAAACGTAAAGAAAAAGCCATTATTCTGGATCACAAATACTCTTTGCTTTAAAGCGACAGACACGCACTCTAATCCTTGGAAGCAAATAAGCTGAAAAAAGAAAACAAAGACAAATAGCTTTTTACCTGATTCACAACTTCAAGGTAAACGGCCAAAGCGGTGGACGGGTCTAGACTGCACAGTTTCCACTGGGTTGTGCCCCCAATGCCCATCTCCTGCACAACAGAAAACACATTGTGGTGAGGCTCAGATCTTTTACGGCGGGGCGAGGAACCCCCCCCCCCCCCCCGGTTGAATCTGGTGCAGGGACTCACATTCTCCGAAACAGAGGGACCCTTTGAATGCAGCGAGACGCACGGTCCAATGGCTCCGCAGACCTTCAGCTCTCTTGATGTCTACAAAGAGCAGAAAAGGACAGAATTGTAAACATTTAAAATATGAAATGGTACAAACAATCCGCTTTTATTTCAAACAAGCTAACTAGAGCGAGGCTTCGACTTTACCTTGACCTCCAGGACTCCTCCAAACGCCATGCGGAAGTCTCCGTTGTAGTCTTTGCTAAAGACTCTCTGGAAGGTTTGCTTAAACAGGGAGGTGTTGAAGGAGTCTCCCATCACGATGTGTCCCCTGAAACAGAACAGAATTTGTCACAAAAAAACCCCAAAGATCACATATTTACTGCTTCTACTTAATTATTATTTATTTACTGTAGTGTTTCTTAGCTTTTTAACCCATATTTTGTAGCTTGAATGTTTTATTTTTGTTGCTTTTGTGAGGCCTGGGGCCACTCCTCTTTCCCCCCCCCCCCCTTTTGCTATATTGATGTGAATATTGTCCAATCTCTGTTTTTAATCTCAGGTTTTCTATTCCCTCAAATGAATCAAGTTGATTGGGACGTACCCTGTGAGATTAGATAAACACTTCATCTCCAGCAGGCCTGTCTGGTCCAGAGCGCACGCGTAGATGTCGATGCTGTGCCCGTTCACAGCGGAGCGGTTCGCCAAAGCCTCATAGTACTATGGAGGCAAAGGGAGACAGAAAAAAGGCAAAATTAACTTAATATACAAAAAAAAATAAAAAATTTTCCAAAAATTTCATTAAATCTTTCAAACTCGTATATATCTGCAGACGTTTCCTAAATGTGTCACCTTGGTGGCTTTCTTCAGATGCCGTGCGTTGTCTTTCTGGATGTCGTGCCAGGAGCGGATGGGGGTTTTCAGCTCATCTCCCACCACCATGCCCGGTCCCTGGGTGGGCGGCCCGCCGATGAATAGCATCATACGAGCTCCCGTGTTTGGGTAAGCCCCCTGAGGAGGAGAGCGAAGCAATTAATTTCACTCGGGTTGCGTTTTCTCTCCGGTTGCACATCTCTTAAAAAAACAGGATAAAACATAATGACACATTGTGTTTAAATTTGATTGGTGGTCAGAACACAGACAGGACCATCTGCAGCAGAATGTAGGCAGGACTCATTTCTTATTCTAACTTATTTAGATGATATTTAGCAAAAGCAGACTTAAATTCAATAGTTTCTACTAAAAGAAGAGTTCATTAGAGAGAGAAGAGGGGATGCGATTAGAAAAAAGAACTACTGCAGATATATAGTCCTTGTAAAAAATTGGAACTTAAAAATCTTAAAAAGAGTGTACATGAGGTGAGTCTATATTAGCAGAGACCAAACTTTACAACCAACGCTGCCAACAGACACATCCAAAGTGCAAAGTCTGGGAACATGATGAAAGATTTAGAAATGAGTCATCTGGCCACAAAAATAACAACAAGCACCTTTAACAAAACCTTTCAAGCAAACAGTGATCAGTTTACAATTATTTGATTTCTCTGGGCTGATCAGTGAATCTTACGTGACTACAAGTAAGATTCCTCCCAGCGGGTGGAAATGAACTCTTGTACCGGTTGTTATATAACGGCACAGATTATCAGGCGGAGAGGAGCGGGGATCAAGATGGCGGAGGGAAAAGGCAACATGCAAAGATGGAGCAGCAACGCAAAGGTGTTGTTGCTGCTGCTGCTGCTGAAGCAACTATCGGGCAGCGCGTAGCTGAACAGGAAGAGGTGACGTGGGTTTCTTAGAGCGCCTAAATTCACAGCGTAAACCTCCGCACGTAAAGCATCGACATATATGAAAGCAGTTATTACGTCGACGTGTTTGTGTTTTTACCTCAAGTAGGCCGACGGCAACAGACAGCGCGACGCCGGTGGAGCGCAGCGGCCGCTTGCCCTGAGGGACGGGCCAGGGGTCTCTCTGGAGCTCTCCAAGCAAGTCGGTCAGGTTCATATCCACCCGATGCACTGGCTGAAGGAACCTGGACGTGAACAAGAGAGGCTCTTAGAAGAAAGTCGAAACTAGAGACAGCCGACCGCTGCAGGCGCTTGTGACAGCAGCTGCCATCCACCGCCGCGAACCGGTCCTCCTCCTTCGTACCTGCATGTGGCAGCGGCCTCCTGAGGAGCCACGGGACGACCTTGCTGGCCCGGAGCTGCCGGCTTCGTCAACCCAAGCATCTCCTGAAATGAAATGAACACATTACCAAACCGATCAGAGGGATCGTGTCGGGATGAATGCCAGCTATTTTACATCCACAAGTAATTAAACCCATCGACGCGGAACGCGGTCCAACCAGTCTCGTTACATGTCGCAGTAAGTGCAGCGTTTATGAGATCTAAAGACGTTCCGCCCGGGTTCCCACGTGTTTTCGTTGTTGCTAAGAGTAACCTGGACCAACCTGGATCTGTTTAGAGGAGAGGTCCTTGGTGCCTCTGAAGACGTAGCTCTTGGCAATCCCCTCGCAGGTCAGCTCGTGGACCTGAACCATGCGCCCGAACGTGATGAGGCCCACCAGGGCGTTGGGTGGCAGCAGGCTCAGGGACATCTGGAGGGACTCCTTCAGGGCCTGGAGGTCCTCTTCCTCCAAGCACGTGTCCACGATGTACAGAAAGATGAGCGGGGCTGAGGGCCCGCGCTGTGAAGAGCCAGGGAGAAAAGGCGTGAACACCAGAGAGCACTTTATGGTCCACTAATGGACATCGTCTGCACTTTGTTTTGCACGGCGGCCCTGCAGTACATGTCGTACATGGGCGAGGTCAGAGTGCACGCGCCCATTAACAATTTACCTGTACTATGTACTCGATGGTGGAGAACTGTGGCATGAGCTCAGCCGGCTGGTTCACCTCCGATATGCCTGCGTAGGAGGGAGGAAACTGCACAAAGAGACACAAATTGTCAGATTAACCAGCCTAATAAAGGAATGTGGCTAAGCCGCATTAAGTTATGAAGGTCATGTACGCCTTGGCAAGAGGTCAGAATATGAATTAGAAGCATCTGGACTGAAGAATGTTAAAAATGTTGGTACTTACAGGGTTCCTCTGGAAACAGAAGTTGCATGCCCATATCTTGGCTCTGAAGTCCACTTGACTACAAAAGAAGAAGAAAAAACATTTGCTTTTTGTGGTCTTGAAAAGAAATGTGGCCGACACAGAAACAAACGACGTGCGTTCAGGTTTCCATGCGTCACACACGTGGTATTTATATCAGCGTTTGGGAAATCATGGCGTACAGTGTTTTTCTTTCAAATTTACTAAACCACTTTTTTTTTTTTAAATGGCAAAAGTCAGATTTGCAACTGGATTTAAATGATTGCACACAACCAATCTGCAAAAAGACGTTCTTTTATCATTTTATTTTTATAACTTTTTTTTTCTGCTGTCATTTATGTTTTGCACCAGATGTTTAAATAAAAAAAATGATTTTAACTTAATTGCATTTGATTTATTTATCATTTGTGATTTTGAACAGGATTTTAGAGGAGTCTCATCATTAACGACACATTTTGGTTCTGCCCCCATGCTTTGCCTTCCTCATAGTTGCCTTTCTGCTTGTTTGCCATGTGTAAAACGCTGCCTTCACTGTGCAAGGAAATAGCTCTACAACTAAAAGGTTGACTGATTACAAATGCCTAAAGCGAACTGATAGGAATCAGAAGAAACTGATTTGTGTGAAACTTACCATAGCGGGTTGAGGACAGCCTTGCAGTTGGCCCGGCTGCACAGAACCGGCTCGTACTGGACCGGCGGCAGGTTGGGCCTCTCTTTGAGCGGCGTGAAGAGGCAGGAGACGGGGACCACCAGCCTGGTGGCCTCCAGGCGACTGGAGGGCCAGAGATTCCAGCTGCATCTCACCCCGTCTCTGTCCTCGTTCTGTTGAATGAACTCCTGGTAGGTCGACATCACCGAGCTACAGCAGAAAAAGACGTTTAAATACACCAAACTGAAGGGATCAGTCCAGCAGAAGAGCTTAAAAAAAGGCTCAAGCTATCTCTTGTAGTCCAAGACTCTCGTCGGTTGACCTGCTCCGTGTGACTGACTGGCTGCGGCGAGCGTCCGCTTAAATACAGCCGAGCCTTTCTCGCCGGGGCTAAAATAAGACACAGAACTTCGAAGGCATGACGTAAAATGCGCCTTTGGTGAACCTGCTCTACGGGTTTTGATGACGCGGAGGGACGAGTGCAGAGGAATCCCGACGCGAGCGCACAGGTGTGTCCGAGTCTTTTGACTGTCGCCGTGTGTGTACGCTTTGCTTTTGTCGGCGCATGGCAGCGGTACATGAGCGACGCCCTTGACAGAGCATCGCAAAGCAGGACTTGGTCACAGCCAGACATCCTCCTTCAGGGTTATTAGAGGGCAAATTCTTCCACTGGAGAGAGATGTGAGAAACGGAATCAGGAGGGACCAAAAAACGGATCAGGGCGAGAGATGTTTTTCTTGGATAAACTAAAAATAGCGTGACTGTACAAATAAAGCAATGAACCGTGGGATGTGATAACGCATATATTAATTTCGATCTGTCATTTGCCTGCGTTTGATAAGCTACTGAATGAGCTTTTAATTTGGCTTACCGTTTTAAAGCACATTTTCACTGTGTCCTGTTAAACCAGGTTACAAAAGTAATACAACTATAACACTACTATCTTTATCATTTTAGATTTGCAATTAGAGTGTATTTATTCTAATACAGATTGTCAATTAATCAAGCTATAGATGTAGCAGAATTATGTTATTCCATGTTGTCAATGTTTAGCTTTTTTTCTTATTTTAAATAAGTTTTGACATTCTTCAGTGCATTCCCCTTATACTAAAAACAGTGTTTCTTCCTCACCTACTCGTCATCTGATAAGAAAGTTTATCAGAGCAATCTAAACCGATTGGCGGTTTCTGTAAAGATGTGCCTCTTTTTGTGGTTCCCTCGCCCCTCTGTCATATTTGTGCATGTGTACATTTCTGTTGGATCTTTGTTGATTTTTTTTATTGCCTTATTGATATGAAAAAAAAAACATTTCATGAGTATGTATGGATAAATGAAAGACACTGTTTTGTTATTATTATTATGGATTATTTAATATTGATTTGATTGATTTATTTTGAACAAAGATCTTGAAATTGAGACTAAATAAAACTGATAACATTATTAATCCAAACGTTTTCTTCTTCCATGAATGATTATGGTGCCATGATAACATCAGAAACTGTGTTCTGTGAAATCCTAGATTACACGTCAGCAGGTCCAAAGCCCTGGATGACATCTTTATGCCATTTGTTCAATCCGATCAAAAGTCCACAGTCCAAATATCTTTAGAAGACGAAACAAAACGGAAAAAGTTTAGTCTTTTAACCTTCATATAAAGCCCTCCCCTCCCCGCCAGGAGCTTCTGTTGCAGTGCTCCAGGAACTACGATTCAACGTCTATGAAAAAGTATTCTACATTGTCAGCAAATATATTAATTTTAATATAACAATCAAAAACGAATGCAACGTTAAAGCATTGGATTAGAGAATTATTATTATTATGTTGGCCGAACAAAGCACATCACAAAGTAACAGCCACGTAATTTCATTAAGAGACATTAGTAGAAGAGTCTTATCAGATTGGCTGAAACTATCGGATATCTACTAACATAAAATACATTGACCAAAACTACTTATTTCGGATTTGCCCTGTACACATTTACCCGAACAGCGTATTTAAAAAAAATCGCTTTTATTTTAGATCCTGTTCTAGCTGCTCTAAAAGTCAAACATCTTGAGAGCCGGTCGGACATGCTAGCAGAATGTAGCATTTCCCCTCTTCCTGTCACTTCCTCAGTGGAAGCTAAAAAATGGACGACCTACTTTCGACCAAAATTAAGCGGAGTTCTTACCTTTTATATTAAGTTAACTTCAGGACAAGACAGCGACGAGACAAATGGTTGTGTTGGAGAGCAATTAGAGCATCGGGAGGTGGAAACAGACGGAGGAATGGGACAGAAAAATGTCGGCGGTGGGATCACTCCCCGTCAGCCCGGCTTCTGCACTTTACTAGAATGACGTGTTACTCCGATTTCGCTTTTCTTCCATTGGCTCCTTTTTCTGTAACGTCACTCCCGGAGAGCGTAGTCAGCGCTGAGCGTCACGAGCGTCAAAAGCATGCGGAAGTGGGGAACTTTGGGAAATGAAGTCTTTGTTTTGGAACTCTTTTTGTGAAATTGGCGGTGGGGGCAATTTAATCAGGATGTAGAGATAAATTCTGTTCTATAACATAAGAAAAATGCATTTTATATATGGATCTCTGCTTATGCCCTATCTTTCATACTGTGCAGAAATTTGGGGGAAAAAACGAACAGTGATTCTCTATTTATATGACAAGAAAGGGCTATAAGCATAGTTAATAAAGTTGGATATTGCGAATCTACTAATAATTTATCTACTCAAAATAAAACCTTAAAATTGATATTATAAATATAGAAATATAGAAATAGAAATATTCCTGCTTCTAAAAAGATATTTTTTTAAATTAAGAGAAAGTTGTTTCCATCTCAGAGGTCTATTTATTTTTGAAAATGTTAAAGTAAGAACTAATGTTTTGATGTTTTTCAGTTTTGGGTGTCTATGTAATGGACCCAGTGATGAACATAAATAATGTGTTTCTTTTACAAAATTTTAAAAGACTACTAAAGCTCTGAGTGACTATTAATGTATGTAAAATGAAAGTATATGTCCTTTTTTGGAATGTGTAAAAATTATGAATGTTTTTTTCTCTTTTCTTCTCTTTTGACTGCATTATGTATAATGAAGTCAGCTATTTCAGCATTAGTTAAAATGGTTTAAATAAGGATTGGCTAATATAGTTTGTCCTGTTTGTCTCTGTGTTGCCCTGCGACAGACTGGCGACCTGTCCAGGGTGTACCCCGCCTCTCGCCCAGTGAACGCTGGAGATAGGCACAAGCAACCCCCGCGACCCCATGAGGGATTAAGCGGGTCAGAAAATGGATGGATGGATGGATTGGCTAATATAAGCATTGCTTGAGCCTATTCCTTTTTGGTTGGAATGATTTTCTTATAATTTTTTATTATTTCCCTTTTTTTTACCTTTAATCTTGAGATGTTTTGATCTCAATGTGTGAACATTGAGATCAAAACATTGAGTAAATGAATCATTCACAATTTATTTAGAATAATATAAAAAAGTGAACTCATATATACTTTTTTTTTAAACAGAGTGATATAAGTGTGTATGCATTTAATTTCAATGATTATAGCTCACAGCTAGTGCAAAACCCAACATTCAGTTTTAGAAGAAAGTTGCAATGTTACATTTATCCATCCATTGTCCTTGCAGGATCATATGTGAGACACAAGCCCAGTAATTAAAAAAATGTATTGCTGAAATGTTGACCTATTGTCATGTCCCTGCACTGCACAGAACTACATGCATTCTGTGGCTGGGGCTCTTTTTACACAATTTTCTGCATTGGTGCAGTGCGATAACGGGGACAATCATTCTGTGGTACTGCTGAGTTATTAAGAAAGCCAAGGTTGCTTTAATTGTGATGTTCAGCTTTTTTGCGTTCTTGGGTCTAAGCCAGCAACCTGCGACTCCAGAGTTGCAAGTTCTTTGGACCCATCACAATGGCTCTTGATAACTTTGGGTAAAAATGATAAAGAACCAATTTTCAATAGGGTTTTAAGATGTAGATATTACAACAAATGTAGGTTTTAGCTGGTTTTAAGTCGTTTATTGAATAATCACATTGAATTTCAACAGAATTTCATTCTGAACAATGTGTAAGATTTATTTTTCTTGTCATCAGGTTGGAAACAGTCCTATTTCATCATTTTCCACACATCAACATCCCATAAAAGAAAATGTATTCACTCTCTTTTGTAAAACATTGTTTGTCTTTATTTTCAAACCTAAACATAGTAATAAAAAGGTGATTCTTTACAAATGACAATTCATTTCCTCTAGTAGATATCTATTAAAAAAAAACATAAGCTGTCTTTCTTCAAAAAGTTGTGTTACATTTGCAGCTCTAAACGAGTTTTTTCAGCTGACCGAGAACAAAAATGGCTCTTAACATTGCAAAGGTTGCAGACAGCTAGTCTAACAGTCTGGGTTCATAGACCTAGGATTGCTGCTAGTTATGCTGATGAGCGCAACATTTGGTATTTTATCTTGGCAAAAGAGCAGCAGCCTGCAAACATGAACGCCAGTAAGAGAAAAGGACCAGAAAAAGAACAGAATACAACATTATACACCTATCATGTTGCTCTGAGCTCATTGTTGTTATCTATTAGCATAACAATGCTACTAATAATGTATTTCTCTGTACTTTGTACTTTTAACACTGTAGCAGCATTTGTATTGAAGATCACATAGTTTGCGGCAGGGGGCGACGGACGACGGTAGTGCAGGAGCTAGAAGTTTAACTCGGTTTGAAACCCCCGCTCTCAACCTCTCAGTCTTTGTGTTCTTAGGCAAGGCACTTCACCCACTTTGCCTGCCGTTGGTGGTCAGTATGGCCGCCCTGCTTCTGTCAGTCAGCTCTGCGAATGAGAATGGATGAATGGATGGTGAATGTGTGTGTGTGTCTGTCCGTCTGTGGGCTTGTACTTGCAGCTGAGCGAGAACATTTTTTGCTCGTTTTACTAGTAAAGTGAGGACCTTCTGTCTGACCTCACTTCTATTCTGGGATAGGCTCACAAAATGGTTAAATACGGAAAGAGTTGGACACATTTAATGAACCAGGGGTTCTTTTTTTTCAAAATACTAAGCCACTTTCCAAGTGCCACCAAGCTGAAAGAAAACAGTATAGCAAACTGGACACCTTCAGTTTTTAAACTTATATCAATAAAACAAAAAAGTAAAGGAAGAAAGAATTTTTTACACTGCATGACTGTGTGTGAAGTATGTTTCCCCTATCCATATAGAAGTTGGAAATAACAACAGCAGGGTCCCAGAAAACAGGGTTCCAAGTGGGAAAGTCTGAGGTTTGTCACTAACCCTGTTTAAGTCTAATATAATGTAATAGTTTGTAGTTTAGAACTGTTTATTTGCACTTCTAATGGATTGTACCCCTATCTCTCTCTCTCTCTTTCTTTCTTTCTAATCATTATACATTATATGACTTTATAGCCATAACCCTAACCTTCACGGGTTTATGTCAAACCCTAACCTTAACTTAATTTACACCATAAGGGGTGCTGTTACAAATTTTGGGTCTCATTAAAAAATATCTGTATCATCCCAAAGGCTCATTCATATACATCATTTTCTATTTAGAATACAATTGTCCTAACTCCACCCACCCACCCCCATCCCCATACGGTGCCCCTGGACACCAAAGAGCTAAACCTAACCCCTATCCACATGTAGGGCTTTAAACTCTCAAATATGTACAGACAGAAAATACTTAAAAATAAATAAATAAAAATAAATGCTCTTCTGAAAAGAGTACAGCTGTTTGGAAACTATTTAGTTTAATCTTTCTTTCTTTCTTATAAACTTAAATTATTATTAATATTATTATTATACATGCTCGTTAAAAATAGGAAATTTTATATCTTAGCTGTACAGCACTGGATTTCGGAGAGTACTTTTTGGCTAGTTTTATAGTAATTTGCTGTTCGTGGTGTTAGATTGAGACTGTTCTGTTCTGATTGGTGAACAGATACAGTGTCTTGCCAAAAGCTTCACACCCCTTTTTCACAATCTAAAACCAGCCTAAAATTTCAATTATTTAAATAAGGTTATATGTCACGGACCAAAACTATGTAGTAGCTTTGAAATAGAAGGAAAATGATACAATGCTTTCAAAGTATTTTGCATATAGATACCAAAAGTTTTGCATGCAATTGTATTCAGACTTACTCTGACACCCTAAATATAATCAAATGCAGCCCAGTAAATTCAGAGGTCACCGTACCAGTAAATACAGTTGACCTCTGTGTAATTTATTCTCAGCGTAAGTTCAACTGTTCTGTGAACACCTCTGATGTTTGTAGAGGAACATTAGTGAATAAATGGCATTGCGTAGACCAAGAAACTCAGCACACAGATTGTGGAGAAAGTTGTGGAGACTTTTAAAGCAAGGTTGGCTTCTAAAGCAATATCCAAATGGTTTGAAAATCTCACACTGTTCACTTACTGTTCACTGTAACATCGAAAGCAAAAAAACACACCTGGAAACCTATGAAGACCTGGTCGTCCACCTAAACTGACTGGAGGCCCACGGTAACTCTGGAGGAGCTGGGGAGACCCCCTGCTCAGGTGGGGTTATCTGTCGGAAGGATAACTGTCAGTCAAGCACCCCTCAAATTTGACCTTTGTAGAAAATAAAAGCCACTGTTGAGGGAAAACTATCAGATATCTTATTTTGAGTATTTTGCATGAAGGGGTTAGATCAAACGCGGAAAAAGGTGATCTGGAAAGATTGAAACCGACATTTATACATTTTGGTTGCAAATGTGTCCTGAACACACCGGACCTATGGGAATAAAACTGTCAGGATCAGGCGGTGGTGATGCTTTTCTTCAGCGGGTCAAGAGGAGGTTGTTAGCCAGTGGCAGCTTGTTAATTGGGGGTGATTGGGTGCCGTCACCAATAAAAATAAGAGAAAAAAGTATAAATTACAAAACAAAAATTATCATGCGTTCTCTCACAAAATCTGCCAGACTTTTGCTTTTTCCCCCCAGAATTCCTATTCCATTTTGGGTCTGTTCCAATTCCAATGGAAGAGTAAGACTACAGTAACAAGATAGGGGAGAATTGTGCAGCAAAAAAAACAAACAAAACAAAACAGTCATTTGTTTACAAAATAATAATTTCACAAGGCCTTTGCTGGTGGAATGAAAGCGGGTAAAGACCAGAGTTAAAAATCCAGCCGCAGGCCGGTTGACTGTGAATACCTGTTTTTTTCCTACTACATTGGCTTCCTGTCCGTTAAAGGATAGATTCAAATTTTTTATCATTTGTTTTTAAAACTCTTGCCCTCGTATTTATCTGAATTATTGAGCTTTTCTATTTGCACCAGGTCCTTGGGGTCAGGCAGTCAACATTTACTCATGGTTCCACAGACAAAGTACAAACGTTGGAATGACCAAGCTTTTTCTGTGGCTGCACCTCGACTCTGGAATCCCCCTTTTTCAAAAAAGCTCAAGACTTTTTGTTTTAAATTCAGGCAGGCTTTTGTGTCCACCTTGTTTTATCCACTTAGTTTCATCTACCTACCTTTTTCCCCTGTGTGTTGTTGTTGTTATATACTGATTTTGTTAAGCAGTTTCTTCACCATCATTGTGGATGTAGAAAAGGTAATACAAATAAATCAGAATCAGAATCAAGTTTATTGCCAAGTAGGTTTGCACTTACAAGGAATTTTACTTGGTGTTGATGGTGTAGACAAAATAAAATAGAATAGATATATATACAGAAGCTATATACACACAGTAGACTGTGCGTTAATGTAACACAGAAGCTTGTAATTCCTGAACGGGGGAGAGAGACAGTGTCCAGTTTCACGGGCAGCTCTTGGCCTTATTGATAAGGCCGGTAGCAGATGGGAAAAAACTGTTCTTGTGGCGTGAGGTTTTGGTCCTGATGGACCGCAGCCTCCTGCCAAGGGGCAATGTCTGAAATAGTCTATGACTGGGGTGCGAGGGATCAGCTACAATCTTCCCTGCACGCCTCAGAGTCCTGGAGGCGTACAGGTCCTGGAGAGATGGAAGATTGCAGCCAATCACCTTCTCTGCAGACCGGATGACACGCTGCAGTCTGCCCTTGTCCTTAGCGGTGGCACCAGCCTACCAGATGGTGATGGAGGAGGTGAGGATGGACTCAATGATGGAGGAGTAGAAGTGCACCATCATTGTCCTTGGCAGGTTGAATTTCTTCAGCTGCCGTAGGAAGTACATCCTCTGCTGGGCTTTCTTGGTGAGGGAGTTGATGTTCAGCTCCCACTTTAGGTCCTGGGAGATGATAGTTCCCAGGAAGCGGAAAGACTCCACAGTGTCAATTGTGGAGTCACAGAGGGTGATGGGAGTTCTTCCTGAAGTCCACAACCATCTCCACTGTTTTTAGAGCGTTGTGCCCCAGGTTGTTCTCCCTGCACCAGGTCGATTAAACGATTGATTGTGGACTGATTTGTCTCTTGTTAGCTGTCATTGTTGTGCTTTAAACCCTGAATTCTTGTGAGCCCCTCGGTGTCTTTATCACCAGCTATTGGCATTAATGGGAAGATGGATGTAGGTAAATAAAGGGCTATCCAGTGAACAAATATTTAATAATCACCCCCCCCCCCCCAAAAAAAAAAGAGAGAAAGAAAACACAACAAAAAGACAAAACAAATCAGAAAAACATGGAATTGCCAACCTGTCCGTATGATTTGATTGATTTTGACTTTTTAAAGTGCCTTGAGATGACATTTGTTGTGATTTGGCACTATATAAATAAAATTGAATTGAATTGAATTAAAATTGATGGAAACAACCTGGAACATTCAGTCAGACTTACAACGATGTGGCATGGATCAAAGCATGCTGATATCTTACAGTGGCCCAGTTAAAGTCTAGATCTACAGGAGATCAGAGACTCTGTGGAGAATTTGAAATTAACCTTCACAGATGTTCTTCATCTGATCTGGCTGAGCTTCAGCTAGTTTGCAAAGAATAGAATAGTATAGTCTCTACATGTCCAAACCTGGTAGAGTCACACCTCAAACAGGGGGGACTCAACACAAATGTTTGTCACATTTTTTTGATTTTTATTTGTGAGAAATCTTTTTATCTATCTATCTATCTATCTATCTATCTATCTATCTATCTATCTATCTATCTATCTATCTATCTATCTATCTATCTATATATATATATATATATATATATATATATATATATATATATATATATATATATATATACCTTGTTTTTCCAATTATGACCTACTTTGTGCTTGTCTGTCTTGTAGTGTTTGCTAACATTTTATATCCAATGTGTTGAGGTTTGATCATTTCAACAGTTCTTCCAGAGAAATGTGCTAAATATCCTTGACAATTCAACTAAAAAATGATGCATTAAGCTGGTTGCATATGTGTGCACTCACTTAAATTAAGACTGTTGAAACCCGTTTTGATTGAGTTTCAGCATTCACTCTTGTTTTATTAAAATCTCCCATCAATTAAAGTGATGAAGAACCATAAACTACAAAAATATCTGTGGCATCATGTACCATGATGTAGTGAAGGCAGTTAATGTAAACAAAATATGGGGCAACTGGGACTTTACTTACTAAAAAAGATGTTTCTCCAAACTTGATGAAAAGACAGTAATAAGAATGGTCAACAGTGCCCCCAAGCGGCCGCCAGCTACGCTGGAGGAGTTGCACGATATTTCCAAATTTTGCTTAGTTTTTTACCACGTTTCACTAATCTGCTGCATTCTTCAAATGTTTGGACAGAGGAGGAGGATTGAAAGACGGAAGCTTATTCTTCCAAACAAAACACCTTGTGCATTATGGTCTGATGAAGCCAAACTAAAGCTTTTTGGGCCATAACTCGCCATAACTCCGGGTGGTGTTTTGGCATTAAAACAGAGCATCACCATATCCAATGCGAAACATGGTGGGGGCAATATAATGCTTCTGGGTTACTTTTCTTCACATGGACCAGGGTTCATTCACTCATTGCATGCATAGGCAATAGTGCACTTCTGGTCACGTGGTCGTTTTATGGTAAATATGAACAAACGTGCTTCGTTTACTAACAAATGGAGCCAAAACAAAGTGTAAAACACAGAAATAAAATATAATAAGCCAAAAGGGTGAGCTAATTCAATTGAAAACACTTTGTATGCAACCAGAGTGAGCTACTAGTGTAGACTTGTGAAGTCATGGTACGTGACTATAGGCTCCTTTAAAAGGTCAGTTCGATTAGAGACCCGTAAGAACTAACATTAAATTAAATTTTTAATGTTATTGCCAAATGATGATATTGTCTTCCGAGACAATTTCATCATTTACTTGTCTTTGAGTTAAAAGCTATTAAAACAGTGTTTGAGAAGCATTGAAAGAATAATTTGACTGCTTGTTATAATGTAAGCTTGTGCACATGTTGAGTGTAAAAAACTGGTGAAACAATCTACAATGAAGCCTAAAAATATTCACACCCCAGGCAGATTTAGTTTAAAAGCAATATTTTACACTCACAGTGCACAGGGTAGCACTGTTGTCTTGCAGGAGGAGGTGGTGCTGGGTGTGAATCCCAGCCCTGGTTCTCCCTGTATATGTGGGTTCTCTTCATAAACATGACTGCTTGTCATGATCCTTGGGTCTTAGCTTTTGGGTTTCACTTGTGTTTTTCCTTTCATCTCTCTGTGGTTTATTTTTATTTATTGTCATTTTTTGCTTAGTTCCTTAGTTTATTTCAGTGTTCTCCCAGTGTATTCTGGTTTATTTCGGTTTGTGGTTGTCCTTTTTCCTTGATTACACATTTCCTTGCATCCTTTATTTTAAATTTTCTTGTATCTTAATTCCATTTCCCTGTATCTTAAACCAGCTCCTCTATGTAAGTCTCCCTCCCTGCTTACTTTCTATCATAGCTTTCTATGCCACTCTCCACACCTCTCTCAGCAAATAAGCTCTTTGTTTTCATTGTTCCTTGTCGGATCCTCCTGTTACCATGTTTGTTACTTTGCGTCTTTTTTTCATGTGTTTCTACCTGTTTCTTCGTGCATGCCCGAGTTCTGTACTGTAAGTTTTTACCTTTTGTTATCATTAAAAGCCTTCAACTTGTTATGCCACTCCCGTGCTTTGGTCCAGCTGCAGGCCCTTACCATTTGACGCTGTTGGGGTAATTGTTTTCTCTAAATCGCCCTCATGTATGATGACACTGTGTGTATCGTTATTTGTTCCGTGTGTCTCCGTGTTCTTTTTCAGCCTGGCAGACTTCCCACTGGCCCAGGATGGACAATAATGAGATGTATCATAGTTTTATGTTTTGTAAAGTAGCTACTTACATAGCTAATAATCCGTTAATTTACGTCAATGCTTCTTGGTGCTTTAGCTCACCTATTAATTCAAGAACCCCCTTTTTTTTCTTCAATTTTTTTTGGTGTATTTTGAAAATCTGAATTGGACTGTTGCATGCAGCTTTTTGACATGGGACCTACCATTAGGTGGCGCTGTAGGAGAGCTGTATATTCACTGAGGCGCAAACCTCTGGAGGGAGAGAGCTTCAGCGGAGAAGAGGCAGAGAAGAGAAGGGCTGTGCTGTTTCCTATCTCTCTGCTTCTGCTCTGCACAGGATACTCCCTCCCCTCTGCCTCCCACCGCCTTAACATCCAGGTAGAGCTGCTCCCACTTTCCTCTCCTCTCCTCTCCTCCCGGACCGGACCGCGCCGTGCAGCAGCTGCATAGAGTCGGATGATGCAGCGATAAGGACCACAGCATCCTCCCCACCCGGCATCGTCAGCTGTTGCTCTGAGAGCGGGAGAGCGGAGGGCAACACAGAGGCCGAAGCATGCCGCTTATCACCGAACGGTAACCCGCTTCCTCGTCCCCCCTGCAGGTCGATTGGATGCGAGCGGAGCTGCTTGACGAACCCCCCACGAGTGTTTTCTGCCCTATTGTCAGCGCCGGAGGAGCTTTGCCGATGGAGAAGGCAACTCCGCCGCCTCAGCCCCAGCCGCAGCCCCAGCTCCAGCTGTCCATAGCGAAGAGTGAAAGTCCGGCCGAGGACATCTCAGGTCTGACGGACGAGGAGCTGCTGAGGTGGACCAAAGAGGAGCTGGTGCGCCGGCTGAGGCGGTCCGAGGCCGATAAGATGAGCGTGATTCTCGACCACGGGAATCTCATCCGAGAGGTCAACCGCAGCCTCCAGCTGCACCTAAACGAGATTAGGGGGCTGAAGGTGAGGAGGAGGAGGAGGAGGAGGAGGAGAGGGAAGAGGAGGGTGGAGGGGCGCGCATTCGTAAAGGATGAGATCATAGGTTTGAGGCGCACCTGAGAGCGCGCATAACGCGAGGGATATAATGCTGTTTGTCGAGCAATCAGCAGCCACGATGTTAGATAAAATATTACTGAAGTTGGTCGTGTCGTTCTGCGGGCGTTTGTCGTGGATGTGCCTGCGCTGAACCTGCAGGTTCAAGAAGTCCAACGAGACTTAGTTTAATAGCCAGTAGCCCCGCTTTAAAGCAAACTCAGCCACAATATGGGCCTGGCACCCCGATCTGTCTCTTTTTGCACGGGCCCTACATTCAACATTCCTCCACACACATTGCCTTACAAAAATATTCAATGAGCTAGATTTTTCCATGTCTTGTAACTTTAAATTTGGATTTTTTTTATGTGACATACCAACAGGAGTATTCTTCAGTATTAGGGTGGAAATGACATGGCACAATCCTTGCTCAAAAGATCTGAAATGTGTGGTGTGCATCTACATTGAGCTCCCCTGAGTCAGCACTTTGTAGAACCAGAGCTTTTGATGTACTTAGATGTGCATATCTTTGGGCTAGATATGTACATCTAAATACATTCCCCCCCCCCCCCCCCCCCCCATTTATCTTTGCAAAGTAGCTGAAGCTCAGTCAGATTAGACGGATAGCGTCTTGTCACGGATTCTCAAATGATTTTGGCTCTGGACCCTTAATGGGATGTTCTAACACTTGAATACCCTGTGATCTAAACCTCAACCTGCGGATCTGAAGCCACAGGTTGCCATCACAGCTGTATGTTTAGGGTGGTTCTCCTGCTGGAATCTGCCCTACTTCTTAAACTTTGGCAGCCTCAAACAGGTTTTCCTCTAGGACTGCTTTGCTTTTATTTTCTTTCATCTTCCTATCAAGTCTTGACAAGCTTTTCCATTCATGCCAACAAGATCCCTACAGATTTTTGCCACCAATACCTTGTTTCATGTTGGGGATGGTTTACTCAGGGGGCATATTAAAGGTTAGTTTTCTGACAGGCATAGCATCTTGCATCTTGTCCTTCTTGGACATATTTCCTGTGTCCCTATTGCTTGCTGCTTTTCTATAAAGGCCAGATTTGTAGAGTGCATAGATCGTCCAAACCCGAGTTGTAGATCTCTACAGCTCCTCCGAAGATGGGCCATTTTTTGTTTTTTGATTAGTGCTCTCTTTCTCTGTCAGTTTAGGTGTGTGGGTACATATTGGTAGGTTTTCAGTGGTGCCATACCCTTTGCATTTTAGAATGATGGATTAACTATCCATCCATCCAACCATTGCCTATACCCTCTTATCAGCAGCGGGGAGGGGGCTGGTGCCTATCTCCAGCTGTCATTGGGCAAGAGCCAGGGTACATGCTGAACAGGTCGCTCACTAGTGTTGTTTGGTTTTATTTTGTGGTATCAGGGTAAAGTGAACAGAATACAAGTGCATTTCACACCTTTCGGTTATATTTTGAAAAAAAGTTTTCCCACAAATGCTTTTCTTTGCTTCTTTTTCGTTAAGTCTACCTCAAAGAATTCCAACATATCCATTGAAATTTGTGGTCGTAAGCTGTTATCCACACAGCCTTTCTCACTGTCACCAATCTTAGTCACTACCTCCTCTAATAAGGGTAATGTGGCACTATGTCCACAGTGTTTACAATTAAAGTTGAGACTTGCCTGAGGTAGCCTCAGCAGCACACAGGGATCATTTGCCTCTCCCAGGGACCATGTCACCTCTGCCCATCCAAGTGCCTAATTACACTGGAAAGAGCTGGAGGCTCTGACAGGGAGAGACGGAGAGGGAGGATCTAGGTGAGAGTTAAATTGTCACAGGTAGAGGGAGGGAGGGAGGTCTTTTGGAGGTGAAAAGGGAGTGTTTTAATGTTGCTTTTATTGCAAATTGTTGTGCGTGTGTCGTTTGTGCTCTTGAGTTTGGCCTTGCTTCTGTGTGGCTTCTCCATCATCAACGGGGGATTCTAGGCAGTGACTGTTCTTTCATGGGGAAGTCAGAGAGGATTAAGGTTTCATTTCATTATAATTGCATGCAGCGACTGAGGGATATCTAAAAGAGTAGGGAACACACATCAAATTATGCAATGGATGCAGCTTTTTATAGGGTGATAGATAAAGGTCCACCAATTGAAACTGGACAATTTATTCTCTTAATAAATACATTATCTGAATAAAGTTTTTCCAGATCATAAAATGATCATTTTAGAACTAAGAAGTTTGTTCTCTAAAGGCATCGACCAACAGCATGCACCTCTTTTGAGTATGGGCATAGTCGTCCAATTCCTTCATTTTCTGTTAAGTTCAAAACTACTACCCCAATTCAAGATTATTTCTCTTTTGCGTTATGGTCCCTAAGTATGAAAAATTGGAATCAGTTGAAATCTGTGTGGACCACAAAAAGTCTGATTGGTGCATCTCAATTGTAAAATGATTTTTATAAAAAAACGAAGTTTATGAATTAAGTTAAACAGAATTTATGAGCCTTTTAATAATTCATGTAGCCTTTAAAGATTTTAAAAAGTAACTTGCAACAAAACAGATTCAAGCAGAAGCATATAATTTATTGACGTGCTTTTCTTACTGATGATTTGCACATTGTCAATAAGAAAACAGGCTGCTCAGAAATCGTCATGATTTAACTTTACTAAGCTGTATGCAGGAAAATGTGATAAAGTTTAACAACTGATTACTAGCAGAGATGCATCGATCAATCAAGTATCTTCTTCTGGCCAGCACTAAGCAGCGATCGGCAGATCAGTTACTGAAAATGTGATTTTTTTTACCCCCTTTTCATGAAATCCATCCAAACTCTCCAATGTTACTCTGTGAATGGAAAAGTCTTAACTGAAACGTGTAAAACACTGTGACTGATTTAGAAAAACAGGATTTACCAACAGGCTTTGTTTTGTTTTGATTTGTAAACGGGATTCACCAAAATCTACTGACTACTGACAGAGCTGCACGCAGGAAAAGTTTTTTGATTTTCACTGCTGATCACTGAAGACGCACCAATCAATCACCTGGATTGAAATCGGGCGATTTTCTTTTAATCAAATCGGATCAGTTATCTGCAGATTCAGTACTGAGTTACTGGAATTTTCATTTTTAGTAAATGCTTAAAAAAAGAGATTCCACCTTTTTTGTCTTATAGGTGAATCAACAAAACAGCATCTACTTAGATGCATTGAATTGAGTAAAAAAAAATAAAAATCCGATAGATTCTGGGGACATGTGGGTTGATGGTCATTTTCAGCTGGATTCGAAACTACCACCCCTATCAAAGAACCTGCAACACACACATTCTCTTTTATTTGATGTATTTCTGAAAATCAAAGGGAA
This sequence comes from Fundulus diaphanus, assembly GCA_037039145.1. Taxonomy (NCBI): domain Eukaryota; kingdom Metazoa; phylum Chordata; class Actinopteri; order Cyprinodontiformes; family Fundulidae; genus Fundulus; species Fundulus diaphanus. Next base: position 26,223,956 of record CM073123.1, on the reverse strand, counting down.
CAAGAAGTCGATATCAGCTATGGAAAACCCGATTGGTGCATCTCTAATGGGAAAATAACAGAAAGGATTCATTTGTAGCCATTTACTTAATTGCATTTTGTTTTGCCTGCAGTCATGTTTCTCACTCTTTCGCATTGTTTTCTTCCATCTTTGTCCCCTCCCCCCCCCCCTCTTTCTCCCAGGACATCAACCAGAAGTTGCAAGAAGACAATCGTGAGCTGCGGGACCTGTGTTGCTTCTTAGACGATGACCGACAGAAAGGAAAGCGCGTGTCAAGGGAGTGGCAGCGCCTTGGACGGTACAGCGCCAGCATCATGCGAAAGGAGGTGACTCTGTACCTGCAGAAGCTCAAGGAGCTGGAGCTCAGACAAGAGGAGGTGATCCGGGAGAATCTGGAGCTGAAGGAGCTCTGCCTGTTGCTGGATGACGAGAAGGGGGTTTTGGCCGGAGGAGGGGGTGTCACGGGGGGAGGCGGAGGGGGCGTAGGGATGGGAGGATGCCGCAACTCGATAGACAGCCAGAACAGCTTGCTGCTGGTGCCGGGGCAGGGGCTTCTCATGAGAGACGTGGGGGACGGGAGCAGCACCTCCAGCGCAGGGAGCGCTGACAGCTCGGACCACCCCCACCATAAGCAGACTCACCTCTCTGCAGGAGTGGGCAGTGTTGGGAGCGGCAGGGAAAAAGGCAGCCCTGAACTTTTGCACAAAACCAGGTGTAGCAGCATCAGCGGAATAGGCGGCGCGGACAGGGAGGTGTCCAGCCCCGAGCTCCCGGCTGGGCGCCACCGGAGTACGAGCCTGGAGTATCCTTACACGCTGCCCCAGCTGTGCCGGCCCCGCTGCGGCTCCATATCCGTCCCCGACCACAGCCGGGTCATGCGGGGCCTAAGCCCGGAAAAATACGGGCGGAGCATGGGCCACCGCAGCCCCGAGCAGCACCCCAAGCACCACAGCTCGGATCTCCTTCTGGGCCAAAGGCAGCACTTCCTGGGCCAAGGAGGCAGCGGGGAGCTCTATCAGAAGTACAAGCGGAGCAGTATTAGCACCACGGGCTGTGGAAGTCCCGAACCCCGGCACGCACATTTGGGGGTCGGCGAGCACCACGAAAAGGGCTGCATGGTCCACAGCGGCAGCCCTGAGACTCACAGGCACCAGTACAGCGTGAGCCCGGACCACGTAAAGTTTGGCAGCCCCGTGAGGGAGGGCCAGAGGAGGCCAGCTGGTGATGAGATGTCACCACACCATCGGAGCATCTACAACGGCATGAATGGTAGGTGTGTGTCAGCGCTCACAGCTCCGCTTCCCTATTGGTGTTGTAAGCTGCAAAATACATGCAGGTGCCTCTCTGTGGAAACAAGAATATCCTAAAACATCAGCTCATCTACATTGGTGTTTTTTTTTATCTTGGTGATTCTCGTAGTGAGGTTCAGTTCTGGCCCATTTGCTCTCCTATCACAAGCACAGTGAAGCCTTTGTCTTTAAACTTGTATCGATGCCCTTGGCAATGTGGGCAGGGACCCTGTTCTGCTGCACAATTACCTTTCTGGTGGAAATTGAAATCACACATCTCCATAAAGCATGTCAGGTTTGATTATAAATCCTCTCATTGCTGCAGTTATCCCTCTTTGGTTCTGACACTTTTTCTACTAGACTTTTTGCTTCCACTAAACTTTCCATTAAATGCTTGAATACAACACCCTGTGAATTAGCCAGAATGTTTTGTGTTGATCTTTTTCAGTTCAGTAGTCAAAAAAAGTTAAAATTTTCATACATTTTCCAGTTTATTCAAATGTACCTGTACATCTCTACAGGTACAAAAAAACAGTTGATCTTTTCTAAACACAACCTTTTGAAGAGATTCCTTTCGCCTAATGTTCCCAGGCTTCTTTTATTTGATTTAGAAAGTTAATACTCCTCCCTTTTTCTGACTGCTGCAAAATTTACAGCCTTATTGATTTTTCTAGCGTCTCAAGAGGAAAGTAGGCTGTCTCAAAGATGGGAGTAAAATGATCTGGTTATAAAGCGTGTATATATGTTGAAAACATTAGGTTCAAAAACTGCAGCCTTTTCAATGCAAGAGCGTTCCATCTTATCAAACGACAATTTCCCACAAAGACTTGAGTGTTGTCTGTCTTGGGCCGATCAGTAAGAGTTATGGATTTCCGAGTGCTGGTGGAAAAAAAAAAAAATCAAAGAACCAACTTGGCTGCTGCTTAAATACCCTACAGTGGCTGATAATGATTTCAGGAGTCAGGGGGTAAAAAAAGGGCTGAGTGGCAACAAGCTCTCCCATGCTAAAGGACAAATTCCTCAAGGTGAAATATTAGTCTGCAATTTTAGGAGGAGAGAGAGACACAAAAAGTCTCCACAGGGAAGTCAGATAAACAGCAATATAGTCGGACTGACAAGTGTTTGCACTATAGAGATACATTAGTGATAGAAAAGTGTTGTTAGGTACCTTTACCTTCAGAGGGCTATTCAACTGATCCTCTACATCAAAATCTGATTTTATATATATATATATATATATATATATATATATATATATATATATATATATATATATATATATATATATATATATATATTTCACTTTGTGAAATGAGTTACTGAAATAAATGTACTCAATATTCTAATTAACTAAATGTGACTGTATAATCATGGAATTTTACGTATATATATAACTGGGAAGTGGAAGACAATGAGGGATGGTTTTCAACATCTTTTACAACTAGATCTCTGAAAAGTGTGACATGCGTTTGCATCAAGGCCACCTGAGCTGATGCTTTGTAGAACCACCGTTGCTGCAGTCAGAGCTGCAGGTATCCTGGGGGATGTGTCTACTGGCTTTGTTGATCTAAATTTTGCCCTTCCCTCTTCAGAATACCTCAAGCTAATGAATGGGTGGACAGCAATTGCATTTTTAAGCCTTGCCACTAATTCTGAATTGGGTTTAGGCCTGGACTGGGCTGTTGTAACATATCGATAGGCTGAAATCGAAAAACAAAAAAGATCGTTGTAGCTCTGGCTGTGTGTTTAGCATCCTTGTCGTGCTCTGGCCTGGAGGCTTTTGCAGCCTTTAACAGGATTTCTTGCCCTGTATTCAGGTGCATCCATCTTTAAATCAACTATAACCAGCTTGCCCGTTCTTGCTAAAGAAAAGCATTCCCAAAGCATGATGCAGGGTGATGTGAAGTATTCATTTTTTGCCACACATAGGGTTTTGCATGCAGAACAAAAAGTTCAGTTTTGGGCTCATCTTAGCAGAGGACATTCTTCCACATGTTTGCTGTGGACCCTGCATGCCTCCTAGCAAACTTTAAAGAGTAATTCTTGGAGTTTTATTTTTCCCCAATGCCTTACCTTTTACCACTTTCCCAGAAAGGCTAGATTTGTGTTGTGCCCCTTCCATATCGATCCTGTCAACATGTTGTCTTGCCTGAGCTGTGGATGTCTGCGCTTTCTCCAGGGATTTCCATTTGTGCAAACCTTTAAGAACCATGTTTCATTTTCCCTCCCTTTCCCAGCCATGCACTACTTTGTGCTGGGTTGTCGCATGAAATCCCAGTTAAAACCATTGAGGTATGTGGTTGTAATGCAGCAAAAAAAGTGAAAGGAGTTGACATATTTTTTTGCCAGGATCTCTAATCTGAGCTCTCTAGAGCTGTAACCACAGTATTATTTTTGTGACGTAATCGTGGCTCATCACATTGCATACAGAGACAGACAGTCAAGAATTTCAGGTATTAAATGTAAAGGCGCTGGCCAAACAGATAGAATACCACAAAAGCGGGTCCTTCTTATGGATGACAGAGAATCTTATAAAAAAGAAAGGGCGCAGCCTCTAAAACAGCAGGGATGCTTCTTGTCAGATACATGCCTAATAAGACTGAATGACAAATTAAAAATAATTCCTGCAACAATAACGTTTTTGCCAATGCATGGGAGGATAACTTAAACGTTTCCAAACGCAAATGATTTGAAAGGGAAAAACAGATTCCTGCCGGGACATGCCGGCATTCTTGTGGACAGAGGAAGAGGAACATAGAGTCGAATTGTTATTCGTGTTTATTTTGTGACGCAGGCCTTTGTGGCACTGTTCCTGTGTACAGCCAGAACTGTAGGAAAACAACGCCCCACCCCTGGAAATTTAATTGTTCAATGGATTGAGGGAATATTTTAAGGGCTGCAGTGCATTGCAGGCGAAGAAATTGCAGCCTAGTAGTAAGCATGCTCTCTTTGCCATCCTATAATCTCCATGAATTGCAGCAAATTATTATAAAGACAACTACAACTTTGATTTAGCTTGTCAGTCTGTTTCTATTTTAGCTCTCAGGGAGCTCAATCTTGATGTAAACCGAAACCCATGTGAAGTCTGCAAAAGCCACAACCCATTAATGCCTCACAAATCCTTACACTGGAGGATGTTGTGAGAGCATAGGCCATCATTGGCCCCCGGGCTCGACTGTTTGCCAACTGGATGCATAACTGTTTTGAACTTAGCTCAGAGTGAAATGCAAGCACCAAATAGCCTCGAACCAGGCCCATAAAAACTTGATTAGACTTGTGTGTGTATGTGTGTGTTGCTACAGAGTCATGTTGTGATATTCCAGCTTGTTGCCTGTCAGAACGGCTGTCTTTCCTGATCATGAGCATCGACTACATCGACCTGACAAGCACGCTAACGTAAAGTGTCACCGCGTAAGATTCACAGCTAGACAACAAACATCCAGTCAGAACCAACCACAGAGATTGGAGGTTTTAAAATAATTTTCAACCTATTGATCAAAATCTGTTGTTGATGAAATTATAACCAAAAAAAGGAATGATGAGGAATTTAGAGAGAGAGCAGCACCTGAAACGTAGATTTGTGCCTTCTTCCACCAGTGCCACCCATTGACCCAGCCTCATAGCCATTTTTTTTTTTTTTTTTAAGAAGATGGAATTAAATGCCTGTCAGGATGTAGTACACTCCACTCGCTTGGATTATCCCCTAAGCCCTTTGGACAGTATTATTTCATTTTCTATACTTGCGTGTGTGGATATGTGTAGCAATTGGGCATGGCGTGTTGAAGTGTCCTACTCCAGTAAAGAGGCTTTATTTTTATTTTTATGTATTTTTTTCAACAAATTAAGGTTTCATGTTAGGCTGACATTCAACAGCTCTCATTGCTCAGGCCATTTAAATTCCTGACAAAAATGCAGAAAGAAAGCAAAACAACACTTTGACCTTTTGCCGCCTTTTAATACAATCTGCGGCTGACTTTTCTGGCTAGCTTATCACACATAGTGGTAGAGGTGGAGAAAGGAATAGCTCTAAATTTACAGAAAGCATTCAAGCTTTTGTATTATTTAAAAAAGATAAATATCATACTGTAAGGTAACAATAGAGCTCAATGGGGAGAATCCTACGGCTTCATTCTTTGCACATTAGTGTGGGAAATATGGAGGATATGGGTGTAAAATGTCATCATGAGTGTGGACAAAAAGTTTAAAAAAATCCTCACAGGATTTTTTTTGTTATAGATCTATCACAGCACACAGTCACAGTGCTACTTTAAAATGTTCTGTTCAGTAGTGAAACTGTGCTTTTGCACAATGATTGCATTCTGTCATATTCAGCCGTACAGTTAAGGTCAGTGATCATAAATTCAACTATAGGAAAGAGAGATTAGGCAAAAATGACATAACCAAAACCACTGCTGAGTAAACAGAACGCCAATGTCCGGCGCACATTTCCCAAAAAATCTCCTGATGATTCTCAAAACTTTCGAAAAGATATTCTATTGATTGACGAGACAAAAGTGGAACTTTCTGAAAGGCGTCGGTCCTGTTACGTCTCTCAAAAAACACAGTTTACCAGTAAAATGCTAAAGGGAAATTATGTCATCAGTTTGTGAGCGCTTGGGTTTTGCAGAGGGACAATGATCTAAAGCACGCCCGCCTTTTAACAAGAAATTAAGATTTTAAAGTGTCCTCATGCTAGTCCAGATTTCTGTTCAATCACTGTGGTGTGACACTGAACAGTTGCTTCAACACTAAGAGCCCTTCAACGTGGCTGAATTACAGCAATCCTGCAAAATTCCTCCATAGTGAAGCAAAAGACTTCTTCCGCCAAGGGTGGCACAAGCAGTTATTAGGTTTAGGGGCTAGGTTGGTTTGGGTAGCTTTTTCCCCCTAATAAATTAAATCATCACTTGGAAACCGCATTTTGAATTTATGCGGGTTTGATGATCTGAACATTTAGTTGTGACAACAAAACAAAAACACAAACTCTGTAAGGGGACAAATACCTTACCTAAATTATTTACCTTAGAACATTTTTTTCTCGGTTGCTTCCTTTTGCCTTGGAGTTGCCACACATTATACAGCATTAAGCAAACCAAATGGTGCAATCATGACATAAGTGGAGGTGTTTGGCAGGACTATGTATTGTAATATAAATATAAAGTGTCTGCTCTGAATCATACAGCAGTAATGTTTTATTAGTGTAAATAAAATTTACTTTAAAGCCCATTGCCAGTTTGTGTTTGACTTTTTAGCTCTGTAATTATTAATCTTAAATATATATATATATATATATATATATATATATATATATATATATATATATACTGTATATATATATATATATATATATATATACTGTATATATATATATATATATATATATATATATATATATATACTGTATATATATATATATATATATATATATATATATATATATATATATATATATATATATATATATATATATATATATATATATATATATCTTTCCATGTGCAGAATATATCCTCCCATAGAGAATAATGAGTCCTCTTCACCGTGAGACTCCTGACCCAGACAGGAAGGGTGAACGTTAGCTAAGCCTATAGGATCTATTCACAGCCGACGATCCTTTTTCAAGAAAGAGCAGAGCCTTAATCGTGTTTTCTGGTTTAACAATCACAAGTTCTGCATATTAGCTTAAGCTGCTCAGCTGATCAAAGAGGAGCAAATAGGCCGCATGGGAAAAGGCAGACATGACAGTGTGTGTGGAGAACTTTTGCCCTTGTGATGCCAATAAAAAAGCCAAACACACACACATAAACAGACAGTTTTTACTCTAAACTGTAGATTCAGCTTACAGAAATAAAGGCATCAGGAATACATGCAGGTAATTTAGCAGATTTTGGAAAAAGAATGTGTTCCTAGCTTTTATCAAAGTTTTTACTACGTGAAGCAAAATGCCTTGTCTCTATGTCCGAATACAGACACCAGAAATGTTCAAAGCTAAACTTGTCTAAATGGTAGAATTTAATGGAAACAGGGTATATGGTGGTGGAAAATATATGAGAAAGCGGCTCATGCTTTTACAAATTACGTTCTTCCTTCCAAAGTACATAGAAATAGAAATACATTTAAAAGCTTAAGTGAACTTCTAAACCTGATGCGATGATCCTGAATGGCAAGTCCTGATTTTTCACATCAGGATTTGCCGTTAGTACTCAAAAGAGCCTCTGTGCATGAATGCAAAAGACATTTTCCCAGCGACCGTTTGAGGGCTCTGCTAATTAAAAAAGCGAGTTTACATCCAAAATCTAATCTGCTAAATCCAAAATCTTTTTAACTAATATAGAAACCAATTACAACACTTACTTTTCAGCTGTGTTTTCATCTGATGGTGTTATGGTCTGTGGATTCTGAAAGCTGTTTTGGTGAAAAGGTTTTGTGATGTACTTTTAACATTTAAAATGGTTTTTAAAGTAGCTTGATGCAAAAGAGGTACTGGATAGGTTTCTTAAAACTGATATGCAAATGAAAGGGCAAACCCTTTAGAGAGGTGGTTTATTTCAGTGAGAAAAATAAAAAAGGAGAAGTCAGAAAAGATATTTTAAAATCAAACCTTTTATCTTAATGGGTTTAATTTCAGACAATCTTTAATGTGCCATGAAAAGACTATATACGAAAAAAACAAACAGTACCTAGAGTGTTGACAACCCGCGGTTTCATGATGCTGTATTCCAAATATGTTTTTACAGCTACAGATGTTTAGAAAAATATGCTACTCTAGTCACAGGTGGTCAGATACATTCAAAGTCAGGGTCAGCTAAAGAATTAGGTTATGTAAAAATACAGTTTTTCATCTATATACACGGTGGTGTCAGAATGAAGTAAACAATGGAATATACACTCGCTGAATACATTGGAAATTATAAACAGTAACGGTTCGTTTCCACCTGAGACATTGGAGATGTTTTGGTCTTTTGCTCCAGGAGATTCTCTGTTGTTAAACCGCACAAGAGAAAACCTTGGTTTAGCTTGAAACCACTAACAACTGTATGCCTATTCCAGATTTTATTCCCTATCCAGTGACCTAAAATTCAGTTCATCTGTCCGTCCATCCATCCATCTATCTGGGAAATGTCTGGAATTTTCCCTGGAAAAATATGTAGGAACCCTGTTAACAATCTAGACATCTAGAACAAAAGGAGAGTACATGTTTAATTTTCTGAGTAGATACCTGAGTTAAAGTTTTTTTTTGTTTTAAAACCAAAAAACTCTGGCTTTACCCTCGTTGGTAAATTTGAAGCTGTGATTGACTCTAAAGGGTTTGCTCTTTCAAATTCATAGGCAATCTGTCATTAGCCACTGAGTTAAGCCTCACTCAATGTTTGACGCATCCGCGAGATCCGTGTGGCCATATTACGGGATTGTGGCCTAAAGTTTCCGCAGCGCTCACCTAGGAAAATTCCTAACCACTCGGACAGTCCAGGGTGAAAAAACATGGCGAATGAGCAAGAGTTCCTTCTGGCGGAGGTTTGTAAATAAAGACATCTTTATGATTCGGCCCATAAAGATCACCGTGATCAACAAATTGTTGACAGTTCCTGGATATGATTTGCCATCACTGTTGGAAGGAAGGAAGAGGCTTTAAAATCTGTTTTCTACTTTTATGTACTGTATAGTGGGGTGTAGTATCCTTGGCGTAGGAGCACTCTGCTGCCTTTTAGAGTCTAGGAGAATAGTGCTACTTCGGAGGAACATCTGTAGAATAAAAGCTACAGATGTGTCCATGAGTCTCATTTCCGTGCGTCAAGCATATACCAGTCTTTAGGCTAGAGCAACACAACATTGTTAGTCAAATAGGAAGTCCCATCCTGATGAAGCAGCTGCAAAACCAACTACTTTTGAAACCGGCCCCCGCGGCAGCTTCATCTGGATATGCTTATCTGCTTAGCCAGCTACAAACGGACATGTTTGCATAAGTAGACCTCTCTACTTAACACACGCTAACACAAGCAACAACAATGGCAGACTTTGGAGTTGTGTTTGTGTTTCAGATACGAATACATTTATAGTGGATTTTACACTAACGCATTTTGCTCCTCTACTGCATGAGTGAACAGCCTTGTCGTCGGTCTACACAAACACCTCTTTTCTCTCTTTTGCGTTGGTTGGTTTTGTCCTGCTCTTCTTCCTTCTCTACTTCTGTGACAGTGCTGTTGCGCCACTCACTGGTGGGGCATAGGTATTACAACGCCCATCAAGGCTTTTTCCGGCTTTGTGCGGTTTCGTCTTTACGCTCAAACTTTTCTGTGCGGATACAGTATACGGCTCCGTGTGGATGTAGCCATAGAAAGACAGTCAATGAATGGATTCAGACTGCTTTCTGTGTCTGAATAGTTTACACACACGTTTTACATATTCAGGCCTCACTTAATCTTTCTCTCTTTGACTAAAAATAGACTCAGGAACTACTTGAGCATCATTGCTTGAGCACAGATGATCTGATTGAATTAGCGAAGATCACCCCACTCTCTTGGCCTATGTTGACTCTTATAATAGCGGCACCATTTCAGGCTCCGCAGCTCTTCTTCTGGTGAAGTGTTGCGGCTTGTCAGCGTAACAGGAAATCAGCAGCGAAGCTGAGGCCTCAGATAATGCTCTCCCTCTGCGGTGTCACTGAGAAAGCCCGGCTACCACTTTCTCCTCCTCTTCTCTTCTGTGCCTTCCTTACACCGGTCTCTCTAATTGGCTGCCACTCTGTGCAACCAGCTGTCGGACAGGGAGAGGAATCTGATTACAGAGCCCTCTTTTTGGAGGATGTGCTGTTTGCCAGGATGAGCTGAGGAAAAGGATGTGGAGGAAGTATTTGAGTGGATTACTGGTTGTTGTCTTCCCCTCCTACTCTTGCCTCTTCTGTCTCCCTCTGACTTCACTCCATCTTATTTTGTCATACATTTCTGCCAAGGCGATGGATTGAGAGCGTCCCTTGACAAACCGTCACAGGCTGAACATCATGGGGGAAACTCAAATGTTTGTCACAGCTGCTCGGTGTTAAAGGATTTTAAAGCATTAGCCTGCTGCTCAGTATTATTACCAGCTTTCTTTCTCACTACGTCACAAAGCTGGTTTTTAAACTTGGTTTTCAGGCGTTATTTCCTCAGAACATGAGTGAAAATGTCATTTTTAAGTCGAATGTACTCCAATATCATATATTATTTGAAAAGAGGAAAGTGGGTTGTGTAAGCTGCAGATCTGAAACCAAACAAAGGCGTTTGAATATCAATATCTTTATTGTAACTTTACAAAGGGAAATCTTTATCATTTGAATTTCAAATCTCAAATCTGGGACAAAACACCCTTAGCTATAGATAATCTGAGGAGTCATTAAATAAGGAGTGCATGATTAGGCGTTTTGTTTATCTACCCCTGGAGCATATCATTTTCATTTTTAATCAAGGCACCGCTAGCTTCTTCTATGGAAGCAGGCTCCTCTCGGATTGAGCATTCAGCAAGACGATGCCTATTTTTGGTGAATTACACAGACAGTGCTGTATTTTCTTAATCATATATTTTGTGACAGCATTAGTTGCAACAGGAAATGGATTGTGAAAGGTGGAAGGACTGTATGTATCCTTTGCAGGCAAAATCAAAAGGGATGTGGAGTGCCAGTTCAACATTTGCATGATACTCATCATGGGGATCAATTTCCTATTAATTATGGGCTTTTAAGGATGCATTTTAATCACTCTTCTTTTATGCTGCAATTATTATATCTAAAATTATAAATACAATCACACACATGTTTGCCCTAAATGAGCAGTTGTTTCCTAAGTTTGAGTCAGGTGGGAAATTGACAAATGTTGTGTTTTAAAGTCCTGTGTAGAGTTAAATAAATAAGTAAAATGATTATGGTTAAGCGTTTTCATTATACAAATACCTAGAAAAGTCTTGCAAATAGAAAAAAGTAAATTAATTGGCTACTAATGCTATCTGGGTGGTCAATGCACGTCCGCCGACATGGGGAACACATGGATTAGTTGTCCCGGGCCCAGGGAAGGCAGGGATAGAGGCATTTGTTTGAAAAACTTTTAATATTTGAGTTGATAAAACCTTTATATCTATAGATATAAAGGTTAAATATATATCTATATATCTAACCTTTTTATCTATATAGTATGTGTTGTTTTTTAATCGGGACCCAGAATACCCCCCCCCCCCCCCCCCCCCACCCCAACACAAAAATGGTTTGGCCAAGGTAATGTTTTGCTGCAACCTTTGAAGTTCATTTAGCTGCTCAAGAGAATTGTAATATTCTGGTTCCACACATGAAAAAGCTTGGGAAGCACTGCCTTAGAGACCTGCAGAGAAACGTCTCCCAGCTTCAGACACAATTCCAACTAAATGTTTGACCACTCTTAATATTTGAAATAGTAGATTTCATTTATACGGGTTGACTTATTTCCATGGGTATGTTTTTAGGCATAGTCAGTTCATAGGGAACATACTTCATAAATTGAAACAGCGGGAACACTAGTGTCACTGTCCACAGTAAACCAGGTTTAACATCAACAAGGACGGAGAGGACTAACAAAGAAGCTTCTGCCGAAGGCCTTTCTGGAGAAACCTTTTATGGTGATAGAAGACAAGTATTGGAGCTTTTTGTTTACAATGACAAGAAGTACATGGGTTTTTATTTGTGTGAAGTCAACCTGTTTAGATAAGCTCTACTATCTCTGATAAAAAAGAGGTCCAATATACAGGATAAGGTGTTGTCTGTAAGCGTGTTGTTCAGAATCAGAATCAGAAATACTTTAATAATCCCAGAGGGAAATTACTGAAGCTGTTTGTTTAAGTGGCGTTTTTCTGTTATTCCTGTATTATTGATGTAATTTAATTTTTTTAGTAAACTGTGTAACCTGTTGTAATCTCAGATTTTGGACAGGTGTAATAGTCTTGTGGTGTAGCCTCGGTGTGTACGCGTGATGCTGCTCACAGAAGTCCAGTGAATGCTCAGACACATGAAAAATTAGGGGGAACATTGGTGGGGGTGTATGTATATATCTGAGCCTGCATGTGTAATTTTGACATTGTGTAGATTAGAGAAAATCCACAGCAAATTCCAACCTGTGTATCAGATTTTTGTTTTAAAAGGAGTAATTGAAGTTATATGTTGTCTAATCATTCCACCCCGGAAAATTGAAACCCCACTATTAACATAGAAACATTTCAACAGCATATATGCTAAGAATATTTAGCAAAAGGAAGTCTTACTTTTTTTTTGTGATACCATCAAGCAAGGTGAGTCAATGTTTCACTACCTTTGTGACTTCTTAAGCATCCGCAACATGAATCTGCAAGCTGGAAAGGAGATTGCTGTTGTGTTCCAGCATGCTCCATTTAAAACCTCAGAGGTGACAGATCATCTACAGCATCCTCGATCATCCCGTAGGGGCGACAACCTAGTGGATTAGAGAATCGACTTTGTCCCTCTATACTGTAGCAGTAGGGAGCAGGCCACTGAACTGAAAGGAAATTAGTTTGCCATGCAGGTAATTAACTGGAAGCTGAATGGCTGCCACGGACTAGGGCAGGACTGGACCTGAGGGAATCTCTGTCACTCCCAGCATCACCAGCAGGAACCACATGCATCTATGTCAAATTTACTCCAGCCGGAAAAAGTGCCGTGCCGTCAGGCAGGAGTTTGAAGGTTTCAGTTGATTGGCTGTGAGTGAGGGAGGAGTGCTGACCAATGATCCTGTGAGCATTGTTTAAAGTCTGAATACCTGACATTTGTCCGATGAGAGGTTGAAAAAAATGTGTTCATATCAAATGCCGTTTGGAGAAAGGACCCAAAAGCAGGCAGGTAATGGGAAGTAAGAAAAAAAGGCTCTTTAATGAACTTAATATCCAAAATTCAGCTATATACAAATGAGGAAACACTGGTGGCAAAACAGGGGAGTGATAACAGACATAGACATGCAATGATCTGACATGACTGAAAATAGGAGGGATATATATACTTGAGAGAGCAATTGCTGGGATGGAAACCAGGTTAGACTGAGTGGAACCAGAGTAGATTATGGCCTAATTCCTACCTCCCAGTCCGCTCTACTGTCTGCTGGACTTCCAAGCCTATGTGGCGTTAATCTGTATCCAACCTCTAGGCAATGGCACCAGTTCTCTCCGCTGGCGTCTGGGTGCAGCTCGTATTTTTATGACTGCACTGACTGTCTGGGCTTACAATGGCAAGAAAACTACGAGTCAGATGATAGCGCTAAATTCAAATCATGTAAAGAAAGCAAGAGTCAGCTCACAAGCCACTAAAATAAAGAACATCAAACCTAGTTTTTAAGAAATACAGCGAGATCTGCTATTTTCTTCATATTTATAATTAATTTCGCAGGGGCAACAACGATAAAAAAAAAATGAATTATGTCCTGTTGAGAAACCACTTTTTAAAAATTTCTACGCATATAAAAACCACCACATTATCACCCCTATCAGGCTTTAGTAAAATGGAACCCCATACATCAACTGAGCTACAAATATTATATATATTGACACCTTCCAGATTGGCGAGATCTAAGGGGTTTGTGTTCATGGGTGTGAAAATGTTTGTCTTGGCCTTAAGGCTCCTGAATGAAACAAAACGAAGGGAATGACTGTAAAACAGCAACAACAATAAGGGAACACAGAAATTATGAAAACTAAACTCTAATCAAACTAAACAAATATTAGAACGCTAAGATTATGCAAAATTAAGAAACCAAACACAGAAATTAATCACGGAAACAAATGTGACAAAACTGAAAGTGCACCTTTATCAATTTATACAAAACAATCTTCTCCTTTATCATACTGCACTTATTATATTGTCTTTCTAAAACACATCTATTGCTTAATTTCCGGATGAATTCAAAACAACTCCCGCTATCGTTTTTTTTTTCTTTCATCTGTAGTCCTTAAAAAAAATATTGGAACCAGTAATAATTGGAACCAGCAGTGTCAACCTTAAAGAAAATCTGAAATCTGTATGCGGTCAGGTGTATTACTGTGCTCCAGACTAATTTGTCACAGTTTTAATAACAGTCGGTGCTTGATGAGTTTGCTTGCGTATCTGCGGTGCCCATCGCTGGAGTCTCTCATCCCTGGTCAAGCGGTAGCTGGGCTGCTTGGCTGCTGTTATCACTGTGATGGCTCTCTACTGCTCAACCATCTGCTGAAAGAAAAGAAAGGGAGATAACCCGTTAGGAATGCAGCATGTCAAAGGGATGTAGTTATCTCATTCCTGGGATGCTGGTTTTATCTCCTGCTGCCCTTATTGTCTGCTATGTCCATTTGATGTAATGGTTTTTCTGATGAGAATGACAGCAAGGCATATGTGCAATAGCCCGCGTTACTACAGATGGATTGTCTGATTCGACCGACATGAGATGATTGGCATTATATTTATGTCATTATCTCTTGCTCGGTCTCTTTCAGCTTTAGCGCTGAAAGATTCCCTCTCAGAGATATTGGAATCTATTTCATTACCCCCCGCTGCTCCAGACTGGCTGGCTCATTTCCTTTCCTGTTATGAAAAAAGGTACATTTAATTACCACTTTCCCCGTAGCACAGGGGAAGCTCCCGCTGCAGGTAAAACACCGTCTTTAGGAGAATTGGGGATTTGCCTTGAAATACAGTATGTGGTTGTTTTCTGCCCTCCAAGTGACTTAAATTACTTCTCTATGATAGTAATTGTAGTAACATGAATCTTGTATGGAGTTTTCCACTCCCTTTGTGTTTTAAGGATGTTTTATGTGACCAGAACACAGTGCAATTGACAATGAGAAAGAAAATGATTCGTGTTTTTTTTAATGAATAAAAATATAAAAAGTGGGATGTGTGTAAAATAATGTGTCAGTAATTTGCATATTTTGCTGCAAGTATAGCTGTCAGTCTTCTTAAAACAGAGAATTTCTGTGGACAGCAATATTTAATGTCTTGCCATAGGTTGTTACTTTAATTTAGGTCCGGACTTTGACTAAGGCTTTCCAATATATGTAAGTGCTTTGGTCTAGACCTGGGATGTCCAAAGTGCAGCCCAATTTAAATACTTTTGTATGGCTTCCGACCTAATGGTACAATTTTGGCACATCAGCAAACGGAGCTGTTGCCGATGGACACTTGTTGCAATTTATTTAGGAATACATTTTCAATTATTAAATGGGAAATGTTATGTACAACCTAAAGTATGTTTCATCAGCTCTTTTCATTTTAATTTTCATAGTGAGAAGGGCTAAAACATGAAGTGACTTTTTACTCAAAAAGAAACTTGTGCGCACCAATTCAGAGCAAAGGTTTTTGTTTTGTTTTTATTGCTGAGAGTAGACTAAAAACATCCTCTAGACCAGGCATGTCCAAAGTGTGGCCCAGGGGCCATTTGTGGCCCCTGTACTGATTCTGGGTGGCCCCCCATCTGCATTTCAAGAAAGATTTGGTCCACCAGCACATGTGTCTGATGGAAATGGAAGATTTTAGTTTTTAATTAGGGCAAAATTATTACAGAAAAATTAAAATCCCACAATTGAAAATGTTAAGTACAACACAAAGTATTCATCTTTTAATAAACACATTTTTGACATTCTATTTCATTTCATAGTAACGTCTGTCCAATTTAATTAACCAAGTGCATTAAAATCTGCTTTGAATTCACTTATTAAAATTTGCTAATTACAGCAAGTGTTTTCAAAAATCAACTGACCCAAATACTGTTCTTAAATTGCTATACCAAAAAGAGTAAAGCTTATTATTGTTAAAGAGTCAAATTAATTTATTCAAAATAATTTGTAAACTGGATGACCATCTTTTAATACAAATGAGCAAAACCCTCTTTTTATTTTTGGATCTACAATGATTTACACATTCATTTACTACAAAAAATCTGACCAATGTATGTCAAATGATCATATTTTGCAGACCAGGTAAAAAATGAAAAACATTTTTGGTTAAAAAAAAAATGGGATCATTTTTTGGCCCTCGAGTTCCTTTGACTTGACAATTTTGGCCCATGTACTAAAAAGTTTGGACATCCCTGCTCTAGACCAACAAATTAGAAAATGCTATTAATGTTTTCCTTTTATTAATCCAAATGCCTGAGCCTCTATGTTTACCCCTACAATAATTTATTAATTTCTACTTTGTTTTATTAAAATATTGCATGTTTAATCTATTGCTGAACAGTTGAAAAGAAAAGAATTCACAATTAAATAATTTTTCGCTGTATGTTTATAAAAAAAGTTGTGCGAACCAACGTAGACCTGTCGCAGGATTCTCTCACCTGAACGGTGGATACCTGCAGCTCCTTCAGAATTACAATTGACTGCTTTCATGATTAATGCTTAGTCAGTTTAAGTGAACAGCTGACTTTGTGGGTTTGCGGTTTTTCCACGATTGCTCCATTTTCAAAAGATGGGTTGAACTGTGCTCTGTAAAAGTTAGGGTATAGTTTTCTAACCTAACCCTGCTTTAAAAGTCTCTCTCCGACGTTCTCCCTGACCTGTCTGCTGTGTTCGTTGGTCTTTGTGATGCTTGTCGCTCTCTGATGTTCTCTAACAAACATCGGTGGCCTTCTCAGAACAGTTGGGTTTATACTGGTTTTAAATTACACACAGGTGTACTCCATCAAGTGATTGTCTTGAACGAGGGTCATTGGTTACACTGGATTTTAATTTGTCAACCCATTTATTAAACCATGCATCATTATCATTACAAATTATTATTAGAAATTATGTACAATAAGTAGGCTACATTGAAAGTAGTGGCTGTAATATTAGCAAATTTGGAAAATCTCAAGAAGTATGTTCTGGAGTTCTCAGAAGCCTTGTTTAGGTTACTGTTATGTACAGAAAATGAAGAGCAATATTTTACAACCAGGAAACGTCCTTCACACCTTGTTATTTGGTCAGAAAATATTTACTCATGATGTAACAGCTTTCCTCACTGCTTCATTCTCTTGCCTTGTTCTGTTGTCTGCAAACACATTTTTTCATATCTGATGCAATTTGTTGCAGTGTTTATATATCTAAAAGGGCTTTTAATGTGCCATAACTGAAAAAAAAAATACGAAGAAGGGAAGAACCCAAATCCATCTACAAACATGGAAAAAACCCAAAAACCTTTAGCTCCAGAACCATGAACATCAAAGTCTAACAACCTCAGGGGGAATATATTAAAGATGGAAGCTGGAGTCAGACAGAATAGCACAGGATTATGATACGCTTATACTTAAAGCATCTATTGATTAATTTATCAATTAAAAGTTTCCTTTCGTTTTATTTGCACATCTGAGACCTGATCACATGCATGCTTCGCTGTATTTCTGCCAAGTCTGTTATATTATTCATCAGCCTTGAGGAAGGATGGGCAGTGACATGTTAAAATAGGACAACAGCAGTTTATCTTGCAAGTGTCTGCCTAAATATTTAATTTTCCCTCTGAGAAGCATAGCAGAACACAAGCTGCTGTTATGTGGAGCTGCGACCCAGAAGACAAACTCAGTGAAAGAAGAGTTTAGGGTCGCGGTTATCACATCTGTCTGTAATTGGTTCAGACATTTTTACATTTTTTTCTTACTCTATGGTTTATGGATAAACATGAATTTCTCTGAGGATCTCTCAAGAAATAATTGAGCTGCCTGTGTGTGTGTGTGTGTTTGATGTGGCTGCCTGAGCACAAGCTTTGATGACCCTGCAATCGCAAGGGCAAAAACAAACATGCAATCCTCGCAGGCTCAATCAAGCTGCAGGGTATCAATTATTCCTCTCTTTTTCATTGAGTTTAGTGCTCTCCTCTGTCTACAGCCCGCTGCAGTCGCCCTGTGAGGCACACTCAAGACACAGAGACTTCAGGTTGCTGTTTCTACCGCATGTCGGTAGAAAAAGCTACTCTTCGCTGTAGCTTTTTAACCTTATATACAATACCGCAAAAACTTTTTCAGGACGATTTCATCGAGTAAGAATAAAGAAGCTAATCAAACCAACCTGGCTCCTATGTTAAAATTGTAATCACTATCCCCTTATTATATCACAAATTATCTGTTATTAATCCCATTTTTGGAAAGGTGAATTAAGCCACACCAGGCCTGATTATCGCAAGACCTGTTGAATCAAGAAACGAGAAGTCACTGGAGTCCCAATACCTTAGAAATGGCTTTATGACCATTTGCAGACTGATATATATCACTAACCTTGGCTTTCTTATCTATTCTCCATTTTCTTTAATTTGGAAAATAATGTTGCTTCTTTGTGATCTCTTAGCAGATGCTCTAAAAAGAGAAAACTTACAGGAATTGCTTCAATTGGAAACAATTAATTGAATTAAGTTGGTACAACTTATTTTATGTAGTTTATAAGATAAACCATTGTAAATAAATTAAGTTAGGTAAACTTAATTCAAATACTTATTACCAATTGAAGCAATTCGTTTAAGTTGTTTCAACAGTCACTTAACAAGGGGGGCAATTAATATTCCAAGTAGGACTGTGTTGCTTTAGATAGTCTTATCCTTTGATACATGAAATTATTTTAAAAAACAGTTTATTCTTAATTTAATTCTTGTCTTATATTTTAACTTGTTTGAGCTGAAACATCTATTTGTGACTGAAAACAACTGAAATCTATAAGATAACATTTACTTTCATAACCCAATTGACAGTTTTAAATCTCTTGATTCAGCTGTGTTTACTATACACGCTGAAAAGGGAAAACTTAATAGGCCATTCCTCAAATGCAGCAGCCTGCAAACATGGAAGCAAGTAAGAGAAATGGATCAGAAATAGAACAGAATACAACTTTATATACCTATCCTGTGGAAGTAAAAATTCAGTGGACTTTCACAGCCGCTGGACCGTTGGGTCGATGGTTGGTCTCAGTGAGGGGCATCGTGTTTGTGTTTTTCCGATTTTATCCACCAGGTGTCATTATTACTTATTGTTCCTTTAATTAATTTTATTTTTATTTGTTATACTTTTTTCTACTACGTGTCAAACTGCCACACCTATAAGAACCTCAGTAACATTTATCTAATCTGCTACTACTGTTGAGGGACTGCTATTTGTAGTCCCTCATCACAAATTAAGGCTTTCCTACAGTGTCCAGGATGTCCAACACTGTTGGAATTCGGCTTTATTGCAGCCAATTTGGAAAACTACATTTCAGTATGAAGCGCAAGCATGAATCTACCGTGCTTTTAGTTATCCGTTGCTTTTATACCACAACCATACTGCCCCTAGTGTCATTTCTGCATTAGGATGTTAAAAATTTAAGATTTCTCCACCATTACCATCAGTATTGGTGACTTACTGTGAAAGACAAAACAACATCAATATTTTAATCAGCTTTTCAGCAGGATGAGAGGATGACACAGGTTTTTTAGCAAAGATTGCAGCTTACCCTCGAGCACCCTGTATGCTCAGATACTCCCTCAGTATCCTAACAACCAACAAACAACCAGCTCATACATGCAACTTGGAGGTGTGTACACTTCTCCCTAGAGCTTGGATCCCTGGTCCTGATTTAACCATTATCAAAACAGTTGGGCAACTGTAGCACCAAGCAGAGCCCATACCCATTCTGGCTGATTTTCAATTTTGTGGTATGATTAGTCTGGTGTTAAAGGGGCTTGAACTCTTTTTAGATGAAATGGGAAGGTTTTTAACCACCAGCATGTAATAACTACACATTTTTTGTTTCCTTCTCCAATGAAATTGTGTGATTGCTGGTTTTGGTCTTCTTTAGCAGTGTCTTTTCTGTTTTTATTTTTAAGATTATTGCACAAAACACCAAAGCATAATAATTGCAAAGGTGAAACATGAACAGATTAGGAATGTTCACATCTGGGTCTGGATTTGGGCAACATTTGTGTAACATGCTAGCTGATGTGCCTTTCTCTGGTATAATTTGTGTGTTTATCTTAAGGATTCCTTAAAAATTAATGGGGAAATTTGCATTAAAATTTTAACAGCAGAGTGCCACGGTCCCTTAGAAGTGATTAACATTTGATGTTGTTTTGGATCTGGATCCAGGAATTTTTTATTCTGCCGTGTCAGAGGTTTTGGCTTCTGGACCTGTTCATACGGTGTGTTTTTGTGGTGCGATGCAAATTTTAGGACACAAGTTATGGAATTCGAACACTTCTGCTAATCTGTTTATTTGGTACTTTCTGTTCGTTTGTTCAAACAAAAAAAGTGAGCGCTTCCTTGATAATGTGAGGATTCTGCCAAAGCTGCAATAAACACTGATATGCAGTTATTCTTTAATCTTGCATCTTCTGGCTTGTTTGCTTGCATCCCGTGTTGTACATACCTCTGATTAGTGTGACCTACAAAACATTAAACCAAGAAGCTAGCCTCCCCTGACAAACTGACTTTCTGATTGTCTGACTGAAGGCCAGTTTAACGGCAGGTCACTGAACTACCGTGCATCTTCACAGGCTTGAATGCGCAGACAACCTGAATAATTTATTTAGCCGATTTTTAGACGATCTTAGCGAATGGCCTTGTGAAATTACCTTGTATTGATTCTGTAAATTGAGAGAAGAAGAAGGAGAGGCAGGGAAAAAGTGGCGCTTCAAAGAGTACAGGGAGATGTGGAGCTCTGTGGATGCACTAGTTTGGGTGTTTGTGTTAAGACTCGATGGTTCTGAAGCATGTGGCTCTGTCTTTTTAAATCATTCGTTTTTTACTCTTACTTCAGCAGTTATCATATTAAAGTGAATAGCTGGATTATGAAGTATAGATTTCAAATGTAAGACAAGAGTCAAACTGATCAGCTAGCATTAGTAAACATTATGGTGGACCAGGGACCCCTGTCAGGTTTGTAAGTAGATTCTGAAGCATTCAGGTTGTATTTGAATTTCAAGTGGTTCCGTATTACGTGTTTGAGGCAGAGTTTGCCATTCAGGGACTCCCAAGCCATGATGGATACTGTTGTAGATGACAAAGCTCATGCATGTTTTACCTAGTTTTTCTGCATATTGTCCATTGTGCATTATTCCTTTGTCTTGTGTAGTTATCATCAAAATGATTGCTGAAGATATCTGGTACTAAAAACTAACAATTCAAGTTCCCACTGTTTCTCTTTATGACTTGCTTCAATATGTCTTAATGTCACCAAACAAACAAACAAGCAAAAAAAACAACCTTGAAAATCAAGAAAACCACAAAATGACGGGGTTAAAATAGGCCTGCCTGGTTGTCCTATGCCTTGTGTGATGTCACTAGAAACAAATGTTTGCAAAGACTTTTTTAGGGGACAGTAGATTCCTTTCTTCGTTAAATAACCGTTACGATAAAACAGGAAAACAAGGAACAAAAACGACCATCTTGTTCTGTAGATGGAAGACTATAACAAATGTATATGATTCTACAAAAAGGTCTGGCTGGTAGCTTTTTAAATGCCCTTGAACCTGCTTTATAAACTTTGAGATTATGAGTTGCAAAGAGTTAATAACTGGTGTAGCACTAAAAATGAAAAAAGGGATTCCTATCAGTGATTTATTCAGTGTGGGAGAAGCATGTCCCAAGCCAATCTATCAGATCTCTTTGTGGGAAATTCAGAGCCTTTCACCAGAGCTCTGGTGTACAGAGGTGGAATATAAGGAGCTTAGCACCCACATTATTCTGGAATAATCACATTATCTATAGACTTCTCGCTCCGACCTGCACCAAACCCCTCTTTCCTCTACACATCTCTCATATCCTAATAAATCCAATTTTGGTTTCAACACCCTGCCCATAACTAAATCAACAAATGCCGTCTAAGGGTACTTCGTGTTTATCCATTTTATGACTCTCCTTGAGGAGGTCACAGATGTTCGGTGAAAAAAAAAGTTTCACACTGAACAATTATCAGTGAATAACTAAGATGCAGAGCTTACTATCATCTCACTCTTAAGCACCAACCACAGATTTTCTATCAGATTCAAGTTAGGACTCAGGCTGGGCCCCTACAAGACATAAATGTATTAATATCCCTGCCAAGGGCATGAATACATTTAGGCTAAACTGTATGAAGGTGTGTTGAGGTTGGGTCTAAATGTGAAAAATTAAACAGGATTTTAGTGAAACATTGAGTCCTTTTATGTTTTTAAAGTATATCTGTGGCTTTTAGCCCCCATTTGTAACCGGGTGTGTTTAATGGCGTCAAAGGTGTGAACTTCACAATGTTCCACTGCCTCAGGCCGTGGTTTGTCACTTTTACTGTGATGTGGAGTTTTCCAAAAAACAAAATCATGTTAGAGGATCAACTGAATGTCAGGGAAGGGAATTTTGATGTCCTATAAGTGCTCCCTGATGGTTAGGTGATTATTAGCCAGATTAATCAAAAAGTAGTTCATTTCTGCACTATTTGAGGCCCAGGTATGTGAGAGCTTTGCCACTTACTTACTGTTCACTTTTACTATAGTATTAACAGATTTATAATGTGGCAGATTTAGATTGTTAAATGTCAAAGCAAAGAATTAAACCCTGCTCTGCTGCCTCACACACACTGTTGCAGTGAGGCAAAAATACACAGAATGTCTAAAACTGGTCTGGACATTTGTACAAGAAGGTGATGACAGGCCCTGCCGACATGTCTCCAAAGAATATCTGGAACGAATCATACTGTGTGGCAAGCACTGGCCTATTTTTTGCTCCAACATGACCACAGGGTCACCCAATGCGTGGAAATCCAGCACGTATCAGAAGCGAGTGCGCCCCTGTGCAATATCACTTAAATGTCAAATGATTCAATACCGAATCAACGCAAAGCTTGTATTCTTTACAGCCAGGTAATGAAAATGGCTTATAGATTTAACATGCTGGCATTTCTGCAATTTAAAAATCTTTGATTTTTTTTCTTGATAATTTGGGTTTTTTTAATGCGATAAATCCCTTTAAGCCTGAGGATATATTCCTGTGGAGTTGCTTTGTCAGTACAGTTGTTATTTCCTGAAAGTTTTTTGTTGCTTGACCTTCAATTGTAAATGAAGGTCAACTCAAGTCTGGTGACATAAATAGCAAATTGAGGGCCATTCTGGAGATTGGGAATCTTGTAAAGGGTTTGTGCTTTGGTATATTCACATGGGTTTGATGGTGACATTTAGAAATGTGATTTAGCAGACACTTTTTTGTGCTAATGGATGTCTGTGTCATCACATTTCCTCTCCTGTGTTTCAGTTTCATGACTTTGCATTTACAACCCTGGCCAAGTTTACGTCAAACATGGAAGCCACCTGAAGCGCATACATTTATTGTTCCCTGTCCTGGCCAAAAATGTCCTTTCAGTGGATTAGAGATGAATGCAAAGTTTAATCTGGCAGTTTTGAACCAGTTAGGTAGGTAGGTTGGTTGGTTGGTTTAAGTACTGAATATTCAGAGTGAGATATGAAAGTTTATTCATTGGTCATTGGCCATGCTGGCCCCACTTTAAGGCCTAATTGTGCCAATACTGCCATGGCAGCGCTCCAAATATTTTTAATATAATGGTGTTGGTGTTTATAAATGAATACAATGTCATTGTTAGGCCTTGTGCACATAGTATTATGCACTTTGCTTCCGGTGGAATAAGACTTCAAAAGGTGGTAAAACGTCAACGCCTCCAAATTGCACATTAACTACATGTTTATATACAGTGTACATATGACTGTGGTGGCATCAGATTTTATCTGTGTTTCTCTGTGAAGTCAGAATGCATGCCAATAGTGGGACACCGACGCGAACAGCTGATGTAGTTGGGGTAGTAAAGTATGAAAACCTTCTCTAAATGGTGCTATCAAAGCAGGGACTGAAAGGCCTAATGATAAAAGATAATTACATATAAAGAATCCACAATGCTCAGCAGATGTTCTGTGCTTTTAGTAAATTAAACTGCTTCCCTCTTGTTTTTGCTCTCACAAGAAACCTGTATAATGTGATAGCTCCCTATAAAGAATCCAGATCATATCGTTGTGTTACCCATTTGGTTATATCCGGTAAAGTTTATTCAACCAGATCCCTGGATCCAAGGAAGCCCAGTGCAACTCATCAGATGATAAAAGTGGCATTTATGCAGCATTTAACTGGCTGGAATCAATATATTTTTTTTTTTTTTTTTTACAAAAACTTATAGTCCCTTTGCAATCTGTTGGATAACATTGTAAGTTTGCAAAAGCAGTAGGGGTGAGTCTGCAGAAACCTTGCAGTAAATATAGATTAGTTCAAGGGGTGGCAATAGCTCAGCAAAATGTACACCTTGTAGGTGTTGAGGCCATAATATTTGAATTAGGGTAAATTTACTCCTGCGCTATAGCTGCAATGGTCCCACTGCTGAAATAAAGGCAATTGTCTCTTGTACTACCACATACACATTATTAATGCTGTGATTTGTTGTGAGCTTGAGTTGATAATGTATGTTAAGACAGGACACAATCATCACTTAGAACAGACTCACACAAGTAGTTTGTCTGCTTTTAGTGAAATGCAGCCATTTATTTATTGGGTGAAATTTACTAGAGACATGGATCTCTTTGAAAGAAAAAGTAGACGGGAACTAACGCATCCCAGAATTATGTGTCTAAATAATGGAGTTATTATTAAAAATTCTTCCCATGTGTGTAATATCACTCCGCCCCTCCACATACACAGCTCACTCCTGAGAGAGAGAGCTTTCTGTTTGGACTACTCTGCCCTTTATCTAACATAGGGCCAAAATAAACTGAACTTTTATATTTAATTAACTTACTAGGTTTGTTTTTGCTAGCGCGTACTCCAGGCGCGGGCTGCCTTACATGAATGCACTTCTAGTTTAGACATTACAGTCAGGCAGTCTTGTAGACAGCTCAGGGGTCCTGTTATGGGGAGATCAGGTAGTGACACAGTGTACTGTAATGCTCCGAATGTCTATTGAGCTGAGTGGCTTCGTTGCTAACCAAAGTCTTTTTGTGTACTCTACACATTTTAACAGATTTTTGAGCACATTGTACCACATGAAATCATTCAGTAAGCACAAGTACGGTAATCATACATAAAGCTCACCATCAATTTTTGAGAAAATTGAAGTATTTTAAGTGTGCCTTACAGTCTGAAAAATATGGCAGTAGTAGTAGTAGTAGTAGTAGTAGTAGCAGTAATATTTACCAATATGTTTCCTCTGACAGGAAGTAATATTAACATTTTGGAACGGCCAAGCCAGAGTCGCGACTTCAATCTGATAGAAAATCTGCAGAGGAAGCTAAAGATTAGGGTGATGGCAAGGATGACCTCCAATATCAAAGACTTGGAGCTCATCACCAAAGATAAATTGTCCAATTACCCGTGGAAATGTGCAAAAAGCTGATCAGCAATTATAAGAAGGGGTTTATTGCCGCAAAGCGAATAAATATGTTTCTGTTGATTATTGGGAAGGGGTATACATAAATTTCAACATGCCCTTTTTCAATACAGTGTATTTTGTTTTCCTTCAAAATGTATACCCCTTTTACATATTTTTTGTCTTTTAAGAGATGTCTGTTTAATCTTCCATCAGAAAAAAAACTACCATACTGTATATCTGCCAGGGATATGAATAATTTATTAAAAATATAATATTTAGTTTTATCATCCCCACAATTTCACAGTTTTCTTCAGTGTTGCATAGTACTTAAATTTTCAAACTTAGTTTTGTATATTTTCTTTTTTCGTGTTGTTTTTAATTTCTTCTTTTTGTTCAAAGTTTTTGTCTTTATGGAAGCATTTAACTGACAGACCTAATACATAAATTCTTCAGCAGTATCTCGTTAAAATGAGAAAGTTATCTGGTAAAAACAAGAAAGTTTCTTCTTATAATGAGATAGTTATCTCCTTTTAACCACGTGATCTTTTCCTGATTTTTATCCATTAGACACTATCCAAGCAGTCATTTTGACTGCTCCATATAAACCTCAGTTAATTCACCTTGTAAGTTTACAATTTACAAAATTTGATTTGCCATTCAATGTTTTATTAAATATAATGACACCAAGAGAGAGTATTTTTAATTTACCAGACGTAATTTAATTATGTATTAAGCTTTCACTTGTTATGATCATCATCATAACCTTGCCAAGTCTTGCCAAACAATGCGAGCGATAAATCTAGAAAATATATATTATTACACATCAACATAATAATAGACACCTTTATCACAGAAACTAAATCTAAACACCAATATTCATATTACTAAACAGCCTAATGTTTAATAACCAGCAATCAACAAGTATGAAATGAATAACAGAAGAAACTGGATGTCAAAAGTCAGTAAAGGGTGATATAAAAGCAAGAACATTTCTATCAGTCTAACTATTTACACTATTTACAATGAGGCTAACAAAACGCAACTAGCGCAGATCACCTATTCGCCTGGCAGAACTCCTGCACATAACTTTGCACATCTGCTGTATGTGTCTAGGTATTAGTGCAGCTTATCTGCACCTGTCATTACCTCCTTTTTCGAGCTTGCTGCACGCTTGAGTCCTGATGGCTTAGATGACCCCCTTGTTCCACCTGACTTGATGGAGGTCTCCCCAAACTCAGCAAGCTCCTCTCTGCAAACGTCCGCTGCGTGATCTTTGTGCCAGTGCACTTCTGGAAGGTCCAGTATGTAAAACCCAGCAGTGAGCTATCTCCATGTACCACAACCCCATTTCATTTTTAATCTGTCGTCTCCCTGGAGGTTCAGCCGGCTGAACAACTGTCCAAAAAACCCCATTTCCCGTTTCCACCACCCAGGAGGACGCTAGGGTCACTTCCCTCTTGACATCAGGTTCGGCGGGTGGTTCACTAAGTCATGATAATAAAATTTAAACAAATAATTCTCATGTGATAATTCAGCATTACAACATTATTATTTAGCAACCTGTTGATATAGCCTACAGACTGTAGCTAGGCCAGCGAAAAGCTCACCTGACATTTCTGTTGTGATGATTGCGGGTGTCTGTCAGAAAACATGAGGTGTCTCCTTTTCCTCGGGATGTCCTACTTTCGCTGCGATCAGACTCATTTTCCCAGGCCGGATCGTACACACATCCACCATTCAATGACTTACTTCGCAATTTCTCTGTTTTGAAATACGTATCCTCTCGCAGATTTCTTCTTAGTAAAGTGGCTCCATCACACTTCATTCCATCAATGAAATCAAATGTCCATGAAATGTGATGTCATGCCATAAAGCTGTATCTCATTTTTTACTGGAAAACTATCTCGCTATAATGAGAAACTTTCTCATTTTTACGAGAAACCCGTCTTGTTATAACAACACACTTTCTCGTTGTAACAACATATAGCTCCATACTATTTTTTATCATGTGACAGTGAAACGCTTCTGTATGTTTGCAATGAATAAACATACAAGTACAAATACAAATTCGTCCACCAAAGCATGACACAGACAAATAACTTTCGGATTTATAGTCCTCCAAGAAAACAGCCCACATTTGCTAGATTTTATGGAGGTAAAGAAAATGAGACCATGTTAAACCGAATTCAAACTATTTTTATCTTAAAGTGTCATAAGTCCTGTACAATAAGTCCCCCCCAAATCTGTTACAGAATACAGTATAACTGTGCATATATTGATATATATTAATTATATTCTTAAAATAGAATAGGATTCAATTACAGCCTTCAGTCTTCTTTGTTAGAACTCAATGAAAGAATTAAACTTCCTGTACATTTTCTAGAAAAGGAAAAAAAAAAAAAAAACGCCATGAGGTTTTCCACCGTAACCCTCTTTGAGCTGAAGTGATGAAATGTGCCTCAGTTCACACACCGTGACTTCCATATAAAAAAATACCCTCAGTTTACCGAAAGTAAGCGATTTTTTTTCTGTGTTTGTACCATCTTCCCTCACTCCCCTATTTATTCTGTGGAAATAAATAATGTGAATGAACAAGAGGCTGGAAAAACAGTGGAAGTGGTCTTTGGGATCTTGGGCACAATGTGGCTGTCACAGGAGTGTTATGAATCTTTAATGTGAGATGTTGCCCCGGCCAAGGGGAGGAAATGTGCTGAAAACATGATTATAGACTCCTTGGGAGGCAGAGATTGTTGGCTGAGAGAGAAAAAGATATCAAGCAAGGCGGTGAGGATAAAATAATTTTGAAGGGCAAAGGAGGCAAATAGGGAAAAAAAAAATTTTAAGCTTAAACTGCTTGAAGGGAAGCCATTTGTTCTGCAGGTTGGGTGGGCGACCATGTTTACTGACTGAGCTATCCGTACAAAGCCGTGTACATACAAAGTGCAGAGATGCCATGGATGCAGCATCCTGTGCTGTGAAGGTTTCGGTCCACAGAACTTGGTTTGACAGCACCGTTTTTTTTCTGAGGGACAGAAATAAAGCAGGGCAGCAGTCTTGGGTCAAAGATGTCAGACAGAGTCAAGGCCCTGCCTTCTGTTTAGAGACACTAAAGCCGAAAGAGTAGCCTTACATCTATCACCGAGTGGCAGCGTGACTTAACTTTTACTGCACAAAGCCGCAGACCGTCACTCATCCCACAAAGTGATTGCTTTATCTCACCGTTTGTCCCCTTTGTCAGCCGTGATTAAGGTTGATATAAATCAATCTGCGTGGGCGTGTGCCTGAAGAGATTCCCATTTAGCCAAGGTGCACCATTTACGCATGCACTGCTGCTACACAGAAATTGAAATTAGCCGGGCTGGAGCCAGGGGAATGCGGCAGTGGAGGAGACTAATTTGTTTCATTCAACATTTTCCCCAAAATATAAACAGAACATTATATCCAGCTTCAATGTTATTGTGATAATTCTTCAAGGATGGCTGAGAGATCTGTGTTCGTCATCTAAAGTCCTTGCACTCAGTCATCTTTTTAATCTTTCACTGCTGTCTTCAGTAATGGGTTTTGCAGGACGGGAATTAATGTCCACCATGACCAGCATGTTTTTTATTGCCTTGTTGCAGCACTGCTGTGTGGGACATCCTTGTATCACTCATTTCTGTCAGATTGTGGTGTTATCGTGGTCTCTTATGGTTGACACAAGTCGGTCCAAGTCGACAACAAACACACCGTTCTAAATGTGTTTTGTTTACTGACTTCAAAATGTATGTAATCATCTCAAGACATGAGCTGCTAAGAGATCCTAATGGCAAAATAATAGCCTTTCCCTGTCAAAATCCCAGGGTTTTGAATGCTATACAATTAAGGGCCTGATACATTTTTCTTTTTTTCAGAAGTAAATCATGAATAATTCAACTGAAAAACTAACAAATCTGCTAGGAGTTAAAAAAATATATAGGAGCCATATTAGCAGCTTGTAATTACATTTTATTATTCAGTCTCTTTTGGAAGGAGTCTATTAGAGTTCCGCATCTTGACTTAGTTAGATTTGCCACTCTAGCCCAAATCATAGGACCTTTCTGATTTATGATTTTTATTGTTCATAACTTTATCCACCATGACACAACGACACAAACCCGAGCTCCGCCTGAAGAAAACAAACCCTAGATTAGAATGTTGCCACCACATTGTTTTACTGTATATCTATATTTATATAGATATAGATATAGATATCTGCTCTTCAACACATTGGTATGAATAAACCTCCTTATTGTCTCAAACTTGACAGAAAAACGAGTTTAAATCACAGGAAAAGTATGTCACAAAGGTTTAGTGGCTTGAACCTAAAAATCATTAAACAGCACATTACAAGTCATCACTTTATTATGAAAAGGGGGATTGGGCAATTTCCCCTTTTTTTTGTTCAGGTTCTTTGTTTGGTGTGTGTGTGTGTTCTTGTACTTGCAGCTGGGCGAGAAGATTTTTTGCTCATTTTACTAGTAAAGTGAGGACTTTGATGTAAAGTGAAGACTGTTTTCTGGCTAGGGGTTAGGTTTAGGACTGAGGAGTCAATTAGGTTTAGGTTAGAGTTATGATTAGGTATATACTGGTAAAGGCGAAGAGTTAGACTCAGGGTAGTGCCATAGAAGGGCTTGAAAATGTCTATGGAGGTATTGGCACAGTCCTTGCTTTTTATCTTAAACGAGGATGTGTGTGTGTGTGTGTGTGTGTGTGTGTGTGTGTGTGTGTGTGTGGCACAAATTTAATTTAAAAAAAAATTAGGATAGTATTCCCAGTTCTGTACTTGACATACATTTCAAATGACAGCGGGAACAACTAGTCCATCAAAGTGCTTTATTTATGAATCATTTTTTCCCTGCTTTGGCTGTCTCAACAAACAAGACATCAGCTCTAAATTAATCACCCCCTCTTTGCTTGTCACTTAAACACTTTTAAGACTTCTCTCCTCCTCTGTGTCTCCCCTCTTTTTTTCTGCTACAGCTTTGATATCAGCAGGCTGCTGCACCAACAACTGCAGAAATGTCAAGCTGTGGGACAGGTAAACCTCTCTGCACATTATTATGCCTTTTCTCCATAAACCTCCTTTGTGTTAATTAGAGACTCTGAGAGAAGACAAACAGTCAGTGAAGGGCATTGTCAGTTTTTACCACAAGGGTCCATGATCTTGTAATTAGCTCCCATTATTCTGTTTCAACAACCAGTGTGCCTCTCTTAACGGCTGTCTTGAAACCTATTCACATTTTCGTTAGGTTGGGGGTTTCAATCTGGCAGGGCTTACATACAGTAACAAAATATGCCTTGGTGAGATTGGCCTGAAATGCGGCAGTATTTGCTCCTAGTTTATTATAACAATCAAATAAACATCAGACAAACAGTCTGGTCCCGATTGAACGCAGTCATTTTGAGCGTTTCTCCACCGCACGTGTTCCTGTGCTCGCTCTGGTGGAATCAGATGTAGAAGAGAAATGCGGCAGTATTTGCTCCTAGTTTATTATAACAATCAAATAAACATCAGACAAACAGTCTGGTCCCGATTGAATGCAGTCATTTTGAGCGTTTCTCCACCGCACGTGTTCCTGTGCTCGCTCTGGTGGAATCAGTGGGTCTATATTGGGGCTATAGAGTTAGAGGTGACCCTATCCTGTCTCTATATGCCATTCTACATCTTCAATCAGGCCTCAGTGGGAGGCCGATATGGCTCTGTTAATATTTAATGAATGCGAGACACGGCGCACCTGCCTATAGTGAGCAGTGGGCATTCCTTGCTGCTCCTGTTGCAAAACGCTGTGTACCACCACAGTGTAAGGGTAACCTTCCCTTTCATGTTGCGTCCTTCACAGTTATCAGATGTAGAAGAGAAGAAAATGTAGTCTGCTGATGATTTGCAGGCTCTGAGAAAATTAAGAAGAAAGTTTTAACGCTGCAGACCTGCCCTCGTCATCCTTTGGCTTTCTGCTGCAGCGCAGAACAGATGCAAGCAGCCTCACAACATTCAGGAGCACAGAAAGGCTGTAACGCTTAGGTTCTATCCTACAAATGCTGCCACTATTATTACTTCTAATGGTATTTTTAAAATGCCATTGGAAGTGTGCAAGTAGGGCCACAACTAGATGTGTTGTTAGGATCCCGAAACATTGGGGCCTTCATCCAAGTAGTTACGACAGCAACATCATATTAGTTAATTTACCATCAAAAATAATTTAGGACATGACATGCTTAGGCTGGGTTTTCAATAAATGTAAATTATGCTGAAATTTATAAAATCATTTTACTTGGTGGTTTTTATTGTGCTTACCTGAGTTTCTACTCCTTTTCTTCAGGTTATATTATGTATAATACATTATGAAGTAATCAAGTCTAAGTTTTTTTCTTCTTTTGGTCTTTGTCAATTTTTTTGATTCGTAAAACACAATTATCAATATAATTTATGCCTCTAAATGTGGCATAAATGAACCTCATCTCTAGTCATTCATTCACTTACTTTTTTCCTTCCTGTTAGTTGTTCAGACACCTAGTAAATGCACATTGTTAATACAAAAGATGATAAACCCGAAGCATGATGATTTCAGGATTTGCAGGAATTGTATTCTCTTGATTCCATTTCAGTTTTGTCCCCACTCTTTTTTTGTTCACAATTCAATCCCATTCAACATTTATACATGTTCATTCAGGGGACACGTAACATGCTACAGTGGACAATAATCTGCATTGTGTGGTTGACTTTCCAGCAATCCCTTATACCAAGCATTCATGTAGTGACAGTGGAGAGGAAAACCCCCTTTTAACAGAAAGAAACCTCCAGCAGAACCAGAAAAAGACTCAATGCGAATGGCCATCTGCCACGTCTGACTGGGGGTTTAAAAGGACAGAGCAGAAAGAGAACAAAAAGAGCAGGGACGTGCAGAGACCGTTGGAGGGGCAGGTGCTCAAAGTTAAAAGAGGGCACATGGGGCACGAATTTAAAACATGATACAGAAACATACCTTGCTATACAACCGGTTGAAATGTACCAACCCATACTATAAAGAATGTAACATGGAATCAAGGGCGTAGGTTTGATTTGAACTTTAACCCTAGGGACACTATTGGCCCAAAGCTTCATTGGTCCTACGCAATATGCATGCTCCTATTTCTTTATGCTTGACTTGAGCTTCAGGACGCGTTTCTTCTGTCTAAAGAGAAAAGCAGTATTTCTTGCTAGATTTATACAAATTTTATAAGCACGACACACACTAGATGCTTTTTGTTAATCTGGTGGCCTAGTGGTTAGAGCATTGAGCTTGGTTCCCAAAGGTTCTGAGTTCAACTCCCACAGACTACCACTCTGGGTCCCTGAGCAAGACCCTTAACCCCCCATTGCTCCCCTGGCGCCGCACAGTGGCAGCCCACTGCTCCCCGAGGGGATGGGTAAAAATGCAGAAGTGAATTTCTCCATTGTGAGATCAGTAAAGTTAAATTATTATTATAAATTATAAAGCAGCACCCGATCTGATGAATGTTGAATTGGGACTTTTTTCCCACTTTGAAAAAGTTTGCATTTGAACTTACCAGCAACAGAGCCATATGGTAAAAACGTGCCAATTAAACCAAATATATTCAAAATATGTCTGTTGTCTAGATATATCCTGTATTTTCTTTAGAAGATATAGAAATGTGCAGAGATAAACCCCATCCTTATTTTTTTATCTAAGATACTCTGTCTGCATCATAAAACACAGCAAAATTGTACATTCAAGGGACTGCAAATAACTTTCTTGTATTTACTCTGCACTGGAAGTAGAAGTGTCACTGACACTAACAGCATTACAAATATTAAATTCAAAATTCAACAAATGTACAACTGGGCTGTGTAGCCCATTTCATGTAATTTATCTTAACATTCCAAACACATTTCTTACATCATACCTCTGAGGTGTAGATAACAGCTTCTCCTTACCTACATCCTCTCAGACAACTAATTATTTCCCTAACAATAGTGAGCTGTCAATGTTTAAATGTGCAGTAAACCTTTATACATAAGCAGCATGGAGGACCCAATACTGTACTTTGAGTAAGATTGGTGACACCAAAGCTGAATTGTTACATGAGTGGTTGTCCATTTCATCATTCAAATTAGAACATATTAATATACTATTGGTATATACTAGTATGGCTATTAAGGAACAGCAGATGAAACTTTAAGATATGTAAAGGCCTATATTAAATTAATTTTACGACCATATCAACAGATTAAATAATTTTTACTTTTTTGATGTACCAATTTACCCTCGTAATGATGTAATATTTTATGTGCTAAGTCCCTGATGATGAGAATGTCTAACTCCGCCCCTGGTTTGCACTAATTTACTAATGGACAGTGTGGAAACCTTTGTACAACAAAAACAATGTAAATGGTGTTCCTCAGTTGTATTTGTCGGAATTCTAATTCTAAAAGTAGAAATAGTGAAACAAATAGCACTATCATTTTGTGGAATCCTAATTGTGCTATTATAAATAAGCAAAAGTCTAAACAAAATATAGCAGTTGTTTATGTGGCATCTAGTGTTCTTATACTGTATATCATGTAAAAGAAATATCACCTGCTATTTATACCTGAACTGCATCAAAGGGTCAACAAAAAATTAAGCAATAATAACAACGAAATATTGGTAAAAGGGAAACCCTCACCTTTTCTTTTTTCAGGCAGCTGTGGCTAAGAATCTGAATTTTTAATATCCTACAGTCTTTGTTTTTCCATCTTTCCAGCAGTCTTCAGAACTCCTGCCTGGCACAGAATATTTAGTTTTATAAAACAGATTAGGTTTCTGTTGATAAATGCATTATACTTCAGAATTAGATGCTATTTTGAGATGCTAACGTTGGTTACTTACATTTCTCAAGTTCCACAAATCAAAACTCTCTCTCCTGCTTCTTTAAAGAACTGCACTCAGCGGCTTTCACCTATTTTAGTGCTGATAATATTTTGTTTCTTAACTGGGACTAGTTTCGTAGTCTAGTATTAATTGTGGTAGCCGCAGTATCCCACTATGAATCGAAACTCGAACGCGCTCCTAGCAAGCACGCACATGCACACACTAGAAAACAGCCAATCAGAAAGAGGGGAGGCGGGATTTAAAGCAGTATAACCAATGACAGTGGAGTTAAACAGCACAGAGCACAGTCACGTGTGCTGCAGATTTAAAGGGGCAGGACAGACCGGGGAGAGCGGCAGTAGCCGCGAGGCAGCGGAGCTGCGAGCTGCGAGAGGAAAAGATCTACCGTGGCACGGTAGATCTAAATTATTATTGCCTTTGGACATGCACACACACACAAACAAACACGCACACATAAAAAAAAAAAAAAAAAAAAAAAAAAAACACTGACAAAAGGGCACTTTGGGCATCAAGGGGCAAAGGGGCAGGTGCTCAAGCACCCTCCGCCCCCCCCCCCCCCATCTGCACGTCCCCGAAAAAGAGCCCAGAAGCACTGATCCAGGAGGACTTTCTATGCAAGTGAAAAGTAAGTAATGGCAGACTAGCTCCATGGATGGCTTTATCTGGGAAAGAAACACATTTAAGTAGATAAGCTCTAAGCCAGTTTTCAGTTCAAGACGATGAAAGAGAGCACCTGCAGTTTGATTTGGTAAATCTCAGCCAATAGCTGTCTGCAACAGAAACAGGACTAAACACTGAATGACAGGGCCAGGCTATGGGAGAACATGACATTTTCAGTTTATTTAGCACCAATTCACCAAATAATGTTATCTCAAAGCTTCTTTGCAAGTCAGGCCCAGACATATGAACTGGAGCAGGAATGAAGTACTAGGACTGGAAAGAAATATTAAAAAGCAGACAAAGGCCATATAACAGCTGCTAATTAACAATATTTTAAAAGACAGCAAGTAAGTGTATGACTGCTTAGAAGCAAAGAACGTAAACAAACATACAGTAGAGTGGAATATCTGAATATACATTTCATTCACTCTAAATTTTATTTTACTAGTTTGTATCTTGATTTTGCATTTAGAAACCTGTAAACCTGAGTAATTAACCTGTTATTATAACATCGCTAGCAGCATTGTATGGTGAAATAATAATGAAACCACTAATAATGAGGACAATGAACACAGTTTCTGTGGGTAAGAGTGTTTTTTTATATATAATTTGTATAAAGGACAAGTGATTACGGTTGCGACTTAAAGAAAAACATCACAGCGTGTTCTCCATTCCAGAGGACTCTGCAATGGGAGTCCTCTAGAATAAAACCCAAAGCAAAGAGGAGAAATGTCCTGCTACTAACCGCGCTGTCAGAAACCACTTCACTATCGCTGGGCTTGCAATTAAAAAGATATCAGTTCATTGACTCTTACTTGTGCATGTGCATCAAAATGGCAGGAAAATAGTCCTCTAACATTGGAGCTGTACAGAATTCTGTTGCGTGACATTGCTTTGTTTGGGTGATGCTGCACAGCGAAGCATTGCACTTCCTCAGACTTTCAAGAGGGAGGGGGGGCGCAGTGCACCCAAACTGAAACTTCATCCCATCTATATGGACATTTTCAGGGGTGGACAAGTAAAGGAGTGTTCCCTTTTCTAGCCTTTCCAGGTGATCTATTGAATTCCAACAGGATCACTGATCTCAACTTATATATGTGTACAATTTCACAAATCAGGTGCAGGTACTATTAGCTTTTATGTGTAGGTTGACTTGCAGAAGAGCTCTAGTGCACAACTCTGTCCAATAAGCTCTAGGTGGCATAAATACTAAAGGAGAAGATTGTGATGACTTATTGGATTAAATTGAGGACTCAGAGCTGCTCACTAAGGCCGCAGCAATGGCCCGTTTGTCCTGCTTTTGTCCTGTTTTTTCTCTGTTGCAGATTTAATGATAGCTTAATTACAGCTTAATTACAACTGAATAGCTCAGTTTCATGCTGTGATGGCTTTTTATACCAAAACATGTCAAATGTCGTCAGTGATTATGGTCTGTTGGTGAATTAGGGTGAAATAACATACGATTAACACTTCATTTTAATGCTTCCATTGAGCATTAATGAGCACATACACAATCAGCCCATAACTAATGACTTACAAGCATCAATTGAATTACTAATTGCATTCTTCAGCAGCTCCATTTATGATTAACAGAGAACAGTTTTCCTCCATTTTCCAAAGTCTCTTCTGACTTGTTGCAGTTAAATAAATAATTCAGATCTTGGCATTATATGTGTTAGTATTTTACAACTGAGGATGAAAAAGGAAGCATATGCAAAACTGCACAACAAAATTGAGATTTTTTTGTGTGAAAAATAGCTAAAGCTATAATGATAATAATAATAATAATAATAAAAATCAGTAATAATCAACTTTATTGTCATTGCAACATACATTCCAGTGAAATTTGTTCTCTGCATTTAACCCATCCCCTTGGGGAGCAGTGGGCTGTCACTGTGCGGCGCCCGGGGAACAATCTGGGGTTAAGGGTCTTGCTCAAGGACCCAGAGTGGCAGTCTGTAGGAGTTGAACCCAGAACCTCCGGGACACAAGTACATTGCATGCATATGCTCTGATTCAAACCACTCTATTGTAGCTCTGGCTGTATGTATAAGGTCGTAGACCTCCTGACTGGTGAATCTCTGTCTCATAGTCTCCAGTCGTTTCCAGCTTCAAACAAGTTATTTTTAAATTATTGTTTTATTTCTAATAGTCTTTATTTGGCACCATCCATCTTCCCATCCCATCTGACCAACCTCTGTTTCTCTGCTGATGATTTGCTTTCTTACAGCATGATGCTACCGTCACCATGTTTCCTTGTGGGGATGGAACATGGTGATGTGTAGTGTTACATTTTTCCAGTTTGAGGTGTATTTCAGTCCTGAAATTCAGTTTTCTCTTTTCTTTCTCTTCTAACCAGAAAACGTTCTTTCAATTGTTTGTTGTGTCTCCTACATGACTTGATGCAACGTGCATGTGGGACTTCTGGTAGCTTTTCTCCAACAAGGCTTTCTTCTTGCTGCAGATTCTTCCTAACCTGGCCAGCCAGATTGATAATAGGTAGCATTGTAGTTCTATATATTATCAATCTGGGACTGCTACATTTGAATCCGTTTGGGGAAAGGAGGGAATTTCAGCAGAACTCTCTGAGCTGTTTGGGCGAAGCGACTCCTAGTGCCCGCCTACCAAAGGTTGGTTTTAGCCAATCACGTTATCAAATTAAAACGTGCGCAGTATGCGTTATGAGAAACAACAAGAAGGTAAGCTAGTCAAGGCAGTTCTCGCTGTTCTACTATCAAAGAAGAATTTGTGGATTCTTAGAAAACAGAAGTGATAGGAGCAGCTATGCGTGCGTCCTCCTGCGCTGCCATGTTTATTTTGGTTCAGCTGTGGGCTCAGCAGCTCTTGCTTTCGTCGCACCGGTATGTCCCGCCTTAAACCTCAATACTGCAACGTGATTGGCCCGAACCATTTTTGGTTCAGTCACAAACGGTTGAAGCCGGAACTGTACAAGATGGATTCCCGTGTGTTTGTGAACGCACAAATACTGCAAATACTACTGAGTTCAGCTTACAGGCAAGGTTAGATTCTTCCACCTGAGCTGTGAATGTCTGTATCTGTCCGTGGTTTCCGTTGGCCTGTTTGCTGTTTTTCTGATGAGTCCTCTACCTGCCCACCCTCTCAGCTGACACGGGTGACCATGTTGTGGAAAGACTGCGGTTGTGCCATAATCCTTCCATTTCCAGATGACAAATGAAACAGTGGCAATGTGCGAGGAAAACCTACTGTGTTCATTGGTCTTCATGTTGCTGGTTGTTCACTGCTGTCCTCTCACAAACCTCTAAAGCCTTCAGGGAGCAACGGAAATTAAATTGAGATTAAATTACACACAGATGGACTCTATTTTAATGTGAAGGCAGTTGGTACCACTGGATTTTATTTTGAAGCACCAGAGTGAAGGGGGATGAATATAAAAATGTCAACCTTTGAGATTTTTGTTAATTTTTTTTTAATTATTTGCTTTGTTGTGTTGGTCTTTTAATATTTAAAATAGCAATGAAATACATGAAGGTTTGTGGTTTTAATATAAAAAAAGCAAAAGGTTCAATGGGTATGGGTACTTTTGCCAAATACAGTACTTCTGTCAGGTGTTGTTGCATGCCTTTGAATTTATTAGGTCAACTGAGAAACAAACACTTTTCTTCTTCTTCTCTTTTCTTGTCCAGCTTTGACGCCTCCTCTTGACAACTTGACCACCCACGCCTCTCCAAAGAAAGAGGGGTGGTAGTGGGGCAGCCCTCCCGTGACTCTGGGCTTGACAGACTTCAGGGCCTCTGGAAGTCACCCTCCATGGCTCCGGACCGTCTGTAGCCCCAGACCCCTTCCATGTGCACAGCCCTTGAAACAGCCTGCCTCCGTGTTTTCATTTCTACATATCAAGAGTTTGAGCAGATGTGGAATGGGAGTTTTCTTTTTTGTTTGTTTTGATGAGAATGCTAATGACGATTTGGAAGACTCATGAGGACTGCCATGGTTAAATGGATCAGAGTGGATATCTCTCAGTGCCAGCTGCGTTATCGCTAACTCCTGGAGAGAAGACAGGGAGGCCGAATGGGGATTGGTGATGAGATTGGGGACATCGCGCTGTTTGTGCTGCTACCCTCTGTTTACAAATGTAGACCATGATTGGAGAAGCACAGAAAACTTTCAATGCATTGTTGTTTAAGTCACTTCTTTTCCCTCACTCTTTCCTCTTTCGCTTTCCTCCGCTCTCTCCGGGCCTCTACCTAATCTTTAGCAATTTATTACCTTCAACATGTGTAACGAGACCGCAGTAATCTAATGTTCTGAATCCAAATCCAGACGATCACATGGCCGTCATCGTTCCTCGTAAAAGCATCACCACTCTGGCCATTTGAGGTACATGTAAAAACACATTTTTTCTCAAAGATAATCTAGCAAAGAAAAAAAAACAACAACTTCCTGTGTCTTAAACCAAGATGGTCAACATTACTAGCTGCTGACAGATGTTCTAGTTTAACAAAATGCAATGATCAGGTGTATTTTTTCTTTTTTGTATTATCTTATGCTCCCTTAAAGCGCCTATATTGAAGGTGGGTAGGAGGTGATACGTTGTCCATAATTGTTTTTTTGTTTGTTTGTTTGTTTTTTACAAGGAAGTGACGTCCAAGTAAAAAAGTAGAATATTGGATTAGTTTTCTATATATCTCTATATACAAATATATTATGATTATTATTTTTGACTTACTGGTATTAGAACTATTAT
Source organism: Fundulus diaphanus (assembly GCA_037039145.1). Taxonomy (NCBI): domain Eukaryota; kingdom Metazoa; phylum Chordata; class Actinopteri; order Cyprinodontiformes; family Fundulidae; genus Fundulus; species Fundulus diaphanus. The sequence continues at coordinate 26,184,093 of CM073123.1, read as the reverse complement.
ATGAAAATGCATATGGTATATCAAATAATAAACAGAAGTGTTTAATCTAAAAGTGGATTGTGTGTTTGTGTTTTTTTTTCAGTGTGCTTACATTTTCTATAATTTGACTATCTTAGGAAGGCTGTTTTATAACTGATGGATATGAACTAAGCTTGGCTCACTGTAGCAACATTAAACATTGTTTTCTTTTAGAGTGGGCAGTAATCTGACTTTTAGGACAAACCCGAAAAAAATGTTTCCAATTCCCCCTTTCAGGGCAGAATCCATGTGCCTCCTGCATATTTGGGCCTCGAGGTCAGACTGTTACATACGTACAGTATGTTGCACACTTGAGATTCAAAAAGAAATAAACTGGTGACCGTTTTCAGCTTGAACGGCTTAGACCGATGAATGGTCGGTCAGGAACTCAATAATCAGATCTTTAGAGCTTATAACCTCTGTCTGTTTGGGAAAATGTTGGATTTATAAATGCTGGTGGCATTTTGGAAATTTCACAGTAAAGATAAGGAGCTACATTATCTAGGGTAGATGCAGGGAGGCTGCTTTTTTAGAAGTGGTAAATAGTTTTAACAATACTAATCATTAGTGTGCTAAATACAGTTGAAAATATCAACTCAGTAATATATTAGTTTCAATTTCAAAAAAAGCATAATTTATTTTAAATAATCAATTGTTACAATAATTACAGATAAATTAATTTAAATGGTGGTTGGCTGAAATGGGCATCAAAGATTTATGAAAAATAATCTATAAATCTTTATGTCTCTGTCTATGAGCGATTCAATAACCCCTTTTCAAAGTTAACTATAAAAACTGAAGTTTCCTGGCTCAGCCATCAATACTGAAAGCTTATTCTGAATTGTGCCTACTTCGGTTGTACCTAGAACTTGATGCACAAAAATAATATAGCAAAAGGGAGGAAAGAAGAAAAATGTTGGACTTTTGGTCCTTTTCCATGTCAAACATTTGCAATTTTCTATGCAACATTTTGAATTCAAAGTGAGCTGTAAGGCACAGGATGTTTTGGGCTGACAATGCGTCAGGTACCTTTCTCTGGTTATGTTTCATATCTGCTTTGACAACTGATGGTTTAAAGTCATTGTCAATAATCCCCTCATAGTTCAACTAAAGGTATTTATGTGACCCTAATAATATCTACCACAGAAGCTTACACAAAGTTAAGTTTCAGAATCTTCAGAACACCACACAAAGCAGAAGTATAAATAAAACCATATTTCAGATTTAAAAACTTGCAAAGGGACATTTCAAAGTTTAGAACTTGATCATCTTGTAAATAAAGTACAATAAAGCCCAAAATGATGTATCATGATGGCAGATGGTGGTGTAATGTAATCTTTTATTTCTAGCTCAGCTAGCATCCTGTCCTGAATCTGATGAAGGGAGCTGAAGATCAGGGCGATGGCATGAAGGCCTTCAATCCTCAAAGACTTGGAGCCCTTAACAGGAATCATGAAAATACCAGCAGAAACACACAAAAAGCCTGGCCAGCAATTATGTATTGCTGTAATGCAAAATAAATAAAAATAAATCATTGATAATTAAAAGGGTAAACATACATTTTGACATGACATTTTGGATAATATGAAAATAAATCTGATAGTCTTTTAAGATTAGTTTTTATCGTCCAGTCCAAAGATATTACACTTCAAAGAATATACTGATAGAAAGGCTTAACAGGTCTTTGCTTTCTCTACATTCATCTAATGTCAATAAATCCTGACACATTTGCAGCGTTAGGAAGGATTTACAACTCAAACGTGGAGTATTTTTGCTTACGGATTTGTCACAGTCAAATTCTTTATAACAGAAAAAGGTTGCTGTTCAGCCTGCCATGAAGCAATCTTATGCAAGCATATGCGTCATCGTTTAGCAGATCGTAATCCATGTATGGTTTTGCAGGATTCAGACCTCAAAGATATCAGTTTGTCTGCCATCTACAAAAATTAGCCTCCCATGTGTATTTAAACCAAAACTCTTGATATGGGTAAAAACCACAAAGACACAAATGGGAGAGCTTATGTTTAAACAGAAGCAACAAAAGAAAATAAAATGTCAACTATCACCTGAGTGTAATTCAGTGCTCCTGTGCTATTTAAACAGTTAATCAGTTGGGACGAGGACACAAGCTCAGTCTTTCAAAAAGATAAATTAGGTGGCATTATGTGAGATGACCTTGCTTTATGCAGGGGCGTGTCCTGACTGGATGGAAACCCCCATCACATGATAAAGAAAATATGTAACACATATTACACATGTTATATGTGTATTACTTTTCACCCCAGCGTCATAGCAAACAAATATGGATCTTGCCTATTTTTTCCAGAAGCAGTGTTAAAACTTCAGCAGTTTGATCTACAGCAGCTTGCCTGCATGATTGGTCCGCATGCAAAAGCCTTCGTTCCCCAAGTTCATCAATCATGCTCACTTACTGCTGCCTTATGCCCCCCTCCACTCCCCACCCCCAACAGGAGCCATGGCGTTGAGATAATCAGTCTTATTCACATGCACAGTGTACCGGCATTAGGTTGACCAACAAAATGGGTTCGTTTTTATATTTTTATCGGCTTTATTGCCAGTGATGCACAGTGTAACGTTCAAACCGCTCCCCAAGAGGTAGAAATAGAGCGATCGAATCGTTGTTCACCTTCTCCAGAGTATGCCGAAATATCCCCATACTAGCGGTTTGTTTGAGACATCAAGGCAATAAAAAAAAACCGATGTGCATATGATTTTTTTTATTGTTCCACGTAAAAAAAAAAAAACATTTAATGAGGAGCTGCACTGTGCTAGATCTTAGGTGACGCATCTTGGCTCTGCTGTCGCATGTTGGGCCCCTGTGGATGCCCTGCTGCACCAACTGGGGGGCCAGTAGTGGCTAATAGCATAGAGTTATCTCTTTATGTGTAAAACGGTAACACTGAGACCTGACTGTGTGCTCATAGCCTTGCAGATGCAGCCTGAGTGGTACACAGATGCACTGTAACACAAATGTTTAGTATCCGTTTTGAACGTAATATGAGCTTATGCATTTTTGTTATCAGTTTAATGTGCTTGTTGTTGTTTTTTAACCTTGTGGTATTTCTTTCTGTGATCATTTGTGCATATATAAAGTAAGCAGGATAGAAATAAAGGGACACAACATGCACAGTCATTTAGGTAGTGTGTGCATTTCCCCCAGTGATGCAGCAGCATGAAAAGCAGGGCACGCCTCTGCCTGTTTGTCCAGGAAGACAGAGCGCGAGTGGTTATATTGATTTGTGTACATCTGAGCATGCTGTGCTGCTTCATGGTATAACGCTGCATCCTGATGTGTTTGTTTATGTGCACGTGTGGGTGAAAGCATGCAAGCACCCTGCGCTGCTCTGCTGCAATGCAGCACATTTTTTGCCCATCCCGAGGTCGCCGCCGTCCTCTTCTGGGGCACTCTTCCAAGGTCGCAGTGGGTCAATCCTCCCCATCTGCATACCCAGAAGCTGCGAGGCTAAATCTGCAAACACCAAATCTGTCAGCTGGTAAAGCAGAGACGCCAGCGAGGGCCACAGCGGAGCGTTACCATACTGCAGCTGCATGATAACAGTAATCCACCAGCCAGCAGACATGACATTCAGCTCTGATCTACTGGGAAAACAAGTTGATCAACACAAGATGAACCACAGCAACTCCGGCAAATAAATGTCATGATCCTTTTTTTGAGTAGAGGTTCATATTTTGTTACCTCTGTATGCCACTGTATTCACACGTTTTAGTTATTTATTCTGTGTATTGTGTTATGGTCTTAGTGTCCAATATTTCCTGTCTATGTTTAATGTTTGTCTCCAGTCAGCTACCCTCAGTTGTCCCAGTTAAGTTCCTCATAACTTAATCGCTCACCTGTTCCTTGTTCCAGCGATCACCTTCTCCAGTAATGATCTGCCTGCTTTCTCCTCGGTCGGTCAGTGTTGGATCCTCCTGCCATCACGGTGGCGTGCACTGTGTGCGCTTTGTACAGTTTGTGTGGTTGTAAAGCTCTGTGTCATTTGGGAGCCAGCCTGTTCTCAAGTATGTCAGATGAACGGTGATTTTGAGTGCATTTGACTTGCATAATCAGTTTCTGCTGTTGTACCTGCGCTATAATGCTGTTACAGTGTTCACCAGCCAGTAACATGTTCTGCTTTAATGAGAGAATTTTGTTTTTGGTGCTCACTGCCATGCTGGTCACAGCCGCCATTATGTGCCAGTGTATTCTGGCATAGCTGTAAAATTGGCTTTCGGCCATCATGCGTTGTTATTTACTTTTGTGAGCATTTGTAATGCGTTTGTGTGTTATATTTATGTTAATTTAAACTTATTAGTACTGTATTTCTTTCATAAAGGAACGTTTTATGTTTTATGTACTTTCTATTTAAATAGTCAAGTGAGAATGCTATACAGCATTCTCACTTATTGTTTTCCTGTTTTTCTTTATTTTTATTATTCCGTACGTTTTTCGACGCCTTTCTTGTTCCGCATTTTTCAACCGATTTCAACCATTCTGGTATCAAAACGTTCAGCTCCTTCAGGACATTACTGCTATGACTTTTGGTAATTATAACATTTATAATATTTATAATATTTAAAATATTCAACTTTTTGTGAGTTTTTTCTCTCATTGAAAATGAATGGAGAATCCTTCAAATTCTTCAAATTTTTCAGCTTTTTGACAGCTTACTGCTTCAGCCTACTTTCAGCTAGAAACGACATTCAACTTTTAAAATGTAGTGATATCTTTCAGCTATTATGGTATATTTCAGCTTTTTCATATCTTTTACCATTTTCATATAGTACCTCCTTAAAATAATTTTGGCTTTTCAAGAAATTCAGCAAATAACATGCGTTGCTATGGTCGTCAAGTGGCAGTTGGTAGAGTGCGCACTCTAGAAATTCAACAAATTCTTCTTCTCCAAACAACTTCTTCTCACTCGCTCAATTTTCAACCTATCCACATAAATTATACATCAAAACGTAGGAATTTTTGTCTGGATTCTGGAAATGTAACCATCATTGGTGTGGGATTTATAGATTTTTCGCAAATCACCTCAGAGCGACACTAACCCCAAACCTTCCCCATTCATTTCCTATGGAGCGGTTTTCAAAAATGACACCTGAAAATCTAAAACATCACATGTTTTCGCATCGTCGCTACTCTTAAACCGTTTGATGTACAGGTATGAGACTTTCACACATTCATGTCCAGACCCTTCTGGCGCTCATATAAAAGGAATTTTGTTGATAAATGTTACGGTTTTGCCGCAGGAACAATTTGTTTGGGAGTAGCGTTTTGGAAAAATGCTTAAAAAAGATCAAACTTCCATCCCGCCAAATGAGGCACTTTTCTACATCGTCGCTACTCCTAAACTGTTTGATGTACAGGCATGAGACTTTCACACATTAATGTCCAGACCCTTCTGGCACTCATAAAAAAAGAATTTTGTCGATAGCTGTTACGGTTTTGCCGCAGGAACAATTTGTTCGGGAGCAGCGAATGTGCAACATCCCGAAAACGCTTTGGAGCTTCATTCTTCCACATCATCCACTTTTTTACATCGTCGCTGTGCCTACACCGATTTTTGTACAAACATAAGAATGAGCTCCATAGTCCTCAAAAGCCTGCTGATACTCACAGTGAAAGAATTATTTTGATATCTCTTATACTTTTTCAGCTACAGCGATTTGTTCGGGAACCTTTTTAGAGGATTTCTGAAATTCGCTAAAAATTCCCTTTATTTCATAATTTTTTACGCCTTTATTAAACTTTTTCCAGCAAAATCCGATAGCTTATCTTCTTCCCCTATCCGTTACGAAATAAACGCAGAAAAAATTACGTCTCTACCATTTACGGATCAGGAGATATGGAGCGTTGTTCGAGGCAAAGTTCTCCATTATAACCCAATAGGCAGACTGACGCAAAGTGTCTGCTCTTCAGTAGACTGGCCCGCTGCAGGTGTGTGAGTGAGTTTCCATGACGACGGAACTCTGTGAGCCAGAGGACGAGGCTCCATTGAGATAGAATGGCAACTTTCGACACTCACTGCAGTTGCTGTGATTAATGTAGGAATCTGAAATTCGCACAGTCACTTCCTCTTGACATTTTAAAATTTTCAAGTGACTTTCAGCCATGTGTCACTTTTCTGTCCCATTTTGGATTTCACATGCTTTCCTATTGGGCCTTTGCTTCCAACAGGACCTGGCATGATGCCCAGACACGACCCAATTGGCCAATACAGCACCACCCACCTGTGGGAAATGGCGCTACTGACCGTTTCGGTCAAATGTTGAGTTCTGGGCCCAGATGTGGTGAGGCTGAGTTGCTAAAGGAGGCCAATCTAACCCATGAACTTTGGTCACGTTTGGTGACATAAAGTATTGGCACCCCTTTTTGAGGCACTTCCCAGTACAGGATTTGGACCAAACTGACAGAGTACAATCACCCGGTGATACTGAACACAATCTTGTTAGCGGCTAACGGTTAGCATGTTGCTAACCGGAAGTAGCTCTAGGAAGCTCGTACAAACTTCTGCTTCACAGAGTTTGTACTTCCTTTAAAGAGAAAGCTCCACAAGAAATCTGGCCTACGTCGCATAAAGCATCTCCAAGCTATGAGGTGTCAAACATCCAATGCTTTTCAATGGGGGACCAAAGCCCTTATGTTCCCAGAAATGCATGCCCATATATGCCTACAGTATAGCTCTGATGGAAAGTTCAGGCTTTGCATGCAAGAGGTCATGTGATCGAATCCTGTTGTGGGAGATTTAGAGTTTTGGATTATAATCCCCACAGTGTGTATAACAAAACGTGTCCTGATCCCATGAAGTATTTTTTGTACCACCAGCCATTTTGAGTTACCATGGCAACGTTATAAACAACGTATTTTCTCCCTATTTCAGGCACATCCCAGTACAGGATTTGGACCAAACTGACAGAGTACAATCACCCGGTGATACTGAACACAACCATGCTAGCGGCTAACGGTTAGCATGTTACTAACCAGAAGTAGCTTTAGGAAGGTCCTACCAACTTCTGCTTAGCCGGGGTTGTTCTGCCTTTACAGACAAATAGAGGGCTACAGCTGTGAGGGAGTCTCCATGACAACGCTGCTAGCCAGAGGCTTCTAGGAGGTCCGTTGACTTAACATGGCACATTTCGACAGCCACTGTGGGTGCTGTGAAGACCGTAGGAAGCTGAAATTCGCAGTGTTACTTGCCGTTAGTATTTTTGACGATACCATGAGGCAGGCGCCTTGCTAAATTTCTTCACAAAATTTCTAGTTGTTCTTAATCTTCAAATTCTTGAATTTTTTAAAATTTTTCAAATTTTTTCAAATTTTTCAAATTCCTTCAACTTTTTTGACAATTTTCAAATTTTTCAAAATTCTTCAAATTCCTTCAAATATTTCAAATTCTCCAAATTTCTTAACATTTTTAAAATTCTTCAAATTTCTTCAAATATTTCAAATTCTTCAAATTTTTTAAATTATTCAAATTTCTTCAAATATTTCAAATTATTCAAATTTCTTCAAATTCTTCAAATTCTTCAAATTTTTCAAATTCCTTCAAATTCTTCTATTTCTTCAAATTTTTCAAATATCTTCAAATTCTTATTTTTTTCAAATTCTTCAATTCTGATTTCAATGTTTTCTGCATCTTTTGCTCAATCATTCTGCAGATTAGCATTCTCACTGCTGTTTCGCAGGAACAGCCTTTTCTAGTTTATTTTATTTTCTTATTTTATTTGCAAAGGTTTGGATTTTTTTTCTTTGCGAGTGACGCTGATATAATTTCTTTGAGAAGCGGGCAAAAGGGTTAAAGGGGACAATGTTGTATAAATAAATATTTCATGAAATAAATAAATGTAAATATGCCATGAAATAAATAAGTTTACCATGAAATAATGAATGTAAAATGAAATATTGAAATGTAAAATTAAATAAATAAATGCACAAATGTCCCATTAAATCATTAAGCAATTGAACAGCCATATATTTAATTTATTTGGTGCATAGTCACCATTAGGTAAACATCACCTACACCACTTTCAGCTGATATTTGTAAATTCCAAAAAAAAAGAAAGAATATTAATCAAATGTCAGATTTAATAATCAGGATCCAAAATATCTCTGAAATTCTTGTACAAATGTAGCTTCACATAATATGTTGTAGTTAATAGCAAAGTAAAACATTTAGGTCTGCTTCCAGGGTGCACTGAATGACTTTTTCTAGCATTGTTAAGGGAATTCTTTTGCTTTGATCCAAAGAATAAATGTTTTTCTGCTAAATATATCATATATAGATATTTCTAAATCTAATAAAAGTAACAGGGTTTTGTGTGATTTTGTAAGAATTTCTGACTTGCCAGATACCTTGGACCTATGAATGCTATCTTTGACAAATGCTGCCAATGGTCTGACTATGGGCCGTCTCTGGTTCAATCCCGTGTACCTGAGACTTGATGGCTGTAAAGGTTCATAACCTTTGAATTGTAATTACTGCCTTTAACATTTTCCTCTGGAGGGATTTAAGCGAGTCCTTTCAGCTGCTCCCGTATTCAGGGGTCGTCACATAGACTTGGCAGACTTTTCACGCCGGCTGCTCTGACACAACTGGGATCTGAATCCGGGTCCCCCATATGAAAGATGCGGACTCAGCTCGCTACACTGCAGACGTACTCTATCAAACGCAACGAAGTAAAACGCTCTTTTTTTTTTTTTGCCAATCAGTTACTTCTGCTTTCTCTTCATCACCAGTTTCTGATTTCTGTTCAGACTGCCTCTTTTATTTTGACTTCACAGCACTGTTTTACAAAATGAAACATCTTCTTGCACAAGCTGGTCTGCCACGGTCTTTTGGGTTTTACTCTTTAATTAATTTCAGTGGGGCTTTCAGTCTCTCATTGTTTGGTCGCACAGAAACAACCCATGATTAACTGTAAAACATCCAACCCTTAAATTTTCCCCACAATCAAAGAGCAGTGTTCATTTTTATTTTTTTTTTAAATGCTGGTTTCTCCTGCTTCCACAGGTGAAGCGAAACAGTCGTTGGTTTACTCGTGTCGAGGAGAAGCGGCAGTCGGAGCGCTCCGAGAGCTTTGTGCAGTCACAGAGAGCGACACTAATTTGAAGCTCATGCATGCGTAAGATCTCGAGGCATTTTGTTCTGTTCTACATTAAATGTGACTCATGAAGTCTCTAAGTGCTTGTAGAAAGAACAAAAACAAAACATAATCAAAATGTCTGTGGCGCATCAGCACCAATCGCTCGCTGTCTCCTCACAAGCGGGTCTAACTTCCTGCTGGGTGGAGATCAGCAGCATAAGTGACACGATGAAATCGATGCATATATCTTGGGCTCATTTGCCGGCGACTTGTCTCCAAAACAATTGGAGTTAATTACATCCTCTAATGAGAACCCACTAAAGCTAATGGCCAAGAGAGATAACGGATCAGTCATTACCAATGCGCACATTTTTTAATTTTTTTTGCTGGAACAGAGGATATGTTCAACTGGAGCCATTTCACTGGGAGGATACTTACCACAGATAAACAAGAGAATGACTAATTCGTTTGAATCTGACTTGGATCATTAAAGCGTCTGAAAAAGATATCAAGTAGTGAGGCAATGGCAGTTTTCATAGCATAACAAAAGCACAGCAGTGCATTTAAAAGCCGAAAACCTTAACGACTCGATTGAGAAGTACTGTTTCTAAGGTTTTCCTACTGAATCTAAACACAACAAATTATAATCCACCTGCCTTCAGATTTGAACAAACAGGAATAACTGTGAGAAACATAAACAATGCATTTTAGAGTATTGTATGCAATAACTTGAAATCTAATGAATATTCCGCCGAGCTGAAAGGCTGCAGTAGCATTAGTTGTCATGAATCAGAGACAGATGGACCCAGTATTCAACCAGACAAGCAGGGTGAGTGAAAAAGCAGGTTTAATAGAGGTGATCTTGACAATACAGGGGCAGGCAGAACTCAGTGGTCAGAATGACAGTTCAAAAATGGTACACAAAATGGCAGTCCAAAACAGGCAGGGATACAGACAGGGATCAGGCAAGCTCAGATAATCCAAAGGCAGAATCAGGTCGGCAAAACGAGTAAGCAGTCAGACAGGGCAGGAAAAAACAGGTTCAGGATTCAGGCTGGCTCAGATGTCAAAAAGGCAATTGGGTTATATCAACAGACAATAGGGATGCAGGACAAAACTCACCAAAGGCTTGTTAATGATCTGGCAGTGTGCAGAGGTTTGAAGCAGGACTATATAGGGGAGTGAGCAGGTGAAAAGGAGTGAAGACTAATTACCAACGGCAGGTGAGAACGATCAGAGGGGAGGTGGTGACAGAAATGAACTGAGCTGGTTGGCTGGTAACTAAACAGGGAAGTGAGCTGACGGAGTGCTGGCAGGTGAGCTAAGGTGGCTGATTAAAGGCTGGTGACAGAAGTGAACAGATCCAAATAAAGCAAAGAACACACAGAAACCAAAACAAAACCCAAATCATGACATTAGTATGTATTTAACTGAGACAGGAATCAGAATGATGCAACCAGGTACCTCTGGAGTACATTTAAAAGTTAGAAGGCAATGTTAGGCCTCAACACATAGATGAATGTTTGCTTTTTGCAAGAACTATTTATTCAAAGTTCCCCGAAGAGAGTGAGACAACTGTCCTGGACTGTTCACGGGAGGAAGATTCGTCTACATGGACATCAGCTAATACTTACAGTCATAAAATGTCATGCAAAACATGGACTTTATCCATATCTTATAGGTTCGGCAAAGCACACGGATAAGACCAAATATTTACATAGGCTGTATAAAAGTTTATTCTTTTTTTGTTATAACTGCCTGTAACTGAATTAGAATAACCTTTTCCTGTTTTGGGTCAGTTAGGATTTCCAAAATTATTTCCTCTTGCTAAATACCAGAATAATGAGAGAAATAATATTTAGAGAATTTCCTATTACCGTCAGAGGTTTCCATATATCAAGATTACTACGCCTTTAAAGAATTTGGGAAAGCAATGATGATATCATGCCTTTGTAAGCTGGTGATAGGTTCATTTGTAACATTTGAGTTAACTGGAGACATTCCTAAGGATTTCTTTCAAGCAACACCTCAAACACACTGATTCCTTGTGTGACATGATGGCGAAATCAACAGGAATCCAGGGAAAAACCAGGAGTTCAGGGAAAAACATTGTGGACATCCGCGAGTCTGCTTCATATTTATTCCAGGTCTGATCAAATAATTCAAACCATTCATACAATTCAGGGAAGAGGCAGGTTTGGGAAATGTGTTTGTCAACCCCAGAACTAAAGCTGTAGAAAAGATGTGAAAGTAGTGAAATAAGCACTGTACCAAAATGGGCTGAAAGGTAATCAATGACGAGGAAGCAATTCTAAAAGCTTCAGGAAGAAACTAGATGACAATGTGATGGAGACATGTCTTGTGGTCTGATGAAACTATAATTGAATTTGGGGATAAATACCATTGTCATATTTAGGGGAAAAAGGGGGAAGCTTGCAAGCCAGAGAACACCACCCCACTGTGAAGTACAGGGTTGGCAGTGTCATGTTGTGGAGTGTTTTGCTGAAAAGTGACTGATCTACTTCACTAAACATACAGCATCATGCGGAAAGAACACAATGTACAAATATTGAATTATTGAATCAAATATTGAAGGCAATCAACAAACCTTAGTCAGTTGCACCAGCAGTTTCAAGAGTAAAGGGCACAAATTTATAGCACGCTGTTGTGAGCAGCCTGTGTAAGGATGCCCAAAATGTTTGACCAAAGTCAGACGGCTGATATGCAAAACTTCAGGCTGCAATTTCCAGTTAAATGTTGATTATTTTTCTTCTAGATAGAAATTAAGCAACTCAGTTATCACTGCTGCAAGTGAAAAAAAGAGAGGTGAGAGAAGCATTGTTAGAATGATATGGTTCACCTACCAACCCTCTGGGTGAGCCCTTCTCTCCAGCACAGCGCCTTATTGAGCCCAGTGCAAGATTTCAAGGGGTCACAGTACCCTGTAGCTCAATCTGTATCCTGGGGGGTACATGCCACACCCCCACTTCAGCTTTTTTGGGGGGTGGGGTGGGGTGACTTGCGATGCCTGCTCTCTTATCCCGGGGGTACAATTGGCAGCGCGTTCAGTCCTGCTTATGGAAGGAAAGATTGGTTATAACTCACCTCTCCAAGGGGATCAAATTGGTGATGCCTCACCTCAGCCTCCACTTAAGCTGCCTCAGCCTTCCCCACATCAGCCAGAACCACCACATCAGTCCGCAACACCAGCACCACCTCTTTCAGACCATCTCTGCTGGTACAGGTTCTTGTCTGTAAAGGGAGGAACCGGGAGGGCAAACCTCTGTTTCAAGAACCTGCATCCAACAAGTTCCCACCTTAAGCAATAATTCCAGTTCTTGACTCTGACAAACAGTCTGCCCTCTGTCTTGTCTGTCCTGAGATAATTTCCTGGATCCTGCGACCTCCAAGTCGACCCCCAACACTTAATCACTGGCCTCTGCAGCCCCCTGAACTCTGTGTCTCCTAAGGATAGCCCCTTCTAGAGGGTTACCTGAACTCTGAATCTAGTTTATTTGGTCTTGTTTTGGTCCCTCTTTGCATCCCTCTCGCTTCCTGCTCAGGTCCTGGTGTTTTTGGTTTTGGGGGACTGTCATAGTGTGAAGAACATTGTGTTAATCTTCTACATTGGTGTTCTGTACTTTTAGTGTGTATTTAGTATTTATTCAGATCTTTTGATTACTGTGTCTCTTTTGTAGACCATAGTTCCTGTTTCTTTTGTAGTCTGGTCCATATTATGCACAGCATTGTTCTTTATTTGTGTCATCTTCTTTACTCCTCGGTTTGAGTTTCTTTCTCAACTTTTTTTTAAAGGCTAACTCACCCCCAAACAGGGGCGTGGCCAGGTGGTGGCCAGGGGTGGCCACGGCCACCGCTGGCGATGTCCTGGCCACCCCACTGGCCACCCCACTCGCAAGTGTAAATGGTAGTAGCGTCAGTTTAGCACTTCATCCCATTATGCACAGCCAGCAGCAAAGCCGCTCTTCTTGACCTTCTTGCGCACCGTAGCTCACCCTGCCGCTCCCCCCTCCCCCGCACGTCCAACCCTCCCTCCCCCTCCCTTCTAGCCGCTGTTGCGTTCTGAGACAACTACGGCTCAGCGCGTGCCCGCCTTCAACGGTGATAAAAGGTGGAAAGTGAACAAGACTAAGGGAAGTAAATAAGTCAAATCATTCGTTTGTAAAAGAAGAGGTGATATATGAACTGTATCAGCTCCTGTTACAGCGGCTTTTGGTGTCTTTTTCACAAGTTTTCAAAGAGTTACGTAGCTACCGCTCTTAGCTGGGGCTTCTGTATGGTTTGTCAATTTCCAGACAATGAAGTGAAAGTCCACAGACATGTCTTCTTATTTTAAGAAGAAAATAACAGCAGAAGGAGATAAAGAGATGACAGGGGAGCAACAGAGAACAAAGGAGGAGGAGGAGGAGGAGAAAGAGGAGGTGGATGGAGGAGAGGAACAGATAGAGCAGCATATAGATAGATAGATAGATAGATAGATAGATAGATAGATAGATAGATAGATAGATAGATAGATAGATAGATAGATAGATAGGGCTTTATTGATCTCACAGTGGAGAAATTCACTTGTCACACATCGGCTTAATAAACAAAAGAAGGTGCCAAAGGAGGAAAAGGTGCATAAGGTATATACAGTGTGTCCACATATGTACAGTGTATTAAAACTGTAGCGAAAGCAGGTGTTCCTGCACCGACAGGTGAAGTTATGACCATGTGGCCATAATAATGAAATTAATGAATTGTCTAGAAAGTAATATCCTCGAAAGAATTGTATGTTTTGGTATGTGTATTTGTTTGTTATTGTGACGGGCTCACTTAAATATATACACTTAAAAAAATAAAACAAATAATTATGCGTTATATATATATATATGTGTATATATATATATACTGTATATATATATATATATATATATATATATATATATATATATATATATATATATATATATATATATATATATATATATATATATATATATATATATGTGTGTGTATATATTAGTTTTATTTGTCTGAATCGAAATGCCTATAGGCCATTAATACAGCTAGAAATGATCATAACTATGGGGAGGCTGGTATTATTATTATTTATTGTTATTGTCATCATTTTAATGTCAGAATAACGGACTTTCACTCCTGTTTCATTATAGATATCTCCCAGTCAAGAGCAGAGCGGTCCAAGCAGCCACAACTAAAAATATCTATAGCGTAGTTTTCAGTTGTAATGTCACTGTGACTAGCATGAATTTTGATTTAAGATAAGATATCTGCAACATAAGCAAAATTATGTTGCCGATATCAGTAAGTAATATCCAGTCTAGCAATTAAATGTTCTTGCCACAGTCTGTCTCACAGGCAGATAGCTGCCTCAACCTGAAACTCGCCTCCACTCCCTCGGCAGCACCGGCTTCAGGCATTGCTGAGTCAGCGCCTTGAGCCAGTGGCTCGGACTGATAAAGCTCTGGCCCGCTGGTCTCCACAAGCCTCCCTCAACCAATGGTGACAAGGGGGGTGAAAGACCGAACTGTGGTGTAACCACCAGCATAACTCTGCTCACTGTCCATGATTCAATATGACAAATCAATCTAGCTGCAGCTTTCCCTCCTTCCTGAACACAGCGCCCTCCCCTCCCTTTGATAGAATTTTTCAAATTTGTCTGGGGGCAGAATAGGGTGTTTTCACTGACGTCACTGGCCAACTTCCGGTCCGCCATATTGGGTGGTTCACTTCCTTATCTCTAGTTGTCCTACACGTATTTTCGTATCGAGAATGGATAAGTACGCCAGCACGCTAGAGCGACCAGATAAGGACGTCTATCTGAGGAAATGTTCCGTGATCGACCATATGGACCCCTATGCCTTCCACGGTGCCTTGTTTAGCCGTAATCCTGATGATTGGCCAAATGTAGAGCACGGCGACATAGTGCATTACCTGGTGTTCGGTGAAAACCCTCTGCACACTCTCGAGGAAATGAGAGCTTACAAGGGTCGAGAGGCTCACAACCAGTTCACATCTGGTTGGGTACGAGATGTCGAAGTTATGTACATCAAGGAAATCGCCATCATACGTGGACGGGTGAGTTTTAATAAGATGGTAAAAATGTAAACAATCCGACGCAAATGCGGCGCATGCTTCTGCGGTGGCTGACTGCCGGCGGTGCGCGAAGGCGCTTGGCTGCAGGGCTGATAATTAAATAATTAAAACCGCTCGCGGCTTTAATTATTTAATCAGAACAATGACCAGTGCAAAATTAAGTTGTATTTACCGTATTTACGCCGGCAAAAGCCTACCGGCGTAACCCGGAAGTAGCGCGGACGTCACTTTCCATATCGGACGTCTTCGGTTACCTTGTTTGTGGTGTGAGCGCCTATACTTCAGAACAGTTCTGAAGCTACAAGTCCTTGGAGTCTCATGTGCAGTTTACGAATGGATGGGTTCAGGAGCGGCAGATCATAAAGCCAGCAAACAGTGGGAACACAGTAACTCGTTCAAAGGTAAGCTGCGCTCAGACGGGCTCTGGGACATGCTAAGTTAGTAGCTGCTAACCGTTAGTGCTAACAACCACTCACGCATGTAATGTACTTTTAACTAACTGCTATGTGTTTCAAACGTTTAGAACACACTCTCATTGACATCGGGATACTGTGGAAAGTTATGTTAGGTCGTCTTACAGCCGCGATCCAAGCGGGCCGACGACTCTTTGTTACCTCTAACAGCTGTTCTCCGTGGTTGCGCCTCCAGGCAGGAAAGCGGAGGAAAATTAACCCGTTTCTATGTTTTTCCCATGGCGATCATGTGTTGCGCTGTTACAGCCCACAATACAGCAACGGTTTACATGTTTTAAATACTTAACAGTTAATTACCTGTGACAAAGTGAGCACCGCAGACTCTGGCGTATTCCAGCTTAACACCGTCCAAATCGGACCTGGATATCCGTGTCAGCCATAGGTGACGGCGTTGTTCAGAGAGCTGTTTTGTTTTTTCACACTGATTCACTATCACGGCTGGTAGGCGAAAGAAAGAGCGTTGATCTCCACCTCCACGGGCCGTGCAACCAACCATCAAACACGTTTTCCCCATTGTTCACTTCCAATACTGCCTAAGGCGTAATACAATGCGGGTCAACGGTGCGAAACGACTGCCACCCAATACGGCGGACGCGCAGAGTAGTCACGTGAGCGTGACGTCAGCTGAAAACACCCTATTATGCTTTTACATGGGGGTGAGTTACACTTTAAGTAATCTTTGCATTGAGTTACATCCTACTTAATAATAGCTTAATTTTCTGGTTTCTGTGTTTATTTATCCATTCAGTCTCATCATGTCTACACTGTACCAGGGGTACTATTCCAGTCACCAGGTTTTCTCAGTATGCATTTGTCCCTGATTCATTCATTCAGAGCTGGATCCTCCTGTTATCCTCCTGTTTGATGCTGTTTATCATTTTTTTCCCCCTGTAGATCACTTTAAGTTATGTGTCTCTGACTTTTGGAATCTGGATTTTGGACTTGGTGCTTTGGTGGGTCTGACTCCGGGGTCTGTTGCCCCTATCTGGGAGGAGATTGGGAGGCCTACGGGTGTCCCACAGCACCGCTTGCGGCGCTCTTGGGGAGCTACGCGGTGACGGACGTGGGTTACTGACCTGGTAGCTGTGCTGTCGCTGGGTGGGTCCTGGGTGGGTCCGGGGGCCTGGGGTCCCTGGGGCACGCCGCCCTCGGGCGGGGGCCCCGGCCGGGCCTCGGGGGTTCCGGTTCCGGGGGGTGTGCCGCTTGGGGTCTGGGCCGGCGTGCGCCCGGGTGTCTGCCCCTGCACGGGGCCTCTGGTGCGCTGGGGGGCCTCGGGGCCTGTTGAGCTGGTAGGGGGGCATGGTCATTAACATCTCAGGACAGATGCTCTTCCCTCTCCCCAATTTTATCATGCATTTTAGACACTTTCACTCCAAACATTTTCACAACGCACATTCATGTAGGCCACGATATGGGGGGGTGGGGGGAAGACGTCTGGGGGGGGGGGGGGGGCTTATGTTGTGTGAGCCTCGCCTCGGGCGCCTCCCTTCACCCCCTCTCGCATTTAGACATTGAGGGTTCTGGGTAGTTGCTTGGAGGGGGGTGCTGGTACCAGCTTCCTTCCGGAGGGGGGGTGGGCTGTGCCGTGCACCCCCTTCGGTGCTCCCAGTTTTAAACACACCTGAGATCAACATGCAACAACACAACATCTGAGCGGGCGTAGGGAGGATCGGGGGTCTTTTGCACACCCCTGATCTCCGATCGCGGCACGGAGTCTGGGGCCTGGAGGAGGTGCGGGCCACTGGGTCCGGGGTCTTGGCGGGGGGCTGCTGCGGCTAGCCAGCGGCTTACCGGGTCTGGGGCTGACGCCTCTGCTCTCCCCAGGAAGGGATGGGGGGCAGGGGTGGCTAGGGTAAGGTCGGGGTGGGAGGGGGTTTATTAGGTATATAGTGGGTGAGGGGGGGCTCTGGTCGGGTGGTCCGTACGGGTCGTGTTGGCCCCCCCTATTTGGGGGACCTGATCCGGGGGGCGTCTGGTCCGGGGGCAGGCAGTCGTATTGTTGAATTGTGGTGACCCCCCCCCCCACTTGGGATTTTTGGATGTGAATGCTATGTGGGAATGTGTGTACAGCGTCCTTTTTTTTTTTGTGTCTGTGTGTGGCGAGTGGGGCACAAGGGAGGGATGGTGTGAATGAGTTGTTTTTTTTTTTTTTCAGGTTTGGGTCCGGTCCGCTCCCTCTCCCAAGAACATCTCAAGTCTCCGATAGGTGCGGAGCCCATCCCCCCACGTCCTGCCCTCCTCCGCTGCGTTGGCAGGCGCCTTGGCCCTCTGGCGCGTTGACGGTCCTCGGGTTTGGGGCGGGTTCCCGGGTGGGCGCCGGCCCATTCCCGGCGGTGGCTTCGCGGGGCCTGGCCCCCCGGGGGGCGGCCGGGGCCCCTGCCGCGGGTTGCAGATTTCCTGTGGAAGCCCCTCTCGGGCGCACTGCTTTGGGGGCCCCTTTGGGAGTCCGGGGTTACGGGTCCCCTGACTCCTGCCTCTGTGCTCGGGGAAGGTGGGTCTTCGGTTCTCCACAATCACTATCGAACTATTTCCTTCTGGATAATTTTCACCTAAACTAGTGCACTCTCACAAGGTGCTGGGTCCCAGTTATTAAATGTTCACTTATATACAGAAAGGCTATAATTTATTTATTTATTTTCTTTTACTTTCTTTTTTAGGTATCACATTACACATGTCAGCTTAAATAATAATACATACGATTTAGCAATGGTATCAAGGTGTTACATGATTGTATCTGTTGCCTTATGTCTGTTGGTTGTGCTGTTCTTTTTGTGTCTCTTTCCAGGTGATGGAGCAGACAGAGGACGTTTTATCATTCTCTCCCTTTTATCTCTTCTTTCTTTCACCTCTTCTTTCTTTTTTTTTCTCTTCTTGTTTTTCTTTTACTCTCCTACTTTCCCATTGTAGTGTCCATATAATTTGAAATTCTCCCTGCAGGAATCACAATAAAGCTATTTACATGCACAAATCAAGCGGAGCATTATGGCGAAAGCTGTTTGCTCCACTTGTAAAAGTAAAATCTGTCGAGCTCTATTTGGCATTAAGATATCAATTCTTATTGCCACATTGCTACACAGGACACTGGGAAAAAAAAAAAAAAAAAAAAAGAAAGCTTTAAGCTATGACACAGGATTTATTCTCATTCAACATTCATCTCGGTTTGTCAGAAAAAAAGTTAGCTTTTCTTGTTGTCCCAAATTCCAAACTGACATGCAGTCATATGTTCAATAAAGGTGATTTATATTTCAACACATTCTCACAACCTTAGAGCAGAATTATAATCCATCATTGCACTGAACGGGTTTACTGTGGATTAAACATTGATAAAAAAAACTTGTGTTTTCACCACAATATCAAAACTTCCCATTTCACCAGGGTAACCATTTTGTTATATTTACCAGAATGTTCAAACATATACATTTCCTGTCAGACAGCGTGCCTGCAGCTTTCCTTTTGCAAACAGGCTTGGCTATTTCTAAAGAAAGAATAATGTGAGTCTTCAAAAGAGCAGGAGGGACAAAGTCATCATAAATATCTCCAAGGAGTCATCTCTTCCTTTATTTCAAGTCTCGTAGCTAAACTAATAGAGTGAAATGGCCTAAGGTGGCCTTTTATTTTCACTTTCTCTTCTAGGTGTATGTTCACCTGTGGGTCTAAGCTCATGAGCATACTTTTGTGCTTGAATGTTATAAAGAAGAGGGGAAATCTGTTCCACGCCAAACTACCAATGCATGTGTAACATTATTGAAATATGCATAATTAAAAGTCTCTGCTGTCTCATTTTGTTATTATTAAAGGCAAGAAGAAGATGCAGATCAAGCAGAATCTTAATGCTGGTAAACAGCTGAAACCATCAAGCTTCAGCTGACAGGCCATTGTTCTTGTTGTTTTGGGTCAAATGATAATTACTTTGTGAATGTGTGTCAGCTGGAAGGCTTCCTTCTGGCGTCATCGCTGCAGTTGAGACTTTGTTGTATTATTTTGATCTTTGACAGATAGTTTGAACGACGGGATGGAGTTCATTAAAAAAATCAGATTGTCATTGCTCACATGTCTGCAGCCCGCTCTCTGACGGATAAAAAGCAACAAGCCGTCAACCAGAGCCATGCAGGCTTCCTTCATCAAAAAATGTGTCACTGCATCAGGTGCTGTTTGTGCATGGCACGCATGGCATGCCCTCTGGCCAGGGAGAGATTTCATATCCTTTTCCTTCAGTAGTTGAGTCCAGCTGAGGCTCGCTCCTCCAGCTCGGCTCCAGCTAGCTCCTCCAAAAAAAATGTTTTTTTTTTTTATTCCGATGAGCATGATTGTGTGCTTTCTGTTATGCTTCAGTTGTTTCCACTGACAGAGATGACAGGTGGAGTGGACATCACAGAGATACAAATAGAGTGAATGTTTCTACATTGGCCTTTGAAGAAGCACATGAGACTGTAGCCAACATTCAGTGAAATTTGCTGATGCATCAAAAGGTTAAATTCTTTGTCCAACTGGCTACAACAGATGTGTTAGTGTATTACTAAATGACATAAAACAGCAGACAAAAACTTCTATCCATTTTCCTGAAACAGACTGGTGTTCTCTGTCTTGCCTTTTGGCTCTATGTACTACTTTCAGGAAACCTCAATATTGAATTCTATTTAAAACAATATGTAATATACTGTTATACTAATATACTGTTATGCTGAGCAGAACTCATATCAGCTTATTCAGATAGGGCCATTACTCAACAAAAGTGTTCTAAGTCATCCGTTCAAATCAAATTGAATTAAATTGAAAGTAAATGTAATTTGCTGTGCCGGTAGTCTATCCACACTACATAGACAAAAGTATTTGCCTGTCTGCCTTCAATCCCATGAACATGAGTCACATCCCATTCTTAATCCATACTATTTACTATATTTTCAGCCCACACTTGTAGAAAAGTCACAGCTTTAACTCTTCTGAGAAGACTTTCTGCAAAGTTAAGGAAATAGGAAATTCTGAGAAGTCTTCGAAAGTGGTTTTCAGAGGTCAGACACTGATGTTGGACTAGACGGCCCGGCATAAAGTCTCTGCTCTAATTCATTTAAAATGTATTCTGTTGGGTTGAGGACAGGACTCTGTGCAGGCCAGTCACGTTTTTCCACTTCAAACTTGTCTTTATGAACCTTGCTTTGTGGATCAGCGCACAATGCTTCATAGTTATAAAGTAACAAGCTCAGAAAGATTAAGGTTCATTACAATCACGAACCTTAATGTCTTTTATTATGGGATTTTTAAGTCAGAGATCAGCACAACGTAGTGCAAAAAATGTCAAGCAGAAGAAAAATGATACAGGGTTTTCAACATAAAAAAAAAATATATTTCTGAAATGTGTGGCTTGTCTCTCAGTCAATCTTTTGCAGTAACTTGCAGTTCAAGCTGCACGTCTTTTTGAGTACGCCTACACCAGTTTTCCACATCTAGAGACTGAAGTCTTGTCCGAATCCTCTTTGCAAAATAGGTCAAGCTCAGCCAAACTGGAAAGAGAGCATTTGTGATCATCAGTTTTCAAGGCCTTGTCACAGATTCTCATTTGGATTTAGATTATAACTGAGTCATTCTAACAAATTAATATGCTTTAATCCAAAGCAGCTCTGAAACTCTGGTTGTAGGATTAGGATCATCATCCTGCTATAAGGGTGAACCTCCACCCCATCCTCCAACAGCATTGCTGGGTTTCACTTTCCATCCATCATCTCATCGACTCTGACCAGCTTCTGTGCCTGCTGAAGAAAAGCATCTCCGCAGGACGACGCTGCCACCACCAAGCTTCACCATGGGGATGGTGCATTTGAGTTGATGTCCAGTGTTAGTTTTCTGTCACACAGCATCATTGGTACTGTATGTGCCAGAACGTTTAGTGGATTGCCATGTACCGGGAAGTTTGTAGTTGTGCCGTACTCCTTAAATTTTTTGGATAGCAATCCAACCCCGGTTAGAACTTCCACAGCTTTCACCCTTACCTGTGTGCCGTGTTCAGTCTTCATGATGCTGTGTGTTCACCAATGTTCCCTAACAAACCCCCCGAAGGCCTTTGCAAAGCAGATGCAAAGGCTGAGACCAATCAACCACAATATAATTTAGGGTTAAAGGGGGTAGAATGCAGATTTTTTTCTAGATTTGTAATACTAATAGATACAGCAAACACTGTCATTTTCCTTCTATTTCACAATCATGTACTAGTTTTTTTTTGTTGGTCTATCATTAAAAAATATTTTTAGATAAAAGTCTAGTTGTCTTTTAACAAAATGTGAAAGTTTTTTTCTTGCATGGCACTGTATGTGTACATTAATTTTGTAACAAACAAGTGCAGGAAACAGTAAAACTAATTTATTCTGTTTGATGGTCACCATAACTGTCAGTCACTGTCAAAGGCTCTCACAAAGAAGATTGTTTTGTTCTTGTAAATTTTGCTAACAGCAAAACTCCCCATCAGGGGGATTTTCCTTATGTGAGTCTGCGCTGAGAACATAACCATGTCACATAAATAATTTTAAATAAAAGCCTCTCCAATAAAAGGAAGAGCTTGCACAGGGCAGCAACCTCTTGCAGGAAAGTTTGTAGTCCAGGCTTGAATTCCCAATCTTGTCTCAACGAGTCACTCAATGGTCTCTCTGTGACTTCGGATCCTTCTACTTCTGCCGGCTTCCACCACTGTCACTGCGGATCAGCTCTGAGTTTATACAACTTCCCCACTTCACATCGAGGAACAAAGGATGAACAATGCTAGAACAATGTCAGCGATTCAAAACCGAGGCGCAACACTGAGAAGGCTATTTAACATGATACAGGAACAGTTGTGAAATAGTGCCCCAAAGCATTGCACACCTTTACTGATTAAACATTTTGTGGAAAAAAAAAGTCTCCAATCTCTGAAAGGCAGGTGCAGTTTATGTAGGTATAGGCTGAAAGATGAAATGTAATTAACTTTTTTCCACTGTACAATTCTCACTGGTACTAGCTAATGTGATTACATCACAAACAGTCATTAAAAACTTGGAAAAGGGAGGTTTTCACACAAATCCTGTAGCTGAATAGCACCTTTTTAAGGTTTACTTGCACGTAGGTTGCAAGCGGGGAAGGCCACTGATTGCATAATTACCCAACTTCCTTTAGTAAATCATATGCTAATTGCCCACAGATTGCATCTGTAAATAAACTGAACGCTTGCCGGAACAAGTCTTTGCACAACCATCAGTCAGAACACCTGTCCCCTCAGCCTGCATGACCAAGATGCTACATATGTTCTATAATTCACAGTTGGATTCTTTAGTTGAAGACTTGATCAAATAAAGGATGAATCCCTGAAGTTTTTATTGTTTGTCTCAGCGATGTAACTGAAATCACATTTGTTATGCCGTTAAGAGGATGACAGCATGTGTTTATAAGAAAAATACAGTAAATGAAACAAAGCTGACGTTTTAGCTGGCAGAGGAGCCGGTTATAACTGAGCCCATGATCACAAAACAATTAGCCAAATCAGTTGGCACTTTTGCAGATTTAATTTTCCAAATGGTGTCAACAGTTGCAACCCAAGATGCCCAACCAATCAGAGCAATGCAATCTACATAATGTGGTACATGACCATTCTTCTCCTGGTTGCGCTGACGTAAAATATTGTAATTGGTTTGCTCTGAGATAATTGGGTAACAACTGTTTACATAGAAATATATATATTTCATATGCAAAGTAAATGTTTAGATACCCATGCTCCAGCATGCTCACCCTATACCCTGACACTATAGCATACACATATTCTAAGCCAGACTGCCCCAAAGTTTTTTAACATGGAAAGATGACCTAGCATAATGAGCGTGGAAACTTTGGACTCCGGGAACCCCGCCGTTAGTCTTGTCAATTAACTCTTCTTTAACACACACACTGATGCCTCTTGTTGAGGTGGGCCAAGGTAGGACATGAAACTGGACTCCAGCCTTGGATATTAAATCAGAATTTAATCAAGTTTGAAAAGCTGTGCTTCGGAGCGTTGGCCAGTGGTGTGGATTGTTTGATGGAAAATAACATGGGCGTGTTTTTTTGAAATACGTATGTCTGTATTAATTAAGTTAATACAGATCTAATCACTTTTGGGCACTCACACCCTGTTTGAGCGGTTTGAAGTTTCTTCTTCAGATCATTCAGTGTGAATTAAACAAAAACTACACAATTACATCACAGCTATTATAACATACTGTCATTGTGTTCTTTAAGATCCAAATGCAGGCAACAACTACAGACAACTGAGGAAGGTTCTAACACAAACAAGTAAATGCTTTTTCGTGGCTCAGGAGCTCAGGGCTCAATACTGGTTTAGTGGAAACTGATTCTGTATGTTTGTGAACTCCAGGAGGCTCCTGGAGTTCACAGGAGGCTCCCCCCCCCCCCCCCCCCCCCCAGAGTGAGATGGTCAAGAAGCAGCCAGAAGGACTGGTGAGGGGGCTATTGGAGGGATTTCCAGAAGGAGTTATTCCTAATATTCTGAGGACTTTGAAGGAGTGGATGGAGCCAGGCACTGGACACGAGAGGACATAAGCAAAAGGAAGAGCACAAGCAAAAGATAGGAGACCTGATTACAACATTGAGTTGGAACTATGTGGCATCTGATCCTCTTAAGCTCCTCCTGATTGGGCTTTATGGACAACAGCCTGCCTTTCACACTGTATGCATGAAGTGAAGCACACACATACACGTTGATTGTACCATCATTGTGAGGACTTTGGAATGACTTCCATTCCTTTGTCTGGCCTAAACCTGACCCTCTACTGGTACATACCTAACTAACACAAAATGCAAGTCAGACCTTAGACTTAAACATAAACCTAACAAAGCTTCCGTCCACATTGTATAGTGTCATAGTGGTGTTTTGCTTATTGACCCACATGCATAGACACTCAAAGGAGACTAGGAAAGTTTAAAGTATTGAAATGATGAGTCCAGGGGACGATGTGAAGTCAGGAACCAGGAGTCTCTGAATAGAAACCGAACATGTGAGCATGTTGGCAACAGGAGTCGAACTGGGTTATTGTGTAAATGCTTATTTGGATGTTGAAGAACGGAAACATCAGGGAAGGTGAACAGAAGATGTCAGCTGAATCCGGGTGTGCTCCTTTAACTTGAACAGGACTTGGCTTCCGGTGGATTGTCTGAAGGAGACCGGATGGCTGGAGTGTTGGAGGGCGGACAGGTGAGGCTCGCAGGAGGATGTTGAAGGTACAGGAGGAGTTACCAGACGTTAGTGATGTTACGTGATGTGCCGAGGCTTCGAGGCGTGTGTCGAGTAATGGAGGGGGCGTTTCCGTAAAGCGTGTATCGAAGCTTGCTTCATTTAGGGGAGGAGCCGAAAACGATGACGTCCGAAGCCTCGCTGCCCGGCTGTACCACGTGACTGCTTCGGGAAGTGGTTCAGATTTTGCCAGATGACCGGTTCATTCAGAACCAGTCATGGCTGCACGCTGGATCATAAAACAGTTCTGCTAACCAGATGCAGTTTAAAACGCCACTCGGTCTGTTTCTAAGTTTCTTTTTTATTAATTCTGCATTTTTTAACTACATGCACCGTATTTCTGTGCCTCAGCGCTTGCTCCTCTCCCTCCTCCTTTCCCTCGGAGCAGGTGCTTTTATCACTGTTCACCATTCAAAACGTGAATCACTACATTTAATCGCCTCACATCGGTAGCAACGTGTGCCAGTTAAAGTCAATAGGAGAGTTACAAGCTGTGTTTCATGCTCTTTTGTTTTTAACAACATAATCAGCGGCGCTTCGGTGGGCGTGCTGTCTCATGCTTTATTTCAGGTGCGCACTTTTAAGGGTCATTTTAAAGAACTTGTAACATCAGGGGCTTCATCTCAGACCTGTCAGTACCCCTGTTCCCTTTATAGAAGCCCTTTACAGTATTTAGTTATGCATTTTCCCCACTGTTTATCCGTCGCACGCAGCGCACCAACGGGGGTAAAATCCGCCCACCGCACCGCCGCACTGACGAGAGCAATAGAAATTTGTCTGGTCAGCGCGGCGACTGACTGAGAAACCTGTTGCTGTGAAAGGTGATGATAATGGTTATAAACTGTAACAGTCTAGAAGTGCATTGAGCTGAAAAGAGGGAGACATCAGCAGCAGGATCGTGCGTAAAGACGCAGCGTGAACCTCTGTGTGCTTCAGTGTTGCTGCTGAGGGGAAATTGTTGACCATAATCCCCCCCGCCCCCAAAATTAGCATAATCTCACTCTT
This sequence comes from Fundulus diaphanus, assembly GCA_037039145.1. Lineage (NCBI taxonomy): Eukaryota > Metazoa > Chordata > Actinopteri > Cyprinodontiformes > Fundulidae > Fundulus > Fundulus diaphanus. The sequence goes on along the minus strand of CM073123.1, from coordinate 26,158,131 downwards.
AACTTTTGATCAAAATTGAGAGGTCTGATTATTACACACCATGCCATATCACATGACACTACTATTTTGGGAATAATTACACACAGAATACATTCAAACTATATTTTATTATACACATATGTGTATACATAATTTATGTAGACAAATGATTTCGTCCTACACCTTTTGTGAAGTCATTCCCAAGAGCCATAATAGACAAAAAATCAATGCATCACACGTGTTAAGATACAGCTGGCTGTGATTACACACCTCGCCAGTAGGTGGTTTCGTGTGCACATAAAGCTCCAAGAAATGAACCCTTTCTCGAACCAGTTGGCTCAAGTGGTTCAATGCCTCATGAGGCTTCATCTCACCATCACTACCAGACGTGGTGATGATTTCCACGAGATCCGTTGAAGCTTGGGGTTTGTACGAGAGTCACAGGAGAAAACTCCTCTGTAGAATCCGCTTCAGCATGGGAATCTGAACACAAAAACACAGAGGAACCGCTTGAGCGCGGGATCAGAACACAGAGCATACACATAGCAATCACCAGGAGTAGGGAGAGCAGAAGCTTGGGTTTGCAACAGAGAATAACACTCTGAGGTCTGATAATCAGCTCTTCTTATCCTGCCAGTAATTAGCTTGATGAATTGCAGGTGCAAAGCAAACCTGCTGTGGTCCACCTTCCTGCTCCACAGTGCCGTCTACCCCCCCCAAACCACAAACCTACCCCACACAGGTCCCTGCAGTAAATGCATCTTTCTTTTCTGTTCCTGGAATGCTGTGTTTCAAAAACAACTGATAGCCCAACACATGTTTTTTATTGTATTTCTTTTAACAAAGTACATTCATTAAAAAAGGCCTATTAATAAAATATCCATCCAAATATTTCCATCTTACAGGCTACTTTTACTGAAACATCACGGACAGAGGGCCTACTTTTAAAATTGAACTGTCATTAGAGCAAATTCATAAACGATTGTTTTCAACAGCAGACAAACTGAACTAAACAGACGCCAATGATAAACTGAACTCACGTCAAAAGGAGACATCAACTGAAATAATAATAATAAAAAAGATAACCTGAATTTAACAGACGTCAACATATTACATATTCCGATTTACATATTTAGGCTAATTATACACAATTTAAACCTATTGCTATTTTAACAACCAAGCATTTTATTAGATATTATTTCTTATCTGATGTATTTCTGATGTTTGGCACTTTGTTTTACCTTTTGTTAAAGTGCTCTTTAAATAATGATGACAATGATAATGATTATGATCAGAATAAACTTTTGCATCACCTCCCAGAAGCTGGAAAGAAAAGAGACAGCTGGTGTTAAGCGTTCAATGAGCAGGTCCAGCGCGTGAGGTGCGCAGGTCCAGCGCGCGAGCAAAGTCGCGTGCGCGTGCAGAGATGGAACTGATCGCGAGGACAGAGCGTGGGTTGAGAAGAGTTTTTCAGAGTTGAGTGCGCGCCAGACTGGCTTTGAGCGGGCGCGTGTTGTCTCACTGCGCGCTTGGATTGGTTCCTGTGCGCTCAAACAAAAGGCACACATATCTTCTTCTCCTGCACATTCTTCGCGCCTCCCCTGTGACTCTTTGGCGCCCCTCAGGGGAGGCGCGCCTCACCTATTGAAAACCCCTGGTCTAGTGGATACTGAACTGTACCACAACCCAGGACCCAACAACCACCTCCCTGACACGTAGTGAGGACAGGCTAGGTAGTGAGGACATATCCTCACAAGATAAAATGTCAACACAATGTAGTTATTTGTGACATCAACAATGTGAATTTTACACCCTTCATCCCAGTAGACGCGCTCTATACAAAACATGGTTTCATCAGAAGAAATGCAAATACTTAACAAATAGGACAAGACTTAATGTTTCACAAATAGTGCTTCATTTGCTCACGTTTGGAACAATATAAGACCCTTTAACAAGATAAGGAAATATATAACTGTAGCACAACATTAATGTCTTTACATTTTTTTCGTTAGTTGTTTCATGCTTTCATTCATCTGGAGTTTGGATTGTTTCACATCTGATCTGCTATGTTTTCCATTGAGGTTTTCTACAAGACTGCAAGAGTTTTAAAATGCCACAACTAAACACTTTGATTGCCTCCAGACGCCTTTGTCCCCGCCAGCCATAACACATGTATAATAAAATAGCTTCTTTAATTCATGCTTGCAGTTTGTTCATTTCATTAGACACTTATTTCTCTGCATGCTAGGCTTTTGCACACGTCTCGCACTCACGAAACAATGAAAATAAAATCAATGAATTTCAATGATGTAAAAACACAAGTGCACATTTAAACTCTAAAAAGCTCTGACATGGAAAAACTGCAGAGTCACTGAAGTTTTTTTTTTTTTTGCAGTCCGCATTGTGTTATTAAAGTTTATATCTGATCAATGCTGGGAGGAAACCGTCTGGTCTAAAGCGGCGTGGATGGTGTTAAAACCGCAGATGACGTGTGAGGTGCTGTGGGACAAGAATCAGAGAGCCTGAGACAAGCTGGAGCAGCCGTCCTGCTGCCCAGCAGGCTTCGGCCTCATTAGATTCAGCAGCAGTTTGGTTTTTTTTAGTTTTGTGTGTGTGAGTGAGTGTTTCACTGCAGTAGCAAGGAAGCCCAGTGGGCAGGAGCAGATGCTCCATCCTCATGCTGAACCCCCCCCCAGCACTGTTATCTCTCTCTCTGAGTCAGGCTTTGTCTCCTATTTTGCTCTATCTCTACAAATTGCCCCTTCAGATTTTTGAATCTGATAGATACATAAGCTGTGTGAGTGTGCAATAACAGTGTAAGCATATTAAGAACGTGAAAAATGACCTCCTCTCACACCATTTTGATATATGTTTTATCTCTACAGCGCAGACATTATTATTCTTCCTTGCTAAACGTCTGACTGTAGCACAGATCAACATCAAGCCGAGATTAACGCTGACCTCTTATGTAAGCTGAATGGAGAGCCTCTTTATTTAAATTGCACTTTATTTCGTATTGCTTGTACATCCCGTTATTCCGTTTTTAACATACAAATGCCACAGTAAATCATAGTATTTATCTGGAATGTGCATCCTTGCAGCAGAAGGTTATCCACTGACCCATATTAAAAGCTCCATGCTCCCAAACCGAGCCAAACTGTGATCATCCTTTGCCAGCATGAGCGTCGCTGACGTCAAAGTGACCCCATTGGCTCAACATCAGCATGTGGGGTCATGCTGCTGATACAGACAGAGGCTGCTATTTTTAAAAGTTCATCTGTCAGTGTTTAGATGATGTATATCATTAAATTTATTTAGGCAATCCAACTGTTTTGGCCTTTCTTCATTATTTATTTGCAGACGGTTGAAAAGAAAGCTTACCCTCTCGTCAGTTCTATGTCAGTAACTTGTGATTATGTTTTGTGTAGATCAGATTTTAAAATTATATAATACTAATTTTGATATTCAAATCTTAAGGGAAAGAGAAAGAAAACAGATGCATAACTAGAAGGTTTGAATGCCTCGCAAAGTATTTCTACTTTGAATTTTTCACCTTTCAAGCACAAAATGTAAAGTATTTTGTTACATTTCTGATGACAGACTATTAAATTGACGCATACTGTAGCCGTGAAGTGGAAGGTAATTAATACATGGTTTTCTTTTTTCTTTTTTCTAAAGAACATCTAAATTGCATAAATAGAGTCCTGTGTTTAATTCAATATCATTATGAAGAAAGTTGTTTTGTGAAGACTACTGCATCACAAAGACTAGGGAACACAGCAGACAGGTTAGGGATAAAAGTGTGGACAGATTTAAAGCAGGGTGAGGTTAGAAGACATTTTTCCAAGCTTTGATGATCTCACAGAACACTGTTCAACTCATGATCTGAAAAAAGGATAAAGGCTGTCTAGCTAAACTGACAGGCTGGGCAGGGAGAGCATTAAGTAAACCAACCACGAGCCATTTGAACTATTGGATATATGAACCTAACAGAGAATATTCAATAAAGTTGTAGAAAAGCCTTAGGGGCTGACCTTGAGTCAAAAAGTAAAATCTGCTATTCATGTGGTCAAATTTAAACCACCATATCCTTTAAAATACAATGATTTTATCAAAGAGGTAGTTATATTTTATCAAACAAAACTCGGAATCTGAATCATCCTCTGATCAAAGAAGTCTTAGGTTTGAGCCTCTGAATAGGTGGACAAGCCTCCTCTCAGGCTTTTATGGTGGACAGATGGCACAAACACAAATGACTCCAGAAACAAACTGTGTGGACGTAACCCCAAACACCCTAATGTGTTCTCTATTTTACTCTCATATATTTGCTTTCCTCCTGCTTCACTTTATCTCCAACAAGAAGCTTTGTCATTTGGTCTGAACAGCAGTGTCAACAATCCGGGGTAAATAGAGCTCCCCTTTAATAAAGCTCTCCCCCCATATAGGACATTGCGACAGCAGAAAGAGAGGGATGTGTCAGGGAGGTAGCTAGGTGATCGAGGGACTTGGCTATGGAGAAATCTGAAGTAAACATGGAGAAGCAACAGAAACACTACAAGAAGAGAAGCTCTGAACATCAGTAGCATTATGTACTGCAACTAGCAAAAGTATTGATCACATTTTGCCTTTATTACAATTTGTAGTTGTGGAGAGGAAGGAAAATGATACATAGTTGTCCACCGTTTCACAAATAAAAAACTGAAAAGAGTGGTCTTCATTTGTGTTAGGCTCCTGGGCTCAATAGTTTGTCAAATCACGTTTCACTGTATTTCAAGCTTTGAGTCTTTGTTTTAGGCAGGGCTCTCAACTCTCACGCATTGACCGTGTGACACATGCATTTCACTAACTTCACACGCTCACACGCAACACATGGCATTTCACACGCAAACATGGCATTTCTCACGCATTAAAATCACAAAGCCCATCTGGGCTGCGGACAACAAAACTCCGCCTTCTGCTGAGCTGTTTCGGCTTCTTTCACAACTTGTGGCCATCAGTAATTCCTGCTGCAGTTCGTGTTAACAGAGCAGCAGGGAGAGTGATCAGAGTTATGAATAATTTTAGTCTTAACCAGGGGTGAAAGTAAGCCGGTAAGGTCCTGTTCCGCGTATGCAGGAGGGGAGGGGGCGGGGCTGCTGCATGGCTGCACGCAGGATCATAAAACAGTTCTGCTATCCAGATGCAGTTTAAAAAGCCACTTGGTCTGTTTATAAGTTTCGTTTTTATTAATTCTGCATTTTTTAACTACATGCACCGTATTTCTGTGCCTCAGCGCTTGCTCCTCTCCCCCCTCCTTTCCCTCGGAGCAGGTGCTTTTATCACCGTTCACCATTCAAAACGTGAATCACTACGTTTAATTCCCTCACATTGGTAGCAACGTGTGCCAGTTAAAGTCAATAAGAGAGTTACTAGCTGTGTTTCCTGCTCTTTTGTTTTTAACAACATAGAACCAGTGGCGCTTCAGTGGGCGTGCTGCCTTGCGCTTTAATTCAGGTGCGCACTTATAAGGGTCATTTTAAAGAACTTGTAACATCAGGGGCTTCATCTCAGACCTGTCAGTACCCCCGTTCCCTTTATAGGAGCCCTTTACAGTCTTTAGTTATGCATTTCCCCCACATTTTATCCCTCACACGCAGCGCACCAACGGGGGTAAAATCCGCCAACCTCACCGCCCAGAGCGCACTGACTAGAGCAATAGAGATTTGTCTGGTCAGCGTGGCGACTGAGATGAGAAACCTGTCGCTCTGAAAGGTGATGAGAATGTTATAAACTGTAACAGTTTCATTTTGCCTCCATTGCCTTACATTTCTTTTACTCCTCAGAATGGGTATTTTTGTAGGGGAAACTCAAGCCAGCTCCCCATCATGCAAATCAATTTTGCTACTGGCAACAGTCTCATTTTCTGGCATAGTGAAACTATATAGTAAGATTTTAATAGCATTTTTCCTAAATTTATGTGGGGAAAAATGTGGAGAAAGGTGTCAGTTATTGAGGAACTGGATTCAATAAATATGAGAGAGCTGACCTTGCACTGCAGGCTGAAGAAGAGAAGTTACTTTCTCACACAGTAGCATCTGCTCGTCTTCTCTTAGAGAACCAAGATGTGGATGTTCTGTAAAACCAGGCCAAGCTGCTCTTAAAACGTCCACTGGGGTTGGAGATTTATCACACCACCTGCACACCAGTAAAAAGAGATCATTTGCTGCCCCTTCCTTCATACATAAACCTGTATGTCATTCCATGAGGCATAACAATCAACGCAGCATACCTTCTGCCACTTCTCTATTCATTTTACACAAACACATTGGTATTATGCTGGTACAAGGAAGTGTATGAGTCTGTCTATGCATCAGTGTAGAAAAAAACGAATCATTATGATGAATGATCATATGAGTTTTGGAGATCTCTTGGAGTCTTAAATTTCCATAAATTAGCTCAGCTCAGATTATTTTTCAGTTAGAAGTAAAGCTGTGCAGGTAATGTAAATCAGAATAGGGATTTTTATTCAAGTTGAAGTAAAAGTTGGTTTGCTAAGAGGAATTGGCTGCAAACAGGTCATTCGGACAGAAAACAAAACTTGTCACCAAAACTAACAGATCAGGTTGAGAGAAGCCTGGCCGTATGTGCATGTATCCTTTCAGGGTCATTGACAGAAGGTGGACTTTTGTAAACAAGACGTTTGCTGACAGGTTTTGTGAGTTTGCTGCAATTCAGCAAAGTCAGAGCTTAAAGGGGACAAATCATGCAAAATCCCCTTTTTTATCCCTTAAATTTATGGAATTTAGTCTCTCCAGGGGCTGCGTTTATATCTTTATATTCTGATTGGGTCATATATTTCAATCCATTTAGTCTTCTCTTTTCTCTTACGTTTTTTGAACAATTATGTTACAGTATTTGCTATGGATCTGCTAAACAAGGTCACGTACTTCCAGTTTACCAATTTTGCGAATCCGCCACTGTTATTTTCCCAAGCTCAAGGTTGCCAAAGTGATAAGTGGATAAGTGAAAATGTTGGGTGTATTAACCCACACATAATGGTGAAGATTCTCAGTCATCCAGGTCATGGTCATTCCAAAAAAAGTAAAAAACAAAGCAACTGGACTTGTTTTCCGTAGTTTGAAGACGTTCAAAAACTCAAAAACGTATAATACAGCTATAGGATTAATTCCGGCCAATGATCACCTCAATTCTCACCCCCATACGGGGGATCAAAACATCGTTCCTGCAAGCCAGGCCAATAACGACCCTAACGACTCCTCGTTACAGAGGAGTGGACCAGTTTCAGTCCAATCTGCTGGCTTAATGGCTTTAACGACTGCCCATTACTAAGGGGGTGGACCTGTTTCTGTTGAATTTGCATGTTATCTAAGCCATTATAAGGCCTTTGTTGGGCAGTAGTATAAAGCTTGATACTCCACATTACTCCAGACTTTTTGAATTGAGAAAGCTTCCTGGATAGGAAGCGAAACGTCTTCAAACTATGGAAAACAAGTCCAGTTGCTTTGTTTTTTACTTTTTTTGGAATTAACCCACACAATTAATTACACCATTCCCCAGCATACTACAAAAATGGCTGAATGGGGTGGAGTGGAGCGTTCTGCAACCTGGAGGGGGATGGGATGTGAAGGGACCCTGCATTTAAAGAGACAGGACCAAAGCAAGTTGCTCTCAAACTCACCTCAGAACAGGAGTAAAAAGGGGTAACATAGGGGGTAAATTAAAGTCAGAACAAAGCATTGCAGTTCCACTATATAGCCCACAGCTGAATGATTTGAATGTGTAAAGGAAGATTATAAAAGCATGATATGTCTCTTTTTAAAAATCTGAAGCTAACTTTTTATTCTGGATGTTCATATTAGGAGTTTTGTTTTAAGCCCCATACTGCTCTGATTCATTTGAAAGCAAGCATTTGCAGATACTAACTTCTAATCCAATATCATGTAAAAGTAAAAAAAAAAGTAAAATAAACCTCAATACCAGTCAAGGAGGAGGGACAGAAAATAGAAGAACTTAACGATTTAACAGGATGATTATGTGTACCGGTATACACAACACCCTATAGGTGAAAATGTGTTCCCACCTTGATTAAACCATATACGGTAGTTTTAAAGGGCAATGAAATAACACACCACATAGCATAAATATTGCATGCTCTAAATTAATATTGTTGCAGTGTAGCATTTAACACACCCACCAATGACATTTCGGATACTGCAGAATCCATTTTTCTTGAGAGGAACAAATCCTTGTTTCAACTGAAGTTTTTTTTGGGTTAGCTTCAGTATGGCTAGGTTGAAAAAAATATTATGATCTGATACCTAAAAGCTCTAAATAGCTTTATTGTGTGTTTTTTAGGATATATCTGACTCACCACATACAGTATAGCTAGAGTCTTCTGGAAGTTTGCATCTTACTGCATCTAACACTGTTTTCAGGCACCAGCTGAAGCAATAAGTGAATACATGGATGTTTCTCTGTGTTTTGTTCATTGATCATCATACACTTGATACTGATTATGACACCGGTCCAATACTTACGATAAAGAGTTTTGCCACAGGATATATGTCAGACACATACAAATGCCACATAAGAGTTCTCCTTGTTGACCTATGCTGCAAAATGCTGTAGAATTAGAGCTGAGTGTAAGACTACACACACCTCAAGTGTCTAGACATACCCTTAAATTAATGTGGTTTTGCTCATCCACAAAACAGGACAGGTCCAAAATACAATGAACAATTAGGTCTTCAGAGAGGATCATCGGGGGTGACCTTCCCTTCCTTCCAGGACTCCTACAGGTCTAGGGTCAGAAAAAGGGCAGCTAACATCTCTGCAGACCGCACACATCCTGCACACAAACTGTTTAGACTTTTACGTTCAGGGCGGCGCTACAGAACGCTACTTCCAAAAGTCAGCTGGTATAGAGACAGATTATCCCCCCACACTGTCACCGATGAACATCGCCAAGATACCATGCAGATTTGCAATAACTCAACCACGTCTTCCTTTTTTGTTGAAACACTAAATGTGTGCATATTAAAAAGCATATAGTTTTATTTCCCTTTTTGTACATTCATATTTAAAATGTCTTGATTGAGAGCAAAGTGGAAGTGAAACAATTTCTTGGTTTTGTGCACAAACCTGGGGAATAAACCTGATTCTGATTTATTTCTTCCCTTGTTCCCCTGCAGAGGTCTGGTCGATTGGGCTCAACAAAAGCAAAACAAAGCTTATCAAACACATTTTTTTCCCTTTAATGTCTGCATACCAAATTGGGTGAAATTGATCAGGATTCTGAATTAACGGGAACAAATCAGGGTAACCCTGTCCACACTGGTTTTGACAAATGACTTCTCTTCAGGGAAAGGCAAGGAAAATAAACTCATGTATGGCTGTGCAACTCAGAATTACTCGGATATAATGGATTGTATTTTCTCCATTTACATAGGCTAATAAAATTCTTTGTTACAGTTTTAAAAAAAACATCCAAGGAAATGAGTGAAAATCATGGAGGAGGAGTTTTGTACAAATTACATTGGCTGTCTTTCCATGTAAAGGGATGAAGCTAACCAACAAATAAAATTTAAAGTCAGTGAACCTCTTGAATAATTTGTTTCTTTTTTGCGTAAACATAAGTGAAAACATCAGAATCTTTACACATCTTTTGAAAGAGAGACATATCTGTATTGAACAAGCTTGACCGTCTTATACACATCTAAATGTTTCTGGGAGTATACTCAAGGGATGTACTAGACACAGAAAGTACATTTGTTAATAGGGAAGTTTTCAGTTCATCGAAAGGCCAACACAGGGATACATGAGACAAGTTAGGCAAGCCTGCTCCCTATTCTAAGGTCCATGTAGAATCACTGAAATGAATGCTTTTGTATTGTGGGAAGAAAGGGAAATACACACAAACCTGTGCATGTATGAATATCCCATAGAAATATCTTTATGTATGAACACACCATACAAACTCTAATGATTACACCACTATACAGCTGTATAGCAGTATAGTACCATACAATATTCCTATTTTGGCTTTTTAAAGCCATTTCAAAAACAAAAACAATATATATATAATGAATGCTGAATCACATTTTATTTGTTGGTTTGGGGAAGAGGACCCAAATGACAACAGATTAGAGGCAGACAGATGATGGAGTTGGAGTTAAAAACTGAGGAGCATATGGAACATGAAGAATAGACAAAGGTACATGCTTTTTCAGGAGGAGTGAATACTGCAAGGCAATGATTCAATGCGATCTGTTGTTTTTGTAAGGGTGTCCATATGTGCTCTTGGCACCAGGACACCCTAGGCCGTAGTTCAATGATCGACTTTGTTGTCGTTTCATCTGATCTGCGGCCGCATGTCTTGGACACTCGGGTGAAGGGTCGGAGCTCTCCACCGACCACTACCTGGTGGTGAGTTGGCTCTGATGGTGGGGGAGGAAGCCGGTCAGACCGGGCAGGCCCAAACGTACTGTGAGGGTTTGCTGGGAACGTCTGGCAGAGTCCCCTGTGAGGCAGGGCTTTAACTCCCACCTCCGGGAGAGCTTTGAACACGTCCCGAGGCCTGTGGGACTCCAGAAGCAGCTGATGTGTACCGGCAGTCGAAGTGGCAGGCGGCTCGGCTGGTCGCCGAGGCAAAAACTCTGGCGTGGGAAGAGTTCGGAGAGGCCATGGAGAAAGACTTCCGTACGGCTTCGAAGCGATTCTGGTCCACTATCCGGCATCTCGGGAGGGGGAAGCAGTGCAGTACCCACACTGTTTATAGTGGGGGTGGTGTGCTGCTGACCTCGACTCGGGACGTCGTGCTTCGGTGGGCGGAATACTTCGAAGACCTCCTTAATCCCACCAACACGTCTTCCATTGCGGAAGCAGAGCCTGAGGACTCTGGGTCAGGTTCTCCCATCTCTGGTGCTGAGGTTGCCGAGGTTGTTAAAAAGCTCCTCGGTGGCAAGGCCCCGGGGGTGGATGAGCTTCGCCCTGAGTACCTTAAGGCTCTGGATGTTGTGGGGCTGTGTTGGCTCTGTAGCATTACGTGGACATCGGGGGCAGTTCCCCTGGATTGGCAGACTGGGGTGGTGGTCCCCCTATTTAAAAAGGGGGACCGGAGGGTGTGTTCCAACTACAGGGGAATCACACTCTTAAGCCTCCCTGGTAAGGTCTATTCAGGGGTTCTGGAAAGGAGGGTCCGTCGGATAGTTGAATCTCGGATTCAGGAAGAGCAGTATGGTTTTCGTCCCGGCCATGGAACACTGGACCAGCTCTATACCCTCAGCAGGATTCTGGAGGGGGAATGGGAGTTTGCCCAACCAGTCTACATGTGCTTTGTGGATCTGGAGAAGGCATTCGACCGTGTCCCCCGAGGGATCCTGTGGGGGGTACTCCGGGAGTATGGAGTACCGGACCCTTTAATAAGGGCTGTCAGGTCTCTGTACGACCGGTGTCTGGTCCGCATTGCCGGCAGTAAGTCAGACTCGTTTCCGGTGGGAGTTGGACTCCGCCAAGGTTGCCCTTTGTCACTGATTCTGTTCATAACTTTTATGGACAGAATTTCTAGGCGCAGCCAAGGTGTTGAGGGGATCCGTTTTGGTGGCCTTAGGATTGCGTCTCTGCTATTCGCGGATGACGTGGTCCTATTGGCTTCATCAGGGCGTGATCTACAGCTCTCACTAGAGCGGTTCGCAGCCGAGTGCGAAGCGGCCGGGATGAAAATCAGTGCCTCCAAATCCGAGACCATGGTCTTGAACCGGAAAAGGGTAGAGTGCCTCCTCCGGGTTGGGGAGGATGTACTGCCCCTAGTGGAGGAGTTCAAGTATCTTGGGGTCTTGTTCACAAATGAGGGGAAGATGGAGCGGGAGATCGACTGGCGGATTGGTGCGGCGTCTGCTGTGAAGCGGGCGCTGTACCGATCCGTTGTGGTGAAGAGAGAGCTGAGCCAAAAGGCGAAGCTCTCGATTTACCGGTCGATCTACGTTCCTACCCTCATCTATGGTCACGAGCTTTGGGTTGTGACCGAAAGAACGAGATCCCGGATACAAGCGGCCGAAATAGTTTTCTCCATAGTGTGTCTGGGCTCTCCCTTAGAGATAGGGTGAGGAGCTCAGTCATCCGGGGAGGACTCAGAGTAGAGCCGCTGCTCCTCCACGTCGAGAGGAGCCAGTTGAGGTGGCTTGGGCATCTGGTTAGGATGCCTCTCGGACGCCTCCCTGGAGAGGTGTTCCGGGCACGTCCCACCGGGAGGAGGCCCAGAGGGAGACCCAGGACACGCTGGAGGGACTATGTCTCCCGGCTGGCCTGGGAACGCCTTGGGATTCCCCCGGAGGAGCTGGCCCAAGTGGCCGGGGAGAGGGACGTCTGGGCCTCCCTACTGAAGCTGCTACCCCCGCGACCCGACCCCGGATAAGCGGAAGACAACGGACGGACGGAGTAAGGGGGGGGGGGGACATGTCTTGTGACAAAGTAAGTAACTCATAACTATATAATGCTGTTAGCAAGAAAACGTTTCGATCCACTGGGCGTGCTCTCCACCATTTTGTGTCTGACGGGACCATGTTATAGGCAGGGAGGGACTGAGCCCTGAGAGGCAGCTCTTCACATACACGTACATACATGGGCATACACGTACATAGTTTTTCACAAAACAATTTTTTAGTTCTATCGATTTAAAATTATAACATTTTGCTTATTGCTACTTTAAAGTTATTTTCATTCAATAAAGAAGTTTGTTTTTGATAGCAAATGAGAAAGGCATCCCCAAAATTGCATTAAGGTGTATGAACTGGGCACAACACTTATAAATAAGCCATAGAAAACCTGTTATAGTTGTGGTGGGCAAATATCTTATATCATTGTACAGTGCTGGTGTTGCTCACCAGACTGTGGAGCCCGGGGATGGGAGATGACCCTCTTCTTTGATGAAGATTAGTGTTTTTTTTAGTGTTAAAACTACATTCCATTCCATTTAATCTAATGCAGAATTTTCCTCAGAGGTAATATAATGTTTTAACTACAGTGATATTTGGAGAAGGCAATGGTATTTATTTCATGAAAGGACAAATTTGTGCATTCTGTGTGTTGGAGAGCTGGATCTCAGTGAGCATCAAACAACCATGAAAAGGATCTGTTTAAAGGATCTATAAGTAATAACGACACCTAGTGGTTAAAATCAAATCAACACATACACAATGCCTTTCACGGAGACCCGCCATTTACAACAATGGTCCTGCGGCTGTAAAACTACAGAATAGGTCTACGATGTATTCTGTTCTGTTCTGGTCCGCTTCTCTTACTGGCTTCCATGTTTGCAGGCTGCTGCTCTTTTGCCAAAATAAAATATCAAATGCTGCGCTCTGTTTTGGGAACCCTCATATGATTGGCTCAGGAACCGGGAAGTAAACACAGGCTACACTCTGAACCAAAGTAGTTCCAGACTGTGCCTCTAGGTTTGAAAGGAGAAAAACTCGACCAAGACATTGTTGATGGAGAAGACAGATTGTTTATGGGAAATGTTTCTTCCATCCTGGGTGACAGATTATCATGATTTAGGTTAATTTTACAGTAAATATCTTACTTATAGCTTCTTTAATATCAGCATTTTAAATAAATGTTGCATGCTGGTCCCAAATGTTTGTGCCAAAGCCACAAATGCACTCTTTGAGCTATTGTAAATAACATTTCAAACATCCTAATGTCTTTTAGGTCCTTTTGCTTGTGTATTCTAACAGCTTTACTGCCACCAGAGAAGAAAACAGAGGCGAGTGTGGGAACAAGACAGGAACCATTTGCTGCTTATTCTCTTCTCTTTTCCTCTCTGTGACTTTGCACTTTTCTCCTTATTAGTGCAGACAGACCTGCCAGTTTCCTGTTGAGGACAGCAGTAGCAGCACCAGCGGCGGCGGACCAGAATCCCTAATGAGAGGTCCAGGAAGATAATTGATAGCAGTTTTGAATTTGCTGGGCATCGTACAACCCTTTAACTCTGGGGTTTAATGAAAATTAAAGATTCAAAAGCAGTGCATTTTAGATCAATCAGGCAAGCAACCCGTGGGAGCAGAGTGGCACAGTTGGAGCAGTTTGAAACTCAGCAACGAGGAACAAAAACAAGATTAGTCACAGCTGATGAGAACTATAGATTGTTTTTTGTTGTTTGTTTTAGACCATTTGTCTTATTCATATTGTTTAATTATTTCTTAATCTGTTAAAGTTCGATAATTTATTATCTCCACCTTTAACCGGAAAACAATTAGTCCTGAAAAAATAAATTGCTTCTACAACACAAAGCATTACTTTTCTTCAACGTTGGCTTATTTTTAGTTTTTGAAAGGATTGTCTTGCACCTAATTACTTCAGATTTCACAGAAGTGGCCAAGTTTATGTTCTGCTATAAAAGGAAACAGCACTGTAGCTGTACATGTAGGTGGTCTGCCTTTCATCAGCACTTCTTCCAACAGAAATTTGGGGGGGGGGGCATTATGTGATGCTGCTGACAGCCTTCAAGCACACTGGGAATGGCACCTCAAACTGTCACTATGAGGAGGGATAGCGTGGAGGAAGCATAGGCGGGGAGAAAGGAGGAAAGAGAAGATGATACAGGGAGAATACAACAGATCCTCAGTGGGGGTGTGGAGGTGACATCAGAGTAGCAGCAGGAGCCGATTCTCATCCTGCAGCGATGTGATGAGGAGGAGAGTATGGTCTCTTGTGTGGTAAGACACACTAAGTTATAAAGCTCTGCTTAGGTAGATGTTACACTGTCCTTTATGCATTGCATCTTTAAAACTGCTTGGTAAATTTGAAATGTCCCATGTGATCTTTTAAAGTCACATAACAGAGATTAAAAAAACATGTGAGGAAATTATTAAGTAATTGCCTAATCAGTTTTCTTCAAAGAAAGGCTGGAGCATATCCTGCTGCCACCTGGAGAGAAGCAGTCATGACTCTAAACAGATCTCAACGTCTACCGAACAAAGACTTACATACACACACTTAATGCTCATGCATGCAATCTTTTTAATAATTTTCATGGTATTGTAACGTTTCCTAAAAATCCATGACAGGGCAAGGAGACCATGCCAATTTCTCATGGTAGGTAATTAAAACCAAACAACTTTCTATTGATAGAAGACAATGCCAAAAGCTTAAATTCAAGTCTGATGGTGGAACATTTGTTGTCTTCGCCACCTCTTTTCAGAGGGCACAATTGTTTACATGGACATTTTTAGAGGGTAAAAGTGTTTAACTGGACGTATTTTATTCAAGATGATATTATACCATAAAACTGTGTGAAAAATGTGTACATTCAATTACATATTTGGTTCTTTCAAAATAAATCTTCATACATTGATGTCTAATCTTTTATTTGTCCCCAAGACACCGAAAACATTAAAAAGAAGAAATTTGTCCACATTTCTCAACTAAACATTTTCTACCTGATGGATATTAGGAAACGTCACATGCTAATAGTTTTGCCACCGCGGGTTAAAATAAAGTTTTTTCTTGTAGCCATCTGCAGCCTCTGATAACAGTCACAGGAAAGTTTAACCCACTCTTCACTTTCAGTAAATACTGGTGTTTCTGTGTTATTGTCATTTTGTAAGGTCCAGTTTTAATTGGGTTTTAATATTTTTTACAGGTGACCAAATTTTCTCAGGTTCCTTCTGAACACGTAGACAAATTGGATTCTATGATGGTGAGTGGGTCAGGTCTTGGTGTAACAAAGCATCCCCAAACCATAAAATTTCCAGCTCTTCACAGTTGATACTTATTATCCTGGATTGCTGCATATGGTTACTAAAAATGTCCTCTCTTCTGGTGTTCACTCACTTTTAGACTGATTTCTAACTTTCTACCAAGCTAGTTTTCAATGTTTTTTTGTAGCAATGCTTCATTTGTTGATCAACCTTGGAATATATTCATGTGCACAACTTGTTGGCATTTTGAGTGTTTATTGATTTCTCAGTGAGCCGATGAGCTTTATGCTCTATTTTAAGATCATTGCAGGGCTCAAGCAGAAAACCGTGTTGGAGCAGCCGTTTGTGACATCACGCTGCAATTTGTCAATGCAAACAAGTATAAAAATAATCCCATTTGTTCCTAACAACACATTTTGAATAGCCAGACATTAAACTACACAAATTTCTTGTACTTTATTGTTCTATTTTAAAACCATGGTGTATTGCAAGGTTAGGATGGCTTTTATAATAGTTTATAATTGACCAGCAGAGATATGCGTTGTCAGGGTTGATCGTTCACCAGGTCTATTTAGACACCTGTGCATCTCAAAAATCCAAAAGAACCATTAGAATTATTGATTACTGATAAACATTTGACTACAGGTTAGGCAATTTTTTGATCCGAAATGTTACAGCTGTTAAATGGTATGGTTGATTAACAACCTTGAAGTACGTGTCCGTCCTTGGAAACATGTTTAATAAAGATTAATTTCTTGGGGTGGATTTCATATATAAAGTATGTCTAAACTTGAGTATAAATGGATTTCTGTGATGTTCAGTCCAGTCTTTGTTTGAGTGTTTAATCTGGGCTCTGATGTACTCATAAAAAGACTTTCAAATCAAGCTCTTCCACCACAAAAAACCCTAAATTACTCTTGTGACCTGCCTGAGCCCACTTTGATAGATAATTTGCTTTATGTAATCATCTTAACGTGATTAATAGTGTGTGAGAGCAGTCTAAAAGGTGACTTTTGTTAGCCTTTTATGGGTATTTCCCTCTGGAGGAGCCATAAGTACCAGCACAATGGTCTATTTCCCCATCTGATTTACTTCTATGATGTACTACCTCTTTCACTGGGAGGAAGAAAAGTGCACCAACTCAAACATACATATTGCCCAGTGAGCACAAGAAAAATACAGATACTTTTTTAAATTGCACTCAAGATGACTTTTTTTGTGTGCAAACACAAAGCCATATAATACATACAGCATGCAAACTTCTGTTTGCAATTTTTAAGACAGGAAAAAATTAGTATATAGGAAAATGAAGCAAAGATCACAGTAAACTCAGTGTGCACATGCAGGGACTGCAGCAGGTATCCTGTAAAATTGGGTGTTGGGAAAGCAGCTGCTGCTGAGGCCATTTGATGCTTCTTCTATGGAGATTCAGACACGGCGCACTGGCAGCAAAAAACAGAAAATCAATTCAAATTTTAAAATACTTTACTAATCTCAAACAGAAATTAATGCCGCTTTTCAGACTGGTGTTGCAGATGTTGGACCTTGGTTTCAAGATCTAGGACCTGGTACTTGGACCCAACTGCAGACAGGAACTCAGGAGCCACTAATTGAGTGTTTAATTTAAAAATGGAACAAATGAACTTAGCAAGGAGCACAGGACACGGAGAATGAGCAAGGAGTGAGGAATAAACTGGTTGTCAGCATGACAGAGGAACCAATAAATGTGAGGTTAATACCACTATCACTATTGAGCTACATAAAAAACATAGCACTGAAAGAGAAAGATATTAACCTTAATAATGCCCCATAATGTAAGGTAAAACGCATTTTCTAACCATTCTAATCAGTATGCAAAATTTTGCCAAGTTTTTTTGCCAAGTAAAATTTAAGAAATACTTTGCTGTTTTTCAGACTTTAAATATGGTTTAAATTTACAATGGCACTACCGCCATGGTAATCTTTAAACGTAGCACCATTTCATCCCAGCTACATGTTTTATTTAGTTAGGTTTCTAATGTTCTGACTGTAAACAAGCAGAGTAGATGCTGCACCACCCTGGGCGTCATAAACCTGTTACTCATAAACCTTTAATTAGTCTGTTCGGTCTCTATAATCACGCCTTCTACCCTTTGAAAATGTTTGTTTGCTCTTAATGAGTTGATGACTTATATGACTCTATGCAGATATTTAAGATCAGGTGAACAATTAAACACAAATTCAGAGCAAATGCTGCACTCACCTTTGGGAAAATCAAAGCTAGAAATTACTTGGACTTCCTGATTAATGTGTTTAACAGTAATGCTAAAAAAGCACAATTGTATTTATCAGTGTCTTTCTTTCTGTCTTTTACATTATCTTTTTAATTAATATATCAACCTTGAAAATAACTTTGAAATGAGCTTTACTACTGGAGCTTTGGGTAAAATAGAGCTTATCATCTTGGCATAATGTTCACAACAATAACAATTCAATAACATTTTCAGGCATTGCATTAGTACATTTTCACACTGAAGTTTCCTCTGGGGTTCAGCTAAATTATAAACCTTTCTTTGTCAGAAAGAGTTCATCAAAAAGCCACCAGCAGCTTTTTTGTTTTGGGTCCCAGTGGTAAATACATATATCACTGAATTAAACCCCCAAAATAGATCAAGGACTTTTTTAGTAAGACATAACTTTCACATGATGCAATTATATTCTAACATAAAGATCAATAGTCCACAGTAGTGAACAACTCCCACATAATTATTAATGTTTAATGCCCAACAGAATAGAGAACTCAAGATTCGAGCCAGACACAGTGTTGTGCTTTAAAGGGGACATATCATGCAAAATCCTCTTTTTTAGCCCTTAAATACATTTTGTTGTGTACCTGGAGTTTGCAGGAGTGCAGAAAATGTGAATGTAGTCTGTCGAGGTGCTGTGTAGGTATCTTTATATTCTGTTTGGGACATATTTTTATAGTCGTTTAATTTACTCTGTTTTCTATTATGATTTTTAAACAATTACGTCACGTTATTTGCTGCAGAGCTGCTAAGCAAGGTCATGGAGCTCCCACTTACCAATTTTGTAAAGGTACCATTTTCATTTCTTGGAGCAATTCTTTAGTCCAAGCTGAAGGATGCTGGAGCTATAAGTGGATAAGTCAAAATGTTTGGTTGTTTAATTACGTCGCCCCCCAGCATACTACAAAAATGGCTGAACGCGGTGAAGTGGAACACTCTGCAACCTGGAGGGGGGTGGGATGTGAAATGCAACTTTTAGATTTAATATACATATCCAAATATTAATTTGAACATAAACATAAACTTCTAATAAAAAACAAAACAAAAAAAATGCAAAACCTGCAAGTATAACCTCACATATCTATCTATCTATCTATCTATCTATCTATCTATCTATCTATCTATCTATCTATCTATCTATCTATCTATCTATCTATCTATCTATCTATCTATCTATCTATCTATCTATCTATCTATCTATCTATCTATCTATCTATCTATCTATCTATCTATCTATCTATCTATCTATCTATCTATCTATCTATCTATCTATCTATCTATCTATCTATCTATCTATCTATCTATCTATCTATCTATCTATGCTGCTCAAAAGGATCACTTGGAGTTACATTGTGTTGTTTAAGTGTTCCCCTTATTTTTTGAGCAATATATATATATATATATATATATATATATATATATATATATATATATATATATATATATATATATATACACTAGTCAGTTGGTAACCATTTCAGGTGACTTTTGATGCCATCACTATGTCTCTGCGATGATGAAAGTCATAAGAATAGGAGAAGCCATTGAATGACAAAGGCGAGTCCAAACTTTTGACTGGTAGTGTAGATAAGAAAAAAAAGCTTTTACACAGTGTGTCTGGTGACAATTTGCAATTTGTATCTCCTGCACAAAATAAAAGACAGATCACACATACTACACACAGAGAGTAGTGTCAACCACATGTCGGCACCCACATGCACGACAGAGTGTTACAATGTGATGTGGCCCTGCTAATCCATCTGGTCATCTCTGGGGTCAGCGCTGACACACATCTCCTTTCTGAAAAAGATTTCCCTTGCGTGCTGTTGTGCAGCTGCCACCTCAGCGTGCACCCCACGCCTTCCCACATGCACGCAAACAAGTGACGGACAGCTCGACGGGTCACCAGACAGACATCGTCCTGTGTCTGGTGACACACAAACACCTATGTGTCTGCTTGACTTCCTTAGGAGTTTGCTGTTTCACTTTAGCTTGTACTTGGAAAAAAAAGCGATATACAAACCAAAAAGTCTCCTCAGCTGTTGACCACCAGAGAACAGTACTAAAACATGTTTAAACCGTGTCACAGCCAACAGCTCCTATATATAATTTGACAATTTCAACAACAAAAAAAAAAAAACATTTCTCCCCTTCCTCAGGATCAATGTTTTATAAAGGAGTAGGTGCTAGTGCATAGTGCAAAACACACATTGGTTTCTATCTTTCACCTTAAGAAGCTCCTTTTCCAGATCATTTCAAAAGGTCTCACTAGTTTTTAGATTTACTAGAAAACCAAAAAAAAAAAAAAATAAAACAAAACTAAATATTTGTACTTTTAGTGAATGGCGTATCTATGACCTTGTTGGTTTCAGCTGTCTTGTCTAAAAGGAAAAATAAATATTCAAATCTAAAGAACCGCCCAAAGTGAAGGCACTGTTTTCAAGGAATCAGATGATTTAAATCTGCCCTTAAAAAGATATTCTTTGGTGTCTTTCTTTGATAATAATTATAGCAAACAAAACTGGTATTTTTATCATCGTAGTCCATGAGCATGAGTTAAGGTATCTAATGAAGGAATTCAACGGTAAAAAAATCGTAATTTCTCCATAAAGAAAATTTAGTTAGAAACAATATACTTTTTAAAGGTAGAAAAACTTTAGAGTTTAGAACTGTTATGCTTTTCTATACAAAAAATGCTGAGTGAAGACTAAAAAGATGTTCAGAACAGAAACATAAGGCAACACCGGCCTGCCAGCTGTGTTATTGCTTGTGAATATGTAAATGTTGGTATTTGTCACAAAGGTGAGTTCTATAAATCTGTGAGCATGTTGTGGGTCTTCTCTTATGTTTTTAAATCACATTGTTCAGTTACAACCCTTCTGCAGTTTGCAGTTGCTCCACTGCAAACTGCAATCAATGGGCGTTAAAATAGCAACTAATAAATTAACAGCCTATGGCTAAGTCATTGTTAATGTTGTACGATGATTACAATTCTTTCTATATTTTTAACCATTGGACATAAGAAAGGCATAGCAGCTAAGTCAAGAGATATAGTTGAAAATATACACAAACAAAGGTACTGCAAGAGTCTAAAACCCAGCCCAGTACATAAATCTATTCTTTCATATTTCTTTTTTCTTGCCAGCCCAATCCTGTTTGTCAGATTATGGTTCATATTTTCTTCTCATCCCCAGTTTCTTCAATTCAAAGTCTGATGCTACAGTCAGTGGTGGGCACAGATAACCCTAACCTTAACCAAAAACAGAAAAATGCGGTGCTAACTTTTGTTTCATTGCATTATAGTTCACCCTAAGTTTAGAAACTGTTTCTAGACCAGTAAGCATCCACTTTATTGGTTTTCCATACCTGTAAGTACGATAAAAATGTTCAAGATATTCATCTGCCAATTACGTCACTGCCCTGGCTCTCACAACACAATACACAGCCACACAGTCAACAGTAGCAGTCACGGCCCCACAAAAAAGAATTGTTAATAACTGGGATGTTTTCTTCTTACCTTTCTTCTTCTTGTTATGATGTGGTATATTTTCGGCACCCGTTGTTCAACAACTTTGTAATAAGACAAAGATGCCGGTCTTATGCCATTTTTCCAGATGCTCAAAAACAAAAACGCTGGTATCCACGTTTTTTTTCCTTCTGCCCTGCTATGCGCTGCTATGTGAACCTAACCTTTTAACTAGTTGTGTAACAGCGCTTTCATGGTTCGCTTCCAGCACCTCATGAAGCGGAAGGAAACTGGACTCAAAGTTTGGCTTTGCTCAGCGGATTTCTTTTATTTTTCCTTTCCAACATTTCTGTGCAAAACACCGGCCAGCTTGCTGCCTACCCTATGGCAATCCTTGAGGGACATTTAACCAGCATGTATAAGATGAGAAAAACATATTTCTACACAGCAACATTAAATAACCCAAAAAGTAATTATTTATTGCACTTTTGTTAAAGGGACCTCTGGAAGGCTTCCAGCAGTGCTGCCACATCTGGTTAATGTAAGCGACTTTAGGCTTGTTCATTTAGACTTTTCATCTGTCTCTCATATTAATCAACAGAATGAAACAGAGATTTTAAAATTTCTTTTCAAGCTCTCAGTGGTGCCTCTCGGTTCTTCTTTTCAAAATAAAGTCAAAAATCTCATTCGACATTACAGTACCTCTCAGGCCCATGTAACAGTCCCAGTCCGTTTTGTTGTGTAATAATATACAGACCCATTCAGTAAATCTGAATATTATTTCATTAACTCATTTTACTAAGTCAAACGCATTACATACGGTAATTACAAAACCACTGATGTTTTTAACCCTTCATTTCTGTTAATTATGATGATGTTACACTTACAGCTGCTAAAAAAAATACTTTTGGAAGAATATTGCATTAGGCCAATAAAAAACTATTTTAATACAGGAATATGGGATCAATTAAAAGTATATTTAATACCTGCTTTAAAGCTTTTGTTTTCAAATAGTATATTTAATCTGACAACCGTGAATCATCAGAAGGCATATTCTAATATTTGTTTATGATTATATGTATATATATATATATATATATATATATATATGCATCCTGTAACTCCCACAGTCCAAAACCATGACTGTTTATGCGTGCCAGGTTGTTTGTACTGTGTGTCTCTGTGTCGCCCCATAAAAGACTGGTGACATGTCCATGGCCTCTGGCCCGATGACCGCTGGAAATAGGCACCAGTCCCCCTGGGACTCTGCAAGGATAAGCCGGCATAAACAACGGATGAATGGATGAGTGGATGGATTTGTATTTTGATGGTGAAAGCTTTGGTAAAATGTCCACAGAGCCACAGGTGTCTTCATCAATTAGTTTTAATCTCTCCCTGTTTTTCTATATTAATGGGAAGAGACAATCGTTTCTGCAGTACCAGAGTTGGGTTGATCAAAAAAATAAGCAGATTTATTGACATCTTTAAAAACATTAGTTAGGTCCTTTCTTTCTGTTTTCTGTGACCTCTTGAATGGTTCAGTTTTCATCTGCTTCTCTGAGTCAGACGGAGGACATTTTCGAGTCTGAACTCAGGAAACGGACGCTCGGTCAGGTCTGTAAATTGTAAGCCACTCAATTCAAATCGCAACAGTTTGCTGCAGATTTTATGGCCTCAGTCAGCATTAACATCAGCCCTCCGGGTAGTTAGTCACCGTGCGGGATGAGAAATCAGTGACAGACAGCAGCTTGGTTTCCCTTGGCTGAGAAAGGAACGTGTAAGTTTGCTGTGAGGAATGCTGTTGTCCTCGGCTGAAGCTCAGGTGCGGATTCAGCTTGTTAGTGTTTTCTAGCTTAATATATGAGGTTGTTTTGCATCTTTGACTTTTCCAAGTTTTGATGGAAGGATGAAAGTTCACAGCTTTAATAACAGCTTTTCGAAGCTTGTCACTTCTTCTGTTTTTATTTTGGTTCAATAACCACAGATTTTCTTTATTCACTAGCTTTAAATAGCAAAATACAGGAGACCAGGGGCCAATGAAACTTAAAAAACACACACGCACAAATACACACATCCTTCTCCAAAAGTTCAGAGATGAACAAATATTTTTCTCCACGCTGGAAATTATGTTTACTTCGATGAAAGTGAAATGAAACCCCTCACACAGGTGATAAGCCAATATTGTCATGACTGGAAGGGAGGACTGTGTTAAATAATTTAGTGAAACGGGAAAAAAATATGTCTGCTTTGGTGAGTGAAAGCCCATAACTCTTTAAAAATCCCACTCACCGTGACTCATCACTGCTTCTGAAGTTAGCACAGCTGTCACTCAGAGTGTTTTCAAATCAATGCCACCTCAGCAGGCCTACTTGATTATCGTTTTAATGAGAAAGCCCTGATTGATTTCCCTTCATTTATCACCAGCCTGGCCTGGATGCTCCTGGGAGCTGGTTTCATTTTCCCTGTATTACTTCACCCCTAAAGCTGGGTCGTAACATGCCCCTTATTAGAGAGTCATTGTTGGATTCAATCCCTGGCACAAGGGTAGTATCTGAAAACATATATTGATATTGTATCACTATGCACAGCAATAGAACGGGAAAAAGGAGTCATATCCTCCCATCTGGTACAGTATATGTCACTCTTTCTACACAAAACAGATGTCTGTCACAGGGAATCCAACACACACATTCTAATATGCAATAAAATATTATGCTTGCTTGACTTTACAACCTTAACAGCTCATTAAATAGGACCTACTGTGTATAAATCAAAAAAACACCATGAGTGAAACTATACCATAAATCATACTGCCTAATGTGTTGCAGAGAGCAATGAGAAATGTATCACTTAAAATTCAATAAGGACAGGCTGTCTAGGAAAATACTCATATTTCATTTAAAGAGTTTGATGGGTCAACTTGTGTGGAGTTTTAGGGGCGAGCGAGCATCATAAGTGTGTCTCACTTATCGACACAAAGGATGTGTAAAAAGCTTTAAAATGAATCCTCCCTTTGCTGCAGTAGTATTATGTCACACTGAACCAATTTGAACAATAATAATCTAATCTTTATTCTGAGTAGATTTATTTAGTGGGTAAAAATGATCCCCTTTGGCAGTTTAGGTTCTCAGATTATAGATCTAGAAAATGAATGCACCATGTCTTGGTTGAGAGGTGTTACATTACATCTGTTAGATCTGACGTTAGGTTCTGCGTGAAAGAGATCCCTGCAGAATTGTTGCTTATGTATCTTAAACAGAAACTGATTACACTAAGACATTAAAGTTTGTTCTAGTTAGAGGCAAAAGATTAAAAGATAACATTTAATAAAATTAAACAGAAATTTTGGAAATTACTACACCCTGTAAATAACCTGTATTCTTCTTCTTTTGTTACCCCTAATAGATTTAGACATAACATTAAGAAATTCAACAAACAAGTGGTAATATACAAATCAGTAATATACTTAAAGTTAAAGCTGGTGTGCTCCTGACTGTTGGAAGTGACAATGAACTTTATGTGAAGATCAAAAGAAGGCCTGGCACATTCCGCACAATTAAGCAGCATAAGATTCTGGTAAAGGCTTTAAAGAGGTCTCAAAAGAATCAACAATCAAAATCAACTAGTTCACTGTATGGCAAGTACTCTACAAGTGGAGGCTATTCAAAACTTTGCCAACGTGCAGGTTCGGCTATCAAGCAAAGTTCAAACTAAAAGCGAACTGCAGGATGCTAAAAGAAATTCCCAGAAATACTTAGATATTGTCAACTGCATTACAGTCGGATCTTCTTACCGTTGATATGAAAGGGTATGGCTCTACAATCATCCACTCTGTGAATCATTAGTGTGGCAGCATCATATTATGGGGATGTTTTGCTGCAGGAGCGATTGGCACACTTCTCAAAATACATTGCATCATGAACATAGACATTATGCGGAACTATTGACCCGATGTCTCTAGAAATCATCCAGAAAGTTAAAGCTTGGTCCAAATGGGCGTGGTGACCTAGTGGTTAGAGGGCCAGGCATTTTTATCTTGGAGAGGCCCCCTGAGGTTGCCAGTTTGAAAGCCAGTCTACCACTCTGGGTCCCTGAGCAAGACTCTTGACCACAGATTGAGTTTTTTTCCCTCTGGATAATCCGACTTCCTCCCACAGTCAAAAAGTAATAATATTGTATAGGTACTACATAATAAATTGTTGCAATGAGAGAAATCAATTTTCCTGAAATAATCTGTTACCCTTGTCGCACAGAATGTGCTGTTGGTTCACGTGAGTTGTCTGCTTGCTACACATAAGAAAATTCTTGTGGGCAAGAAGACACCTTCAGTAGTCTATAGGTTGTAGGATCAAAACCAATGAGGTTTCCTATTACTTTAAACCCCGCCCCTCAGTTTTAATTGATTAAATAGTTTTGGAGGGAAGTGATTGAGTTGTGTGCAACCAATGTCCACTATTGAATGAAGTAGGTCCAGAGCATTTCTTTTTTTCAGTGTTGCCCTGTAATGGACTGACAACTGTCCATGGTGTACCCTGCGTCTCGCCCAATGACCTCTGGAGATAGGCGTGTATAGACAATGGATGGATCTATATGTTCATTTAACAGAAAGATTTAATCACAACTTCATGGATGCTGTCAGCTTGCTTGCAGTATTTTTAACAACTCACTGATATGTTGCAGCAAAAAGAAAGCCGAGCTTCTAATATAGAAGCTCGGCTGGGCTTTAATGCTTAGTTTCTCTAATGAGATGAAGGCAGGGACCAAAGGGTTGGAATCAAATAAAGGCAAGCGGCCGGAATGACTTCTAATGATGGATGTTTCTATCTCTTTCATGGATGGGTGGGTGGGAAGGTGGATGGATGGATAGACATTTTTTTCTTTTAACTTATATAAAATGAGCACATTATGCCCAGCTCAGTTCCCAGATAATATACCTAAGTAGTACAGGATCGTCACATCTGTCCTAAACTGTGAGAAATGGTCCACAGATCATCTTCTTTAATCACCCAGAAGGCCCTGCCTTGCCCAAGTCATTCTTCAAACCGACATTATTGCTGGAGATTTGTGTTGGCTACATGTTCAGCATGCAATAAAGTAAAAATATGAACCCCATCTGTACATAACTATGCACTCCTTCATGGACAGGTGTGTGCATCTTTGCATGTTTGCACAGTTAATTTGATTTGAGAGTCTTTTGTCTTTCTGCAGCGTCACTATGCCTACGATGCTGATAGTCAGTGAGCTAGAGAGACCTCTGAGTGCTCCAGGCTTTCTTCTCTGCATCCATCTAAATAGTGACGGAGGGCTTTGAATTTGTCTCCTTTTTTTTAGATTTATTAACATGATATATACTCACTGTCTACGCTTGGTGCACATTTCCCGCCGTGTTGAAAATACAAGAGCACTTTGCTGCCCAAGAGCTGCAGAGAAATTATTAGGGAAGTGTTGTAAGAGGTGTTTAAACATAGTGCAATATAAAGTGTTTGACATGGAGGCAACATTTTCCTTAGAAAATGAACAAAAGCCGTATAATTACACTCCTGGTCCAGTGCCCTGGATTTCTCTGCTGCATTAAAAATACACGAGAGAGACACTTGACCTCATAATGGAGGCTTTTACATATAACCCAAAGCTTAGCAAGTCCACTTATCATGGTTGGAGAGCTGCCTGGATGTCTGCTGCAACAAGGACAATGGTGAAGTGGGCAGGTTGAAATGGTTCACAAGGTTAAAGGAAGAGGAAGACTGATGCTCAGCCATCCTTTATTGGAACGCATCAATGTCTTTAACAAAGGATAACAAAACATAACAAAATGTAGAAATACATATTTGACGGAGCTAAATAATGTACAGAAAAAAACCTAACTGAACATAACTGAAATTCAAATGGCCTACTTTGTTAAATAGCTCAACCTCAGTAAGATAGAAAAACATCTGTGAACATACATTTTCAAGATTAAGAGTCTCAATTATATTCAGGTCTTGGCTATTACAGGGCCACACTAATATGTGAATAGGGTTTGATCAAAATTATTATATTGTGGCTCACTTTGGTTTCATTGTCCTGCTTAAAGTTGAATCTCAGACCCTGTCTCAAGTCTTTTTTTCCTTATACTTGGTTTTATTTAGAGATATGACTTGAGAGGGAGCTGAAAACAAAAGCATGCCACACTTTTTAGAATTTTATTTGTAGATGAATGAAAAAATACCCTTTCTGTTCACTTTGCAGTTATGCCCTGCTTTATGTTGAACTATCACACAACATTTCATTGAAATATATTAAGGTTTGTGGTTGTAATTTAATAAGAGTTGAACATTTTCAAGGAATATGAATACTTTGTACGGGATCAACTCAAAGTGTTGCGGACTATGTGAAAACGTTTCACTAGCGTTTGTGTCATGCAAAAAGTTTAGCCAAAAAGCAAATGGCCCTGTCACAAAGAAACATGAAGAAGAACTATGATAGATCCTGTGTAAAAAGAGATTTTAAAGTGGGAGACAAAGTCCTTGCTAAAGGCTCTACTTTGTCTGCAAGGTTTGAGGGTCCCTTTGACGTTCAAGGAAAGGTAAGGGACAGTAACTATGTAATCGGTACCTTACCCGCAGACGCAAGTCCCATATTTGTCATGTGAACATTCTCAAGTTGTACCACTCTTGACCCGAACCAGAAGCATCCTTGGTAAGTGTTCCTGTTGCCACTACTGTTAAAGTTGAGGTAAGTGCTGATACTTTTGATGGGTTAAAATTGATTGATCCTGGCCAAATTAGTTCGCGTCTTAACAACTCAGAGATGCTAAAACCTCTGAAAGAGCATCTTACTCATTTAGTCTCTGAACACCAAGAGCACATATCAGGCCTAGTAAATGAGTACCGATGTCTTTTTGGTGATGTGCCCACGTGCACTACAGTTCTGCATGATGTAGATGTAAAGAATGCCAAACCCATAAAACAACATCCATACCGCACTAATTTCATAAAGCGGTCCTTGATGAAACAGGAAACAGAATACTTGGTGAAACATAACTTGGCTATACGTAGTATGAGTCCTTGGAGCTCCCCATGTTTAGTCCAGATCAAGCCTGATGGCTCGCCTCGGTTCATAACGGACTTTCGTAAGGTGAACTCTGTTACAGTTCTGGATTCGTTCCCTCTCCCCTGGGTCGAGGATTGTGTTGACAATGTTGGCAGCTGTGTTCTAGAGCAGCTTGCCTCACTGCCGGGTGGTTATTGTTTGTTTTGCTGTAACAAAACAACCTGACTATTGTAGGTTGTGTCACTAGTTTGGTGTTTTGCCGTGACACTCTGTTCAAGCCTTTCAAACCTTGTGTTACTAGTTTTCTGTTTTGTTCTTGACACTCTGCTTAAACCTGAAAAGAGGGTTGTGTCACTAGTTGGATGTTTTGCTTTTGCCTTTTGGTTTATTTTAGTGTTGCTGCTATTTTCAGCATCACCACATTAATTCATGTGGCCTTAAGTCATCTCTGGGGTTCTTTTGTTATTAGAAGAAGTCCTGTCCTTTTTTTTTCTTAAAGTGTACTTATTGTTTCCTTCACTTTTGTTCCCAAAGCCAACCAAACAATAAATCGTGACCTTCTTACATAACCTTTTTTTGTGTTGGCTCTAAATGTTACTTCCCCCTTCCCCCTAGACGAGTTTGGGTCGTAACATTTAATACAGTGTTTAAATACATAGAAGTAGTCGTCAAGAGAAAAACGTTCGATAGTAATGAGAATAGAATAGAATAAAGAATAAAGGACACCACAAATGTCCTTTATTAATAATCTAAACAGACTTTTCTTGCTGCCTCTTTGCACTCGTCCACCTGCTACAACACCTTTAACAACTCAAATGTTACATTTGTTTTCACCCACTTCATCCTTTAAAGCTTTTATTGAGCACAGCGGTTCTACATTCTGTTAATTACGCTCACCTGTTCCCTCTTCCAGTGTTTACTCCTCTTCTGCTTTGGAAATGCCAACAGAAAATACAGTTGAACTGATAAATGGTAAAAATCATTAATATGTGGCATATTATCAAATGATAAAGACAGAGCAAAGCTGTCTAAATGTGCCTAGTTCAAAAGTTGCTAATTCATGTTTTTTGTGTTTCTTGGCTAAATAAAGATTAATATGCATGGTTATTTAGAAGAATATATAATTTTGCAGGCTAAGAATGAAACCTAAAATGGTAAATAATGTGCAAGAGTTTCCTGTCAGTTACTTTTGGGTTGTAGTAGGTACACTTTCTCCAGGGATGGTTCTAGCAGCAATGGTGCACCGGGTGAATCCGTTCTTCTGCACTAGAAACTCTTTACATTTTCACAACTAGAATAAAGGTCCTGTCAGAACTATGTCTTAAAGGATCTGTCATCACTGTAACAATTTCTGGCTTGTCCTGTCTACACGCTTGTTTCAATTTTAAGTGGTTCGTACCAAAAAAAAGCACTGAAATGCTTTTTTGTGCATTTTCACAGACAGCATAAAGTTACATTTTTCTCAAATTGTTCTAAAGCATCTGTATTCCATATAAAAAAACAATTCAGTTCAGATCAGACCAGACTACTTTAGATTTTAGATGGTCAAAAGTTATTCCGTTTACTCAGAGTTAGTATATAATTTATAGCTTATAGAAAGCTAAAAATTAGATACTAACTTTAGGTGTGTACTGCCACCTTTAAACTCTAACAGCATACATGGCTGCCTACTACCTATTGACTGCACTTGTAAGTAAAGAGTAGATGTTGCCAATTGCAAAGGAAATATCTATTTTGCGAGTGCTTGCGCCACATCCAGATGTGATGGTGCCCTGGGCAGTGAGCCATGTCACCAATATCGAAACCCACACTCCCCGGCCTGTCATGCCTTCATTTACCATTTAATGATAAAAACACAAAACAAAAGCAGAGCAAAAAATCAACAGAACGCAGAAGAGATGAAATCCTAGTTTGACAGTACTTGATTACTAAGATGCTGATTAATTATATCTGGCTATCGTTTGTTTAATTTTTCAGAAATAAAAACAACAATCTGTCATTGTGTTACAGATCCACAGATGTAGAAACACTTGGTGCAACTGAATCATCGCCTCTGCCCTTTGTTTCTGAGACAGAGTGTCCTGATCTTCCTCCTCTTCATCTTCAGCCTTCAGCCAGCTCTCATTACTGTTCAGCAGACTCACCATAGGTCTCTACTTTACTCTGACAGAGGTCAGTCTTAATGAGAAGATGTTCCAGAAACCATTTCGGAGCTCAAAAACTAACATGCAATTTTCTCTCTGCTGATGGAAAAAGAAAGATGATTAAATATTTCATGTTTTTTTTTATAATCATTTACTACACACTGTATTTTTCCAGTCCTTTGTATGCTTTTTAGCTGGTTTGTCAAGCAGCAAAGATATTTATTTTACCATGCAGGCTGAAGTAATTGAAGATGGGGAAAGATGTTCATACAAAGGGAAATGTTTGTTAATTCTGACCGCAAAACTGATTCTTTTCCCAAGTATCAGTCAAAGTCAGTATGAAAGTAAAATAACTACACACTTTCAGTCCCCGCATTGAGACCAGCTTGAACTGTATCGATTTCTGCTCCAGTGGGCGAGAGTGAACCCCTACGTAATGAATGACCAAAAGAAAAGAATATGGTGCTTGGAGATCAAATAAAAAATGGGATCAAGTTCAAAAGGCACTGGCCCCAGCACTGAGAGGCAGTGGTGCACTTGTGCGAATCCACACTGTCCCGCTGAATTAGAAATTAATCTACAACACCTCCTCCAAACCCATTAAAGCCCTGTTACACAAACACAGAAAACGCTCTCTCAGCACAGCACTCAGACTGCCTACCACTACCATGCTTGACTCTTCTACACCATGTTTACATTTTAGCAGCAGCTTCTCAGAAGTGAGCTCAAAGAGAACCGTATTATTTAAACCTGTAATCAGTGAGCAATTAAACAATGTTACTATTATGTTATTGCTGGAATATTTGAGTTGCAGTGGAATCGAGGTGCATATGTGTGGCTCACATGGCGTGAAAGAGCTCATGCTGGGGAATTTCTTTGAAAGTAGTGTTATCGTTTTCTGCTGGCTGTTGCACATGATAAATGAGAATAATGGTTAAAGGAAATACCATTTCAATTTAAATTCTAATCCAAATGTTTAAAGAAACTGTTAATGTCGTTAGAAATGAGCATAATTAAAAGTCTGATAAAGGTTTAAATCATTTTAACGGCTAATGTTTAATGCCCTCTAAAGCTCTTTATATTGTGCATTTTTCATTCTCACATACAGTTTCACCCGCCTTTCCGCTCATATTTAAATCTATAATCTCATTTCTTCCAGCTAAGCCGTCCAGTCTAACGCCTGAATTGAGGAAACATTGTGCATTCTTCAGAGCCAAAACGCACCGATCGCTTCTGACACGCACACAAACACAGCCTCGTTCTGGCAGGGGCGAGAAGTAGTTGCACCCTCCACTCTACCAGCAAGGAACCCTGCTCGGATGCAAATTCAAATGTCAGCTTACTTTCTCCTCAAAGGCAGTGTCGGCTCGGTGTATGAGTGGGATCCTCAAATCAGGTAATTGTTTTTGGCAGATCGTTGTATTTAGTTACTGTATTGAGGCAAGCTAAACCACCTAAAGGTGCCCATTGAGGGGAAGCAAATGCAGAAGGACACATGCAGCAGGGATACATGAGAAAAACCCCCCGATATATTTATCTTTCAAAGATTTTTAAATCTCTGTACAGACCATAAAATGTTTGGCACGTGTTTCTTTTTCATTGTTAGAAAACGCACTTTGACATTGCAGGTCCCCTTCCCATCCTTTTCTCATTCTGGGCGTATTATAGTTAAATATTTATTCCATCACTCAGATCATGAACAGCCATGTTACAAAAAAATTTGTTTATTTATTTCAATAACTGAGTTCACCAAGGGAAACGCATTACATAAATGAATTACTCAAGCCTTTATTCTTGTTAATAATGATGATTTTCTCCTTACAGCTAATAGAAACATGACATTTAAAATTTCAGTATTTCATTAGACCAATAAAAAAGGTATACAGAAATGTAGATTTAATTTGATTTTGTTACTAACAGGCGGACCTAATTTCATGATTAAGATGTTATTATAGGGGGTTCAGAACAAAGGGGGATAAATAAAATTACACAGATTTCTGTTTATAAAATATTTGAAAGCAACGTATTCCTTTCCTTCCAATGTACGAATATGCACTTCATTGTGTTCCTCTGTTATAGAAAATTACGTTAAAATAATTAAAATTTTTAAGTATTAATCTATGAGTATTAGTATTTTTGCAAAGCACTGAATGCTTTGTTATAAAACATCCAATATGTACAACAAACGGAAGAAGAAAGAAAGGTAAGTCAGATGGAGCTGATTTTAAAGAGCCTTTTAGTCAGACAAAGACAAAGTGAGATCCAAAACTAGTGTAAAGGGGTATTTCATTGTTAAATATGTACAGCTTTATGCCACTGTGGAGAATGAAGCATTTCACAATGCAGTAAAGGATATATTTTGTGAACTGCACCAACCCTGTTTAAAACCTTTCAGTGATGCAAAAATCTTGGCAGCAAAATTTTATTTTTAGAATCAAGATGTTTTTCTTTTTTCTTTTTCACCGCTGCTGCTTATCGTCCAGCTATATCTGTTGCTTGCTTCAAAGTATAATGGTGGTAGTACTTAAACATATGGTTTGTCACTTGCATGCAAGCAGAAACAGTGTTTCAGAAACAGAAGTTCAGTCAAGACTAAACAATTTGCATCAATCTCCAACATCCTGGATAAAAAAAAAACTCTAAAATACGGCATATTTTTCAAGTCATGTAAAGCTGTATATTACCACATCAGTTTACCTCCCCTGGCAATGCAGCAGACAGGTGATGAAGCCTGGCCTCTCTCATAATCTTGTTATTGCTGCACTTCTCTGCTCTGGACCAAGGCCAAAACATATATAACACAAATAAAACAAGAGGAAGACAGACTGAGGAGGGTAAGGGGACTGCGACAGCCCCTCTACCTCTGATCTGTGACAGAAACCCAGTGGATGATGGACGATTCTTCACATTTATATCCATACCTGGAAGGAGCCAAATTAACATTATGACTTGGGGATATGTGAAAAGGTTACTAATTTGCATCGGATATGATGTTGGTGATATAATTCTTTTTAATCCTAAAATAAAAAGCTGCAATACTGTGTTATGCTTGGTGGATTCTTAGTTGGTGTTATATATATATATATATATATATATATATATATATATATACATATATATATATATATACTGTATGAAAAAATGAAAACAACACATGACTACCAAAAAGAGATGTATATCAATCAGGTTTCATTGAATCCCTTTTAACGACCAGATGCAAAAAAAAAAAAAATCGTAAACTGAACTTGATCTGCTTCTGCGTATACAATCACTGTTATGGAGAACCATACAAATCACTACAGCTATTGTCACAAACGTGAAAACTGCCACATTCAGTTAATGCCCCTCCCGCTTCTATTTTTGCTACAACAAATCATTTTAACGTATCTCAGGCAGAAACGGCCTGAACAAAACTTATGTTCATAAGCAACAGAACAAGTTTTGTTTTTATGACTGCGTGAAAAGGTTCAGCAGTGATGACTGCAGCATATTTCTATGAATATTTAGAAATGGTATAAAGAAACAGCAAAATGGATGTTATTCCATCAGACTGCATACAGAATCTTTATTTTGTATGCAGGCTATTTTGCACACTGTGGTTTCTCTAAACATTGTTAACATAATTGTGATACATGCCCTGCAACGTAAAAGGCACATCAACTGCTTGACATTTAAACCTTTTTCTCGAGTTATCAGATGGTTTTGACAGAACTGGCTAATAATGACTGCTAATGGCTGACAAGACAAGGAAAACGTGAAAAACAAGCTTTTAAATCCTTTGCATTACAGCCATTTGGGTAGAACCTAGAAAGAAAGGAAAACTGTCATGGATCTGCAAGACATGGGAATTGTCATTTTCTTGAAAATATAGCTGAACCAACATGGCCGGTTCTAGACTGGGGTCAACAGGGGTCAGTGCCCCTGTAGAACTGGTCAGGGCCCTTGTAATGGCCCCTGTACTGAAGACATAAAACTGAATACATTTCTTATGATGATATGTGCAGGAGCAGAATTCGTAACTGGTTGGTCCCTTGGGCCCATTTAATTTTTTACCTTTACATTTTTATTTTAATAATAATTTTATAATGAATGTGTTTCACTTTTAGCTTCAGCCATATTGAGACAGGATCACAGTTTTCAGGGGTCTGCAACCTGTAGTTCCAGAGATGAAAGTGGCTCTTTGGCTCTGCAGCTCACTTAATATATCAAACTATTAAATTGTTGCCAGGTATTCCTGGTTTAAATCTATTTTTCCAGTGCCCATGAAAAACCATTGGCCCCACCCTGCCCCCCAGGTAAATGTGGTCTAGAACTGCCACCTTGAATCAAGTATTGTTTATTGTCTTTTGCCAGGTACTGAATCTATCATTACTCCCATAAGAACCATAGTCTCCAAGATAGCTGCGTGCCAGAACACCGGGTTGTGATGCTATTACTGGGTTTCTGGCTAAAATGACAGCCAGAAACTTCAGGTGGATCAAGCACCCGATGTGGATCAAGCACACGTCGTCTGACCTTGAGTGTTCTGTAGATTGAGTGCAAAAAAATTATTATGTGTGCTGAAAGAGGAAGAAAAATGGCAGCCATCAGTAGGCACCCTGAGAAAAGGAGAAAGAGAAATGAGTTGAAAGGGTCCACTTAAAGGGAGAAAGGTTCTGATGCACAGGTGGGACAACAGAGAAAACTGTGGCCGCAGAGCAGAAGAGCGAAGGATACTAAAGCACATTAGACGAATGGAGGTGGGATGTGGGGGCTTCTATCTGTGGGTGTAAATTTACGGTGGCGTTTAGATGTCATCTGCTATAGTTAGTGCAGCACAGCCAGGAGCAGCGATCTGCCGAGTGATCACAGCTCAATCAACCGGAGCTCTGTGTCACTGCCAGGGTCCAGCCATTTGTTACGGGGCTGCTAAAAGATTTCGGGGCCTCGCTGCAGCAATAAATTGCAACATGATTTTATGGCCACTCACCCCATCTACTGCCTCTTTGCATTATTTTCTGTTTGTGCTCCTTCTTGCGTTTTTTTTTTTTTTTTTGCATGTTATTTGGAAATGTCATCCTTATTTTTGCATCCTTCAGTCAGTTTAATATTCTGTAGGTCTTTACTGGATCACTGTGGGAATTTCAGTATATGTGTGCATCGGTGCAGGAAGAGTGACTTTCCGCTTCATATTATTTGAAGAATTTAATGAAGGGATTTCAGTTAATGAGACAGGACAACACAAACCACTGCAGCTAATGAAAAACCCAAGGTAATTTTTAAATTCCAATTTAGGGGGGAATTCCCTCATACACATTTAAATGTCACTGTCTTAAGCTATCAATATCCCTCTCTAACTTCTGTTTTGCCTTAATTATAAGGCAGCAGAAATTGTTAAAAATAAAAACAACAAATCAATTGTCTACTGCTTTGCAACAACTGTTTTGTAATTAATATGGGTCAGTCCAGGTCTTCTTATTCAGTTGTACAAGCTGTACAAATC
This sequence comes from Fundulus diaphanus, assembly GCA_037039145.1. Taxonomy (NCBI): domain Eukaryota; kingdom Metazoa; phylum Chordata; class Actinopteri; order Cyprinodontiformes; family Fundulidae; genus Fundulus; species Fundulus diaphanus. The sequence goes on along the minus strand of CM073123.1, from coordinate 26,122,045 downwards.
TTGGCTTTATAAGATATATTGTTATTGTAAATATTAAAATATATATATATTTCCAGTTTGGGAGCCAAAACTCAAGTCCAAAGGTTAAAACATTGTTTGGACCAAAGATAATTAAGCGTAATGCAATTTATTTGGTCATTAAAGGTCTGATTATCAGAAGACACTGTTGGCTATTTAAAGCCTTGATACAGGATCCAGTGCTTCTAGAAGCGTCACTTGACCATCCCAATGTAACACAGCTTCACTATTACAGACCCATTCAACAGATTTGAATATTATTAGAAGAAGTTAATTTGTTTCAGTAACTCAGTTCAGTTAAAGATCTTAGTCTCCATAGCAGGTAGACTCTGCTCTGACTCGTTCTGGGAAGAGCATCCATATCTTACAGTTGATCTGAACTGTAAGATGATATGGCAGGATAAGGCATGTGTCAAGTGGTGCAGAGAACACCTTTCAAAAACATAGTTTTGGCTTCATTAGAAAAGGAATTAAAGAGGAAATGAAGGTAGTTGGTGTGAGTGAAGAAGATGCAGAAGACAGAGTTGGATGGAGACATATGACTTGCTGTGGCGACCCCTGAAAAGGAAAAGCCGAAAGAAGAAGAAGGGTTTTAACAAATTGATTAAAACTCTTCTTCATCTGTTTATGAACTGATAGGGGATTTAACTCTTTAAAATACACACAACCCAGATATCATATGGAAACACAAAAGCAAAAAATAAACATCTAAAAAAAATATGTGAAATGCAAATGTTCCACAAAAGAAGCATATAATCAAAAATGAATATGGATTCAAAATTGTAAAAATCAATGAGCTGTGGGTGTTTCGAGCCCCAAGGATGACTCTGCTCTTTTGCATGTAGGCTTTTAACCCAGAAAAACATGACTCATAGTCTAAAAGTCAAGATAGTTGACTCTCTGTGAGTCTTACTGGTCATTCATTCAGACAGACAAGCATCGCGCTTTACAGTAACTCTATATGTATCTATTCTATGTCCAGAGGGAATTCATTATAAATGAGTGGTGGCATATCTTTACATTTTTGTCATGCTCCAACTATCAAATCAAATTCAGCTACTTTTCATAGATTTTTGGCTGGATGTTGTTTACTTAAGAAACAGTCATTCTTAGTTTGTATTGTTTTTTCCTGTTTTTTTTCTCTCAATAGAAAACCTAGTTTGAGACTGGACGGTATTCACTTATATAATGACTCCTTGAGAAAGATCTTAATGAAGCCAAATGCATGTCAAATATAAGCTTGCATCTTTAACTGTGAGATCATCTCGGTTAAGCAAACGGAAAACCTTATTGTGCAAATTTGACAGCATCATCCCCCACACAGTCCAAAGGTCCTGCTGAATCAGAGTGCCAGTAAGGGTGAAGCGAACGAGGCCGTTTGCATTTACATGCTGCATAGCCATCTTCCACACACAGCTGTGAGTCACGATTACATATCCCTGAAGAGGTATGGTTCACTCCGTCTATAGCTGCAAAGCATCTCTCCAGAGACGTGACCTTAGCTGCTGACAAAGACTCTAACCCTTGCAACGCATCAGACTGTATGGTTGTGTGCACGCTACAATATGAGAACTATTTACTCAGTAGAAAACAGCTGTGTATTATTAATACAATCCAAAAAAAGGTGAAAAAAATAGAATAGAAAACAATAGAATAGAAGTCTAGTTGTTTTATTTTTTTAATATTTTTTTGGATTGATCATGAGTTTGAAGAGAACACCATCTGATGCTATTGTGGTACTCAGAGGCAGAGAGTGTGTGTGAGGGACGGGGGCAGGCAATATTCCTAAAGTGGAAGAAAGTGGAAATGAAATTAAATGCTTTATTTCGAGCAAGAAAAAATAAAATGAAATAAATAAAGGGATTCTGCAAACGTAACCGACGTGGTTCTCAATAGTAGGGTGGTGAAAGATGACTGCAAAGTACTGAGTTCTGGAGGAAGGGATTAGTTTGGACTGGTCAAACGTGAGCCGGAAACTGTCAGCAGATTAATTAAGAGATTTAGATCCAGTTATTAAAATGTCAGATTTATTATTGTTAGGTTTGATCAAATTATATTGGATACAGGATTTTATTTCTCTCAGGCAGTTGATTACAATGGACCTCACTGTGAAAGGGATGTATTTGGTAGAGATGTAGATCTGAACATCGGCAGCATAGCAATAGAAGCTCAGTTCGTGACGAACGATTAGGGAGGATGAAAAGGATAAAGGCAAAGCACAGAACCCTGGGGAATGCCCTAGGATAAAGATAACAGGCCGGAGAGGGAGTCTTTAACAAGATTGAACTATTCCCTGTTTGAATGATAGGATCTGAATCAGGACATTGCTGAGCCAGAGATGTTGAGGGACGATTGCAGACGGGTAACCACAGTAGTCAGGGTTATTGTACTGAAGGCTACCGTGAGGTACAGGAGGATGAGGATGCCAAGGGATGCAGGGTTATGAGAGAAAAAAAAGAGATTATTGTGGATTTTCAGAAAGTGTGCAGTATATGAAGTGCTTGAGGGATTTTTCAAATTTTATTCCCCATTTCCACACAGTAAGTCATGAATAGCTGCAATAGACCGGCAAAGAGGTATGGTTTCATTCCCTATATAGCTGCAAAGCATCTCTCCAGAGACGTGACCTTAGCTGCTGACAAAGACTTGGCAGACAGACTTGGCACTATTTCACGTTGAATGAACACAAAAACTGAAAGGTAAAAGAGAAAAATGAAGAGAAAAAAAGGAGAAAACGCTAAAAGGGAGAAAAGGTGACAAAAATGGAGTAGAGGAAGAAGAGAGTACAAGATAACATCCTCTGAGTCTGCTTCTACGAATGCAAAGAGAGATATAAAAAGAACAGCAAAACCAACCAATAAAGTATTACAAGTCTAAACAACCAATGCATTGATAACATCACTGAAAAATAGTATTATTTAATACAAGATGTATAAAGTGACAGCTAAAGGTAATGATAAGGGTTTTCTGTATAGAAGCGAATCTTTAAGTAGGGATGGGAATCGAAAACCGGTTCCTGTTCAGAACCGGTTCCATGTTCCAATTCCATGGCACCGTTTGGCAGCTCGCTTAGCGATTCTCTTATCAATTCCAGTCAGCACCAGAGCCGGGCAGCACGACTTACATCACGTTTTTTTTACGCAAGTTACGCACACGGCATTCAGTAAGCAAGTACGACGTGACCAGGCGTAAGTCTAGAAAAGCAAAACAAAACAAATGGCGCCCCATCGGGTAAAGCGATCGAAAGTCCGGTCAACAAGGAAAAATCAGTGGATCATTAGCTATACCTAAAACTAATACGTTTGTGGTGATTTAATGATGTAATGTCGCGGTAAGGCACTGCGCTCTACAACAACAATTGTTTCGGATTTCCAGAGGACTTCACCATTGAAATTCACGAGAGCTATTGTTGAAGTAACAATGCCCACGTGCATGGCCGTTGGATGTAACAATACATCGGGTAAAAGGTGAAAAAACATTAGTTTTTTCATCTTTCCAATTCATGATCCACCATGGGCTCTTTCGTTGGATTACCTACTTGCCATCGTACTTCTGGCCAGAGAGAAAACATGTCATCTGTAGCCAACATTTTGAAGAAGAATGTCTTCGAGATGACATGAGAGCAAGACTTTTTCGGTAGGTTTTTCTTTTATATAATGTAGAATTTGCCGGAACATTTGTTTACCGACCAGAGGGGCGGAGTGATATGACACACTTTGATAGAATGCTCACTGTTGCGAAGCCCACTTATTTTATGCGACTTTGGTCTTATTTTTTCTAAAGTCCATGAGTTGTGGGGTTGCAGTTTTTTGGGCTTGTTTCTGAAAGTGAAGTCGCTTGTTTGGGCTCTAAACTAAGTGACGCTGAAATATCCCTCCGCCTCATAACGCACTGCAGCTCATCCTGACAGGAGCAGAGTAAACTCAGAAGGAACCGATCTGCCCGTATTTTCTGCAGTTTACAGTTGAAATAACTGATGATAACTGCTGGAAGTAGATTAGGCGGTGCAGATCACCATTTGGAGCAGAGATTGTTTCTAAAGATGAGTTTAATGCTCATGTTATAACATTGCAGAACCCAACCTATAAACCGTACTTTAATGTTTATTTGTTGTCTCTTTATGTCTCTAAAATGTTAAATTAGTATTACTTTAAATGCTTAATACCATGTCTATTTTTGTTTAAGAGGTTAAAAAAATTCCCCAAATTGGAATCGATAAGAGAATCGATAAGGAATCGATAAGTAATCGAATTGTTTCACAGAATCGATAAGGGAATCGGAATCGTGAAAATCTTATCAATTCCCAACCTTATCTGGAAGTACCTGAATCCAAGCACCTGTAGGTGTTTGAGTGAGCATGCTTGTACATGTAAGGTTTAGCCATAAGAAAAATGCTCAATAGTGGTTGTGGGGAGTCAAAGACTCACACACAGAGACTCCCCACAGAGTGCCGAGACAGACACCGGAGAAACTAGAACCTCAGACACCTGAAAGAAACCCCAGAGCAAAGCAGGCCAAGAAGGACCAACGCAGGGAAAGCTGCCTCCCCGATCCCAGAGAAGAGCAGAGGAGAGCCCCAGGAAACGCCCCAAAAGCCACAGCGCTGAAGCCCCTGGAGCTGCAGTGACGAGCTCGCGGGCTCCGCCGACAACCAGCTATGCCAGAGCTGCCCCCCAGCGGGGCCTCGACAAAGCCATGGAGCCCTGGCTCCACAAAGCAGCCACCAGTGAGTCACCACATACCCGAGCACCCAGCTCTGGACACCGAGGACCACCAACGCACCAGTGGGTTGAGGCGGCAGTCAATGGAGGGGAGCTGAATGGGGGGGGGTGGGGGGGGATGGGCTCCACACTTGGTCGAGACCTGAGGTGGCAATGGAGAGGGGACAGTCGAAACCCAACCTGACAAAGAGACAAACAGAAAACCATGTACACAGTCACATTCACACGTTCCCACCCTAATAAAAAATAACTCACACTCACCAAAAAAATCCGATACTCCCAAGTCCAGGAACCGGCACTCTAAGGGGATATCCAGCCCCCAGACCTGGAAGGTAAACCCCATCATCAGGATGGGGGGTGGGGAAGGGGGACCCCAAACCTCATATATCTGGTTTATGCATCAACCCCCCCACCCCGATCCCAGCCAAGCGACCCACAAGCCCATCCACCCAGGGATGGGGCCAACATGATCCAAACGGGTCAGCCAACCAGAACCAGATCTGGTGTGGAAGCAGATGCTGCCTCAAGACTAACATAATCCAACAAAAGATCTCTATACTGATTGATAATGAGAATTCTTTCACTTTTCTAAGTCATGAGGATAGTTTTCTTAGCGATACATAGGGCAGTGAAAGACATGGAAACTGATTTTTTTTCCCCAGAAGTGCTATCATCCAAGTTAGCCAGCAAGTAAAGTGCGGCTCATAGCCCTTGGATCACAACCATTTGAATCCTTAAATATCTGGACCCAGAACCTCTGAACAGGTGTACAAAACCGCAGTGCATGAATATAATTGTCAGGATTATTGTCTGTGCTCTGTGAACAGATATTAGATTGTGTAAAATCCATCCTGAATAATCTTTGACTTCTACATTGTACTCTGTGAATGATTTTGTATTATATTAGTTGTAAATTTGGGTTTCTAGTCATTTTGAAAGTTCTTAAACATATCTGAGACCAGGAGCTTTGTTCAAAGCTGACTGATAAATCTGCCTCCTATTTCATAGTAGGAAGAGATATTGAAAGATTGTGAATATGTCATGGTGCAGCTTTGCCTGCTGCACCATGGACATTTCATGGTACTCTGTGCCTCCCATACAGCTCCAGATCCCATGCTCCACTGATCTGTTTCACCTGCCGTCCTTAATCAAGCCCGGACTCAATCCACCTGTCAGCTTTACTATTTAAACCTCCCTCAGTCAGCTCTTCCCTGTCGGTTCGTCTGTTCATTACTGCTCATTGCTCCTCATCCTTTCCTTGTCCTGCCTGCCTCCTAGTATTCTCTCTGCCTTGCTGCTGGTTCCACCTCTTGCCCAGTGCCAACCTACCTGCTCTGAAGGTTTCCTGCCTCCACAGCGCAGCACCCGCAGACCTCCAGCTCTCTTCGGTCCACCTGCTCCTGCCATCTCCATCATCCAGTTACGTTCCAGTACTGACTGTTGGTTTCTTCCTCCACTATCCACAATCTACAATAAACTGTAAAACTAAACTCTGTGTGTGGTTGTGTTCGGGTTCATCTCCAAAACGTGACAGAATAAGGCTTTTAGGGAGCAGTATAGTAAAAATAAAGCTTTGTTCTAAGTTGTCCTTTTATACATATAAAGTTCTAATTGTTTTGGCCAATTCCTAACATGTTTATATGCTGCTTCTAAGGCTAATTATAGTCAAGGTCGACTGTAACTTCAGTTAATCAGCATAGATAACCTCTCAGTGGTTTGTTTTTCCTTGTAAAGCAAAACATGATATTATTGATTTTTTCACAGGATTTCAACTCGCTACAATTCAGATTTGACCTAAAACCTGTGTGCTTTTGTATTGATTACAACATTTTTTGTGAAGTAAAACAGTCTTTTCCGATCACGCTCTGCTTGTAATCCAAGGCAGTAACTTGTCTTTCCCCCAAATAATTATTTTGGTCTGGCGGATGTCCTCTTTTTGCTCATTGGTACTTAAAATTGTTTGGGCTTCTTTTCATCGTTGCTCTTAAACTGTTCCACACACACACGTGTATGTAATAAAGCAGGTTGTATGTTACGACTTTCATTAATCAGTTGTCTAAATACTGTATACACTATCAAAACAACCGTGCCAACACTTTAAGCTGTATGTTGTTCTTTTGTTGCATGATGCAAAGATCTTTTTTTTTCTTCATTTGGATCAATAGAGTTCTGCCTCTCTTTCATAAATCATATTAAAATTCTCCTTCATAAAAAAAAACAAAGAACAATGAGTAGTTTTGAAGGAGGAACAGTTTGAAAAGAAAAAATAGCTGAGCAGACAATAATCTTTTTTTTTAGCTTCTTTTTCTAACAGCTGTAACCCCTCCAGAGCTGCTTGAGTATGACAGTAACAGGGGCTTACGATTTCACACTGACCTTATACATGGAACATCTGATAAATGAAACAGTGAAACTGAAGCAGTCTTTTAAATTGGAGTTCTGTCTTTATGAGCTAATATATCTGTCACTAATAAAACTGCCGAGCTCTGTGTCTAATGAGCCATTCCAAACAAATCCCAAACGGAGTGGCTTTATTTTTCTCCCTTCTCCTCTGCTGAGCCAATATTCAAATTGGTTTTATAAACCGTTACATAGCTGACGAATTTTAGAGGGTGATAGATGTTGAACACAGCTTTAGTTATTCGAAGCTGCTGGATATCAAGCGTGAAACACTTAAGGCAACGAAGAAAGAAGGAATGATGTCCCTGCTGTGATTACGCATTCTTTATGTTTGTGCCAGTTTTAGGGTCTATAATTCCTACAGACAGACTGCTGTCTCTGTCCTTTAAGTCACATCTTGATCTTGTGCATTATGTTTCTTTGGGTTAGGGTTAGGGTTATATACTAATTTCGCATGTGACCTTCGCCAGGCTTTCAGTAATTATTGAAGCTTTTGCGTCTCAAGTTGTAAGGCTCTTTCCTCTGAGGTGCTGTGTGTGCTGCTGGACTTAATGAGAACCATAAGTAAAGCAAAACAGGTGATTAGTACAGAACATATAGGATGGGCAAACTGGATTTATGGAGGAAGATTTTTAACACTGAAATGTTCTGTCTATTAGGAGGATAAGTGATAAATGTGAGCATTTTCATGGATAGTTGAGTGGAAGGAAAAAGTGTGGTTATACTTTGCAGCACCTTTTGTCTGAAGACGTGTAACACAGACTGAATGACAGCTGTTGGCTAACGGGTAGCATTAGCAAATTTCTTTATCAGTTAAACTGTAGCAAAGCTAATATTTCACTGAGCGCAACAAATGTAGTTAAGGAGGCTTAAATGTACGAACTGTATGGGACCATCAGGCGAAGAATGACTGCAACACACCTCCTTAAAAACACTGCATGAGATGAGTGGAATTACACACAGGTGTGCCACCTGTCACTAGGAAGCCACGCCCTCCAGCAGAGATCCTCAGGAAAGAAAGGTGATTCACATCCACACAAAAAAACAGGTACACCAGGATCCTGACAATTACTCTGATGTCACTGATTATTACAGTGACGTACGTAGTTATGTCCTGCTATATATCATGAATGTCTAAAAGAGTTTAAAACGAACAAAACTTTGCACCAGAGCTCATTAATGATTCTTCTCACTCCTCTATCTTGTGGGTTTATTTTAGAGCTTGAGACGTCCTTCTCCATCAATCTGAGACTAAGATCCATGTCCCATGCAGGATGAATCAGATGTAACTCTGCTCTTAAAAAAACTGAAAGATGGGTGCGCTCGTGGCGCAGCAGGTAGCGCAACCCATATACGGAGGCCTTAGTCCTCGACGTGGTCGACCCGGGTTCCAATCCGACCCGCAGTCCTTTGCCGCATGTTTCTCCCCCTCTTCCACCCCCTTCCTGTCAGCCTACTTTCATAAAAAGCGAGCCACTAGAGCTGTGAAAAATCCCAACAAAAAAAACCCTGAAAGATAATTGCATAATTTGGTTCTTAAGTCAGTATGGAAAGTTATTCAAATGTATGCATCACAAAATCACAGAAACATAGTGTGATTAAATAAAAAAAAGATGCCTCAAACATTTTCCAATTAACATTTGTTGTGACTGTCAGAAAAGATAAACAATAATCAGTATTAGCTGTTATATTGATATATATAACTTTTTTTCATGAAGGTGAGAAGTTATCTCCCTCTCAAGTGCAACTCAAGTTAGCTCCCTATTAAACTTATCATTATCCTGGTGTGTGCTTGCGAGTATGAGGGCGAGTGTGGGAGATCTTTCCTACAGTGGAACTCTGCTGGAGGGCGGAGCCAGCATCTCAAGGTGTCACACCTGTCTGAGGTTTTTTTTTTTTTTTTATATAATCACACTACGTTGTGTGATTAAAGATCCTGCCACTCTCCACTAGATGCTCAGCCTTCTTGGTAAAGTCAAACCATCATAGAAATCTTTTGAGAAGAACTTATATAGTACTTCTTAACTTTTTAGTTAAGAAGTACGTGTCCTCTGTACTTCCAGGTTGAACCCTTCCAGTTGGCTTCCATGCCAAGCTCGTGCCACTCCTACTAGCTGCTCCTTGATGGATCTTTCTTTAAACCTTGTCCTCTGCAGCTCCAGCGTCCTCAGTAGTCATCTGCTTGTCCACTCTCTAGCAATGTCACATAAACATTATTCTGATCTCAGAGATCCACTTGCTCGTTTTACACTGGAACTCACTCAAGAACTCAAACTCAAATAAATGGCAACGTTAATCCCAGAACACCACAGTGCAATAAACCATGATTCAACCACTGAAGTTATGAATCAAACAACGTCCTGCTATCCCCACGATCTAACCGCCCCTCGCCTTTTCAAAATGCCGCAAAAGCTGCTAAAATCAAAGCCTCACAGTTGTATCAGTATTATTTTACATTCTGTAAATAAACTCTTATATTTGAGAAGACCTAAGTACTGCATGTGGGTCAGGAAGCTTCGTTGAATCATGAAAGAACTATTATCATGACGAAAAAAATTGCTAAATTTTAGGACTGTATGTAATACCATTTTTCCCCAAACTTCATCATCCTTTTTTCCAAACTCAACTTTTTTTCCATTTTTACAAACTAATTATTTCATCCTAAAAACTGTCTAAACATGTGATGAAAGGACAACATTGTTACTATCTGATAGAAAAATAGCCTAAATGTGGGAACGAAAGTAACTTTTTTTTTTACACGTAGCCAGATATCTGGGAAAATAAATACATTTTCATGCGTAAACTCCATTTTACATCTCTAAAGATGAGTAACTCCAACCAAAGTGGAGATTTCTAAAAGCTCAGTTTTTGTTCCTTGTGTGTGTATGTGACAAGATGAACATTTACGGTCTGCAACAATGGTCGCTGACGTCAAATATGAACGCTATCAGAGAGGTGCTGCTTTCTATGTTGGTGTTGTGACTGACTGTTTACAATATGTGTCTAATCAATGTTAACCTGGACAAATTCATAGCTAATCTATGGCAACTCCAGTCTTTTATTTCTAACTCATGTTACCTGGGCAGCACACAGTATTTCCTGTCTCTGCCTCGGTATCGAGGCTTAAAAGTAAAAGCATACATGGAACATTATAAACACTGCAGTTCATTCAGAGGCTTGTTGTTAGTTTTTTTTTTTTTTTTGTACAAGCCTAAATGCTCCAATACGTTTAGGTGCAAAGGAGAAAGTGCACTCAGAGGTAAGCTGTTTTACACTCACCCAATATGGAGGCACAATGTTGTCCAACATCGCCTTTATTTTGAAAGATTCTGATTGGCTGACATAGGCGTTGGCTTAGTGTCTGGCATGTTTAAAACAATGTTCAATTGTGAATTTGTTTGGGTTTGTGTGGATGAAAGCCTTTCTAAAAACGATCCTGTTCAGACGATATCATTTTTGAAAATGATGTGAGGGAAATATTTGTTTTTATAAAGACCCAGCTACGTGTGTACAAAGCCTCAGTTTAACTAAACATTTAATGCTTTCAGGTATTTAAGAATTCACCTGTGAGTTATTTATAAATTAAACTCATTTATATTCCCTTCCCACATGTATGTGAGAATAAAAGTAAAGACACTTTAGATATGGACCTAAACTTCACACTGCATCTATAAATTATCAAGTGATGTGCATCAGACTTGTCACTGAGTCCCACTTAACTCAATCTCTCCTGCAATCTATGCAGTGCAATCTCTCCTGGTTTTATTTTGTTTGTTTTGTATGATCTCTAACACCAAGTTAGGCGACTTTTATGTTCAACATTTAATCTAAATGGGCACACTTTTTTTGATTCACAGATTTAACACTTTGCTTTAAATGTTGAAGTTTTTAAAGACTACAGTTTCCTCTGTGCTCTGTGTTTTCAGGTGCATGTCCTGAGGTGTGAGTGAAGTTATATTTAGAGCTGAAGTTGATAGTATAGTATCCCTCTTTAAAGGAAACATAATTTTACTGCTTGAAAAAAAAACACTAAGATGATAAAGAAAAACAATCAGGCTTTTTGATGTAACTAAACATAACAAATTCCTCGATATATTTTCCTGTGAATTTAGTTTTTTGTTGAACTCTACAACGCTGTCTTTCGGCACAACACAGTTGATTGCACAACACAATTATTTTACCTAGATTAAGGCAAATGAATTGGAATAATAGATGCAATTGCCCAAAGCCTAAGGGAGAGAGCATTAACAATATTAAGTAAGAAAAACTCACATAAGCGAAATGTTATGCTTTATTTGAGTCCTCACTAAATGGCCCGTCAACTTCAAAAAGCCATGTGTTTTGTTTTCTTTGTTTTCTTTTAACTTTATTTATACAGGTGAACGTCATTGAGACTCGAGCTCTCACCTTCATGAGGGACCTGTTTTAAATATGTATGTCTTGTGAAGGGGTGATGCTAAAAAATGACAAGAACTTGCTTTTTGTAACTCCTTTTTAACTTGGCCTGAACTGACAATTTAGAAAGCTGACAAACAGGGTGAGGGCTACAAAATGACCACATAATGAAATCATGTGTGCCTCAATGGCATGTCTAACCCAGCCATTGATGAGCTGTCAGCGTCAATAGTCCCGGAATGCTACTTTGTTTTAAATGTGTTTGACAGATATGTTATTATAGAAAAATGAACTCCCATCGTCTTACGATGTACTTGGCATTGTAGTATAAACAGTTTAATTACCAGTGAAGCCAAATTCCTCCATCCACCATTGTCTGTACCTGAAAATGCAGCAATAACCCAATAGTAATATCACTCAATCATACACTACGCTAAGCAAATGGTTCCATTGACCCAGCTTGCTAGATGCTCGAAAAGGAAAATTTCACCAACTTGCAGATTAATTTGGATAGTAATTATTTGACCATTCAGGGACACTTATAGGGTATCGGAATAGAGCCAGAGACGTCATGCAAAAACTGACGTGCTGAGTCATGATGCAGCAGAACGCTGTGAATGCCATTATTCAAAATAGTAGTGAACAAAAGCAACACACATATTTATAACAGCACATTTTTTTATAAACCAGGATGGCAAGACAGGAAAGAAGGATAGTGTGAAAAAACTCTGCTAATTGTATAAATAGTGATTAATCAAGTCAAGCAGTAAAATGCTGATTAACAATGTAGAACCGATTTGCAGTGCAGAAAGTGAGAGCCCCTTCTCAGAAATGCTATTTTCGTGAGGAAAAAGTGCACACTCCATGAGGCTATAAATGTGGTTCTACTATTGATCCAAATCATTGAATTGCTCTGAGTTTTGATAAAGTAACAGCAAATAGGAAGCAAGTTCCATTCCAAAAATCAACCATTGCAGTAAATATTGTGTACTCTTTTTCTTTCACAGGTATGTCATTTGTCTCTAACTTTGTGTTCTTAGCAAGCTGTGGGTGTGGGATAGTCAGTCAGCCAAAAGAATTGCCGTTGACCTTGGATGCCTACCTCATGGCAAAAGATCTGCTTCCTGTATTGATTTTTTTATTTTCACAGCATTTATTTGGATTTCTGCCCTGCAGTTGCAGCTTGGCTGCTGTCGAGGTCAGCTGAGAAAGTGAGAAATGTGTTTTGGTCTCCATCAGTTTTACGCTGTGAGTAGATATGGATGTGTTGTTAACAGTCCTCTACTTTGTCTACATTAAAGCAGCGCCATGTAACATTTAGCCACAAGGGGCGCTAGACTTGTAATTTCCCAGTTTAGCGCCCCTGAAGGCCACTGAGAACTCTGCATTGTTGCAAAATTAAACTCTGTGTTTTGGAATCTGACAGTAAATTTAGAAGTCATCGAGTTACTTATGAAAACAAGGCCATGTTCACTTCTCTAGATTTTCCTCAGAGTGTCCCATTAAAACAGGGAGAGGGAGGGAGGGGAGCTCCTGGAGCTGTGGGAGAGGAAGACTGAGCAGACAACAGGCTCAATCATCTAATTATGAAAGGCTGCAGGAACGTCAACAGAGGAGAAGATCTGATATGCAAGTTCGTGAACTATATTTACTGTAATACTAAACATGGCCTTGACAAACTTTGACTCGAGCATGAGAAAAGTAGAAGCATGTAAGGTAGGGTTAGCTCTCGTGTTAAGGAGCGATCAGACTGCCGTAAAGCGGTGCTCTAGGCCATAGGACTTCCAGGTCACATGACCCATTCAGTGACAGGTTACATAGTCAAGTTTCGAGAAGGGCAGCTGCACTGAGCATCAATGCGTGTCAAGTTCTGTATATAGACCTGAAAAATAATAAAAATGATTCTGTCTCACTGTTTCTTGCAGTGCTGTATGCTGGCATTTTGAAAAACAACTGTTAAATGGTTCTAAATGTGGAAAAAACGAGATTTCGTCAAGCATAAAGTCATCTGATGTTTCTGAGAAACTGTGCCACTTCCTATGTGAAAGTGTTTGTGTACTGAGATCAGTTGTATGGATTTCACACAATTCTGCTGCGTCATGACAAGGTATGATTTTCCATGACTTCACCATCTCATTTTAATGTATTTATTTTTTCAAAATAAAGGACCAACTGTTTGGGAGTGAAATTTCAATGCTCTGTGACTGCCTCCCAAGAGGTCAGATATTTGCTAGATAATTTTTAGCTGAGCTAATCAGACAATAAAAAATGTCATAAGCCTCCCTTTCAGTGGTGGCAGTGTCTGCATAGAGTAGTGTGAGATAAACTGATTATTTACTGATTATTATTGGGTCATTGCTGCAAGAGTTCACTTGCAGCTACTTTGATTCCTTAGCCTTGGTGCACATGTGAGAGCTGCGGCGCTCGTTGGGGGAATATTCTCACTTGTCCAAAAAAGTCCATGGCAGGCTGATTTATGTTATGATTAAATTGTTTGCAGTTAAGCGCAAAATTATTCTAAATTATTCATAAATCTCGCAGAGTTAGGTTTCAAGTTATCTTATAGTGCAGAGAACACGTTTTGTCTGACTGGCTGTAACATTAACAATTGGGAGTGGCTCAGCCAAAAGTCATTGCCTTTCCAACTTCAATAACTTGAAGCTCATCTCTACAGAGAAATTGTCAATAAACCAGTGGAAACATGTAAAAAGCTGGACAGCAATTATAAGACAGGTTTGATTGCAATAAACCAGTAAAGAAAAATTCTTACATGACAATGTTTAATAAAATGTAAATCAAAACATAGAAGTATTTTGTTTTCCAAAACTTGAAATCCTTTTACACTGTCTCATTATATTTTGATAGATAACAGTCACATTTCCTATCAGAAATACTTATAGATTCGATCTTAAATCTAAAAATCCAACTGGGGTATAACTAATTTTGGCCTTATTTTTATATATATATAGTAGATATATATACTATATATATATATAGTAATTCTGTGGATATATTCAGCAAGTAGGGAGATCCAGGGACTGCATTTAGCAGAATGATAGATGAGGAAATCGTAAGGCAATCTGATTTGAGAGCAAGCACTGACTGAATGCTTTGCCAACGGATGAATGTGTACTTGTCCGATATCCAATCAAATCACAAGGATGATGAAAGGACTAACTCTCCTCTGTATCTTGAACAGAGTGCCCATCCTTCTTAATGAAGGCAACTGAGTGGACATGTTTCACTGTGGAGATACTAAACAACCTTTCACCTACTTCCAAAAAGAGTCAAGTACACAAGCCAGTACCAGCCAACCTGACCCAATTCTGCCATTCTGCTCTACTTCTCTGTGCTCTGTTCACTTATGCCTAACTCTCTGTTTTCTACCTGAATAGCAGCTGTTGAGCCAACAGGTCTAGAGGAATAAAAAAGAAGATGTTGTACCTTTGCGCATGGATTATCCGGAGAAAAACAGATGAAAAAGAAGATCGCTGTCTGAATGTAAAATTTCCGCACACACCTCGAGGCACTTTCAGAGGATATTTAATCAAGCACATTATAATTTATTTGCATGGTAATGTAATAAAACCTTTGAAAACAGTTCATATTAAACGATTTTTAACCTCCCACAAACACACTATCATCAACTTAAATACAATCTATATAATCCCTTATAGAAAGACTGTAAACCTCTCGGTCTATTTGCCAGGTCCGTTTTAGTCCCCACTCTCTCAACCGAAATGATTCTGCTTGTGCTGGACTTTATGGCTTCTAAAATCACTTATCGATGTCTGTGGTCCACTGCAACAGAATCAGTCAAAACATAGTTGCCAAAGGACACAATCAATAGTCTTTAAACAGTGTCTGTTGGAAACTGGAGGTTCCCATTGATTCGCAATTGACCCTAAACAATATATCTGCATTCATCATTCTTTTTCTAACCCACTTACCGACTTCAGTTTACGGGAGGCTGCAGCACATGCACTGAATGAGGCAATGCAATCCATTCTGATAATTGGTGGTGTTTGGAGCACATGTGTTACCAGAGATCTAAGGATGTGCTGAAGCAGCACATGGCTGCAGCCGCAACGTCCAATTCCATTGTTTAATAATTGACTAGGTCCTAAACTTCAGGCGGTACCCCAAGAGCCTCTGCATAATGTCTCTTCAAGCTATCCTTTCCATCTGCTATGGGCACACATCCACACCTGGATGGTTATCATCTTGCTGCCTTGTCTTCTATGTTATATAATTATATATCTATTGAGTTTATGACTGAATCTAGCCAACCCTCACAACGTTTCACATTTTGTTACATTGGAAGCCAAACCTTGAGAGTATTTTGAGTTGTATGTGGTTGGACCAACGTAAAGTAGGGTAACATTGTTAAGTGGAAGGAAAATGATGCAGGGTTTACATTTTTTAACAAATAAAAATGACTTAAAGGTCAAGTAATAAGTAAATAAAGGGCCTCTGTATGAAATGTAAACTAAGCATAAATCCTGATGGTCCGTGAAGGCCTCAGAGGTTTTTTTGAGGACATTAGATGAACAAACAGCATCATGAAGACCAAGGTACACAGCGGACAGGTGAAAAAGAAAGAGAAAGCTGTGGAGAGGTTTAACCCCTTAATGCTGGTTTTTATTTATCTTGGTAAAGACAGAAATAAACGTGCATGTTTAATTTAATAAAGACATTAAACAGTAAAGTACAGACTGTTAATGTCAATTTGAATATGGCACATCAGATGGAGATAAATGTAAGTATTAATGGTGCAAATTAATACAAATATTTTTACATGGGCACCACTTTGGGCCCTAGTTGGAAGCAAAGTGGCTTCATTGTGAACATTTGTTTGTGTGGTATATGTTTTAGCAGACATTGGCTAGAAACCTATGTCCGTTTAGATCTAAGGAGAATGTGTGATACATTGTTTAACCAGGGTTTTGTTATAAACACGACATCTTACAGAGCCAATGTATGTAACCTTAATTCATCCAGGTAGATCTAATTGAGATTGTATCCAATCAGATGTATCATCTGGAAATGGAAAGAACACGGCACAACAGCAAACCTATCAAGACATGGCTGCCCACCTATGGCCGAATAAGGAGAACATTAATCAGAAAAGAAGCCAAGATTCCCACAGTAACTGGAGGAGCTGCAGAGATCTACAGCTGAGGTTTGAGAATCTTTCAGCAGGACAACTATAAGTTGTATACTCCAAAGGTCTGGCTTTTATTGAAGAAACTCAATTGTTGACAAAAGCGCTAAGACACTGTGTTGCCATTATCCACAAGTCATGTAAGGAAGACAGCAAAGCATGTGGAACACGGTGCTCTGATTACAAATGACCAAAATGTTATATTTTGGGCCTCAATAATAATAACAAAAAACAATCAAACTGCTTGGCACAAAACTAACAGTGCCGCTCACACTCTGCATGCACCAGCCAAACAGTGAAATGTGGTGATGACAGAATCATGTTGTTCAGATACTTTTCGCATCAGAGACAGGGAAGCTGCTTAGAGTTGATGGTAAGATGAATGGAGCTTAATAAAAGGTAATAGTGGAAGAAAACCTGGTAAAGGCTGAAGAAACCTGGGACTTGAGAGCAGGTTCACCTTCCAGCAGGACAGTGACCCTAAGCACAAAATCCAAGCTACATTGGATCAAATCCTATCAATGTGTTAGAAGTGCAAACCTATATTTAATTGAGGCAAAACCTCAAAACTGATGTTCACAGATGCTCTCCATCCGGTCTGACTGAGCTTGAGCGACTTCAATAGAACGAATTAGCAGAGATTTCAGTTTTAAGATGTGCAAACCTCATAGAGTTGATACACCAAAAGAAAAAGGTGTTTCCATACAGTATTGACACAAGTGCTGAAAATTTGATCTTTATTTTTTAAAACAAAGTGGAAAACCATGGACCATTTCCCTCACACTTCCCAATTAAACTATTGGCTTGTTGTAACTTGCACAACCACTCACTGAGGGTCATTATTCAAAATATAAATCAGTTATCAGAGATAGCTCAGAGTCCCAAATGTGAAACTGTGATGAGAGTATTAAACACACATGCTGCCATCTAGTGGAGACAGGGTTGCAATCACAACCGCAGTTTCTAAAAATACCACCTGGGTTCCGTTCTTCGTACGTTGCTTAAAACATCCGAGATCAAATGAGACATCCAAGTTGATTTCATCCGGCTAATCATGATCCGGCTAATTGGGTTCTTCGAACACACCTGTTGTTTATGATTAGTATCACTGGATTGAGTTATCTGAGACAACTGCGCGTTCATGCGTTTGTTTAAAAGGGGAAATGTGTCGATAGTAGAAACAATGATCAGCAACGCTGCTATTGGCTGTTCAGCATGGCCAAAGAACGCCCACAGTTTTTCTCCCAAGCAGAACACGAGCTTTTAATGGAAGGTTATGCCGAATTTGAGTCATTAATTAAAACGACAGGTAACACCTCAAAGTCTGTTAAAGCCAGGAGAGAGGGCTGGCAAAAAGCAGCAGACAAATTATATGCATAAGTGCTGTCCATGTTAGATGTTTCTATCACTTTCTACAGTATGTATTTTTGCATTTAAATAATTTCATATTTAGAATATTCTACAAAATGGTAGCCTTTAATTATTATACTATATTTTAAAAAGACACTTTTTCCTCTTTTTAAAAGCCACTGTTAAATTGTGTGTTTGGCTGTTTATAACAGCCACCAAGAAAAAGCCTGAAAAAAACAGGTTCTTTTTACTTTTGTTGCATGAGGCATGTTTCACCCTTTTTCTTTCACAAAATGACACAGTGCCATCCGTTCCCTATATAAACGGCATCTTCAACAAAAAAATGTAGTATTTTGACCTGAAAAAACACAAATTAAGAGGAGAAATTGAACTCCACAACTTGAAAAATTGCACTAGAGATCGAGTTGCTTCAAAAGGACCTTTAGAGTAAGTTCTAATACACCATTTGACAGTAGTATTGCTGACTTTACATAACTATCTCTTATTGCAGGCAAAAGATGACTTGCTGGCTTTTCTTTATAAAAAAAAATGTTTAAATAAAACGAGAGGAACCTTTTTTTCCTTTTTTTTAATTTGTTTCGTCTTTTATAGCACAGTGGGTAGCGCTGTTGCCTTGCAGCAAGAAGGTCCTGGGTTCGAGTACACCCCTGGGTCTTTCTGCATGGAGTTTGCATGTTCTCCCTGTGCATGCGTGGGTTCTCTCCGGGTACTCCGGCTTCCTCCCACAGTCCAAAAACATGACTGTTAGGTTAATTGGCTTCTCCAAATTGTCCTTAGGTGTGAATGGTTGTATGTCCTGTTTGTCTCTCTGTGTTGCCCTGCGAAAGACTGGCAACCTGTCCAGGGTGTACCCCGCCTCCTGCCCAGTGAACGCTGGATATAGGCACCAGCAACCCCGCAACCCCATGAGGGATAAAGCGGTTTGGAAAATGGATGGATGGGTTTCGTCTTTTATTAAACATTAAAAATGGTGTTCCACAATTCTGTCCCGTCCTCTGCCACTAGGTGGCCCAAGTGCACTGGCTGGATATCCCTATCTCCTCCATTTATACAGCTGCGATCTAATCCTGTTTACATGAAATAAGCCTGCTCGCGAGCAGGCTTAAGATAGCGCACATGTTGCTATGACAACAAGTGCAGGATGTCTTTCGAAGAACCAAACGATCCAAGATCATGCCAAATCGTCAACAATGAAATCCTGCTAACTGAGTTAGCGACGTACGAAGAACGGACCCCTGATCTCTAATTTTTCAAACCTGCCTAGGCCTGCGTAGACTCACCAGAGGGCGAATTGTTAGAGTCAGAGGTTTCATGCTCGCCTAGATTAACCATCTGTAGCCACGGCTCTATTCATTTAAGTTAGAATACCTGTAAATAGTTCATACAAACATAAACAAAATTAATCTGCTTTGTTTCCAACCTGGAACGTTATTGTTGTTTGTTCACAATGTCAATCACATATCAGGAACATCCTATCAGTGACAGTCGCTTAATATATTAAAGTATGCACCTATGGCACAAAATTGTGATTATTCGCCATTGTTTTTTTCTGATCAGACACAAAGTCCAAAACGAGCAACAAGGATATGTTATTGAATTGTTTTCTCTAAATCAGTTCTTCCAAGAAATACACGTCAGCTCCCCATTTCATTGCAAATTGCATAGAATCAGAGTCAGCTTTATTTGCTATGTATATGAACATATACGAGGGATTTGACTCTTGATTGTACAATCCTCACAATGTGCTGGCTTTTACAATAATACAATAACACAATAATGCAGTAATATTAAAAAAAATGAGTCTGCAGTACAGAAGTCACATGTGAACACATTATAAACAAGCAGGCAGATAGAGACAGCAGCGGTGCAATGCACAGAGTGCATAGGAGAGACAGGAGTAAATATTATTTCTAATGTTGTTATTGATGTGTACATGTCTGTGGTAGAAGTGATGCACAGGTGGGTGTACATACACATACAAACATATTTGTCCACAGTGTGATAAGTGTAGAGAATGGTGGAATAAATGAGAATTATGTGCGGTGTGTACATGAGGTAGGTATGTACAGTATATACACAATGACAATATGAACAGTAGAAACGAACAGCACTTGTTTTGTCAGAGTCATTTCCTTTGTTAGTTTCTTTAGACTTATAGGTTTTTTCGTCGATCAATTGTGTTTTAACCCTGACAACCGTATACTAATGTTTTATTGTAGCTAAATAATTCGAAGGAGCTGACTGAGGCGGTTCAGGCGTCTGATCTGGACCCCTCAGAAGAAAGACTTCTAACTCCCTTTGGCCCGGAAAAGGCCAAAGGGAGTCAGAAGTCTTTCTCATCTTCACATTGTTCTGATACAACAAAAAAAGACATTTGCTAGAAAACCTTAGCAAACAAAAAACATCATGACAACCAAGAAACACAACAGAGAGGTCAGAGAGAGTTGTGGAGAAACAATATCCCAAACCTTTAGATATCTTTCAGAGACTGGCTCCATCTAATATTTGACAATGTAAAGAGTATGGCACAAATGCAACCCCACCAAGAACTCCCAAACCAGGGAAGCAAGAATTAAATTACGTCATGTTTTCCGCTTTATAATTCTGGCCTGTATGGAAGAGTGAGAACATCACTTTCACTGATGAAAGAAAGTCATAATAAGTAGCTGATTCACATTTGGATGAATATAGCTCCATTCATCTTCCCATTAACTCTAACTCTAAGGTTTATTCCACAATTTCCCTATATTTAGTTCAAAACAGGATAGTCCTGGAAGCTAACCTATTAGAGGCAGCAAATAATTTCAGACTGGGGCGGCGATTCATCTTCCAGCTGGACAGCAACACCCAAACATACAGCAAGCGGTATAATGGAGTGGTTTAGACTGAAGCATTTTAATGTGTTAGAACAGCCAAAGCAAATCAGTAAATAAACCCTATCGAGAATCTTTGCAAAACTAAAAAACTGATGCTCTCAGACGCGCTCCATCCAGTCTTAGGAATGCACAGTTCTCTTCAAGGTTTTATTAGTAAAAATTGGATATCGTTTTCCACTCAGTAATTGTGCTTTACCCTGTGTGGCTCTGTCCCATAAAATCCTCGTAAAAAAACATCAAACTTTGTTGTTTCGAAATAAACATGAAAGTTTATATGTATTTGTTAATTAGTTTCCTTTCACGTGTACCTCATCCCAAATCGTGTTCACCTTTGTACCCACATTACATGCAACATTAAATTCTCTTTTTAAACATGCACTTTTCAGTGAGTTTTCAGTTTTGGTGTGCCTTTTATCTTTGCTTAACTAATTTATTTATTTGATCTTCTGAACAGACCTTCAGATGTTAAACTCATAGATAGAGAAACATAACAAGACAGGTTTTGTAGCATAGACTTTTAGTACTATGTCACTGAAAAAAGTGACATAGTACCTGCACGGATATCCTGCACTCCTACAGCAGAGGGTGGTGCAGCTCTATAGTTGACAAAAAAGATATTGCAGCGTGCCCCTATTTTATTAGCAGGCTTGTGTCTGACATTTTATTTATTTATTCATTCTATTTTTTTAAGATTTCAACAGGTCCAGTGTTTTACTATTTTTTTCACAAATCTTTTTTATCGAATTCCTTTTACCTGTATGTAAATTACACCGGAGGCACAGAATGTTTTTGCACGTTAGTGCATATTAAGCTGTTGATAAAAAAAAAAAAGAAAGTAAAATCTACTTATGTTACAGCTCTAACGGTGTAATATTTTTCACCCGCTGTCTCCACTCCACTTCATTAGCCAACAACACAAACATGTGCACAAATCCATATCAATTTAGCAGTAGTCGTGTGCACGGCTGTACAGGTAAAATGCCAACTGAAACATCCGTGCTAGGGTTAAAGTAACCAGCAGCTCCAATGATCCAAACAGGCCTTTTAACTCATAATTCTCTGCCTGCCTGGGGTCTTATTACTTTTCTTTTATTTCCTAGCTGCTTAAAGACAGTACAAACATCTTGATCTAAAGACAACCCTGGTTCTCACAGTTTATGCATGTGTGTAACACATACTGAATACTTCAACGGCAACAGGAAATTACATCATCAGCAGCTTGGTGTGTTGATGGGCCCCGATGTTCACGTTGAGTTGGGGCCTGAGACACGGTGTGGGTATGAGTGTGTGTGTGAGGGTGTATATTTGTAGAGTTGAGGAGGGCAGCATGGTCACAGGTGACTGTCATGTTTAATAATGATTATCACAACGCACCTGCGCCCCCACGCTAATTAACTGGACGCAAATGCAAATGAGTCCAGGGATTTAGAAAAAAAAGAAGAAGAAGAGAGAAAGCAGCTCATGAAGTGGCAGCGAGCGGTTGTTCAGCTGCTGGATTTGATTAGGGTAATGAACGGTCAGCGTTCATTACCAGTGGTGGCAAAAGGAGGATAGATAAAAGAAAAGGAGGATATTAAGGTGAGAGGGGAGAGAGGAAGCATGGAGCAGAGGAGAGAAGGAGAAGGAGGAGGAAAAACATCATTGATGAAACATAATGGGAACAGGTGGATGAGTGGCTTGTTGACTGCAGGGGTAGGGGCGAGAGGGGAGAGGGGGATGAAGATCTATTCTGAGTCAAGGGTGACAAAGTCTTCCAAAGGAGCTTCTAAAGGAGGATTTCACTATATAAACATGATAAACACAGGTGCATTTCAGTCAATTAGAATACCATTGAAAAGTTAATTTGTTTCAGCAATTCAGTTTAAAAAGTGTAACTTGTGTGTAGGGTTGTCACGATACAAACATTTCAAACATAGTGCCAATAATAATAATAATAATAATAATAATAATAATAATAATAATATAAATAATAATAATAATAATACATTGGATTTGTAATGCACTTTATATTTATACAAATCCCAAAGTGCTACATAATAAAACAGGTAAGTGCTAAATAAAAACACATGGAGAGCATGAAAATAAAAAAGTAAAAAAGATAAAATAAACAAAGACAATAAGTAAAAGGGCAAGAGTTCAATTTAAAAGGTCTCCTAAAAAGGTGGGTTTTAAGTACTGATACTAGACACTCGATAACGTTTTCGATATGCCGACATTTTTTTAAGGCACAGGGTTGTCTCTGGAGAAGAGCACAAGAAGTGGTAAATTACGATAAGACAAGTTTTGGATTTTCGTAGTTAGGGCAGGGTGGAAAGTCGCTGAAGATTAAGCCCTCATCTAAAGAAATACCTTTTACGTCCAGAGGGTTCAAGAAACAATTTCCGCCTGAAAATACACAACTGAAACAAACCAAGAATAGTTCCATAATTATCAGGACTAAATGCAGCCTTTTGGGTCCGTTGTAAAAGCAAGACATAAAATTACATTTTTCCAATAGACCCACTATCCCAACAGATTTTCTTGACTAAATAAAGAAAAAATATATAATTTTAACCTTTCTAAATAAACAGTCAATAACACTATGAAAGTCCTTATGAAAACCTAGTACTTGTATTCATCGACATCGCTACTTCAACTGCAGCAAATTTCAGCTGAATACATTAAGGAATTTGATCTACAAAGGTTATTGTGGGCTATTATACCAGGTGGAGTTGTCATTTTAGCACAATTTAGCCAAATGTGTCAAAACCATGCCGATTGTATTATTCACCTCATAAAAGGGAATCTGGTGAAATAATAGTGCTGAATTCCATTGTAGGACTCCTTCTGCCTGTGACAGGTCCTTTGGTCATGACATTTACGCTGTATATCATCACCTGTGTCCTGAGCAGTTAGTAAAGCAAACTGTGTGTAAAGCATCGACGTTGTAAAAGTGACTACTACTTTCATAACCTCCGTTAGGCATGGAAATTGCTTCACCGGACAACGTCAGTAAAAAGACGTATGATAGGTTGCTGGAAAGGTATGTCTCTTTAGTTTCCAAGGATACCAGTCATGAAGGCTGGAGCAAGACCATATCTGTGTCCTGAAGCATTTTTCCGGAAGAGGTCGTACTCCCTCAGAATATTTAAATGGTATCTTCGGTGTTTAAAGTGCTGTAAAACTGATAGTATTTGTGAAAAAACAATTTCACAAATGTGAAAAGATTTTCACACTGGCGCACCTTTAAATGGTGCGCCAGTGTGCCCTCTTGGGCCGCTACCAGACCAGTCGGGCTTAAGGGCAAAACAGTGGACCAGAGAGCACATAAGAAAGAATAGTTAAATAACAAACTTCAAATGGACTTTCAGAAGGTCAACATATACAAAAATGACTTAAATAATAGAAATACTAGAAGTAGATTGGCTCTTCTGTATTAGAAAATTATAATAATAGTTCACTTTTCTGGTCGTACTAAACAAATAGATAAAGAAATGTTATATAGTACTCTGAGAAAGCAAGCATTTTATTATTGTCTTTTGAATGCAATTATAAAAAATAACAACATCCTCAAAAAGACACTCATTTATCAAACAAAAATATGTATACTCATCAATAGTGTACTCCTACAGACAACGTAGACAAAATCCCTTTAGCTCGAGGCACAGTGTGAAGTTTCCACCGTGTTGGTCCACCGTGTTTAATGAAGTCCAAAGTCAGAGCATCTACCAAGAAATGGTGGACCACCTCATGCTTCCATCTGCTAATTAGCTTTACGGCGATGCTGATTTCATGTTTTCTCAGTAGGACTTAGCATCTGCCCACAGGGCCAAAAGCACCAATACTGGCTTTATTCACCATGCCATCAGTGTGACTGATTGACCAGCACACTTGCCTGAGCCTGACCTCATGGAGAATCTATGGAGTATTTTCAAGAGGAAGATGAGAGCCACCCTAGAAAACTATATAGACAAGCAGAAGGTTGCCATTAAACGAACCTCCATGCCTTGACGTATAGATGCAGAAGTTCATGCGAAAGGGGCCCAGACCAAGTATTGAGTACATATACTGTAAATTTTTTGGACATGTTTTGCAATAAGCTGACAAGGATGTTTAAATCCTTTTTTGGTCTCATGTAATTTTCAAACTTTCTTATAAATCAAATCTTGTACATTCATAAGGTGTAAACCACCCAAATGAAGAGAAAAAAAAACAGTTGAAATGTATCAATCTGTGTACAACTAATCCACATTACATTGGGGTTTTATTTTAAACTGAATTCCCATAAGATATTAACTTTTAAATGCACCTATATTCCTTTAATTTAATACAGCAATTTATTATCATGGAAGGTGTGCATTTCCATGTTTGAGCTGTACCTTCACATACCGACATGTGCTTTTCCTGTTTGTTGCATTGTAACACAGACTCGCTTCACTGAGCAGCATAAAGAAAGAGTCAGAGAAGGAAGACAGGGCACCTTTGAACCTCATTCATTTATTGCAATACATTCCAAACACGCATTCTGTATCTCCATACTGTGATTTGGGCACTGCATGCATATACACCTTGCTCTAACAAAGCAAATTGCGGTTCATCCAACTCTATGGCCCCAATCTCAGTCGGGGGAGGCAGGCTCGTCACTCACACAGATAAGGGTGAATTAGGGTCTCGCTCTGGGTTTTACATTTCAATTTAGCCTCCGGCTCCAGAGCCATTAGGGGCCTAATCTGAAGCTTGGTCTGCAGAGTTCTCCTTCCCTACCATTCCCAATATTGTTTTATTAACTTTCCAATATGCCTGGATGAAACTCCTACAGATTCATTACTTCGCATTAAGTTCATATTATGGTAATTTGTGATAGGAAGACCTCTTGTTCAAGAATGTGCCAGCAGTCAATCTGTTTGTAATGCAGTGTTGCTGTATCACCAGCTGGTTCATTTGGGCGAGGAGAACAGACAGTGTGAGCGTAATTACGACTTGATAATGTGCCTGGGCATGCAGAATGACCAAGACGGCTGTTGCCAACAAAGTGTGGAGGAGGAGGGGAGAATTGTGCAGGTGCAAAGTCAAAAGGGGACTTGAGCTCTCTTAAGACATCTCTCTGAAGATTAGTCGCAGTTGCATATTGTGCATAACAGAAGCTCTTTAAAGCTTCAAGTTTGAGTTTGACTGTCGGACACGCTTATTTTAAGTTGTTTTGCAGGAAAGCGTGAGCACCGCTCCTGTATTTTTCCTTGAATGCTTTATGCATTCAAAACAAAATCTATCCTCAACGAAAAATTCAGTTTTGCACGCACGAGGGTGAGAATCCAATTCATGACTCACTACTGACTTTGTTTGAATGAAGGAGGCTTGAAGTCCCTTCTCCACACCAACACAAAGTGGAGGATAATTCTGAATTGGAAGAAAGAGGATACAATGTTTTCACATAATTTTAACAATTAAAAATATAAAAACTGTGGCATGCATTTGTATCCAGCCACTTTTACTCTGATACCCTCAAATAAAATCCACTGCAATCAACTTCCCTTCAGAGCTCACCCAATGACAGATTCCACCTATGCGTAACTTGATCCCAGCATAAAACCAGTTGTTAGTGAAAAAACAGCATGTTGAAGACCAAGGAACACATCGGCTCTGAGATGAAGGTGTGGAGAAGTGACAGGCCGGGTAAGGAGGGTGTTGATCAGGGAAGGAGTTCAAGAAACCAATGGTACCATTAAAGGAGCTGCAGACATCCATAGCTCAAGTGGGGGAATCTGATGAAAAGAACAAGCTTTAGTCCTGCACCCCACAACTCTGGCCTTTATGGAAGAGTGACAAAACTATTGGATTGTTGAAAGAAAGCCAGAATCCTATTAGCAGTTTGCCTCACGGTTAGGGTTAGTGCTTTGGTCAGATAAGTGCAAACTGCACTTTTTGGTCACCATGCAAAACCCCGTGTGTTGTGGAAAACTAACACTCTGAACACAACAAGCTTACCGCATGGCTGTGGCATGGTGGCCCAGGGGGCACAAGGACGTCAAGCCCGATTCTTGCAAGGTGAGCCTGATTAGGTGGACAGTGTGAGTCTTCCAGGTTTCCTTATGTTAAGGCGAAAAACAGCAAGATATAATTAAGGATGTACTGCCGGAAACAGAGGAAAGTTCACATGTCATTCTATGCCTGGTAACACAGCGAGCAAGGCCACAATAAAACCATAGAACATTATTTGTGATGAACTAATCCCCTGTAGTTGGTCTGAGAATGACAGAAATAAAAACGGCAGGTTGCTAAACATGTTTTTCCAAGCTTATTCAATCCCTAATGACTACTTATCATTATAATTACAGAAATGTCTATATAAACCTGGAAAAATGTGATTAAACATTGGGTATATACTATACTTTCCAGGTTCGGAGTAGAACAAAAGCCCAGGCTACTGCTGCTTTCGGCAGTCACTGATAAACAGAAAGGTAAGACTGCTCTGCTGGGAAACTTCAGAGATGCTTTGCTTTCCCAGCCTCCCACCATGGCCTCCTTGCCTCCTCCAATTCCTGTCCTCCTGCTTGCCTTCTTCTCTTCGCTCCTCCTGTCTGAAGCTGCTACTATTTATCTGAACTACACACTGAAGCACATACGGGTCAACCCCCCACTCCTCATCATACGCACCTTATCCCCATACAGTTTGGGTCAGCGTACCCCGCTCTGGGATTTCTGGTGAGACCTGTGTTCCTGAGCTCAGCTAACACTGGTGGAGGTAGAAGGTGCTTGCCAAAAGCAGAAACAGAGAGTGTAAAACAGCTCCCAAAAATACATAAATATTAACTCAACAGGAAAAGACGCTACAACCATCCTTACCAGGTTTTCATTTGGCTAAAATAAGGAGAAGTAGGGTAGGAAGCAGAGCGAGGAGGGGGTGGGGGGGGGGGG
Organism: Fundulus diaphanus; assembly: GCA_037039145.1. Taxonomy (NCBI): domain Eukaryota; kingdom Metazoa; phylum Chordata; class Actinopteri; order Cyprinodontiformes; family Fundulidae; genus Fundulus; species Fundulus diaphanus. The sequence goes on along the minus strand of CM073123.1, from coordinate 26,094,206 downwards.
GGGGGGGGGCTGGACATGTGGTAGTAATCTGGTTGTTTTACTGTCTGGCTCTGGTGGTGAAAGTGTTGGGCAGGAGCTCCGAGCGGTCTGGATCGTGTCAGAAGCCGCCAGAGTCAGGTTACCCCAACAGAGCAGGAGGGGAGAGAGTACAGTGGAGGGGAAGGTGCAGAAAAGAATGGAAAGAGATGACGGGTAAACAAGTGAGTGAGGAATAGGAGTGGAAAATGAGGGTGAGGTGGTGCTTTTCCTTGAGCCAACCTTCTGGCTTGCGTTGTACTCCCTCAGGACATTTATATTAATCTGTGTGTGCATGTGTGTGTGTGTGTGTGTGTGTGTGTGTGGACCTGGGCCAAAGGGCTCCAAAAGACGACCACTTGAACTAGGCACAGCTGAAAAAACAAATGGCCTTGACTTCTTCTCTTCTCTTCTCTTCTCTTCTCTTCTCTTCTCTTCTCTTCTCTTCTCTTCTCTTCTCTTCTCTTCTCTTCTCTTCTCTCCAATTTTCATATTTTTCCCTGAGGATGGGTATTTATTTAACTAGGGGAGCTAATCAAAGCCAGAGAAAGGCTCCTGAACCCTCAGCTATCTTCTCCCTAATCCTGAAGCTCTGCTTCTCATTTACCATTGACCTCCAGGAGCAGACTTTGTCTGATGAACCCCCCTCGCCACCAGGACAAAAGGGGGAGTGCGATTGCTCGAGAGCTTGGCAGTGAGTAAAAGGTTATAGCACATGCGTCAGTGTGCGTGTGCATGCGCCTTCATATTTTAGGGCACTGCTAAATGAAATGTCAACAAACCTCTTCAACTGTAGTGTATAAAACATGCAGAAGATGAGATGAATAGGGTCCAGGAATTAGGGAGGACAAAGGGGGAGAGAAGAAGAGGGGAGAAGGAGGGAGGATGTAGGAGGCACTCAGGGTCAGCGGGGTTGAGGTGATAAGTCGCCTGTTGGGGAATTAATAGGAAGCAGATGGCTCTACCTTTACTTAATACTGGGGTATGGTTCCAAATAGAGAGATTTATCAGTCTGAATGAGAATGGAGTATTCCGATGGCCATCGGGCCAACTCGTCCACCTGAGGGGGGATTTAACACATTCCTGTCTTTCTGTGAAATGGGAAGTGTCAGCGGAAAGTCAGAAGTTTGATCCCAAGACAAGAAATCAAGAAGAGCGAAATGTGTTTGTTTCTGAATGAAACAAGCTGAGAGTTACAGACCACGGCGAGATGTGCCATTTCAATTAGAAACAAACACAGCTTGTTGATGTTGATGTAAATTCTGTGGTGTTCAAAATCTTTTGTTTTCCATCAGCAAGTGATGCATAAGAAAATAAAAATAAAAACACTTCAAGAAAGTATTCACCCCCCCTAAACTTTTCCATATCTTGTCGGCTCCATACTTTGGACCTTGTGCTGACATATGGCATTGATTGTGAAGAACTAACAGTATTCTCTCACAACCCTGTCCTATCTGATCATTTTTTAATAACATTTGAGTTTAATCTAACCGATTTCTCCACCCCCAAAAGAGGGTTCCATTATAGTAGATCTTTATCGGATAATGCTGTATCAAAACTTAAAGAGTCTGTCCCCCTCTTAATATCCTCAGTATTGCAGAAATGCCCTGTAGATGGCAGCAATGCTGTTTCTTCCCATTCACAAATAGATACATTTGCTAACAGTGTGACTTCCTCATTGCGTTCTGCATTAGATAATGTAGCTCCCTTGAAAAAGAAGGTGATAATTCACAGGAAGCTGGCTCCCTGGTTTAATTCAGAGCTGCGTTCCTTGAAGCACAATGTTAGGAAATTGGAGAGAAAATGGCGCTCTACACACCAAGAGGAATCCTACTTAATCTGGAGGGACAGTCTATTGTTGTATAACAAGACCCTTCGCAGAGTTAGAGCAGCATATTTTTCATCATTAATTGAAGAGAATAAAAATAATCCTAGATTTCTCTTTAGTACAGTTGCCAAACTTACTCAGAGCTGCAGCTCTGTTGATCCAACCATTCCCTTAGCTCTTAGTAGTAATGATTTTATGGGATTCTTCATAAATAAAATTGATGCCATTAAAAATAAAATAATTGGCATCCTCCCAAACATGATTACCTCGTCCCCAGTAAGTAAGGCAGCATTGGAGGAATCTTTAGAACCTGCGCTGTGTCTGAACTGTTTAGAAGCAGTAGAGCTTTCTGAGCTATCTAAAATCTTAGCTTCATCTAAACCTTCTACCTGTATGTTAGACCCAATCCCAACCAAGTTGTTTAAGGAGGTATTCCCTTTGATCAGTGGTCCTATTTTAGACATGATTAATCTATCCTTAGTAAATGGATATGTACCACAGGTTTTTAAAGTAGCTGTTATTAAACCTTTACTTAAGAAACCTTCTCTTGATCAAGATGAGCTAGTAAACTACAGACCTATATCTAATCTTCTTTTCTTATCTAAAATTCTTGAGAAAGTAGTTGCTAATCAACTTTGTGAACATTTACAAAGCAATGACCTACTTGAGGAGTTTCAGTCAGGCTTCAGAGCTCATCATAGCACTGAAACGGCTCTGGTGAAGGTCACTAATGATATTCTCATGGCCTCAGATAATGGACTTGTGTCTGTACTTGTCCTGTTAGATCTTAGTGCTGCATTTGATACAGTTGATCACAATATTCTCCTACAAAGACTTGAACATACTGTAGGGATTAAGGGGAAAGCATTAGGCTGGTTTAAATCTTATCTGTCGGACAGATTCCAGTTTGTTCATGTTAATAATAAATCTTCCTCAAACTCTAGGGTCACCTGTGGAGTACCACAGGGTTCAGTCCTTGGACCAATTCTCTTTACTATATATATGCTTCCGATCGGCAAAATTATCAGACAGCATGGGATTAATTTCCACTGTTATGCTGATGACACTCAGCTATATCTATCCATAAATCCTGATGAATCCAATCAATTACTTCGACTGCAGTCATGTCTTGATGACATCAAAAGCTGGATGACTTTAAATTTCCTGCATCTAAATTCTGACAAGACCGAAGTTGTAATCTTTGGGCCAGAGTCCTCAAAAAATAAACTTCTTAACCAATCACTTAATCTGGATGACATTAACTTGGCCTCTGGTAATAAAGTTAAAAACCTTGGTGTTGTTTTCGACCAAGACATGTCATTTAAATCCCATATTAAACAGGTTTCCAGAGTTTCCTTTTTTCACCTCCGGAATATCGCCAAAATTAGAAACATTCTGTCCAGGAGTGATGCTGAAAAACTAGTCCATGCATTTGTTACTTCAAGGCTGGATTATTGTAATTCTTTACTATCAGGAAGTCCACAAAATGCAATTCAAAGTCTTCAGCTTATCCAAAATGCTGCAGCAAGAGTTCTGATGAAAATCAACAAGAGGGATCATATTTCTCCAATTTTAGCTTCCCTTCATTGGCTTCCTGTTAAATCAAGAATAGAATTTAAAATTCTTCTTCTAACGTATAAAGCCCTTAATAATCAAGCTCCATCATATATCAGAGCTCTGATTACTCCGTATGTTCCTAACAGAGCACTTCGCTCTCAGACTGCAGGTCTGCTGGTGGTTCCTAGAGTCTCTAAAAGTAGAATGGGAGGCAGATCCTTTAGCTATCAGGCTTCTCTCCTGTGGAACCAACTCCCAGTTTTGGTCCGTGAAGCAGACACCCTGTCTACTTTTAAGACTAATCTTAAAACCTTCCTTTTTGACAAAGCTTATAACTAGAGTGGCTCATGTTACTCTGAGCTACCTTTATAGTTTTGCTGCTATAGGCTTAGGCTACTGGAGGACATCAGGGCCTACTTTTCTCACTCTACTGATTTTTACTGTTCTCCAGTCTACTGTTCTCCAGATTTGCATTGCATTACATTGAAATGACTGTTGTCATTTCAGCTTTTAACTTTTTGTTCTCTCTCTTTTTTCTTCATAGTAGGTACACCTGGTCTGACGTTCTGTTGACTGTGAAATCATCCAGGGAGGACAGATCACCGACTATTACCATCTAATGTAGAACACATTACTAGATCAATGTGTGCTTCTGTGCTTTTTTGTCTCTCTTGTTGTGTCTCTGCTCTGTCTTCTGTAACCCCAGTCGGTCGAGGCAGATGACCGTTCATACTGAGCCCGGTTCTGCCGGAGGTTTTTTTTTTCCCGTTAATGGGTGGTTTTTCTTCCCACTGTCGCTTCATGCTTGCTCAGTATGAGGGATTGCAGCAAAGCCATGTACAATGCAGACGACTCTCCCTGTGGCTCTACGGTCCCCCAGGAGTGAATGCTGCTTGTCGGGACTTTGATGCAATCAACTGGTTTCCTTATATAGGACATTTTGACCAATCTGTATAATCTGACCCAATCTGTATAATATGATTGAACTTGATTTTGTAAAGTGCCTTGAGATGACATGTTTCATGATTTGGCGCTATATAAATAAAATTGAATTGAATTGAATTGAATTACAACCACATACCTCAAAGTCTTTTTTTGTGAAAGACCAAGCTAAAATAGTACATGAATTTAAAGTGTAAAGAAAATACTACGAGTTTTCAATTTTTATGACAAATGAAACTCTAAAAGCGTTGAGTCCCTTTGTGTTCAAGCACCTATAATATGTTGTAAACAAAGTTACGAACAGCCAGTTGCCTTCAGTTGTTTCCTTACTAATAAACAGAGTCCTCGCGTGTTTAATTCCATCTCAGCACAGATCTAGCTGTACTGTGAAGGCCTCAGATGTTTGTTTAAAATATTTGAGAACAAATAGCATCATGGTAGGTCAGGTCAAGACAATATAGCTAAAGCATTGAACATGCCATTCAATATATCATCTGAACAAATAAAAAGGGACAAAAATACGAAGACATGGCTGTCCACCAAACCCAACGGCCAGGCTGGGAGAGCAGTGATCAGAAGCAACCAAGGGACCTTTAGTGACAATGGAGGAGCTCCTGAGGTTTGCACATACAGCATTTCAAACTTTCCATAAATGGTTGCAAAAGCATTATATATTTCTTTTAGTCTAACTTACAGGTAAGCCCCATGGACAACAATATATCTTCGACAGTGGCGCAGGAGTTAGGGAGTTCATCCTGTAACTGGGTTGCCTGCTGGCGGTGGTCAGAGGGTCCAGTGGCGCCGGTGTATGGCAGCCTCATTTCTTTCAGTCTGCTCCAGGGCAACTGTGGCTACTAGCATAGCTCACCACCGTCAGGGTGTGAATGGGTGAATGACTGGCTGTAGTGTAAAGCACTTTGGGGTCGTTGGACCAGTTAAAGCGCTATAGAAGTACAAGCCATTTACGATTTACCATTTCTGACAGGGAGTCCTGGTCACTGCCACCTGATTGGCTCATTTGTGTTAACAAGCAGAAGGATGAACATAAAGAAGCGGTACATTAGAGCAGTTCTAACCTCATTTGGGTTCACTGACATTTATTACATATCACAGATCTGGATGTCAGATCAAACCAGAACATTTCCATTAGCAACCATCTGTAGATAGATGTTATTTTTTGGAGCCACATAAGCACATACATTGGACAATGAGAAGACTATTTTACACCAGCACTCACAGCCAGGAAAAGACGCCTGTGACAGGCATCACTTTTCTGGGACTTCAAAACTTTGTAAAACGGCAAAGTAGCTAGCTAAAGCCCACAGTCTGATCTGGATGTGTTGTCTTCATGCTGACACGTGCTATTGGGTAATGTCAATGTTTTTCTCTGTCAGACTTTGCGATACTATATTTACATTATCTTATTGATATTTTTATGTCTGTTAAGGATTCAGGTAAGGGAGAAGGGATTTTTTTGTTTTCTCTTTTAGGCAACTAACTAAACTGATAATAGTTCATCTGTTTGCAAAAGTACACTCTACTTGAGCAAGTGAGCCTTTTTTAGGAGATAAAAGCTTAATTTCATGACCTGTACGACTAACATTCGCCTCAACTTGACCTCATCTCAATAATTTCCATGGATACAGCAAAGGAACCAGAGAGAGCTGAGTGGGCCTATCACTCTTATCACTTTAGTGATAATGGCCGTCACATAAAAGATGACCTCGTGAACTCCACAAATGCCAAAGTGGCCCAATTAGCCACTATGCATTTCATACAATTTGCAAAGGGCAAATGTTCCCAAGCTGTAATTATGTACTCACATCGTCCACCTTGGATGACCTGCCAACCAGTCTTGACGCCAGTCCAGTGTAGAGGTCGCCATGACAGCGCTGGCAAAGACACAGAGAAAAATGAGCTGCAGGGTCTACCATTGTCTATAATTGGTCAAGTTGTGCTTGTTATCTAGTAGCAAACACATAATGGGTAGTGCTGATTGCCCTGTGTGATGGATAAGGAAATGTCACTGTGGGCGATGGATGTGGTGCTGATCAGGATCCTGCTAGTTATGTTTACGGTTCAATGACGGTGTGTTTTTCTTCAGTATGAATTAGTAATAAACCGGGACCGAATGTTTCTTTTATGACTTCTGTCAAAAGAGTATCACCATTACTACACACACACATGCAAATGTTAACCCTTAAATCAACGACTGCTGTTCAAATACTGGATAATATCCCTGCAAGCCAAGAGGAGCTACAGGGAGAAAAGCAGGGCAGGGCGCCCTGCTTTTCTCAACAACTGAGATATCTAGTTCTGGTCAGAAGTTTAAATACAGCTATTGTGGGTGTGTATCTCTAAATAATCTTAGGCTTTTAATGATTTATTTGAAATGTTCTTTTTTAACAGAAAAAATACAATTTCATTTTTTTCCCCTAAAAATAAGTATGAGAGGTACAGATATAATTTTTTTAAGGAATTTCCTCAAAGCTACATCTGATCAAAATCTAATGCTGGCTCCAACATACACGTGCACCTCAACCAATTATAGGTGTCCTAGCAAATTACACCTTGACACACACTTTTCGTTGCCATCAACAAGTTTCAGGAGTAGCTTTTGCTGGAGACCTAGGCCCGAGTAGTTCCGGGGTTGATATTGATGCCCATTTCCTCAAATCGCAGATGAGGATTTGGATTGCATGGTTAAAACTATGTTTTCCTCCAGGACAATGATCCCAGACATGTAAGAAAACTAGTTTTGGAATGGATAAGTAATTCAACCACGTCCAGTAGAGGGACTTTATTGTCATTCAGCTGCACATTCACAATGTGCATTTCAGTGAAACTTTGTTGCAAGGCTTCGAATAAAAACCAAAGACCTCCAACAGCAAATTGTTGTTTTAAAAGTCAGGGAGGCGTTTTGTTGCATATTTATTTCAGCCTGGGGAAAAAATGGTTCAAATATACAACCAAAATAAAATAAAAAGTATTTAAACAATATTTATTTCTATGATGAGCCTGTGTCATTTTTCTGACCTGAACTCTAAGTGCCCAGAAACACTTTAAGTTTTTGTGTCCGCCTGCAAACTGGGTAGAGACTTAATAAATCTCTCCCTGAGGTTAGCTGAGCTAGATAAGACCCCGCTATGCCATGATAGGGTGTGATGACGGATGGCCACCTGAAAATGTTGTTTATGTCAGCATAAATCCCTTTCAGGCATGATCCTAAAGCAGCAAATTAAGTATATTGATGTAACTATAGCCCAACTTAAAACCACAAACCCTAATCATATTTTCTCAACGAATGTAAAGAAGCAATCTAAGAAAAAGTGCCTGGATTTAAGCTTACAGCTGACAAGTCCAGGTTGTGGTGATGAATATTAGATGACATAGTTGAAAGCATCTCTACTTAAGTCTTGCTTCAAGGAAAGAAAATTAAATATTGTGCAAAGTTCTTAAACTGTTTCTTTAATCATCAGCGATTCTTTATTTTAGACTTATTGAAAAAAAATGCTGCTCAACTTTTCAAGGATATTATATATGGTAATTTGAAGTGAAAAAGGCCTTTGTAGGGACCTTGTTATGACAGCTCCACTCTGTAAACAGTTCCAACTCAGTAGGATGACCTGTCTTAGTATGTTTCATTTCTTCTCCTGCTGCTGCAGTGCAGCGGCGTTCAGGAGATGCTGCTGAGAGGCCGGCCCTCCCTAATGTCTCCATTGCCTGCACCTGACCCTGCAAGCCAGCAGTGGCCAAATTTAGTTTGGAAACATGCCACCATGGGAGACCAGACAGGCCCATTAATCAGCGGGAGTCTCCCCCCTGCTCGTCCCGCAGGTCAAAGAGAGAGCAGCGCACACAAACATATATGAATTTGACATAAGCGCTTCTCCGCACCCCATACGTTACCTATCCTAAATCCTCCATCTTTTCCTTTGCACACACAGACACAGACACCTGGCCATGGCCCTTCTTCGCTCTCTGATCCAGGCTCAGGTCCCAAAACCCGTCTCCCCATCTAAGGCAGGTTTTCTGGAAGACTGGTGATGGAAGATAGCCACACACACACACTTCGAATCTCTACTCCCTAGAAGAGCAGAGGAGAGTATCATCAACCCAGAAACCCAGACACAAAAAGATGCCAAAGATGTCCTTAGAAATATGAAGATGAAATACAACTGGACGAGTAGAATACATGTGGGTGCCAGGCCATGTTGACGATGACATTCATTATCCTGTCTAAAATAACTTAAAGTACTTTCACAATTTTAAAGATGCAATGAAATTTTGTACATTCAATCAACATTTATTTATAATTTCCGTACATCATTTGTGCTTTCAAAAGAGAAAACGTTTTTTTTCTGTACAACCCGCCAGTGCAATGGCTTGTAATTAGGCTGTACTACAGTGCTGTGAAAAGATTTAGCCCCTTACAGACTTCTTCTGTTTTTTGCTTGTTTGTCATACCTAAATATATTTTATCCACTTATTTACTATATTCACTTAGTACAGCCACTGAGTCCTTTTTTGCTCTTGTGGGTATACCAAGCAGGCAAAAGGCCAGAGGTAGGTGATAAACTGGGCAGACCACCAGTCAGGGCCAAAAAGAGATGGGATAATATGAAGTTAGAAGTCTGGCTTTGATTTGAACCTGCTGCTAGGCAAAAGTGCTATACTGTATTTAAGATCATAAACAACATTTTTTGGACAAAGATAACATGAGTAAAGGCTGTTTTAACCTGCTGGCTTCATTTATTAAGGAAAAAGCTAACCAAAGCAACCTGCTCTCTTGTTAAATTATGAAATCACTGCAATTAGATGAGTTCACTTTTCTGGCCTGATTGCTGCCTGATTTGCCAAATCAATAAAACTGACCTAAATAGAATCTTTGAGGCAACATCAAGTGGGCTAAAAGATCTAGAAAAGCAGAAGGTAATGCCCTAATCTTTACCCATTCAAGGACAGAAGAGAAACAACGTTTCTGACGTCTATCTGTCTGGGAATATTTCAAAGCCATTTCTAAGGCTTTAACTTAGTGATGGACTGGGGGGGAAAATGATTATTATTATTATTATTATTATTATTAAGCAAATGTTGATTAGGCTACTTGAAACAATGTCGGTAAATTAACCCAAAATGATTACTGTCAAAGAAACAAAACAGTACAGCAAGGTTTGTTTGATTGAACACAAAAATGGGCAAGTAAAAAATATGTGACATCACATACCAATCTGTAACAAAATACAAAAGAACTCTTAAACTAAAGTAATGAGCCCTGATCTGTAAAAAATAGAATAATTACATTACAACAAAGGATAAATGATCAATTCAAAGTATAATTAAAGGTGCATGCTTGAAATAGAACAAATGTATTTAAAACACTCAACAAACTTGAACTACAAAATAAATTGTGTCATTATAAAAAAAATTATGAATGGAAAAAAAATCATAAATATATAAAATAAATAAAGGAACATTTGGGTTACCCACTTTAATACTGCTTGATCATGGGTGTTGTCATCACTTCCACATTATGGTGATGATTAGGAACAGTGGTGAACCTCGTTGCCGCCCTTGCACAATATTTCCCAGAAGTCATCGAAAACTAATCCAGGAGATCATTACAGAACCCGGAACAGTATCTTATTAAGTCCTGCAGGCGTCATGATTAAAACAATATAAACAGAGAGTGGGCAAAAAACACGGGGATATTGGAAATGTTCTGCTGACCAATAAGAAAATAAAGGTTAATTTCACATTTACAAAAGCAGATCTTGATGACTAAAATTTCGCAAGTTTTCGTTTTTATTGAATTTGTCGCCAAACGAATACAGCATTTCAGGAAAAATAAAAAAAGCTATGGAAACAGTCATACATGTTGGTGTTGACAGTCTGCTAGTCAGGGTCTACCTTGCTGCCACAGGCCTTGGACAACTTGATGTAATTGACCAGAACCATGAATCTTTCTCTCTCTCACAATGTATCGAACATTTTTCGTTATTGCAATATTACTGTACACAATATGCCTATCCCGAAGAACTTCCATAAGTGTTAGATTCTCATTCAGGCCTGCAATATATTTGGTAAAAACTTCTTCAATGCTGTATGAACGTTTTAGAAGAAAAAGTGTTGGTATGGTGGTCAAGTCATTAATAAGCTACAACTACACAGTAATTCATATTCAAAACAGCAGATGCCAGCCAGAAACAACTTTTTTCTATAAAATCTCATTGTTGAGATGTTAAATATCGAATTCAATAGTATTTGTTTCAGGTAGCCATATGGACTAATCATTAGCTAGGGTCTGTGTTTATTTTGAACCCCAAGGAGAAAGACATTAACACGGTTTCCCTTGTTTATTTGTTTCATTATCTAAAAAATTCACCAATATCACATGCTTTCATAATATTGTGCAGCACTGTTTGAGAACTTAAACTGAAAAGAACTTGGATCATATAGCAGAACACTGATCCAAAATAGACCTGTGAGTCCTTCTCCATATGGCTCAAAAAAGGAAAAAGAAAATAAAGCTTTTGGAGTGACCTTGTCGAAATCTGGGCCTAAATACTATTAAGAGACTGGGGGATGACCTTAATAAGGACTTACGCTCTAGGAAACTTTACAATCTGGCTAGATTGAAGCAATTCTGCAAGAAGGGTGAGCCCAAATCCCCACACGGTGATTTAAAACACTCACAGCCAGTTTCGGCAAACACTTGATGACAGTTGTCGCAGGCAAGGGTGGCACAACCAGTCATTAGGTTTGCTGACAATCACATTTTTGGCCAGGTAGGTTTGAATGTTTTCGGTTCCTTCATAAATTATTTTTGAAGAAACATTATTGTTTTAAAGCTGTATTTTGTGTCATGCCTGCTGTGAGCCATGACCTTCACACCTGTTCACAATCACCTTGATCCCCAGCAGCTGCCATAAAAGGGTGGGCCTTCCTCCTAGACTGCGGCAGATTGTTGTTAAACCCAACCTGGTAACACCTTCAGGCCATTTCTTTGCTCTGTCAGAGTTGACTAGAGGGTAACCTGTCTGTTTTCTCCTTCATCCAGTTACCCCTCCTGCCAGACCCGCACCTGCTTCTTGCCTGTCTGACCGGAGCTCGACACCTACCTTGGATTTCCTGACTTTGACCCTCCGCCTTTCTGACCCTGAGAATTTGGATCTGCCATACTTGTTGAATTTGATCACCTGGACCCGACCTTTGCCTGACTGACCCAGAAAATGTCTCAGCCCCAATAAAGATACTCGCTGTGCCCACTGCTCAGTCTCTGTGTCCAATCCGTTCTAGAAGTGTCACATTTTGTATTTTAACATCTTTGCCCGTTGTCAAAATTTGTTTGATGATCTGAAATAAAATAAGTGTGACCGAAGAGCAAAAACAGAAGGAATCTGGAAGACAGAACTACTGGCATACTGCCAGAGGAGGAACAACAGAAAGTTTGTCTGATAACTTGCAACCATTCGCAGTGTCACTGCTACATTTACTCTTTAATATGAAACTCCATTGGGGTGATGGATGGTGGGATTGGACCAGATTAATGAGCGGCACCAGAGTCCCCAGATGTTTCAGCTGTAATTAGAGCCCTTTGTTTATCAGGAAAACAACTCACATCAAGAGCATAGCATTCGTTATAATTTTTCACGATCTTAATAATTCAAGTGTAGCTGCTTCATTTTGTTCCCAATCTATCATGTTAAATTTAGGAATAAATTTGCATTGCTAATCTTCAGATCTGCCTTTGTGGATCATCGAGGAATAGGCAATGAAGTAAAATGAAGAACTAGGTTTGCTTGGAGCTGTATATGGAGGAGATGACTTTACATCAACACAGTCCAACTTTTTAGGGGAACTTTGAACTAAACAAAACTGTTTTTTGCCTCATAATCTTGAACCCTGAAGAGTTGTCCCTGTTATCATTAAATTACCTTCTATTCATGGCAGAACATTCAACAAATGGACAACTTTTTAGGATTTAGTTTAGGTATGTTTAGTGGCTCTGTGTGCATCCATATCAGTTACATAATTCCCACACCTATACTGGTCTCTGTGGGGAGAGATGAAATGCTTCTCCCCCATTTTTCTTGTTTTTTGTAAATGACATAAACGGAAAGCTCAAGCCCCAACTGTCAAAAGTATCCCTTTAAACGTTTTTGACAATTTGTCATGTGAAACCCACAAACATGCATTTTTATGAAAATTAAATTAAATAGACACAAAATAATCACAAAGTAATTCCTAATTGTGAGAATGAAAGTAAAGGACAGAGGTTAATTTTTTCCAGGTTTAATAATTTAAAAATGTGGAGTGTGTGCATTTTACAATCACCTTTCATTACATTTACCACAGAAAGTGTTTTGTGATTTGTCTCTACCAGCTTTGAAAACCCAAAGGTAAAAACTTTCGGCTTTGAAATCTCCATTCTTCTTTGCAAAATTGGCCAAGATCAGTCAGTGAATCCATGAGCAGCAATTCGGAATCCTAATTTAAGTCTGACATTTAACTGGGTCATTATATATAAATATAATGATCCAGGTTTAGATCAAAGCATATTATATGCTTTGATGTGTGGTAGACCACACATGGACTGTTCTCCCTGCTGCCCTCTGGGAAGAGGTTCCGCAGCATCCGCTGCAGGTCCACCAGGTTCTGCAAAAGCGTTTTCCCTGTTGCCATCAGACTGTTGAACTGCTGAAGCCACAAAATGGACTCTGTACCACATTCTTATATTTGCACATTTGCACATATGCCATCAGACTGTTGAACAGCCACAAAATGGACTCTGTACAACATTCGTATATTGCACATCCCATCATTGCATCCTTATCTAGCACTACAAATGCTGCCGAACTCTGTTACCAATGTCGTTTTTTCTCCTGCACTGTTACATTGTTTACATTTCAATTGTTTACTAGGAAATCACTGCTGCACTGTAACTCACTGCTACTTACTGTAACTTTTCAAGCTGTATGCGAAACAAAATTTCGTTCTGTACACACTCTGTGCATACAAAATGACAAATAAAGTTGAAGTCTAAGTCTAAGTCTAAGTCTAGACCATGCTAAACATGTCATGATCCTGGTGTGAGTGTCTTCTTGTGTTGGTGTGAGTCCTCTTTTTCTATAGAGAGCCTCTGCTGGTGGGAGTGGCTGGCTTGTGCACACATGTCTGCAATTCTCCTGTACTGAATCCCCATTCAAGTCCCTCCGTGAAAGTTTCCTCTGGAGTTCGGTTACCCCACAATCGTCCACTTTAGCTTCAACCTCCCCAGCTTTCATCTGCCAACCCGCTCTTCCCAGCGGGAAACTCAAAGCTGTCAGAAATCCTGCAGGAACTCACACCATACATCTTCCACTCGCACACACGCACCTTTAGGGGATGGATGGAATTTAGACAAGATGCAAAATAAAGTCTACAAAAATAAAAAGATTTACAGTTATTTGCCTTACTTCTGCAAACGTTTGCAGATTGTGTGGGAATCCTAGCCCGGCCCGGCCCTCAAATGTAAAGCAATCGATAAACTAATAGGCGCATGCCAACATGATATCCTTGGCAGGTTGGCTAGGACCATGAACAGTCAGTTTTAAACTGAACTCAGAGCTAGTTCTTGTTAAAGGGACAGTGTGTAACTAATTTGGCTTTTATTTAGCAAAAATCAAGTATTGCTTTTATAAATAAATATTCTGGCAAAGGCTAAAAACATGCTGGCAGGCTTGAACAGCAGCTTATCTCCTCAACCCATTACCTCAATTTGTTATTGAGGAGAAGGAGGTCAGAGCCTCCTTTCGTAAAAATTAATAGAGGAATGTGGTGGGGTCTGAGGGTGTCAGCCCAGTTGTTTTGCAGCACTGTGCAGCTCAGCTAGCCTTTCACTTTCATCATAAATAGTTCCCTTAGTCAGTGCATTATTTGCAAATGTTTTAAACAATCTGTTATCATTCCAGTGCCCAAATCCAATAAAATATCATGCCTTAACGACTACAGACCAATAGCTCTCATGTCCGTTATAATGAAATCACTTGAACACATTATCCTCACACACTTGAAATAACTCACCACCTCCTTCCTGGATAGGTATGTTTGCTTACCAGACCACCGGTAATCGATCTGTTGAAGATGCAAGAAACTTGCATTACATCATGTAATGTCAAGAAACTTTATTACATCATGTAATGTGTAAAGTGGAATTCCCCCACCGGCTATTATTCATTGACTTCAGCTCTGCTTTTAACACAATCAACCCATTCAACCTATTCAATAAACTCATGGACATGGACATTGGTACCACTCTTCCATACTAGATCCATGATTTTCTATCACGTAGGATGCAAAGAGTCAGGATGTTTTTTCCCTCCCACCTTCCTTTGTTGAAAATCTATCTTTTCCACAGATTCAAAGGCAGCGCCCGGTGGGCACCGTGTAATGCGATCCCTTGGCAGCAAGACCCCAGTAAATCGTCTCCCCCTAAAATGTTCGTGATGTTTTTTCTTGGCGGTTGTACTGAAACAGCAATTTCCCTCTGGGATTATTAAAGTATGTCTGATTCTGATTCTGATTCTGATTCTGATGGGTAGCCTCCTGGCCCAATCTTTGACCCTCAGCAAAGGTGCCCCTCAGGGTTGTGTTCTTTCCCCCTGGCTTTTCTCTAAACAAACACACTTACATCCACTCACAGCTCAGTCTCCATCCTTAAATATGTAGATGATACTACAATAATTGATCTAATCACCAACAAAAATTAACATTATTACCAGTCACTTGGTGACTACATGTGCAATAACTTGCAGCTTAGCACATCAAAAACACAGGAACTCATAGTGAACCTCTCAAGCTCACCCACTCACAAAACTCTCATCTCAATTTGTAATCAGTCCATCTCTATCACTGAGTCAGTCAAATTCGTAGGTACATGCATCAATAACACACTCTAATGGAAACAGCATTCGGATTATATCCGACCACTAGATGGTGTGCCAGTGTGACAATCTTACACACTGGGGCTTTAAGGCTAGACTTGTACAACTTCGATTTATAACAAATGAAGAGGTCAAAGTAAGTTGCAAGATGGCAACATGCAAGACAAATTCAAAAAGCCTGTTCCTTTAAAGCTTTGCGAACTTGCACAGATATTAAATATTAACCTTTCTCTGCAGCCACTCTGAAAAAGTCAACCATTTTAGGTAATGTTTCCTTTGGTAAAAAGAACACTCAAATGAACATTTTATTGTTCCATTGATGGAATGAGTGAATGGATGACTGATATGTGTATTTGCTATGCTGCCCAATTAAAAAGAATCCCAATAAATATATGTCCACTCGAGTGATCTCATCACATTACTGACCTTGCTTTGTTCTCAGATAACACCCTGAACCCTCTGGGATTTCTGGAGCCACGAGCTGGACTGGACAGCACTGGCCGCATTTTGTTGCGCCCCAATTGTCTTGTCAAAAATCAATTGGAGATCACAACGTGGTTCTTGATGCAAGAGGTCAGTCCTCCCTACGGTGTAAATATTTTATCCGGGACTCACGTCAAGGGGCTTTTAAAGATGTGTGCTGGACCATGCTCCCCTCTTGTTGCCCTCTGAAAGTGACAGGGCTTGCGTTTTAGACCACTTCAGGACCAGGTTAAATCAATTAAAATCTATTATTCATATGCTAGCTCGGTGACCTCACTGAAAGCCCTTGTAATTTCAGAACAGAAAAGGGAAAAAGAACTGCCACTGAACTTTGGCTTCTCAAGTTTTCAGGAGAATAAGTGACCTTGTTTCAAAGCCCAGGCCTTGGAAGTAAAATAGCTACTTGAAACATGATGTGCCAGGACAGGACCCGAGCCTCAAGCTGAGAAGAGCCTATTTATAAGATGCTATTAGCCTTAATATGGAACACCAATTGAATGAAGAATTGTACTGCAAGGCCCCTCATGACCTAGACCTTATGGACAAGTGCGACAATCACTCCCATATTTTTCTGAAAGAATATTGGCTCCACAATTTGGATTGCAGATAAATACCGCTTCATCTGGGCTTCAAATGATAATTTTTACCACCAAACATAAAATTTCCCGCACAAGGTCACTTCATACAGCTGTATTTGTGCTCTCAAGGCATGTCCAGCCTTAACCTCTAGTTTTGGAAAAGTGCAGTTCTAGTCTCTTCTTTGTCAGGAAGATGTTTGCTTATAAACATCTGACTGGGTGTTTGGGTGGGTAATTGAGAGAGGTTTAGGGACAACAGAGAGAACAGCTCACACATACTCATGCCAATACCATCACAATCTCCCCTATTTTTTATCCCAAGTGTGTCTCCCTTTTTCCTCTGCCTTGCCTTTTTTGATGAAAGGGCTTTTGTAGCCTGTGCAATGAAGGAAAATGATAGCCAACCTGATAAAAAAGACACTAGGTAAGAGATGAAAAGTGCTTCTGAAGTGGTTTGCCACATTAGTCATCTCCCCCCTACTGACCTTCCAATTTAGGGAAACAAAGTATTGACTTCAAGATGTGCCGAGCTTGGGTATTCATGGGGAGAGGTGTGCAGCTCGCCGAAAAGCTGTGAAAATTAGGAGGCTGGACAGAAGCAGAGCTATACAGTACAGTGTAACAGTTTTAGAAAGGTATGAAAAAATGCTTTAAACTCAGAATGCTTTGAAAATCATAAATAATGATTGCTTTTTTTTATCAATTTACAAAATCCAAGGTGAGCAAACAAAAGAAAATCTGCATCCCATTAATATTGGGTATTACTACAATGGGCGTAACAGCCAGGGGAAAGCATTGGACATGTTCCCAGGACTTCTCGTATCTGTGCTCTCTGTTCCCTGCACTTTTTTCAGCCATTACAGCCGTTTAATCTGTCAACATGTGGTAACATATTTTTACTAACTCTCTTTAAATGCACCATGAACCAAGGCATGCTAACGCCGGCATCCGACTGCTCGCTGATGGGAGATGTGCTGCTGATCAGTGCTGCACGTTCTGTGCCAGAATCATGTTCATCAAACCAGCCAGGGCAAGCAAAAGGTAAAAAAAACTTTGCACACTTTTCTCTAAACTACGGAGCCCCTCTGGTGACATGGACAGAACATTTTTTTTGAAGCTGATAAGTCGTGGCCATGATTTACAAATTTGTGGCCACAATTTATCTATCTCGTGGCCACGCATTACTAATTTGTGGCCACGACTTAACATCTTCAAAAAAAAAATTCTGTCCATGTCACCAGAGGGGCTCCATACTAAACAAACTATGTACGTTGAGTAATGCCGTTGGATGCAGATGTCAGCTAAATGATCACTAGTTAAAGGTTTTTCGTTTTTTCTGGAAGTTTCCCCAAGTCCCATTTTGAATAACTGCGCATGCGCAAGACCGTCTTACCTTGCTGTTCCGCTCTTCACAGGGATCGTGTGATATAAATCTCCCAAATCCACTCTGGTCTTATTTCTTTCTACTGATGCCTTCCTCTTCTCATAAACTTGTACAAGGTTTGCTTCTTGCGACTGTCAGCCATGTTCAAAGTATACAGCGAGGGCAACGAAGCTACAATGAACAGCTAACACCAAAGCTAACTGCTAAGCTAACCACTAAGCTAACCGGATACACCAAAAGTGCGAATGCGCAGCCAGCAAGCAGAAACTAACAAGGAACGTGCACACTGATGTTATGTGAACGCGTCGGATGATTGGCATGTGGGACAACCAATAGATAAGACGATACCCATGGAACTTGAGGGACAGAGGGGGTGAGAGCAGGACCAAAACTGACAAATCCCTGCCTTTCGGACCGAACTGCAGGGACTGATTAGAGTTTTTACAGGCCTGCGGCTCTTTTTTTTCAACCTCCTTTTTGCAAACACATAACGTATTGACTACTTTTACAACTTTTAATGATGATTTTACCAACTATAGCGTTAATACATGTCAATATATCATGACAAAATATTTTTTTATTTTTTTTTTTATTTTATTTTTTTTCCCCAGTGTCCTGTCTAGCAATATGGCAATAGGAATTGATGTCTCAATGCCAGATAGAGCTCGACAGATTTTGCTTTTACAAGTGGAGCAAACAGCTTTGGCCATAGTGCTCCACTTGATTTATGCTTGTAAATAGCTTTATTATGATTCCTGCAAGGAGAATTTCAAATTATATGGACATGACAATGGGAGAGTAAAGGAAGAACAAAAAGTGAAAGAAAAGAACAAAAAGAGTAGAGGTGAAAGAAAGAGGAGATAAAAGGGAGAGAATGATAAAACCTTCTTTGTCTGCTCCATCACCTGTAAAGAGACACAAAAAGAACAGCACAACCAACAGACATAAAGCAACAGATACACTCGAATAACACCTAGATGCCATTGCTAAATCATATATATTATTATGTAAGCTGACATGTGTAATGTGATATTTGAAAAAAGTAAGTGAAAAAACATAAATAAATAAATAAATTATAAGATTACTGTATATAAGTGAACACTTAATACCTGGGACCCAGCACCTGTGGGAGATGTGAAAGTGCACTAGTTTAGGTGAAGATTATCCAGAAATAGCTTGATGGTGATTGTGGAGAACCGAAGACCCACCTTCCCCGATCACAGAGGCAGGCGTCAGGGGACCCGTAACCCCGGACTCCCAAAGGGGTCCCTAAAGCAGGTCGCCCAGGAGGGGCCGACACAGGATATCTGCAACCCCCCCCCCCAAGGAAGGAGCAGAGACGACCCCGAGGAAATCCCCCAGCCACCGCAATGCCGACGCCCTCAAGAGCCGCGGAGACGAGCCCGTGGGCTCCGCCGGCAGCTAGCCCCGCTGAAGTGGTCCCGGCCATGGGCCCTGAGGGCCAGAGGCCCCAGGGGCGCCCCGCCCCCGCGACGAGGGCCCCGGCCGCCCCCCGGGGGGCCAGGCCCCGCGAAGAGGCCGCCGGGAGTGGGCCGGCACACGCCCGGGAACCCGCCCCAAACCCGAAGCCAACCAACGCGCCAGGGGGCCAAGGCGCCCGCCAACGAAGTGGAGGAGGGCAGAACGTGGGGGGATGGGCTCCGCACCTAGCGGAGACTTGAGATGTTCTTGGGAGAGGGAGCGGACCACACCCATACCTGGAAAAAAAAAAAAAAAAAAAAAAAAAAAAAAAAAAAAAACTAATTCACCCCATCCCTCCCTTGTGCCCCACTCACCACACACAGAGAAAAAAAAAAAAAAAAAAAAGACGCTGTACACACATAACACTCACATCCAACACTGACCAAAGGGGGGGGGGGGTCACCCCAAATCGACTATACGACTGCTTGTGCCCGACCCCCGGCCCCGGCCCCAGACCAGACGCCCCCCGGACCGGGCCCCCCCAAGAGGGCGGGCCAACACGACCCGCACGAGCCACCTGGCCAGAGCCCCCCCCCCTCCCCCTAAATACCTAATAAACCCCCTCCCTCCCCCCACCTTACCCTTGCCATCCCTGCCCCCCGCCCCCTGGGGGGAGCAGAGGCATCAGCCCCAGACCTGGCAAGCCGCTGACTGCACACCGCAGCCCCCCGCCAAGACCCCGGACACAGTGGCCCGCACCTCCTCCAGGCCCCAGACTCCTTGCCGCCATCGGAGAACGGGGGTGTGCAGAAGACCCCGACCCTCCCTACGCCTGCTCAAATGTTGTGTTGTTGCATGTTGTTCTCAAGTGCGTTTAAAAACTGGGAGCGCCGAAGGGGATGCATGGCACAGCCCACCCCCCTTCCGGAAGGTAGCTGTTGCCAGCGCACCCCCTCCGTGTGACTGCCCAGAACCCTCAATGTCTAAGTGGGAGAGGAGGTGAAGGGAGCCGTCCGAGGTGAGGCCCACACAACATAAGCCCCCCTCCAGACGTCTTCCCCCCATCCCCCCCCCAACCATGGCCTATATGAGTGTGCGATGTGAAAAATGTTTGAAGTGAAAGTGTCTAAGATACATGATAAAATTGGGTAGAGGGGCGTCACCAGAAAGTGGCAACCTCCAGTAACGCCCCCTCCCTCATGACCTACATGTGTGGCGGCGTGATGGAGCAGGCAGAGGGAGGAGTCCGGGGATGGGGAGCAAATGACTGGGAAGCCAACCCAGGGAGCCAGCTCCCCTACTGACTCCAATAGGCACCCCCGCTCCCCGAAAGCCCCACCCAGAGAAGGGGGCCTCGCCAGCGACACCACCGTAGCCCGGGGGCCAGGGAGAGGCCGCAGGGCCCGCCAGCCAACCACCCACCAGGACCAACCCCTCAACCCCCCCCAGCCCACCCACCAAGCCTACTTAAACTAAATAAATAAATAAACAAATAAATAATAATAATAATAATAATAAGAGGGGGGGACACTGGCCAGCCGGTCCGCACGAGCCATCCCAAACCCCACCCCCCAGGTGAAACCCGCACCGGAAGACGACACGGACCAGGACCGGGACAGGGGGCCGGACACAAGCCCACCAGAACGTCAACCCCCCCCCCCCCCCCCCACTCGTAGATTTAATCCCTCCTCAACACTAACGTTCAAACAACTCACCATACATTCGACAGTAGACATCCAGGCTGGGTAGGTCCCTACTCCCCCTCCTTTCCCCCTCCCCCCACTGGCAGAGTGCCTATCCAATGAAGGAGAAGAGCATCTGCCCAGAGGTGTTAATGACCATGCCCCCCTACCACCTCAACGGGCCCCGAGGCCCCCCAGCGCACCAGAGGCCCCGTGCAGGGGCGGACACCCGGGCGCGCGCCGGCCCACACCAAAAGCGGCACACCCCCCGGAACCGGAACCCCCGAGGCCCCGCCGGGGCCCGCGCCCGAGGGCGGCGCGCCCCAGGGACCCCAGACCCACCCCGGCCCCACCCAGCGGCAGCACAGCTACCAGGTCAGTAACCCACGTCCGTCAACACGCAGCTCCCAAAGATCGCCGCAAGCGGCTGCTGTAGGCCACCCGTAGGCCTCCCAAACTCCTCCCAGATGGGGGCAACAGACCCCGGAGCCGGATCCACCAAGCGCCCTACTCCAAGTGCCCCCAGGGCCCCAGGAACCCCTCCATCCAGCCACTGCGCCCTGCAGGAAGCAACCCACCGCCCCCTATTCCACTAAGTGATGGTGTTGATCAGAGGAGCCCAAAGAGACCAATCAGATGTGGAAGCAGACGCTGTCTCTAGATTAATATGATCCAACAAAAGATCTCTATACTGATTGATACTGAGATTTTGTTTACTTTTCCAATTCATGAGGATAGTTTTCTTTACGATGCATAAAGCAGTAAAAACCATGTAAACTATTTCTTTTTTCAGAGGACTTTCCTCAAAATTACCGAGCAGGCAAAATGATGGGGAAGGTGTAATTTTACAGCTCAAGCACTTTGATAAGTCCTTACATATCTGTGTCCAGAACCTCTGGACTGGTGTGCATAACCATAACGCATGAAAATAATTATCAGGATGATTGCCTATGCAGTGTGGGCAGATATTAGATTGTGCCAGACCCATCTTGAATAATCTTTGTCCTGTGTAGTGTACTCTGTGAAGGATTTTGTATTGTATTAGTTGTAAGTTGGTGTTTCTAGTCAATTTGAAAGTTCTTAGACATGTCTGAGCCCAGAAATTTTGTTCAAAGGTGCCTGATAAATCATTTTCCCACTTCATTATAGGAAGAGATATCGAATCATCTATTTTAGTCAGTGTCCTGTATGATTTAGACAGTAGTTTGGGTGGGGTTAAATCTAAGAACTCTATTATATTAGTTGGGACTTGTAAACCACCATTAATATGCTTATATTTATTTTTAATTATAGATTTAAGTTGTTCATATTCCAAGAATTTATTTTTACTAATGCCATATTGCATATTTAGTTTAGCAAAATTGATGAACTCGGTTCCGTCAAGTAGATGTTCCAGATATTTAATACCTTTATTCTTCCAGTATGTAAAGTTTATCATTTTATTATTTTGTAGGATATCAGGGTTATTCCAGATAGGTGTACGACTGCATGGGATAAGGGATGACTTTGTCATTTTGAGGAACTCCCACCATGCTGTCAGAGTAGAACTAATGTTGATATTTTTGAAGCATGTATGCCGTTTTATATTTGAGCTAATAAACGGCAGATCTGAAATCATGATATTATTGCACATTTCCTGTTCTATATCTAACCAAGGCTCATCTAAAAGACTATTTTTTATCCATTTAGAGATGTATTGTAGCCTATTTGCTAAGTAATAGTTATGGAAGTTAGGCAGATCTAATCCTCCCCTGTCTTTAGTCTTCTGTATTGTCTTTAAGCTAATACGTGGGGGTTTATCTTTCCAAAGAAATTTAGAAATGGCAGAGTCTAGAGATTTAAACCAGTCAGATGATGGTTTATTGGGGACCATTGAAAATAAATAATTAATTCTAGGTAGGACCATCATTTTTATTGAAGCTACCCTACCCATAAGTGTGATTGGAAGCGATTTCCATCTTTCAAGGTCCTCTTCTATCCTGTTTAAAAGTGGGGCATGGTTAAGTTTAAGTAAATCTGTTAATTTAGCAGTAATACCTAAATATTTAATATTTCCTGATTGCATTTGTAAATTTAGGGAGTTTTCGAGAGAGCAATTAATTGACAGTACCGTAGATTTAGACCAGTTTAACGAGTAATCTGATACTTTAGAGAAAGATTCTAGTATTCTAATTACTTGTAAAAGAGAATTATTTGAATGCTGGAGATAAAGTAATACATCATCCGCGTACAGACTAATCTTGTGCTCTATTTTCATGCATTTTATACCTTTTACAGCTTTTGTTTGTCTGATTGTTGCTGCTAGAGGTTCTATAAAGATGGCAAAAAGTGATGGAGAAAGAGGGCATCCTTGCCTGGTGCCCCTCTGTAGACAAAAACTGGAAGATATTTGATTATTTGTCCTGACACAGGCTGTTGGAGAATTGTATAGAATTTTTAACCAGTTTATGAATAAATCGCCAAAACCGAATTTATGAAGAGTAGCGAATAAAAATTTCCAATTTACTCTATCAAATGCTTTTTCTGCGTCTAAAGACAATATATTGGTTTTAATGTTTTTACTGTAGGAAAAATCAATTAAATTAAGTAATCGGCGTGTATTTGTGGATGACTGCCTTCCTCTGATGAAACCAGTTTGATCTGGATGTATTATGAGAGGAGTTACTTTGTCTAATCTTTTTGCAAAAGCTTTACAGATTATCTTAATATCCACATTAATTAAGGATATGGGACGATAACTAGTGGGCAACACAGGATCTTTGTCTGGCTTGAGCAGAAGGCTGATGGTGGCAGAGTTCATATTAGCTGGAAATCTACCTTTTTCCTGTATTTCCTGCAACATTCTGTGGAACGTTGGGGCTAGAATATTCCAGAACTCTTTATAAAACTCAGTGGGGAATCCATCTGGACCTGGAGCCTTTTTATTAGGCATGTTTTTAAGAGCTTCCTGGGTTTCCGCTGTTGTCAGCGGGGAATCCAGTGTCATTCTTTGGTTATCTGATAATTTAGGAAGTGTAATTTTATCCAGAAATTGCTTAATATCCTTCTCTGATGGATTTATCTGTGGTGTGTATAAAGATTTGTAGAAATCGCGGAAGGTATTATTTATACACTCTGGTTCACTTACTGTATTACCAGTTGAATCTGTAACTGCAAATATAGTAGTTTTCTCCTTATTTATTTTAAGCTGATTAGCTAGAAAGCTTCCTGACTTATTGCCATGTTCAAAATTTTCTATTCGGAGTCTTTGTATTAATTAAAATTACCGTCTCTGAAACAACCGACAGCAGTGAGCTACTTATTAGAAAGTAGTCCAGACGAGAGTACGAATGGTGAACATTTGAGAAAAAAGTGTATTCTTTACTAATAGGATGAAGAGAACGCCATGCATCGCAAAGACCAAAATCACTCATGTATTGTTTTACTACACTTACTGACTGCCAACTACGCTGAGTCCCTGTTTTATTCAACCTGTCTATATCGTTATTTAAACCAAAGTTGAAGTCACCTCCTATAATTAGTGAACAATCCCCGTGTTTTGAAAGTGCAAGGAAGAATTGGTGGAAAAAAGAGGGGTCATCAACATTTGGACCATATATACTGACAATACATAGCTTCTGGTTATGGATAGCTATTTTAATTATTATGTATCTACCTTCAGGATCTATAGTTTTATCTAATATTTTAAAACTAACGCTTTTGTGGATTAAGATTGCTACTCCTCTCTGTCTAGAGTTATAGCAGGCCGCAAACACATTAGGGAACTCAGGTGAATTAAGCTCACTTGCATTTGTAGCTGATTTGTGGGTTTCTTGCAATAATACAACATCTGCCTTTAATCTAGTTAGCTGGTTAATGATCTTCATTTTTTTCTCTCTGGTGCCAGCCCCATGCACATTCCATGTCACAAACTTTACATTCGCCATAGATGTGAGTGAGAAGTTAGAAGGTGCATGCAGTGGCGCAAAAAGTGGGTATGCACTATATGCAGTGCATAGGGGCGCAGCACCATGGGGGCGCCAAAGTGATGGTAAAAAAAAAAAAAAGTTTTGGTATTTTCTATATGTAGCTGCTATTGTGCTTTTCTTTAACATTTTTGAATTTCCTCAATGTTTTAAATAACATTTTAGAACAAAACATGTTAGAGTAGACGCCCTATGTCATAAGATTACACCGTAGAATTTTGACACAAGAGGGAGCGGGGAGAAGCATCCCGCTGCAGCCTGCGGGAAGGCTGCAGCGGGATGTACTTGGGAGCGGGGGCGCCGTGAGCGCTGAGCGAGCAGATAGAATAGCCTACGAGTAGTGAGTTTAGTTGTCTATGGAAAATGGATAAATCAAGAAAGCTGTGGGGGGCGAAAAATAAAAAAAAGAAGAGGGAAAGGGAGATGGCATGTCAAGGGATGCAACAGCAGTTAAACAAGTGGATGGTGAAAGGCAACAGGTATGAATTAAAGTTTGACGGCTGTGCTTGGAGGCTTGCAAATAACGTTATTCACGTTAAGAGACTAGCTAGCGATAACTAACGTAGCAGCCAAATGGGGGTTCACAGCTTGCTTAGAATGTGCAAAACCGAGGTTGCTGATTTGAAAACTGGAAAATATAAGGCAGGAATTTGCTTAAGCGAGGCGGTGAATTGGCGGGGCGACAAGTTTTGCGCGGATCGACTGGGGGGGGGGGGGGGGGGGGGGGAGGCGGTAGCGTGAGTATAGCGCTGCGGGAAACCCTGTAAGGTAGCAGGTACAATACAGGACAAGAATCTGGAAAACAGATACATAAACTAGTTTATCATGGAATTAATATATTTTGTTTTACCATTAGCTGTTGATGTATATAACTAATGCAATGACTTTGGTTTACCATGGAATCATGCATAGATTTGCTCCCGTTACTTAGGCTTGTATATTCATACAATATGAATATATATGAACAGACTAGCTAGTGTTTGCTAACAGTGGGAATGTAGCAGCCAAATGGGGGTTTACAGCTAGCTTCTAGCTTAATGCAAAACCAATGTTGCTGCGCTGACATAGTGGAAAATATAAGGTAGCATGTACAATAAATGACCAGAATCCACAAAACATAACTTATGCAGTAACTCATGCATAAATAATATGCAATAAACATGTTGTTTTACCATTAGCTGTTCATGTTAGCTGTGCTGTCAGACATGTAGGCTGCTTTACATTTGTTGGGTGACATGGAAGCTGTAATTACAGGGTCACATCTCTCTCTCTAAAGGTCTGTGCTAAGGCTATCCATATTTCTACTTTTTAAAATCCAAAATGTGAATGTAATTTCAACAGCAGCAAAACCTTACTGCATAATAGTTGTCTTATCTGATGCCATCACTAGGCTGATTTAGAAAGGCTGCATTAAGTTGCATTGGTTATAATGATAATGTTAATGTTTGTCAATTTGCAACTGTTTATTATGTGTTAACATTGTTAATAATATACCATCTAATTATTATTATGGTAGGCCTACAGTGGCTGATATACTTTAATATTTAAAGACCATACATGATGATGTCTGGCACTTATTTATTTATTTTAATCCGGGGGGGGGGGGGGGGGGGGGCGCCAAAACTGATGCTGCATACCCCTCTTATACTGGGTAGTTGCGCCCCTGGGTGCATGCCCTTGAGAAAATAGTCATACATAGACCCAGGTAGCATCATATGATGTGCTTGTGATTGACTGATGATCAGGAAAGAAGCAGACAAATAAGATAGAAATACACAAAAAAAAAAAATGCAAAGAGTAAGAGAGTGTGTAAAGGGATAAACCATAGCCCGTGCCTTCTGTACCCAACCGTGAACACCAACCATACCAACGTGCTCTTTAGCTGTGCGTGTATTTAATTTATCACCGTGTACCGATCTGTGCGTCTTATTTATTTATTTATTTTATTTATTTATTTTAAATCATTGAAACATGCTTTAAGTCCACCTGTGGTGTAACTAATAAAGCCAAGGGGTGATCTTCTGATCCCTGAACAACTGTCCATTAATATAAAGTCTGTCAACATGACAAAATATTTAACAAGAATACCCTTATTGCTGTTAGCTATGTTTCATCCCTTGCTAGTTAGTTCATGTAGGAATAAACCCAGTCCTCTTCAGTTTTTGTGCAGAACCTTTGCTCACTATGGCTTTACACACATTTAAAAGAAACATTTACTGGCACAATAGAAAGACCAGAGTCAGGGAGGAGACATTGTATGTTCAGTGTTTGCAAATAGAGCTTAATGATTTGGCCACTAATCCTAGATGTTTGAAGGTTAATGTGTCAATTCAACCAGAGTTT
Source organism: Fundulus diaphanus (assembly GCA_037039145.1). Lineage (NCBI taxonomy): Eukaryota > Metazoa > Chordata > Actinopteri > Cyprinodontiformes > Fundulidae > Fundulus > Fundulus diaphanus. The sequence continues at coordinate 26,067,082 of CM073123.1, read as the reverse complement.
GGCAGCTAAAACTTCATATTTTGTTAGTCTGTAGCTAGAACTAAGGTTTGTCCCCTGGTGCTGTACTGTGGTTGTTAGTGATTATGTGGTTCTTTAGCCACTAAGGAGAGGTGCAAGAGGTTAATTAATCACTCAAAAGACTGAAAAATGTGTCCCTCTTACTTCTGAGATGATGGTTACGTCCCTGGTTGCTACCCTTTGCCTCTAACTCACGATTGTCAAATCATTGGGACCAAGTTACTATCATGTACTCTCTGAAGAAGTGTGCCAGAAGTGGTCTTCGCCGTATTTGTGTTGGGACTTGGTGAGTTATTAACAAAGGTAAGGAGGTCTTGCCATTGTATGATTGTATGATGACAAGAATGTCATGTGGTCAGTCCGCAAAAGAGGTTTTACAGAAAATAACCTTACTGTCGCTATCTAAGGCTGCTCTGGTCAATCTGCTAATGGCCCTGAAGTTTATTTATACAGTCATTTAGTGGCAAAAAGTACCTTGCTGCACTGATAGGGGGCTGTGCTCAGCCCCATAGGAATAATGGGTAATACATACACATGGCTGCGTGGTCTTCTTCTACGTAGGGTATTCAACCAACAAATCTAATGGTACACTCATTTAACTTTGAAAGATTATGATTTTTTTAAACAGGATTTTTAGTCAAAACAGGAGGTATTAGAGAGAGGACAACCAACTGTGGAGCTGAAAGATCCCACTCTTTTCAACTCGAGTGGAGCACCCAAAAAAAAAATAGTAGAGAGGAACATTTCCCTTGAACAGGAAGAAGCTCCTGCAAAACCAGGCTTAGTGTGAATGGCTATCTGCCATAATTGACTGGGAGTTAGAGAAGACAGAGCAGAGACACAAAAGGAACACAAGAGCACTGATCAAGGAATAATTTCTATGTTAGAGAGGGTTATGGCAAACTAGCTCCATTGATAGAGATCCATCCATAGAGATTATCTCCACTTTTAAAAACGAAGGCAATTTTTACTACAGAGTAATGGACATATATTCACAGAGGAGGATATGAGCATGAACTTCATATACAAAGAAAAAGTAGGATCATACGCAATTTTCAATTTTAATAAAAAGAGATATCAGCCCCTGAAATTAAAATGTTAAAAGCAAATTTGACCTTGAATTAAATATTCTTTTTTATCATATCAGGGCTAATCATATTGTTGAACAATACTACATTGATTAAAGGATGGTTACAAGCTTTTAAAACAACTAAATGCTTAGTTTAAGGTCAACATTGAAATGCAAGCATCTATTTTGAGTTCATATAATTGCACGTCTGTCACCGGTCATGAACGTCATGGCATGTCACATCTTTAAAACCTCTTCTGACAAAAGATTAGTAAGAATCTGTACAATGGTTTGTTTGATTTTTTGGATTGCAACTACAATCTTTCATAAAATATTCAGATTATAAACTGCAATTAATTTAGGTGGACATTTTTTTTTCTGCTGTGTGTCAAATTTATTAATCACACACCAACAAATCTTTAAAAACTTGATTCTGTTTTTGATAACACATCTATATGACAGAATTTTGACAAAATTTCAATCTTGCACATGCACATTCATTTCTACAGATTGCAGTCCTACTGAGCATGTGCACGAGCTACTCATACAGGCAGATAGTATTTCTTCCTGTGTACATGACGACAGAGAGCAAGATATGTTTGCCCTAATTCTTCGACAAGACAATGAAATTCATATGAGCATGTAATGTTAATGAGTAACCATTATCTATCTAATAAAACCCAGGTGATACATCTAGCCAATGACTTTGTAGACATCTCTGACCATGAGCAACCATGAAGCAACAGTGGACAGCGACCTCTCCCTTCTATACTAGAAAAAGTCCTGCAGCAGTGCCAGCCTCAGTGTCAGCGACACTTTATTTATGAGTAATAGAACACCTTCTCTGTCTTTAGCTACGTTTACATGGACAATAGTAATCAGAATAAAAGGTCGATCTGAATAAAAAAGCGTCATGTAAACAAGCTAACTGGAATATTGTGATCGGATTAAGCTCAATCGGAATGAAATTGTATTCTGAATGACAGGGGTGATTTATGCCGATTGATAATCCGATCAACGTTCATGTAAACACTTGTCAGGCTCAAGTTATTCCAAATGTGGCAAACTAACCCAAGTGCACATGTGCGCCTGACGTACACGTGACGTATTTTCGCGTTGGAGAGTGGCGGAAATACGTCGGGAAGCAAAACTGTCTGGGCTCCCAATACAACCTTTGTGTTCGAAAAAATAAAAGAGCTCAAAATTGTTGCTTACTCAGTAACTGTAATTAGAAAATCGTGCAAATCCAGCCTGGGCACTCGGAAGGCAAACAAACTTGTATAATACTGCTTTGTTTACTATTTTTGTAGTTTAGAAAAGACAGAAGTACTTCTTCTGTGTTTTTTTAAGGGAATTTGATAACTGCACGTGTCAGAGTGTTTCTATTCTGAATAAAGCCAGGTGCATATAAATGCAAATTATGATTGGATTAATTGATTGTGTGCCCATATAAATGGTACAATCCGATTATTTAATCCGAATACATTTTAATGCAATCGTGAAATTTTGTGCATGTAAACATAGCTATTGTTTCTGAACATAATTTAATTAATAGTAGCATTCAAATTATATTATGACACAAACAAGACCTGATGAATTGTAAATAAATTGTGATGTCCGTAAAACTACAGTTGGTTCAGAAACACTTTTTGTTACACTGTGTGAAATGGTCCTCCCATCCTGACTGTAGTCAATAAATTATGTATTTAGAAAAATGAGGTTAGAAAAATTAGATCTCAGTGAGAGTTGTAGGACTTTAAATACTGTGACCAATGCCTGCCATTCGGACTGAACGCAGCGATTGGTGAGAGGATGGGTCCTGCCCACAACCCCCTCTGTCCCTCATTCCGCGAGTATCACCTTATCTGTTGGTTGTCCCACATGCCAATCATTCTGACGCGCTCATGTAACACCAGTGTGCGTGCTCGTTCCTTGTTCGCTTCCGCTTGCTGGCTGCACATGCACACTTGTAGTTTTCATGTATCCGGTTAGCTTTGGTGTTAGTCATTCATTGTAGTGCCGCTGCTCTCACCGTATACTTTGAAAATGGCTGACAGTCGCAAGAAATAAACTTGCACGTACACAAAAAGAGATTTATTTACATTTCCAGGAAAATCTCCAATTTTAACTTTAATCAACCAATTGTTTCTAATCATTCAGCCTTCCAAGAAGTCATACAGAATTCAGCGATATCAGAGACTTTGTTTTTGCACAAAAATCTCTTGCTGCCTAGTCGTATACAACACTGACACACCCAGTGCTGCCTGGTGGATTAGTGAAATGCTGCAAGCTTTGGAAAAAATGTTAGAATTTCATGTTGTGGGGTGGGAAAAGAAAGAAGTATTTCCATGAATCTTTGCACTGCACCATTAAACAGGACCCGTTTATATTCAAGTGTCTTTGCTCAAGGTGTTATTGCTTGGCAACTGTTGAAAATGGACTCTTGCTATCAGTCAAGGTGGTTGAAAACACAACCAATCACATACTACTGCCCCCACAACACCCTCTGGCCTCAGTTGGTATCATGTCATTATCAGGACAGCAAAGCAGCCTTTAAAAAAAAACATACACACACATACTATGCATACACCTGTGAACACACAATCAGCAGCTTCTTCATATTGCTTTGGGGCCATTCCAGGGATGTCAAAGAAGGTTTACCCTTTGTGTCTCTTCTCTTTCACCTACGATGAATGATGATGGTGGGGTGCATAGTTTCACACTTTTGTGGCCAAGAAATGCATTCTGGCCATCTGGCCTCTAAGGTTGATACATTCTTAAAATGATGTAAGTATGTAGATTAATGCTTCGAAGAGCATTTGACTTTTTGAACTTGCAACGAAAGATCCAAATACTTAAATGTGCACTTTGCAAAACTAATGGAATGAAAGCAAGATATTTGAGATATTTTGCCAACACGTTTGTGTTTGTACCAGTGGGCTGATTTCAAACAAATAAAAGCCAGCCAACTAAAGGCCTGTTACCCTTACATCTGTTGTCTGAAATCCTTTGAGCAACTGGTGTTGAAATATCTGAGGTAGACCACCAGCCCCCTACTGGACCCCCTGCAATTTGCTTACTGGGCAAAAAGGTTGGCAGATTATCCAGTCAACTTCTGACTGCTACCTCGACAACCCAGACACGTATGACAGGATCCTGTTTGTGGTTCTTGTCACATCTCAGCCTTCCCCCATCAACCCAGTCATCCTCCACCAGAAGTTCACCCAGCTCACAGTACCAGCCTCCAGCTGTCAGTGGATCATCAGGTTCCTGACTACCCAGTAGCAACAGGTGAGGCTGACCAGCATCTTCCCACACAAGAACCTTCCCTCCATAGCTGACTGGTGAGCAATTTCTCTCATACTGCGGCTGTCCTCCCAGTGGTTTTCATGGTCTGTTCCATGGTCACCTCCCAGTACTATTCAATTCAATTCAATTAAATTTTATTTATATAGCGCCAATTCATGAAACATGTCATCTCAAGGCACTTTATAAATTCAAGTTCAATCATATTATACAGATTGGGTCAGATTATACAGATTGGTCAAAAATGTTCCTATATAAGGAAACCAGTTGATTGCATCAAAGTCCCGACAAGCAGCATTCACTCCTGGGGAAGCGTAGAGCTACAGGGAGAGTCGTCTGCATTGTCCATGGCTTTGCTGCAATCCCTCATACTGAGCAAGCATGAAGCGACAGTGGGAAGAAAAACTCCCCATTAACGGGAAGGAAAAACTCCGGCAGAACCGGGCTCAGTATGAACGGTCATCTGCCTCGACCGACTGGGGGTTACAGAAGACAGAGCAGAGACACAACAAGAGAGACAAAAAAGCACAGAAGCACACATTGATCCAGTAATCTGTTCTATATTAGATGGTAATAGCGGGTGAGCCGTCTTCTCTGGATGATGTCACAGTTAACAGAACGCCAGACCAGGTGTACCTACTATGAAGATAAAAGAGAGAGAACAGATAGTTAAAGCAGAAATGACAACACGTAATGCATAATGCGGTACCGCGCGCGAGCTATTTTTAGAAACACAACGTCACGATGACGTCACATCACGTGGTACGCAGTAGGGCAAACTCCCAAACGCGCCGCTGTTTTGGTGTGGAAGAGACGTGCGTTAGCCTAGGTTTTACTCGGTAAACGACTGCTTTTTCCAACATCTAAGACCATGGTTTATAAACATTGTTGCTATGGGACGTGCAACAGCGACTCGAGGTACGCTGATCGGCCGCATATGAAGGATGTTTTCTTCATTAATTTCCCGAAACTCAAGAGTGCCAAGGAGAAGTGTGTGCGTTGGGTACACTTGTGCGGGCGGCCTACACAACATTTCAACCCGGAAAAAGTTACCAAATTCACCTACATACGTAGCAAGCATTTTGTCGGTGGAAAGGGCCCAACTGAAGAACATCCTGAAACAATTCCAGCGACATCAAGCAGTGAACAGGTGAGAGTATTTTGGTGTTTTACTGAAGCTTAAATCTGCTCAGGCGTCGAAGAGCTAACGACGAAACGAGCTATCCTTTGTTACACTTTTGTTATGTCTGCGTGTCTATCCTGCCGCGCGATATTGACTTAGGCCCCTAAGTTGACCATAGATATACAGATTCCTGGACGTTGATTGCAAACTAACAAAAAAGGCCGACGTGAACGGAGCACGGTGGAAATCATAACAAAGGCATGAACGCCGAGCAGGGAAAAAAACAAAGCTTACCGTTGAATCAACTCGGCCCGTCTTCCGTTTTTTTTGAGCCCTTGACACTCAAGCCACCGTTTCAGCTGAAGGTTGGTGTGCTCTTCCACAGTGCGACCAGTAAACCGTGCGCCTGGGACATCGTCTTGGGTAAGTTTAATGGCTGCAAAGTCGTTCATATCGCTGGTTCTGTTGCGCTTGTAATGGCTGGTTTGTATGTGCGTTCTACGACTGTTTGCCCTACCGGTGCGGCAAAAGGGGCGTTACTCTTAAGGCCGTGACGTCACGTGCGCGGTACCGCATTGAAGAACAGTAGAACTCTATAGAGTGAGAAAATTAGATCCTAATGTCCTCCAGTAGCCTAAGCCTATATAGGTAGCTCAGAGTAACATGAACCACTCTAGTTATAAGCTTTGTCAAAAAGGAAGGTTTTAAGATTAGTCTTAAAAGTAGACAGGGTGTCTGCCTCACGGACCAAAACTGGGAGTTGGTTCCACAGGAGAGGAGCCTGATAACTAAAGGATCTGCCTCCCATTCTACTTTTAGAGACTCTAGGAACCACCAGCAGACCTGCAGTCTGAGAGCGAAGTGCTCTGTTAGGAACATACGGGGTAATTAATAAATCAGACTGAAAGATAGTTTCCACTCCTCCTCCTCTTCCCACAGATCTGGGAATGTGGAAATTTGAATAACTGGAGGGAGTTGACTCATTTATACTAACGTAGTCATCTTGTAGCCAGGTTTCTGTGAGACAAAACAAATCAATCTGACTATCAGAAATCAATTCATTAACTAACAAAGTCTTTGGAAGGAGAGAGCTCTGATATATGATGGAGCTTGATTATTAAGGGCTTTATACGTTAGAAGAATTTTAAATTCCATTCTTGATTTAACATGAAGCCTATGAAGGGAAGCTAAAATTGGAGAAATATGATCCCTCTTGTTGATTTTCATCAGAACTCTTGCTGCAGCATTTTGGATCAGCTGAAGGCTTTGAACTGCATTTTGTGGACTTCCTGATAGTAAAGAGTTACAATAGTCCAGCCTTGAAGTAACAAATGCATGGACTAGATTTTCAGCATCACTCCTGGACAGAATGTTTCTAATTTTGGCGATATTCCGGAGGTGAAAAAAGGAAACTCTGGAAACCTGTTTAATATGGGATTTAAATGACATGTCTTGGTCAAAAATAACACCAAGATTTTTTACTTTATTACCAGAGGCCGAGTTAATACCACCCAGATTAAGTGATTGGTTAAGAAGTTTATTTTTTGAGGACTCTGGCCCAAAGATTACAACTTCGGTCTTGTCAGAATTTAGATGCAGGAAATTTAAAGTCATCCAGCTTTTGATGTCATCAAGACATGACTGCAGTCAAAGTAACTGATTGGATTCATCAGGATTTATGGATAAATATAGCTGAGTGTCATCAGCATAACAGTGGAAATTAATCCCATGCTGTCTGATAATTTTGCCGATCGGAAGCATATATATATAGTAAAGAGAATTGGTCCAAGGACTGAACCCTGTGGTACTCCACAGGTGACTCTAGAGTTTGAGGAAGATTTATTATTAACATGAACAAACTGGAATCTGTCCGACAGATAAGATTTAAACCAGCCTAATGCTTTCCCCTTAATCCCTACAGTATGTTCAAGTCTTTGTAGGAGAATATTGTGATCAACTGTATCAAATGCAGCACTGAGATCTAACAGGACAAGTACAGACACAAGTCCATTATCTGAGGCGATGAGAATATCATTAGTGACCTTCACCAGAGCTGTTTCAGTGCTATGATGAGCTCTGAAGCCTGACTGACCCTCCTCAAGTAGGTCATTGCTTTGTAAATGTTCACAAAGTTGATTAGCAACTACTTTCTCAAGAATTTTAGATAAGAAAAGAAGATTAGATATAGGTCTGTAGTTTACTAGCTCATCTTGATCAAGAGAAGGTTTCTTAAGTAAAGGTTTAATAACAGCTACTTTAAAAACCTGTGGTACATATCCATTTACTAAGGATAGATTAATCATGTCCAAAATAGGACCACTGATCAAAGGGAATACCTCCTTAAACAACTTGGTTGGGATTGGGTCTAACATACAGGTAGAAGGTTTAGATGAAGCTAAGATTTTAGATAGCTCAGAAAGCTCTACTGCTTCTAAACAGTTCAAACACTGTGCAGGTTCTAAAGATTCCTTCAATGCTGCCTTACTTACTGGGGATGAGGTAATCATGTTTGGGAGGATGCCAATTATTTTATTTTTAATGGCATCAATTTTATTTATGAAGAATCCCATAAAATCGTTACTACTAAGAGCTAAGGGAATGGGTGGATCAACAGAGCTGCGGCTCTGGGTAAGTTTGGCAACTGTACTAAAGAGAAATCTAGGATTATTTTTATCCTCTTCAATTAATGATGAAAAATATGCTGCTCTAACTCTGCGAAGGGTCTTGTTATACAACAATGGACTGTCCCTCCAGATTAAGTAGGATTCCTCTTGGTGTGTAGAGCGCCATTTTCTCTCCAATTTCCTAACATTGTGCTTCAAGGAATGCAGCTCTGAATTAAACCAGGGAGCCAGCTTCCTGTGAATAATCACCTTTTTCAAGGGAGCTACATTGTCTAATGCAGAACGCAATGAGGAAGTCACACTGTTAGCAAAGGTATCGATTTGTGAATGGGAAGAAACAGCATTGCTGCCATCTACAGGGCATTTCTGCAACACTGAGGATATTAAAAAGGGGACAGACTCTTTAAGTTTTGATACAGCATTATCCGATAAAGATCTACTATAATTGAACCCTCTTTTGGGGGTGGAGAACTCAGATTAAACTCAAATGTTATTTAAAAATGATCAGACAGAACAGGGTTTTGAGAGAATACTGTTAATTCTTCACAATCAATGCCATATGTCAGCACAAGGTCCAAAATATGGAGCAGAGAGTGCGTTGGCTTATGCACATTTTGAGCAAAACCAATTGAATCTAGGATAGTTTTAAAGGCTACACTAAGGTTATCACATTCAGTGTCAACATGGATGTTAAAATCACCCACTATAATAACCTTGTATATAACACCAAATCAGATAAGAAATCTGACAACTGATCCAAAAACTGAGTGTAAGGGCCCGGTGGACGATACAAAACAACAAACAGAAGAGGTTTTATTGCTTTGCAGTTTGGATGAGGGAAACTAAGGGTTAAATGTTCGAAAGAACTGTAATTATTAATTGGCCTGGGACTAATTAATAAATCAGACTGAAAGATAGTTGCCACTCCTCCTCCTCTTCCCACAGATCTGGGAATGTGGAAATTTGAATAACTGGAGGGAGTTGACTCATTTATACTAACGTAGTCGTCTTGTAGCCAGGTTTCTGTGAGACAAAACAAATCAATCTGATTATCAGAAATCAATTCATTAACTAACAAAGTCTTTGGAAGGAGAGACCTTATATTTAATAGACCACATTTAATTCTTTTATTTTTTGGTTCAAAGTGATCCGTATGGATTTTTATTAGATTTTTACTACATTCTCAGAAAGCCTAAAAGAGGATCAGTGTCACGAACCAGAGACAGAGGACCCAGTATTCAGCCAGACAAGAGAGGTTTTAAGCAAAAAAACAGGATTTATTAATAAACAGGGACAGGCAAGGCTCAATGGTCAAAAAGGCAGTCCAAAATCCGGTACATGAAAGGCAGTCCAAAACAGGCAAAAGTACAGACAAGGACAAGGCAAAACTCAAAATATTCCAAGGCAGGTCCAGGTCAGAGAAACAGGTGAGCAATCATACAGGGCGAGAAAATCAGGTTCAGGGATCAGGCTGGCTCAGAATCAAAAAGGCAACAGGGTCGGTATCAACAGGGCTATCAGAAATACAACGCTGGATAAGACTCACCAAGTGGCTTGAATTGATCTGGCAGATTGCAGAGGTTTGTGACAGGACTATATAGGGGAGTGGGCAGGTGAACAGGAGTGAAGACTAATTACTGACATGGGTGGAGCTTATCAGGAACAGGGAAGTGACTGGAAGAAAACTGACACTGATTGGATGGTGACTGGAGAAGAGGAGTGACAGGGTGTTGACTACGAGGTGAGCTGGCAGATAGCTGGCAGGTGAACTGAGTGACTGATTAAAGGCTGGGTACAGAGAAGTAAACAGAGCAGGCCAAGTGAAGTGATAATAAACAAAATCAAACCACAATAAAATCCAAACTAGACCATAACCCAAAACAGAACCTAAACCTAACACTAAACAGAACACAAGCTAACAGAAACCAAACAAGAAAGAACCCGAAACCAAAACTCATTTAAAAGGCCAGAGAGTTAACTAATAAATCAAATTTAACAAACAGCCAAAACAAAACCCAAATCCTGACAATCAGATGATCAAAAAACAACATGTTGCAAAAACAAAGACTTCAGAATTGACTTAAACTAACACTTTGAAGACTCAAGATGTGGCACAAACGTGTTGTCTAGGGCTAGGGTTATTGATTGTGTACAATTGGCAATATCAGTGCGTGCAGTATTCCCATAACAAAGGACTGTTTGGGGTGCTATAATTATTGGCTAATATATTCCAAGTGTTATGAACTTACATTTTACTTTAAATTGAGCCAGTTGGACAGAGTCCCATGGCAGCAGAAAGTCACACCAAACAAAAATGACTTAGCCCAAAATGTTAAAGATTACAGAGTAAAGGAAGCACAGATGAGAAAGAAAGGACAGAAAAAAAATAGACATGTAGTATTGTATCACCAGATTTTCCAATACAGTATTCAAGAGCAAAACCAAGCCAGTATGCTCTGGAAAGGTGATGCTACTCATGGCTGTATTTTACTATGAAAGGATATGCTTTATTATTATCCTGTAAAATTGACAGTAAAATGGTTATTACCTATTAACAGATTAATCATGTTAACCAAGATGGCGCTCCAACTGAACACTCTATTAAATGACGTTTGGTCGATTCAGAACAAAACAAACAGAACTTCTCTCTGACATTCTGTTCCTGTTAGATTCATTAGATAACAAAGACAATTCCTTCTTTTCAAAATAAAATCAGGTCCTTTTCTGTACATCCAGACATTTAATGTTCTCTCTTATTCACTCCCTAAACTGCGCTTTGTCCATTATGTAGTAATTCATAGTGTACCTGGGAAAATTTTACTGTTTAGACTTGACAAGAAAGATTTTAAATAAAGAATTTGCATGGTTTTCTACCAATATGAAATAAAAATCTTTGACTGTAGCACGAACGAAGCCAATACAGGAGAAAAATAAAAAGCTCTTTTTTTGAATCAATCATTTTCTATTAGGAAGTGTAAATATCTTATTATTAATAATATTTCTAATGAGTTTAATATTACACTTTAGAAATGTTCAAAATGATTTAAAGCATCTCATTGAAGTTTTTTTTTGGATAATAATTTGAATTCCCAACCTACTCTGCTGCAGTGTAACAAGTCCGTGATAGGAAAATGTTCATATCAGTCCAAGTCAGGTAAGCGGACTTCCCTTGTATTAATGACTTGTGAAAATGTCTGAAACTACCCAGCTTCTGTCCCCACAGCACAAACAGAGCTCTTGGACAAAAGGAATAACACAGCAGTTTATTTTTGTGTAAAACACGGGGGAAAAGATTCATAGAAAAGATTTGGGTTGGAAAGCCTGTGTGGAAAAGACTTTCATCTTTAGGTTAGTACACTTTCTGTGCTTAAAAGGCACTATCCACTTACTCCAGTAGAGCAAGCATATTGTTTCTATCTAATTGACACTAAGCTCATGCTATTACCATGTCAACACTGGATTACTGCTGCCTTTGAGCCTGTGGAGTGGTTGAGTTGGCCCACATTCAGGCCTTCCTTTCCACTCGGTCGTCTGCTCCCTGCACACATGCAGCTGGACCAGCCACATGTGCACACGCTCACAGACTCAAGGAAGCACTCAGACACACACTCCCAACGTCTTTCTTTCCGTCCTCTGCTTCCCTCGCGCATACACACATCATGCTCCAACATTGGACAATTGTTCCAAGGCCAATTTCACTGCAGCTAGAAGTCCCTTCTCCCAGAAGCCCTTTTGGTTCAGAGGCTAGACCAGCCAGTGATTGGCCGGTCAGAGGCGAGTCGACTTGGTGATTGGCCAGTGAAGGCCCCCAGTGCATGGTGACAGTAATTAGCACATGCCGACCATTAACAAACGCAGATTAGGCATGAACCCACATGGCGTTCTGCCACCTCCTCGGTGTGTAGACGTATGTGTGCAGAGAAGAATATTCCCCCTTGTGTCTCTGAGGAGATTTTAGTTTAGGGGTTTGTGTTTGTCTACATACAAGACATTGGCATGTGTGGGTATGTTCGTTAGCTGTACAACCATAAGCATCTGTTTCCGTGTTGGTGTGCATTCACTTGCACGATGAAAACACATTTGTCTATTTGTGTTCGGCCCCATTTACTTCGGTGCCTGCTGGCAGGTTTTGGCATTTAGAGAGAAGGGACGCTGCGCATTCCTCCCAGCTTCTTTCGCTTCTAGAAGATGCGAAAGAGATGGGGCTATGATATGTTTTTTTAAATTCCGCCAATCTATGTCCCCTCTTTTTATTCCTTTTTCAAAATCCCTCCCATGCCACCCCTCCCCTCCTGGGCTGGTGAGCCCGCCCTGCTGTGTGCGCTTAATGAAAGATAAGAAGCGTCCTCCACCACTAACACTGAGCCACAGACCCTCGGAGGACTGCACTAATCTGCTCGCCTCCTAATGGGGCCACTTTGTGTCTGCTGAGGATCATTTCGTATCAAACAAATTGTGTCCTGTGAAACCCATTACATATTAGGCCCTTTGGAGATGCTTTGCCCTTAGCTGACACGTAGAGGACATCTTCGGCCTGACTTTTGATGTTGTAAATCTTTCTTATGAGGGCCTTATGTCGAGCTCTGGTAGAGATTCTTTGTGCCTTTTTGAAAACCGACCACCCTCACAAAAACAGAAGTAGGCAAAATGGGGGTTCAAATAATAAACAGGAGACTCAGCAAAGAATAAAGAAATAGTTATAGGATTGAAACAGGAATAACAAAGCGAGGGATGAGGGTTTAATGAGCTCTGATTTTCATCCAACATCTGAGTTCTCTGCATTCAGTCTCACTGCATCTATCTGAGAAATCAAAACTTTATTTTTATGTATATAAGGGATCTTTTAAGTCTATAATCTTTGCAAAAGTATTTAGAACCATTGAACATTTCTGCATTATGTCACAGTACAGCCACAAGGTTTGTTGTATTTCATTGTTCGAGTTCGAGTGATGGAGTAATACAAAATAGAACATAATCTGAAGATGTAACAAAATGACAGCCAGTTTTCCAAATGTTTACCAATTAACATCAGAAAAGTGCAGTGTGCAATCCTATCAGCCCCTGAGAGTCAACCCTTAATCAAACTGTTTCACCATAGTTAAAGTTTCAAGTCTTTTGGGGAATGTATTTACCAGTTTCACACATCTAGAGGCAGAAAGTTCTGCACATTAATTTTATTTTTGTTTTTTGCAACAACAAAAAAAAAACTCAGGCTCAGAGGGACTGGAGAGTGTCTAGACACACCAATCTTCAAGTCTTGCCTCAGATTTTTAATTGGATTTAAGTCTGGACTTTGACCTTCGGGGTCAGTCCATTGTAATTCTGAATCTGTGTTTAGGGTTGTTGCCCTGCTAATTGTTAAACCTCAACCCCATTCTTAAGTCTTTTAAAATCCTCTAACAGTTTTTTTTTCAAGAAGGACCTGCAGTTACCTCTCCACCCATCTTACGATAAACTCTCCCTGTCTCCGCTGAAGAAAAGCATCCCCACATCATGTTGTTGCCACCACCGTGTTGCAAAGAGGGAATAGTGTGTTCAGGGTGATATGAGCTGTACATTTTCCAGCCCACATTTAGCATGGTTACCTTTGTTCAAAAGGGGTTCCTTCTTTCCACCTCGCCATGAGAGCTAGTCTTGTGGGTTAATTACTGTCCTGTCAAAAGGTTCATCTACCCGAGAATCACACCTTTGCAGCTCCTCCAGAGTTGCCACCGGCTCCTTGGCTGTTTTTCTGATCAATTCTCTCCGTGCCCAGCCGGTCAGTTTAGTTGCACTGCCCTGTCATGATAGGTTTGCTGTGGTGCCATGATGTTGGGAAATTATTTTCTAACCTAACTATACTACCTTGGTCTTCTTCATGTTGTTTTTAAACAAGGATTCTCAAACTTCGCTGATCTTCACTGAACAACTGCATTGACCCTGAGAATAAATAAAACTCACATAGACTCTATTTAAAAATTAGATGAAATCTAAAGACAATTGATTGAACTGAATTTTATTTAATATAATGGGCTTAAAACATGTAAATGTCAGAGTTTTTAGACTATTTGTGAAAAGAAATCCTCCCTGCAAAGCATTATATATAATTCAGGCACTATAACTTAATGTCGCATGGCCTTGTTGGCTCATGAAAACAATAGGACTGAGACAATGCCCAGACTTTTGGCAAATTAATTATCTTAGTTTAACACCTGTTTGGGACTCTTTGACATGTACGTGTTTTCCTCAAGTTTAACTTTTGAATTCATTTTAATAACGCAAAACAATTTCCTGTTTAGATGGTGTGGTATGAAAATGATGATTGTTTCCAGCTGCCAGACATCATGTTCGTATCCTGGACTTGGCCAGTGTACCCATGGCTAACGAATTATAGTTCAAACTCTTCCTGTGATAATTTCTTGACCAAATCTTTATCCACTTTTCATTAATGAGCCAATTTAAGAGCCAGGGTCCTAGTTAGTCTTGGTCAATCTGTGAACTCATTTGTATTTGTAAAAACTGTTTTAGTCTCCAGATTATATTCTTTGTTCCTCAAAATACAAAATTAAATGAATAAAATTTACAAAAAAGAAAGTGATTTTTATAGGGAGTTGAGATTGAATGAGAGGTTAAATTAGTCTGGACTGCCATGTGGGTGTGTGGTTTTGCCTCACTATTACTACTCTTACTTACAGAGCTGTTGTTTTTTCCCCCCTAGATCTTTATATTTGAAACATTTTGGAACCACGTATCCATCATGCACTGCTTCTCTGTTGGTATACTACATTGAAATCCCAGTAGTATCGGAGATTGTGGACGTTACTTAAAAAAATGTGGAAAGGTTCCCTAAGTACAAATATTTTTGCTTCTTTCGATGCAGAGACACAGTATCATATGCATTTTAAGCTTCCACGTCGAATTTCTGTACTTCATTTATGGTAGAAGAAGTAGCTACGACTTGAAGAAAAAAAAGGGTGAGAAAAGCATTTCAGGGAACGTGTTCCGAAAACATCTCCACCCACCATGCAAAGGACAACTGCTACAGCAGGAAGCAGCAGCTGCGACACGTGTATAGTAAATTTCTATTTGTATTGACAATAGTGTAATCTGCTGGGACGGTGTCACCCCTTGTGCAGGTCATCGCTCTTAATGTTTATGTTATATATCTGTCTGTCTGCACTGCATGCTTATGTGTTTCTGTGTGCACTGCCCAATGTGTGCTTGTGTCCCTAAGTGTATGCCATCAGTTTTGCAAGGGAGAAAACAGGGAGGGGAGAGACTAGAAAATGATCCAGGGCCGATACATATGAAACAGGAGGGCTCATACATAAACATAGCACCAAGGCCCCGGGGCCAGGCAATCTACGAGGCAAATTGCTCACCAGTCAGCCATGGAGGCCGCACTGTTTACTATGCATGAGGTCCTGTGACATGCTTTAAAGCCAGCCCTAAAACAGGATGACTGGTCCGGTGGCTGTGAGAAGTTGGCTTTTTCTATTGCTATGCAGTCTTCTGCTGTGCAAAAATCTGTAGTGGCAGGAGAACGGATCAACCTTTTACTCCAAAGAGCTGCCGTGTAGTGTGTAGCCACCATAAAAGACTAAATGTGGCTGGTATGGTTGCGTCCCAGCTGTGTGTTTGTGTGCAACAGTAAGTTTATGTAACGATGGACGGGTTGAGAAACAGATGCAGACAAAAACGTCTTACTTTATTTTCAAGTACCTTTTTGGGGTACATTAGATGTTAACAGAGGAGAGTAATCAGAGTTGGAACAGATGACGCCATTTTTAACTATCTTTGCTGTTATTAATCAACTGCGACCTATGTGACGCCGTACAACTAGAAGTGACAAATGTTTGCATTTCTCTGTAACTTTCAGTGCTGACAAGAGCAGATAATGTTTTCGGTAAGCATTTTAAACAATATTGGAAGATAAATGAGAATCATTGCATATCATATAAAAACAATAAGAAAAATTTTATTGAATAAAAAAATGAACCTGTGGATTGTGTTGGGATTTTGGAGCCTATCCTAGTGGTTATTCAGGGGAAGGCAGGACACACCCTGAACAGAACGGGTCCATTGCATGGGGAATAATGAGGAAAGAAAACCTGCATGTTGACACCTTTAACCAGTTTTGTGTTTCCACCTCGCCCAACATTCAGTTTAATGTAATGTGAGAAAAGGTCAACGTGCCCAGACAAAAAAAAAAAAAAAAAAAAAGAGAAAGACACGTCTGATCCATATTTACAAATGTTTCAGAAGGGAATAACATATTTTATTTTCATGCATAATTTTATTTTAAATGTTTTTTTAATTTGGGAAAATCATTTGACACTCCAGAAAAAATATATCCACGAACACAAAAAAAATACTTCTTTGAGAATAATTCATACCTTAATAATGAACACCATTGGAAGGCTTTTTATCCTTAAAATAAATCACCAATTCAAAGCCTATTTTTCTCAGGTTGTCGTTGTCAAATATTAGACACATTATAAAGATGAAATCTGTAAGTAAGCAAACATTTTGCCCAAGCAACTGTAGGTATCAAAGCCTGTATATATAATTTTGCTGCAATATCATTCCGCCCTTGAACAAAAGAACCAAATGCATCATTAAAAGCCAACAATTAGGATGAGGGTATGTAAACTCCTGCCCAGTATTGTAACACCTCAATGAGCGCTGGTGATGCCACAACACACTCATATAAATTGTTCCCACACACAGTAAAAAACAAAACCACATGCAATTTGCAATATGTAAAATAAAACGTAGACTACAATAAACATGGGACAAACAGAAAAAGAAAAATTACCAGGCTACATTAACAGGTAAAAGTGGGAAGCCATGTCGGCAGATAAACAACAAGCCAGGACCGCAGCTGTTCCAGCTTGCATTTCCCAGTCCAATTTCCAAGGGACTGGGAAATTCAATTGCAATCTGCGTGACCCGCGGGTCCAAGTTCAAGTTCAAAGTCAGGCAACCATGGCACCGGCACGGGAATTGCCCACCCACAAGTTCCTGCCCAGAGTGAACCATTGCAACTGTAGATTAGGTCGAGACAAATCCAATACAACATCCACTGAAGCGTCCTTTAAAGGAATGTCTTTTCGGTGTCTATGTCTGTGTGGAGCGCTGGGTGCGGACTTCTGTCACATTACAAACACCTTTGCTGCCTCTGTTTTTCTCTATCTATCTTTCTCCCTCTGTTTCTCTCTCCCAGGCTATAATTATGCTAATAGTATGTATATAGCAGTGGCCCTGGAGGCTTGGGGCGTATTGAAGGCTCCCAGGTCTTTCTCTCCTGTAACAGTATTAGGGTGCTATTGAAAAGGGTGGGTGAAAAGGGGGGCCGGATAGAGAGATAGTGCGGGGTGGCAAATGGGACATGACCACCGTGCTCTCTGTCAAGACGCCGCCCATTGTCTGGCCAAAGAAAAGGGCCTCCGCCGCCAGTGGGACAATAATAAAGAAGCAAGAATGGGCTGTGCATATTAAACAACACAACGGACTGAGCAGACCAACCTGCATGGGTGTGATGAAAGGGGGACAACGAGGAAAACAGGCCGAGCGAGAGGCGGGTGCAAAAAGGAGTGGGTGGAGGAGACGGGTGGATAATGTGAGAAAGGCACGCGAAGTGCATAGGGGAAGAGATACTGTAAATTCTGTTTTCTCTCCTTGACAGCAATAGGAGATGCTAATGCTATGAATTACTACAGAATTAAAAACCATTGAAGCAAAAAGTGGATGAAATGCATTTTCAGGCAATGTTTTGATTTGTGTGAAAACTAAGCAAAAATGTTTCAGATTTTCATAACCTACACCAGTTTATTATAGGACCCTACATATTAGCCATTCTTAAAAGTTACAAAAATCTGTATTTTTTATGGTTGTTCCATAAAATTTGCAGTTAATATTTTGCAAGATTTTTTTTCATTTCAGGCAGATTTCCATGCTTAACATGATTCCAATAGAAAGGAACCTATCTCTTCATATTGTTCAATTCAAAATTCATAGTTTTATAATCAAAGAAAAAAAAGTCTGCCTTTTTAAAGATTTTGGATATTTGAAAACAAATGCTTATCCATGAATGTGCTTGACTCTCTAGGCTCGACGTATAATAATAATAATAATAATAATAATAATAATAATAATAATAATAATAATAATAATAATAATAATAATACAACATTAACATTGACTCCTGATTTTCAGATTGTGGTATCTTTTGGCTGATACTTAGATTTCGCACGTTTATATAGGGCTGGACGATAATTCAATAACAATATATATCGATCGATAGACAAAAAGGTTCAATAGAAGAACATGCATTCATAGTTATGTAGGTTAATATTACAGTCCCTACATCCTCCCAACCAATCATAAACGTAGACTCAGGAACGCTCCGTTACCAAGCCCCGCCCCCTTCAAAGAGTTCAGAGAGCATGCGTTCTTTTTTATTGTTTAAAAACTTGCAGTTTTGGTAAAAAGTTAATTGAATAAAGGTTTGAGTTTGAATTCAGTGTTTGTGTGTTCTGTATCTAAAAATAGGTCGCTAAGCAACAGCATAAAATGCCCAGGGCTGCACTTAATATATATGTTTTGGCTTTGTTGATATTTATCAATTAATATGATTTCTATTTTATCTATATGCTTTTTTTCCTATATCATCCAGCCCTATGTTTATATATTTATTAAATGAATGAGATTCTGTCAAAATATTGAGATCAAAGCCTAATTTGCACAAATCCATTATTGCTTTGTTCCCTGCAAGGCAGTTTTATTACATTTTCTAAGCTTTTCATTCTGACTCCAATGTTTGTACACTCCAGTTGTGTGAAAAGGTTGATTACTAAGAGGAACCATAAGTGATGGAGAAAGAAAAACACAAGCTTCAAGTGTTTAGGTTGAGTCCTTAACCATAGTCAGACTCCTCTCTTCATTTTTGTTTATATACTGTATCACTTACTGGCATGGAAACATCAGTTTTGTATTTCAGCGTTTGTGTGGGTGAGGATGTTTTTTCCCCCAATCGGCATAGACAGTATAAATATGTTTACGAGCTGTGAGGTGATACATAAGAAGTTTGATTTCTTTAAGAGAAAGCAGTCATATCTAGAGCTGGAAGATGAGGCCTTCGTAAAACTTATTTTCCCCACATTTTGAGCTCTGCAGAAAGTGATGTTGATCCAAAGTATAGGCTTGTTGGCCTGACCAGGACATTTTTAAATGATCAATATTAGAATATCTGACTGATCTCAGTTCCCTTTAGCTGTTGCTGCCCTACTGTATTATACGTTAGCTGCGCTGTAAAAGCCATCCACTGCCATAACCTTTTGAGATAGAACGTGCACGCTAGTGTTGCTAACAGGTTTGCGGTTCTTAACTATTTTAAAACTGAGAACAAAATCCTTTCAGCTGGCATTTGCATCACAATCACTCAACATAGGATTTAGTTGTTCAGGTCAGACCTGGAAAAGCCTGATCGGCACATTTCTAGACACAACCAAGGTCCTGTTAATAAAGATACATATGACAAGACCAGGACAAAACTCAGAAGTTTCAAGTCAAAATCGCGTAATGTCAGCTAAACTTTACTCCTCTGTATGACATTAAAACAATCATGAGATCATCCAAAGCTTCAGGTATCCAGCGTGTGGCATTAAAACCCACTGTCCAACCTGTGTGTCCTACGCTCAGCTGTCCAGAGCACGGTGAGATGTGTCAACTGTAGAGGCGTGGGTGTGGGATGCTCTATATCGGTTCACGGCTATCGCATGAGCCCCGGCGGCCATGCAGCGTGGCTGCCATCTGTCTGGATGACACGTTGTGTGTTCTCTATCACCTTCTCACTTTCTCCATCCCTCCCTTATCTTTCTGCACGTCTTTTCCCCCCTCACTCATCCTTCCATCCCCTCATCCTTAATCCGGCTCTTTTTATTCTGCTGTAATTCTTGCTGATCTTCTGCTTCTGGGAACAGTCTTGTGTCATGAAAGTGTCCATTAAGCGTTTATTTCAAATAGGAGAGAGTTGAAAACTTGGTGCTGGGTGGACTGCTGGAAGTTGATCAGAACAGAGACATGCACAGAAAGACATTAGAGGAGCAGATGCAGCAGCTCATTTAGGCCAGTGTGTGGCAGTGTGCCACAGTTAGAGCTGACCTCAATATAGTATTAGACACAGAGTATATGTTACACGTTAGGGAGCATTTATCGGTATCTTTTAAACTGATGCTCTTGTGTTTTTTGGGATCTCTTGTGTTCTTGACAGACTAGTTTTTGTTGCACAAAGTTTTGTTCACTTGTGTGTTAACCAGTCGTCATTTAGGCAGCCAGACAGAGTGAAAGTAGTAGCCAGCTAACTATAATGTTGTCATTTAGGAATTCATCAGATTAATAGCCTTAAATACTTGGAAACATCCTATGATCTAGTGTCTTTAGCTTGTAATTTCCTCTCCAGGTCCTAAGCACTAAACCCGCTGTGTTGTTCTTGGCATCCCTCAGCCGGACCGGAGAACATCGCACGGACACTGATACCTTCCTCTGGGATCCATTCTCCTCTCGATTTGATGGAAACCAAAAAAGGGCCTTTAGCCAGGCAGCTCCCATTATGTCTTCAGCCGTAGAGCCTGAGGGCGAAAAACGCTCCCTTCTTTCCTCAGCACACCTTTAAGTCTCAACAAGAAATGACATATGCCCTGATGTACGGGGGAACAGGGCGATTCGCCTGCCAGAGTTGGGTCAAGTTTTGAGTTACCGGACTGAACTTTGCTTCAGTACAAAAGTATTTTTCTTACTTGGGATAGATCTGTGCTTTTTTTTTTCTCCTGTCGCCTCTACTTCACTGGCCAACTTTGTAGAGTTGATTTAATAACATGATAAAAAGCACATGGTTTTAAACCCTCTTTTTTTTGCGATTAATTCAATCAGTTTTTTAACAAGAATCCTAAGTCACAGGTGCTAATGATCCCAAAGTTTAGTGCCCCCTTCGCACTCGGTCTCATTCCCACTTCATGACCTCATGACAATGTGTATGCATTAAACAGATGTGACCTACTATGAGGGGCCTGAAACGTTAGAGGAAAGCTTATATACTCTGGACTAGTCTTCGCTGGCCTTGAAGCCAGGGGCCTCTGTGTCCACTGGACAGGATAAACACAGCAGGACCGAGCGCAATTTGTGGCAGTGGCATGTCATTCTGGCAGTTCCGGTGGCAGTTCCGGGTTGCCACGGCATATGCCACTAGGCTGACAGTCTCCACTGGCATCTGCCACAACAGAGACAGGGTGTCAGTGATCTACTGGCACCTGTCACAAGGCTGACAGGCTGCCAGAGCGACTTACGCCGTTACGGGCGCCGTCAGCGCCGTGGCAGACAGGGTGTCAGTGATCTACTGGCACCTGTCACAAGGCTGACAGGCTGCCAGAGCGACTTACGCCGTTACGGGCGCCGTTACGGGCGCCGTCAGCGCCGGTTTTCGGCAAAAAGCTTAGTTAACGTGACTTTAGGTGGATTTTGGTTTTGAAATTATGATCTCATTATTTAATAAACTGTCTCAACCCGTTCATAAAGTCATATTTATTTGATGGAACGATGTAATTCGTATGAAAATTAGTGGCCATTGACAGGGTGCCAGCACAGGGTGTCAGTGATCTACTGGCACCTGTCACAAGACTGACAGGCTGACAGAGCGACTTACGCCGTTACGGGCGCTGTCAGCGCCGGTTTTCGGCAAAAAAGCTTAGTTAACGTGACTTTAGGTGGATTTTGGTTTTGAAATTATGATCTCATTATTTAATAAACTGTCTCAACCCGTTCATAAAGTCATATTTATTTGATGGAACGATGTAATTCGTATGAAAATTAGTGGCCATTGACAGGGTGCCAGCACAGGGTGTCAGTGATCTACTGGCACCTGTCACAAGGCTGACAGGCTGACAGAGCGACTTACGCCGTTACGGGCGCTGTCAGCGCCGGTTTTCGGCAAAAAAGCTTAGTTAACGTGACTTTAGGTGGATTTTGGTTTTGAAATTATGATCTTATTATTTAATAAACTGTCTCAACCCGTTCATAAAGTCATATTTATTTGATGGAACGATGTAATTCGTATGAAAATTAGTGGCCATTGACAGGGTGCCAGCACAGGGTGTCAGTGATCTACTGGCACCCGTCACAAGGCTGACAGGCTGACAGAGCGACTAACGCCGTTACGGGCGCTGTCAGCGCCGGTTTTCGGCAAAAGGCTTAGTTAACGTGACTTTAGGTGGATTTTGGTTTTGAAATTATGATCTTATTATTTAATAAACTGTCTCAACCCGTTCATAAAGTCATATTTATTTGATGGAACGATGTAGTTCATTGCAGTACAGGGTGAAAGTTTGGCTGAGAGAGAGGGAGGGGGGGGGGGGATAATTTTGAGTGCTTTATGAACGTAACAAAAAGGTTATATGACCTGCATGCTTGGCTCGAGACAGCCTCCAACCTGTCCTGGTTGGGAGGGTGGAGAAATCGGCTGCTGCTGCTGCCTCTAGTCTTGTGACGCATGCCTGCAAATCTTCATCATCCACCAAAGTTCTACTGTAACATTACCATGGCTGTTCGTCTCGTCATTTACTCTTGACCTTCTCTGTTGATTGTTCGGGCCTAAATATGACTAAATGCCTTCTTAACGTTTATGCTGCCACACATTCTCATTAATTTCTTGGTTAGTTAGCAGGTGCTCTCTCAGGTAAATATCTAGATACAGTAGGTTAGATTATTGCTTTTGCGCCATCTAGTGTCTGAACTCGGGAGTGGGTATTAGTTTACTTTAACCGCTTTCGAGAAGAAAACGTATTAATAGTCTGTACAATAAAAACTAAATTAACAAATGTGAAGGACACAAGACATGTATTTATATTAGGGCTGTCAAATGATAAAATTTTTTTTAATTGTGATTAATCGCATAATGTTGATAGTTAATTCAAGATTAATCGCAAATTAATTATATATTTTATCCTTTTAAATCAGAACGTGTAATAGCCTGTTTGGGCATTTTAATATGCAATTTTGGAATAAATGACACTAATAAAATACATGCTTGTACAAAAAATATTTTTATTTTGTTATTTTTCAAGCACTTTCAGAATTGGAATGAAAACATCCTACTGCCAAATGTTAAACTCTGGGCTATGGCTAAATGACTAATAATGACGCCCTGCTGTTTACACAATGTGTAAATAAATTAGTAAATAAATACCTGTTTTCATGCCAATATATTTTTTTCCTCTCAAACAAAGATAGACATGGTATTATATACATGAATAAAAATTGTACATTTCAATAAAGTCATAAGTTTTGTTAATTTTTTTCAATCTCTCATCTAATTCTGAGCAAAGTTTTAATTTTTTTTCTTTAACAGCGACAACATTCTGCAGTCCGTCAAAGCAGAAGATATTCTTACAGATTCTGAGATTAAGGTGATGACATTCATTATTATGTAGAAGACAATCATATTTTTCAGGAAATTAAATCAAATTGTGAATTTAACTTAATCTAAAATGTTGCAGGACCTGGAAAAGAAGTTGCAGACTGGTGACATTCTGTCAAACAGAATGTATCTGTGAAAACACAAAGGCTTTGATCCAGCCCTTAGTAGGTTATACAGTGAGCATGTCACCACTTTTAATGACATGATGGTACGTTGTCATTGCTTTATGTAATTCAATTCAAAACCATGTCAAAATACAAAACTGGATGAGCTACTGTTAGTGCTGTATTCTCAAAGAATGCTCAAGGGAATGGTGACGTATGTCCTGTTTGAGATTCCATAGTATTGTCTTCCTTTCTTTTTGAATTATTTGTTGTATTTTTTTAATGCTGTAGGGTGTCATCCTAATTACAGAAAAACTTTAAGAAGCATCCAATCAATTGCTAAAATTTAAAAGTCTTGTCAATTTCAATTAACGACACTCATGATAACTGCCTCCCTTGTTGTTACAGACAGAGGTTCTCATCACACGGCTTGAAAACATTCTGTATGTCCCTGGCAGTGGAGATGTTGACCAACACATGGTCACAGAGGTGATTCTGCCTGAGGTGAGCTTCAGTCCCTAAAACTGAGAAAGAAAAAGCAATTACTAATGGCATAGGTTTGTAAGTGTAAATGGGCTTGGTGGCAAAAACACTTTTATATGTCCATCTGTGCTGGTGAAGATTATCAGTCATCCAGGTCATCGACTCCCCTTTACAAAGGCTTTCAGTTTAATTTGCATGTTATCGAAGCCATAAAAAGGCATTTTTGTCCACTAGTATGAAAGCTTGGAACTTTTTTGGAAAGAATATGTCCATCTGTATTTTTAGTGTACCAAAAACTATCAAGGATGAGAGATGTTCAGAAAGCGTTAAAGAAGGATTTTATAATGTGAAATGGGTAACATTTGAGTTTTACATAGGGGTTTGATTCTTTATGTACTCATCTGAATGTTAACTAAACACAAAATGACCAGCAGACAGACAACAAATGCTGATTTGATTGAAATGGAGAAAACTGAACAGATCATACGATGGAGTAATAACACAACAAAGCAGAAAACATTACCAAAAATAACCTGGCACAAAAAATGTAATATTTCAGTGACAGCAACAACTTGAATAACAACTGAACTTGAACAATGTCTCCCTCTTGAGTTCTTCTGTAAAAATAGGTACCAATTTTACAATGGCTTCCAACACCTCCATGTGATTTCTGGTCCAAAACAAACTTTAAAAACAAAACAAATCTAAATAGACAATTGACAAATATTACAGTGGACACCCATAAAAAAAATATTTGTCCTGATGCAATGCCCTTAACTTAAATTATGTTTCATCTGTAAATGGTCGTAGGGAATAATAACCAATACTAAATTGGTGTGATAATAAGAGTAACCATTATAAAAAAACAAACAAACCAAATTTCAACATGGAAATGTGACTGATTTAGTGTTGTACAACTGCTGTACATGATTTGGAATTTTTTTTAGGTTGTCATCAAGTGGCTGCAAAATAACAACCTTTGCCGCTACCAAGCAGAGATGATGCTCATAAATACCGTGAAGAAAAATGAGGGGTAAATAACAATTGTGTGTGCACAACTACATATACTGCAGTCATTAAAAGATACTGTACTGGCTCACCCCCCCTCCTCTCTTTTTGTTCATTTATTTCCAGACTTTCGGAAGCCCAGGAAGAAGAAGACACAGAAAAGGTTAACAGAAAAGGGTTAAACTACACAGCTATTTGAATGTAATCTGTTTTTGTCAAATGTAAAAGGAAATATGATCCCTTGATGTTGGCTAAATTAGCAATCTGTAACTAATCTATAATTTTCTGCAGGGAAGCCCGTTCATTGTCGATAGTCAGGCTGCAGCTGACTGGTGCAGAGAACAACAATTTAGTGGAAGAATAACACTTCCTGTTGTTCTGGATATGGACGAGCTAGAACAAGCAGAAGCTCTCGAAGCCCTCAAGACATGGGATGAAGAGTACAATGAATATTCTCCAGCGGAGCATTTTACTTTTGTTTTTGAAAAGAAGGAGGACTATGAAAAGTTCTGTTTGTACATTGTCGATGTAAAAAAACGAAAAGTTTTTGCAAGATTTGAAGAACTTCTGTAAATAAAGACTTTTACAAGTAACCATATATCTTCATTGCTGCAGCCTATCTGGATTTTAGATAGATTTAAGGAGAGACACATACTAATCAGCATAGAATTTGGGTACAACTACTACAACCTGACCTCATTTTCACCCTCCAGTATTCTGTGGAACGATGTCAACTCACATTGTTCTCTGACACCCTCATGGCCAGGTGCTTTCAGAATGACTATGTATGTCATACTAACTATTCTGTGTAGCACATCAGCAGTGTGTGGAATGCTTCTTTCCTTACAGCATATTAAATACATAGAAAACACTATTTACGCCATTGCTTCCAAAGTAAATGCAGTCACATCATTAAAGGTTTTACACATGTTAATAAGCAATATCATGGTTTGAAAAGAGTATTTTACTGAAAAGTGGCCATGGACACCTAGTGGCTACCTGCCACTAGGTGGCCAGGGCCAGCCTAGTGTCAGGTTCCAGGAGAGGAGAGACTGACACCCTGTGCTGGCACCCTGTCAATGGCCACTAATTTTCATACGAATTACATCGTTCCATCAAATAAATATGACTTTATGAACGGGTTGAGACAGTTTATTAAATAATAAGATCATAATTTCAAAACCAAAATCCACCTAAAGTCACGTTAACTAAGCTTTTTGCCGAAAACCGGCGCTGACAGCGCCCGTAACGGCGTAAGTCGCTCTGTCAGCCTGTCAGCCTTGTGACGGGTGCCAGTAGATCACTGACACCCTGTGCTGGCACCCTGTCAATGGCCACTAATTTTCATACGAATTACATCGTTCCATCAAATAAATATGACTTTATGAACGGGTTGAGACAGTTTATTAAATAATAAGATCATAATTTCAAAACCAAAATCCACCTAAAGTCACGTTAACTAAGCTTTTTGCCGAAAACCGGCGCTGACAGCGCCCGTAACGGCGTAAGTCGCTCTGTCAGCCTGTCAGCCTTGTGACGGGTGCCAGTAGATCACTGACACCCTGTGCTGGCACCCTGTCAATGGCCACTAATTTTCATACGAATTACATCGTTCCATCAAATAAATATGACTTTATGAACGGGTTGAGACAGTTTATTAAATAATAAGATCATAATTTCAAAACCAAAATCCACCTAAAGTCACGTTAACTAAGCTTTTTGCCGAAAACCGGCGCTGACAGCGCCCGTAACGGCGTAAGTCGCTCTGTCAGCCTGTCAGCCTTGTGACGGGTGCCAGTAGATCACTGACACCCTGTGCTGGCACCCTGTCAATGGCCACTAATTTTCATACGAATTACATCGTTCCATCAAATAAATATGACTTTATGAACGGGTTGAGACAGTTTATTAAATAATAAGATCATAATTTCAAAACCAAAATCCACCTAAAGTCACGTTAACTAAGCTTTTTTGCCGAAAACCGGCGCTGACAGCGCCCGTAACGGCGTAAGTCGCTCTGTCAGCCTGTCAGCCTTGTGACAGGTGCCAGTAGATCACTGACACCCTGTGCTGGCACCCTGTCTCTGTTGTGGCAGATGCCAGTGGAGACTGTCAGCCTAGTGGCATATGCCGTGGCAACCCGGAACTGCCACCGGAACTGCCAGAATGACATGCCACTGCCACAAATTGCGCTTGCTGTCTCTCGATAAACACGGTAGTTGTGTTGTGTTTTGTGTGTGTGTGTGTGTGTGTGTGTGTCTGTGTGTGTGTGTTAAGTTTTTGTGTGAAATAAAGGAGAGAGACATTTCTTTCCCACATGCAAACTATAAGTGTTGAGGCAGCTTTCCATGTTAATGTCTTGTGAGAACATTGAGTTCATTCAGTGTGAGAATCTCTGGCAATTAGTCAGCTTTAATTTGGTTATCTCTAAAGGTCACAAGACACTCAGCCCATTGATATTTTATTATACACACTTCGTCATCCTCAAATTTTGTTGACAGTGAAAGATGCGGCATGTTCTTGGTTTAAATCAATAGTTTCGTTAAATGCTAAGCAAGACTATCAGTTTGCACAGGCTACACCGTTTTCACAAAGTTAACTGAGATAGTTACACGACTTACTGCAATGTTTCACAAATTCACACCAAAATGGAGACCTGTCCTATTTTTGTTTTTATGATGAGGGTCCATAGAAAAGTGATAGGGGTATTTGACCGTTTTAAATGTAGATTTTTCCATAAATGTGTAACAGGAGAGTCTCAACATAACTTTGAGCTCCTGTTGTCAAAAGACCCTTTCCAGTTCATGCGTGATGTTCCTTCAGATAAGAGTGTGAGCAAAGGACAACATGTCAAACTAATCAGCTGGTTCAGATTTGTGCATAAAATAATAAGCAATGTGCAACTTGACAAATTAGAAATGTATGCTAGTACTGTAAGCTAAGGATAGGAGTGGTTTAATTTCATAATGATTCCCCCTCAATCAGACTCCTGTTCTTCCCAGGAATAAAATGTGAAACTGTTAGGGATACTTAAAGTTACTAGATGTTTTTAAAGAACTAAAATTCTTTAAATGTTGAATTTGTGGACACATCAACAGCAGCACAGCTCGAAACCATTGGATGCCAAGGTTTCATGAAAGGGGAGGGTTGAGGCTTTCTCTTGTGGGATAAAGGAGCTGGAAGAGTCCCAACACATTTTATCTGTCATACCCTCACCATATGAGTGTCCAATCAATATTTGTCGTAGTATTTTAATGTAGCATGTAGCATGGTTCATCTGGTAAGTAGAAGAGCATATTTTGCCTTTGCTATACGATCAATAAAAATATGTTAGATCCCAAGGGTACTGTGTGTAAATGTAATTATTAATGAATATATCTAGGTGCTTATTTATTCAATTTAATTCAGAGTCACAGCCAAGGATTTTTATGATAGGTTTAGGATGGGAGAGCAAATAATTTAGCAGACACACAAACCAGGAAAAGGACTGAGTCAAGGGGCCTTGGAACAACACCGGGACTTTTCTGTCTTTCCGGGGGCTCTTCTTATACATGGGTGCAAACTGCACTAGCAGAACATACTTATGTTTGTATTAAATCACTAAACAATATTTCAATATCACCAAACCCTTTATATTGACTAATTTGCTCTCAGTTTCATTATGTTTGGCGTTAGGGTCAATATTCCAGAAGAAAAATAAATAGGTAGAAGAATGCCTTTCTGTTTCAAGCTAGATAACTAGTTACTAGGCATTTTAAAACTCCAGCAAAAACACACTGAATATGTGGTGAAAATAGGAATTTGTGACAGTTGATACACTTTTAATTTCCAAGGAGGGTGTCCAAGTTTTGTAACCCCGATCTCCCATGATTTATATGAAGGGCCTAAACCAGGGGTCTGGTCCCTTGCCTCTGAGTAAGCCATACATGTGTGGGGTCATTTCTGTGGTTTTATTTTGAAGCATTCATATACTTGCACCACTTGAAATGTTAAAGGAGCAGGAAGCCAAGCCTTCGCAAACTATTGATTTCAAGCTTTTATTTTATGCGTAGGTATTTAAAAAGGGACTTGGGTAAACTTCCGGAAAAATCGTTGACTCTGGCTTTAAGATACAAAAAAAAACAAATAAAAAACATGAGAGAGAACTTTTATGTGAAAATTTTAAATTGTCCACCCCTTTGGACTCGTCTGTGAAACTCCTTAAGTCTGCATATGATCCCACTGTCATTTTTCACGAAGTGGATCATTTGGTCTACCAGGTGCGGCTTTTGTGCATTTTTGCTTTAGCGTCATCATTCAGTGTGTACTCTCCTGTCCATGTGTTTTGCTCTTCCCCAAAACAGGACAGGTGTAGACTGCAATGGACAATTAGGTCTGCAGAGATGATCATCTGGGCTACCTCCCCTCTATCCAGGACCTGTACAGGTCTAGGGTCAGGCAAAAGGTTGCCATCATCTCTGCAGACCCCACACATCCTGGACACAAACTGTTTAAATCTTTACCCTCAGGTTGGCACTAAGAATCGCTATTTGCAAAAACCAGCCGCCACAGGGACAGTTTCTTGCCCCAGGCTAGCTCTCTGCTGAACACAGTGGACACCTTACTGCCTGATTAGTCAGCTGCACTGTTGTGAAAATTTTTTCACACCCTC
Source organism: Fundulus diaphanus (assembly GCA_037039145.1). NCBI lineage: Eukaryota > Metazoa > Chordata > Actinopteri > Cyprinodontiformes > Fundulidae > Fundulus > Fundulus diaphanus. The sequence continues at coordinate 26,037,245 of CM073123.1, read as the reverse complement.
TGTTTGTCATTTCTCTTCATAAACAATGTTTGTACTCTGTGAGCGCTCTAACCAAGGTCATATTCCTTGATCGTGCACGCTGTCATGGCCATATAAAGATGATTCTGATGACTTTTCTATGTAATGCTACAAGGACCCCCACCTTATGAATAAAATATTGGGGAATTTTGTTTTACATAGTGCCCTCCTGTAGAGAGATACAAGGCGGTGCATTCCTCCTGCATTTTCAGAGGACTCCATCCACTTGCACCCATTCTCCTTCCTTAGACACATCAAATAAAACCGGATAAAATAATTAACTTAGGAGACGGATCACCTTGGCTGATGAGCATTTGGACCATGCATTCACTGGGTCTTCTTCTGTATCAAAGGCAGAGCTCCGAGCAAAGAGAGCCTCCATTAGTGAGACCAACAAAGACCCAAGCCATACACCATAACAAGCCTACAGCCTCAGACTCATTTGTTTTTACCATCCCACAATTTTATTAATTTTTCCCCAAAAACCTGACACGGCTATCTGATGATGAACCAGTCCCATTATTTTTCATGCACCAGCAGGAACAGACAGATCCCTGAATATTGTGCCTTCACAGAACCAACATTATCCCTCTATGTCAGAGGTGGGTAATATCCTGGCGGTCTCGGAGTCCAGAGGTGCATACAGAATGATGTCATTAATCCTCCAGGGCAATCTCTTTCTGTCTCCCTCGCTCTCTCCATCTACAACTGCTGAAAAACAGAGCCACATTTGCATGCTGCATATGTTGCCAGGTGGCTCTGTGGGCTGTGGGTACAAATTAGATTTTCTGACAACAAGGTGTAATAGAGAGGGAGGAGCTGAGAAACCTGGCAGAAATGTCTGTCTTTCTTTCAAACCACTCTTTCCTGACATTAAGGTTGGTCTTTTATAGATCTAATTCAGTGTCTAGATGACCCAGATAAAACATTTTAGTCAGTCTTAAAGGTTATCAAAAGACTGACGGGTGGAGAGATTGTGATTCCTCCCTGATAGCTTTTAGACATGAGTTTCTTGTTTGATATAAAATAAAATTTAACGTCCTCCCTTTTAACATATCTTAGAAATATCTTAATGTTCCTCATAACACCACAAAAAATATTTTCTTCAGTGAGCTTTTGAAGTAAAGATATTGGTTTCCATGCTACTGACTGTGTAGCAGTTCCAGGTCTGTTAATCTGGTCATCCATTTTTATTTAATCAGTATTTGTGAAATAGGTGCACAGTGCAAGTTTTGAAGTTAGACATTATTTATTTTCTTTCCCATACATGCCCGTACAATTACCCGACGTATAAAATGAGTTTTCCCCTATTTACTGCAGTTGCCTCTATTTGCTGGATTAGTAACTTCATGAAGAGTGGTTCGGACCCAATCATCTGAGCATGCACGTGCTGCTCGCTCTCGTTCACCTGGCTACTGAGTCTCCGTCATAATCCATGCATTAGTGAGAGAACACAGGCTAAGTTCAATATTTAAAGCTTTCTTACCTTAGAAGACATTACGCATCTAAACAAAAGACCTGTGCAGTTGCAGTGGCAGATACTTTTCCTCCTCTCCCTTGCACGCACCACACTGGTGTAGTTTCAACTTGTCACCAGAGGGTGCAAACTTCTGCAAAAATCCTGAAACTTTTGCTATGCTCCTTTAATGGTGTCAGTGCTTTCACAACTTCATTTGTCTCAGACGTTAGAGATCAGATGGAGAGCAACTTATGTTATGGTTTCAAGTCAGAGAACTTTTTAGATTTAGTAATTGCTTTGGCGTTAATTGCTATTAGAAATTCAAGCCAGTAACAATGTATTTCAATCCATTTTAAAAATTCAAACACAAAAGGGACACGTTAAAATACGTATATATGACAATAATAAAAAATAATAAATATAAACTGTCAGAAGTGTTTATAGATATGTATACTTTTAACTTTAATTTTATGTGACTTTGTAAAGTGCCTTGAGATGACATGCTTCATGAATTGGCGCTATATAAATAAAATTTAATTGAATTGAATGTGCACAAAGACCATATTGCTCACTAGCTCTGCAGATGCTGGTGCCCAACTTTCTGCAATATCAGGAGCTAGAGACCTCCAAACTTCATGTGGTCTTAAGATTAGCTTATGAACAATGGTAGAGAGTTTCATGGAATGAGTTTATGTTGCAGAGCAGCTAAACACCAGCTAAAGACAACACAATGAGGACAGTGGTGTAAGCTTGCCACTAGACTCTTGGGTAGTGGAGACATGTGCACCATTTCGCTCAGACAAGGCTGCAAGTACCTTGTTCGAACCCTGCAGATTGCCACTATAGGTTCCAGAGCAAGACCCTTAGCCCAAGATTGATCCCCGGGCGCTGTAAAACTGCACTACTGCTCCCTAATGCTGCAATTACACCGAGCACGTTATGAGCTTTGAGCATCCAAAGCGGCAGATGCTAGATATGGAAAATCTGAACTCTTCCAGCTGGATGCGGAGCGTCAACCAATCAGAGAGACTCCGCTATATGACGCAGTGGCAGATTTTCCAACGGGACAGAAGGACCATGAAAACATGGAAAGTCGACAATGGAGGGCAAACTCATTGTCGCTGTTTGTGCCCCACCAGTTTTCTATGATCAGTCAAGCTATCACAACAGAGACAGTAAAGGACCATGCCTGGAGGAAGATTAAGAAGTTGGGATCTCGGGTAAGTTTTCAAAACTTTTAAAAGTAAAAATTTCTCCGCATTTGAGGAAAAGAACAGTGTTGCTCCTCCTAATGTGCATCACACCAGACTGTCCACACTTTGCTCAGAGTGTCTAAGTTGAGGTGTTAGATGCCTTTTTGACGCTCAAATCGCATTCGGTCTGAACTAGAGGTCTGCACGGGCCTAAAATTTCAGGCCCGGCCCGGCCCGGCCCGGACCCCTGGCAATCAGGCCCTAACCCGACCCGGCCCGACAAATTAAGCTATCAATGAGCCCGAACCCGAGCCCGACTAAAAGGGTCCGCTATTTAGACATGACTGTTTCCCGACACTTCGGTCGCGTAATAGTTTCTCAGAAAGCCGACTCGAACAATTAAACAAATAATACTTTTAACACACGATTAACCCTTGCAAAGACAAGCGTTTATGTATTTAATTAGACCTCAATGTCGAAAAACGGGATGTCATTGTCGCAAAAGCAGCATGTAACGGACAGCCAGGATATATGACATCGGTAAATCTATGCACCACGGGAGTAGATAAACGAGCAGCACACATGAGCTCCTTGTAAGCTATGAGGTCGAAGTGCTCCCATAAAGAGATTTTCCCTCCCGTATTGGGAATTTTCAATAGCTCACCTCTGGCTAGCTGGCTTTTCAGTTTGTCCATCTTTATTGACTGACCGGAACCGAAGTACGGAGCCCTAGAGAGGTCATCTCAAAATGTTTTGCATGTTGAGAGAATGTGCGTTCGTTTTACTACATTGTGACGTCCTGCGTAGCAACGTGCTGCGTAGCGACGTGCTGCGTAGCGACGTGCTGCGTAGCGTCTGCTTCCAAAGAAAAAGAGAAATAAAAAGCTGTGCGCGTGAATTTTTTTCTGACCTGACCTAACTGAAAAATCATGAATACATAAAACCAACTTTATCAGTGTCAAGCCCGAGCCCTACTCGAGCCCGTGCTATTCATTGAATTTACGGCCCGTACCCGTCCCGAATTTGCATATTGTGTCGGGGCCCGTCGGATCCCGACGGGCTTGCAGGCCACTAGTCTGAACACAGTATCAGCGATGGAGTAAATGCTGAAGAATGTACAATTGCAATGACAAAGATTTCTTTCAAATACATGGATGAACTTATTTATGGTTGAAGAACTTGACCTATCAGAACAGATTTGGTACAAATTAGAAAAGAGACTACGAGACATATGGTTTAAGAATCTGACGTCGCTCAAGTTCAAGTGTGTGTCAACGTAGATGAGAAAATTATTTTAGTAATGTAGCAAATCAAGTTCAGGAGGGAGTGAGGAGAGGAAGCCAGTTTTTAGAGAGATATATCTGACATGTACTTTAAATATGCAACACCAACATTTAAATTAACAATAAGTAGAGTTTATTTATACTTTTCAGGCTTAGAGTCCAAGTGCCTGTCTGTCCTTTTTGAACCCCAAGTTTTTTGAGATTGTGCTTCTGAGCTTCCCTTTGTTCTTTAAAATTCCTTTCTAATCATTGTCGACCAATATTTTTTCCAACAGAAGACTGAAAGCAAAGTCTAAGTTGAGGAGGACATTCCCATTCCCTAAAGACATCATGTTACCCGGGCCTTAATCTTTCTGGAGACAACGAAGAAGGGCATCAAAGCAAAGATGGTGTTCGTCTGAGTGTGTCAGCACAGTCATGCATGTGCTCTTGGTCTTATGCTTTCCATCCATATAAAGAAACCCAGTCTGCTGCCTTGCTTCTCCCCAAATTCAACATTCCAGAATTATCGACCCATCCTCTCAATTAACAGACAGGTTTGTCTCCAATCAATTCCTATCTTAGTCTTTTCAATTCCTCTATCCTTCTCATTCTATCTTTTCTGCTTTCTACATTTTTCACATCAGCCCCTCGTGTCTCCCTCTTGCCCCCCCCCCCCCCCCCTCTACCTCACACTTTAAGGTCTCACGGGTCACTCGCACCAAGGTGATTCGTAAACAGCAGCCCGCAGAGAAATCAATACTTTATCAACAAGCTACAAGGGGCTTTAGCCTATATGATCTTGGTGGTAAAGGCCTCCAAACATCTATCTCCTTCTCTGGTCCGCTTCCTAAGCTCTGTTGCTAAGACAATCTGAAGAAAGAAGAAAAGGATGAAGGGAGATGGAGGAGGGGCCAAAGGAGCGATGGAGGGAGGCAAAGTAGAGGGGATTGTGCAGGGTCTAGAGGCTTGCTGTTAGAGGAGAGATTTGCTGCTCCGCTGCTTTTAGCTTGATCTGCATCTGATTAAGGAGAGAGGGCAGAGTTTTGTCCTTCACCCCAGTGCTCCTCTGTCCCACCATTATTGTACCCTGGCACTGAGATCCATCATCCACCTACCACAGGCCTGGCTGCCATAGCCTGGGGACTTATTAGACCGACCCTGCTCTGTTCAACACGGCCCCACGCATACCATTGAGGGTAAAAAGCTTGTGCTTCTATAGGACATTATATGTTTACCATGGATCCTAATGATTCGTATGAATTCAATATAAAAGAGACATGTACCACTAGAACTGCCCAGGTTTCCTAAAGGCTTTGGATCATGTTTATTCACCAATTCCCAAGATGTCTAATTAAAATTTAAGAAGTTACAAGTTTTCCCATTTAGTCACTGACTCTGATTTGCTATTCCAATGACTTTTTAACTGTTTGGGTTTAAGTTCAGATTAAACTGCCGATTTGCAACATTAATCTCCAGACCCTGTAAAAGTATTACTTTCTCAACAACACAGAAAAACAAGGTGCAATAACCAAAACGTTAGCGTACAAGTTGACGTTGTACTGCTGTGATGCTCAAAGGAACTATAACTACATTACAGAAAGATTTATTTTACACAATGTATAATGAGTCAAATGATGTAATTTGATAATAACAATTGACTAATTGATTGTGCAGGCTTTTATTAGTAGGAATAAGCTGCGAACTGGGGACGACCCGGGACAACTTTTCTCTGCCAATATTACAACAAGGTGCAGTACCATTGCTAAGCAGCAGCTCCTCCAGTGCGTGTATGACAGGGTATGTAAACAGAACAGCATGGCATGAGAGTAAGTATTGACCATTCATATAAGAAATATAATTTCTTTTCATATAAAAAAGAAAGAAGAAAAGTCCCTCGATGAAGCTTTGTTTCCTCCGGAGGATTGTGCACGACCTTGAGGCACAGGTTTAGTCTTGTGCCTGTCGACAGGGAGGAGTGACCAGGAGGGAGAGAAAGAGGGTTTCTCATTGAGAAAAAACAAAGTCGGAGGCGGGGTTCACAATTCAAACTAAACTGTTCTCTTCACTGACAGTTCAAATTTGTGCAGAATCAGCTATAGTTCCATTAAAGTGGTTGAGACACCAGTCTGGAAAGCATAATTTTAAAGAACCATAGCTTGATGCAGGAGTCACTGATGTGTGTTTGTAAATTCCTCCTTCATTATGAAAAAAACAAAATTCTGAACTTCCTGTTGCATTTATAAGCATATTTGGACAACACAATAAGGAACATTTACATAAAGGTAAACCCATTGACAAGTGGCGAATTATATTTGTCACTTACATTTGTCACTATATTTGAGATATAATTATAAATCATATTTCTCTATCTGGTAATCCAGTGAATAGGTCTGGGTTCGGCATCTGTCTAAAGAACAGCAGCTGCTGGACTACATTCCGTCAAGCCATAGGTTTGCTGCCAGACCGGACCATGGTATACGGCTCTATTTCGGGAGATGGTCTCGTCCCTAATAAGTTAAAAGAAATGAGCGGACAGTGCAATACCAGGGCATTTTTGATCATCCTCCCTTTGTGGGGAAAAAAGCCTGTTCTAACATGACAGCAAACCATCATAAGCTTGATGTGGAAGAACGGTATTTTCACTTGAGAACTGGTATAGAGTCCTGACTTCTACCTGAGATAACAACTTTGGGATAATGAGATCAAGACTGCAAGCCATCATCTCATCCAACATCTGTGTCTGATATCACAAATTCCCATAAAGACTCTCCTAAACCTTGTGGAAGGTCTTCCACAGAAGTAGAAGCTGTTGTAGCTGAATATTAAACCCTTTTGATTAAGAATGGGATGTCACTCAAGCTCATGTGTGTGAGAAAGCAGTCGAGCATATGTAACAATGGCACAATTGTGTGCATGCACTTTAAAGGATTTATGGTGTAGAAGAAAGTGTCTCATCAAAGCAAAATAATGGGAATCCTATTATGTTCCAGTACTGGATTCAAAATGTGCAAGAACTTATCCAGGGGTCATGAAAATTCTTCAAATCATATTCTCAAACCCTTAGAACGATGGTTTTAGACCATCTGTCTAAGTCCTTGGAGGAAACAATAAACTTGTTTTTATAAGTTGCATGTGCTCATGACTTTTGCATAGTGTTTGTATAACCTGATTTAATAACATTCAGTCAATATTTTTACAGATCAAATCATTAATTCACCTAAAGAAATATCTGTGGCCTTTAGTTCAACCTACCTTTTGCTTTTGCATAAACATCATGATGACATATTGGAGTTTAATTCATCTGCAAATCACAAGCATGTGGAGGTCAGTTTTTGTTCTGCAGCTGTCTCACTCTCAATGCGTCTCATCCAATGAGCCTGCATCAAACCCTTCAGACTGAAAGAAAAAAAGATGGAGAAGCTTGCCTTGTGCACACATCAATCCTAAATTTCCAGCCCCAATACCATCATGACCTTGGTTTGGAATGACATCTATTTACTGGCTGGCTGCACACATCTCTTTGCAAATTGTATGGGCCAAGCTAATTTGTTTTTATGCACGTTTAGTCAAGAATGTGATGCCACGTTGGCCTTTGGGAGCACTGCCAATGTGGTGTGGGGTTCCAGGTGACAGACAGAAAAAGGGTGATTGAGGATGATTGTTCTGCCTGGTTGTGTAGATGTATAAAAGGAAAGACGCCCTGTGCATCCTGGAATGGGTTCATGGCAGATAGAAGTCCTTCTGGGACCACCTAAAGCTGAATATCATTATCTGTACATGCGAATAAACAATGACCTTTAGAGCTTAAATCCAAAAGCACCGGAAGGTGTAGGGTAACATAAATAATAAAAAAAAACCTAAACAAATCCTCCAGAACAATCTGTCATGTTATGTAAAGCCTCATAATACTTGTTAAATCACTCAATTTATGGTAAAAAATGTACATGAAATAAAAAGGGAAAAAAAACTATCCATGCTGGTAGGACTACACTCCTCTGACCTGCGTGCAAACCTAACAGTGTGACCTGATGAAACTGAAATGTAAACATAGTTTATGCAGGAAAATGTTTGCCTTCTTCATAGCTGATTTGACCTTTGAACCTTACAGATTTAACCTCACGCCGTCATTATAATTTTTACATTATCTCCACGGTTATATAGTGTCATGTTTTGCTCCCATGTTGAAAAAGTATGAAATGTTAACATCGTTATTATTCATAAGAAAAATAAACTAACAGTAAATATATACTCTAACCTTACTGCACAATGATAAGGAAAAGTGTATAAGCTGAAACATTACTGATCTCTATTTCCAGACTTTATCTTCTGTACTGTTGTCTAAAAGCTGTCTTTCCTTGATTAATTCCTTATGTAATTCCCTGCTATTATGTTCAATTCAATTTAATTTTATTTATATAGCGCCAATTCACAACACATGTCATCTCAAGGCACTTTACAAAGTCAAATTCAATCAAATCATACAGATTGGTCAAAAGGTTTCCTGTCCAAGGAAACCCAGCAGATTGCATCAAGTCTTGACAAGCAGCACTGACTCCTCCTGAAAGAGCGTAGAGCCACAGTGGACAGTTGTCTGTATTGTCCATGGCTTTGCAGCAATCCCTTATACAGAGCATGCATGAAGCGACAGTGGAGAGGAAAACTCCCCTTTGACAGGGAGGAGAACCTCCAGCAGAACCAGAACCAGGCTCAGTGTGAACGGTCATCTGCCTCGACCGAGTGGGGGTTAGAGAAAACAGAGCAGAGACACAAAAAAAGCACAAAAGCACAGATTGATCCAGGAATCCTTTCCATATTTTATGTTAATAGCGGATGATCTGCCTCCCCTGGATAATGTCACAGCTAACAGAACGCCAGACCAGGTATACCTACTATGAGGAGGAAAGAAGACAGAGAACAAAAAGTTAAAGACTCTTTAACTTTTTGTTAAAGGGTTATATGTAATGCCTTTATAACTATCTTGTGTCCTACATTACTTCATTGTTTCCATCCTCCTTTCCTTACTTGTGTCATTCTGTTCTTCCTGTAAAAAAATTTTTTCTTTCAATCCTACTTTACTTGCTTTCCATGCTTGTGTACTTCCTTACTGTCTTAGGTCCTTCCTTATGTCCTCTTGCTGTTTTCCTTCCTCCCTTGTGCCCGTTCTTCCTATTTGTTTTCCTTTGTATCATACCTCCTTTTTTTCTCCTTTCCTTGTGTTCCTCCTTCTTTTCTTCTTTCCTTTATTGTCTCCATCCCATTTTCTTTGTATCCTGCCTTGTGTTCTGGCTCTCTTCTTCCTTACGCTATTTCTATTCCATTCCCTTGGGTCCTACCCCCTTCTCCCTTGAGTCAGTTCTTCCTACATTGCTTTCTGTAAAGAACCCGGGTGGGCAGGGAACCCAGAATTTTTAGCCAGACATGGCGTTGCGTTAAAAAGTTGTATTTATATTGAGACCTGGACAGCAATGAGCATGCTGAGGACCACACAGAGATGAGAGAGGGCTGAAGCTTGGTCAGAGTCCTGGGGACAGGCTTGGATCATGCACAGAAGCCTAAACAGTAGTGATGTTACGTGATGTGCCGAGGCTTCGAGGCGTGTGTCGAGTAATGGAGGGGCCGTTTCCGCAATGCGCGTATCAAGGCTTGCTTCATTTAGGGGAGGAGCCGAAAACGATGACATCCGAAGCCTCGCTGCCCGGCTGTACCACGTGACTGCTTCGGGAAGTGGTTCAGATTTCGGCGCGGGGTTTGACAGCTTTAGAAACCCCACAGGCTCCATTCAAAATGTGGGTTGTTGTAGGCGAGTTGCGGTCAGTTGAGAGAGTGGATAGGGTTTTGATAGTTTGGATAGCAGAGTTTGGATAGTGGTTATTTAGTTTGAGACAGTTAGTTTGGTGTTTGGAGAGTTTAGGAGAGAGATAGATAGATAGGAGATCAGTGCTCTCAACTATCACGCATTGACCGTCACTGACTTCACACGGTCACACGCAAACATGGCATTTTTCACGCATAAAAAATTATCTGGGCAGCGGACGATAAAAACTCCGCCTTCTGCTGAGATGTTTCAGCTTCTTTCACAGCTTGTGGCCATCAGTAATTCCTGCTGCAGTTCATGTTAACAGAGCAGCAGGAAGAGCGATCAGAGTTATGAATAATTTGTCTTAACCAGTGGTGAAAGTGAGCCGGTAAGGTCCTGTACTACGTACGCAGGAGGGGAGGGGGCGGGGGAAGAGAGCTGCTGCCAGATATTGCCTTCATTCAGAACCAGTGATGGCTGCACTCTGGATCATAAAACAGTTCTGCTCACCAGATGCAGTTTAAAACGCTACTTCTGTTTATAAGTTGTTTTTATTAATTCTACATTTTTTAACTACATGCACCGTATTTCTGTGCCTCAGCGCTTGCTCCTCTCCCCCCTCCTTTCCCTCGAACCCAGGGGCTTTTATCACCGTTCACCATTCAAAACGTGAATCATTACGTTTAATGTCCTCACACCCGTAGCAAAGTGTGCCAATTCAAGTCACTAGGAGAGTTATGGCTGTGTTTCATGATCTTTTGTTTTAAACAAAACAGAACCGTGGCGCTTCGGTGCGCTGCTGCCTTGCGCTTTTTTCAGGTGCGCAAAATTACGTTACTTGTAATTTGGGTGAGCACTTTTAAGAGTCATTTTAAAGAACTTGTAACATCAGGAGGTTGATCTCAGACCGGTCAGCTCCTATAATCACTGTATAGGAGCCATTTACAGTTTTTATTTATGCATTTCCACCCTGTTTATCCCTCGCACGCAGCGCACCATCGGGTAAAATCCTCCCACCTCACCGCCCAGAGCACACTGAGGAGAGCAATAGAGATTTGTCTGGTCGACTGAGATGAGAAACCTGTTGCTGTGAAAGGTGATATAGGTTATAAACTGTTACTGTCTAGAATTGCATTGAGCTGAAAAGAGAGGAGACATCAGCAGCTGGATCGTGCGTAAAGACGCAGCGGGAACCTCTGTGTGCTTCAGTGTTGCTGCTGAGGGGAAAATGTGGGACCGTATAGTACTGGGTTAATCATTGGTCACAGTACCCCAATCTGTACATACTTGCACTTATTTATTTATGCACCCCGGCATCATCTGTGCCATGTGAGCGTGTCTTTTCAAAGGCTGGAGAAGTAGTATCAAAAAAGAGAAATCATTTGAAACCAAAAGCTGTGGAGAAATTGTTGTTTCTTAACAAAAATGCATGAAATCATCCAAGTTACACAAGCATTAGCCTATTCACTACCCCCTGCCTCGTTCCACAAGCACTTTCATTGTCCTCTGCCTGATTAAGCCCATGCTATTTTTCTAGAGTCACAGAAAAACATTATTACACACCATGCCATATCACGTCACTACTATTTTGGGAATAATTACACACAGAGAATACATTCAAACAATGTTTTATTATACACATGTGTATACAAAATTTATGTAGACAAATTATTTCGTCCTACACCTTTTGTGAAGTCATTCCCAAGAGTCATAATAGACAAAAATTCAATGCATCACACGTGTTAAGATCCAGCTGGCTGTGATTATACACCTGGCCAGTAGGTGGTTTCGTGTGCACATGAAGCATCAAGAAATTAACCCTTTCTTGAACCAGTTGGTTCAAGTGGTTCAATGCCTCATGAGGCTTCATCTCACCATCACAAACTAAATAGAGCAGACAAAGTTCAGGGTCAAGGCAAGGCTTGTTGAAGTGGTACAATCCAGGCTGCAGTCCAGAAAACAGAAGCCTGATATAATGTCCGACAAGAGCAAATCAAAGCAGGGAAATCCAGAAAAAGGTGAACAAGATCGAAACATGGTAATCAGGCAAGAAAGGAATACTGAACATCTACTAAGAAAAGCTTTCAGTAATCTGGCACCTGCCTTCTGTCAGTAGAGAACTTATAAGAACAAGGAAACAGGTGTCCATTATGGCCGTAGCATGGTGAGACAGCCTCACAGCTGTGGTGAATAATGTTGATTACAACCGGGCAGCGAAGGTGCAGCAGGATGCAGACAGCAAGCAGACCAGATGACAGCACTTTCCTCTGTCCACTCTGCTTTTCTTTTTTTTCTTCCTTGTCTCCTTCCTTCTTTCCCTTCCAAAGTGCTTTCTTGCCTTTTCCAGGTACTGTACAAAAATCCTGGTCACGTCAGAAGTATCTGCTGCAAATTCATAGTGAACAGTGTATTTTATAACTAACATAAAGGACTAAAAACTGGAAAGTTAAGTTTGGAAAATTCAACATTTTTTAAAAGAAAATTTTATAGGAACGTGATTGGCAGAAGGGAACTAACAAGCGGACAGTTGCTAGGGACATGGTCCGTGGCAGAGGAACCAGGTGAGTCTAACAAGATAACGTGCTGCAGCTGGGTGGGGATCTGATCTGAACCTGGAAAAAATTAGCAAAAAAAACTGAAAGGCTAACTAGGGACTACAACCTAATCATGTTATGAAAATCTTATCTGGATCATGGATTTTTCTGGATTGAATAAATGTACTTAAATTAAAGGTACGTAGGATAGTTATTTCTTTCAATTTTTACATTGCAATAATAGATGCATTTCTAAGTCCTTTTACACATCTTCATTTGGAAGGCAATGCATCCTCATTTAAGCTGAAACCTAAATATTAGTTCCTCCCGAGGCAAGGAACTTTAGCTTTGTCATTTCAAATAGATAATATTTTACAGGCTTTAATGTCAATAAATGTTTCATGTATAGCCATTTATTTTTTGCGTCGTCTTGATTGTATTGAAGACTAATACAAGAGGGTGCATCAGGTCACTGGTTCATCACAAAAACCACACAGACATTACAGGAGCCTATTAAAGGCAACACTTACACACAGGGTAAATTTAGACATGCCACTTCACCTGATGAGCATGATTCTTCAAGGATGTGAACCCAGCACCTTTTAGATGTGATGGAACAGTGACAAACACCACGTAAAAAGGATAATAAAATCTTGATTAGGCAGTAAAGTTTTGACAGGCAAAAAAAGGAAGAAACAAGCTCTGGCAGATGTTCAACAGCCAGCCTTATTTCTGTTATCCAAGTTAGTGTCCTGTTACACCCAGAATTTATTTTTTATTTTCTCTTCCTTCTAACAAGACATGGTTTATATGTAATGCCTTTTTCTTTTGTCATAAAGCATCAAAGTATAAACCGAGGCATACTAACAAATATCACTTAACACTGTATTTGACCTGCTTAGAATACCTGCTGGGCCACCCTCTCATAACAGATATCATAGCATTAACACTTAGTTGTGTTTTTCGTGCTATTATCATTAGTCTGTTTAAAGCTCTTGCCTTATAATTTATTCCACTGTCATGTTTTGACATCTGCCAGAGTATTCAGGTTCATGGAATACCCAGACAGGAACGTATGGGCTCATTTTTCCACAAAACCCTTTTGTTTTTGTGGCATATACTCCTCTTCTGTGATTACTTGTTTTCTCTGCATCAAACACACTGTCATGCTGCAGCACTTCTTTGATCTCTAATGTAGAAATAACTACCCCTCATAATAACATAATGATGCAAAACATTTACTTTAGCATTTCCTCAGGTTTCGCTCTTTTTTTTTCCCCCCTCTCCTAATTTATATCTCTCTGTCCTTATGTATCAGAACCCAGCAGGCTTTTCGGTCCCAGATAATGGATGCCTTTTCATGCATGGGAGGCCTGATAGCCACACGGTGACCTCATACCCTTTGGATGCTCAAGGCTATGCTTCTCCCAGGTGTAGTGAAATGTTGGACAAACATTTGATTGAAACAGGAATGAAGTGATACAAGAACGTGTGATGTGGCTCCGGGGATGGAGTGCAGCTCTGACACAATCTCCCAGACGCAGCGGTATCAAGAATATCAGGTATGCTCCTGTAGCCGGAGGGGTTTCCATAGGATTAGACTCTGCTATTAATCTCTCTGCAGAAATAGCCCTTTGCTGAGTATGAACGTGTCAGTCAAAGCAAATTCTGGCGTGTAATCAAGCAAAAAGTATCAGTCAACATCAACAACATATTCTGTGGTAGTTCTGCAGCAGTTTGCAAATGTTTTTGTGTCCTTTGAATCATTTTTCACATTTCGTCATGCTGCTGCCATAAGCTTTGAAGTATTTTATTCTGAGGCCAGCACAAAGGAGTCCATGTTTTTCCTTTATTTTACACATCAAAATCTGTAACAGTGCGGCATTCATTTGTGTCAAACCCCCTTCGTTCTGATGCACCTCAATTAATTACACCAGAGTCATCTGCCTTTCGAAGCCCACCTGTGTTGAAACTTATCTTAGCCCAAATCCAGATGTTCTGTGAAGGCTTTAGAGCAGGGGTGTCAAACTCATTTCTATATTGGGCCACTTTGCCATCATGAAGTCATTAAAAGGGCCGGTTGCACCTGTATAGATGACACTTTTGATATCATAATTTCATTCCAGTTCACATAAAAATGTAAAAACGTTCACAGTAACATAAAATTAGTACCCTTAGGACAATTTTCTACAGTTTATCTGCAAATATAAAACTTGATATTGGGGTGAGTTCCACTTTAAGGTCTCATCATTCTGCATCACTTTTTCTCTTTTTTTAGTCTAGGTTTTTTTAATGTCTTCAGGAAAAACTGATATCTAGTGGCAGGATGCTGTTACTACACAGTTTAAAAAATCAACATTCGCTACAGGAGGCACAGTTTAAGCCCCTTTATACACTTTAAAAAGATATGTGCCTCTACTTTATGACATGATATGCCTCTTTTGGATCTTAAGGGCCGGATAAATTGCCTTGACGGGCCAGATTCGGCCCACGGGCCTTAAGTTTGACACATGTGCTTTAGAGGATTGTGAGAGAACAGCAGAGAACTAACAGCATCATGCAAACCAAGTAAGACACCAGACAGGTCAGGGTTAATGCTAAAGAGAAGTTTAAAGCAGAGTTAGATTATAAAAAATATATGTCTAAGCTTTAATTATCTCACACAGTACTGTTCGACCATTCATCCATAAACAGAAGATTTTTCTGCAGACATGAAAACCTACCAAAACATTGATGTCTACCAAAAATTGTGCACTATGAAGGGAGAGCATTAATCAGAGAAAGAGCATCAAGGTCCATGGTTATGCTGGCGGAGCCCTGCCTGTGCTGAAGCATAGTGATAGCAACATCTTGCTCTGAGGAAGCATTTCTTCAGCAGTGACAGGAAAGCTGGTTAGAAGTGATGGAAAGATGTATGGAGCGAAATGCAGGATAATCCTGGAAAAAAAGTTGTTAGAGACTGAAGAAAGGCATGAGGCTGGGGTGGAGCTACAGTATACATACAATACATAAATAATGAGCTAGAATGGAACAGTTTATTCAAAATCCAAAATAAAATCTGTGGCAAACCATGAAAATCTCTGTTCAGATGCCTTATATTTAATCTGACAAATGATTTTGCAAAGAAGCATTGTCAAAAATTTTAGTCCTTTGAGGCGCAAAGCTGATAGAGATAGAGCCCAAATGACTCGCAACTGTAATGGCGGGAAAACATATTTCTAAAAAGTACTTTCTTTCCTTTCTCACTTTACTAATTGCATACACAGTAAGAGGTAGGGCTACAAAATCAACGACACAGAGCAAGCGACTGTCCTCTGTCTCTAAATGCTCATCCAGGAGGAGTGAATGCTGCAAGTCAATAACTCAACACAATCTGCTGAGTTTCACTAGAAAACCTTTTGACTAATCTGTCTGTATGATTCATTTAAATTGACTTTATGAAGTGCACTGAGATGCCATTTGTAGTGAATTGCCGGTAAATAAACTGAATTGAATTGAATTATTGACCCAGTAAACCACACTGTTTAGATTTTTATTTGTAAAGGCTTTTGTCAAACCATATATCCTGTCAAGCCCACATGACAACGATGCAACTTCTTTTGGTCTGTTACTAAAATCCTAATAAATACATTGAATTTTGTGGTTGTTAGACGACAAAATGTGAAAAGGTTTAAACATCAGGTAACTGTTTTAACTACTGTGTTTATGTAGATTCAAAGAGAAGTGAAGATTTCTTTCCCTTACTGTGGATTAAGAGCTTAAATGCATACAGAGGTACCTGCATCCATGTACTGGGCTCATCTGGAGAGAATAAACCAGCTCCAGATGTTGTCCTGACCCCCCCACCCCACCCCCCAGTCCCACTTCACCTGATCCTAAGGCCCTAAAAGTACAAGGGTCATTTCTGCATCTCTCATCGGTTTCTGAGCAATCGCTTCATTTTCTTCTACTTCCTTTCTTTCATTGACCGTCTTCCCTTCTCCTATATTCCAGTTGGTTTGTTTGTTTTTTGCCGCTGTCCCTATGTCCCCTTATTTTACCTTCTACCTTGACATCTTTCATTTTGTTTCTGATGCATGTTCTCCTCCTTTGACCTAAAGCCTCCTCCGTCCTCTCCATCCGTCAGTGTGCAACCATCAGATGAACGGACAGGTGTCAAGCTGACTTTACAAGCGGTCTTGCAGGGGGTGACTACTTCCTGTTGTCTGTTCAACAGTGCTTTTAGCAGCAGATATGTGCATGCGAAAAATACGGTGCCATTTTGTTTGAATTTATATATATATTTTAAATTCTTTAGGCAGTAATTTCCAGGGCAAGTATGGCCATAACTTGACTGTCTTTATTACTGTATTTTCGGACTATAAGGCGCACTTAAAATTCTTAAATCTTCTCAAAAATTGATGGTGCGCCTTATAATCTGGTGCGCATGGTATATGATCACCGTTGTGCTTACTGACCGATTTTATGTGGTACAATGCACTCAAAAATATAATCTAGCTAGCTAATCACACATTTTACCATCCGTTCCACCACTGGCAGAAAGTGTGAGACTTGTAGGAATTTGCCACAAGAAATGTATGCAATAATACACTCGACTATGAAGGGAAAAACGTCCGCGGAGTCCGCCAAGCTCAAGTATGTGGGAGTCTTTAGGCATTGAAAAATGGTCTTTATTTCAGCTGCAACATTTAAATAGCAGGATCAGAATTAGGTGTAAACAACATGAATGCTTGGATCCTTCCAGCCTTATATCAATGGTTCAAGCCTGTGGTGGTTGTTTAACAGTGTGATGGATAAAAAATATGTTAAAAAGTTGCGGGAGTTTCAGAGAAACATGTTTATTTTCTAAACATGACCTCCCAGTGGTTTTCAAACCTCAGAACACATTAGGGCAGAGACTGGTTCACCCCAAGGATCCAGTCCCCCGGCACAAACAGATCAATGTTGTGTGTGCTGCCAAGTGCCAGCAGGACTGTGACCAGTTATACATCGGGGAAACAAAGCAGCAACTGACCAAAAGGATGGCCCAGCACAGAAGAGCAATATCATATTTTAGGGAAGAAGACGTTTTCATCCTGAACAGGGAGGAACATTGGTTTGAGAGAGGAGTAAAGGGAGCCATTTTTGTGAAGTGAAAATGCCTGTCGTTAAACAGGGGTGGAGGCCTCTGGGTCCAACAATGCTTCTATCAGGAGTATGACTCTTGGGAACAGCAAGCGGCTATCAGAGTGCTAACTATCGGTCGGTAGCCTGATGGTCCTCTTTTGCAAAGTTTCAATAAAGAAGAACCCGTCCGGAGTTTCATTAAACACTAAAATTGGCTGACTATGTCCTTCTCTTTATGATGTCAGTGTGCCTATCCTGTGACGGTTTCTTCCGGCAGGATAAAGCACAATGCCAGCCAGATCACATCAACTCAAACAGATTTCTTCTACATGAAATTTGCCCTCACTGCCAGATCCAAAGCAGCATCTTTGGGATGAAGTGGAACAGAAGCCTCGCCTCATGGATGTGCACATGACAATTTTTTTTTTTTAACCTGTTGTTCAATCTGTGCCAAGAAGAACCGATGCAGTTTTGAATGCAAAAGAGGTCCAAGAAAAGTACAAACATACCTTAAACAGTGGCCAGAGAGTGTACATAAATGGGCAAATATGAAACAGACAGATAATAAATGAGATGCAGTAGATTCGATATAAAACCCCTCATGAACAATGAAGCTTAATGTGCTTAATTTTTCTTACATCGGTCATTTATTCATTGTACAAAATTTGGAGAGGGCTCAAAAAGACAGTAACACTGAACCATACCGAAAACAAACAAGAAGTTTAAGAAATAAAAAGGGCTACAAGAGGAAACAGAGGTAGTTTGGGAAGCTTGGGGCTTCAGTGGTGCAGTGGTTCATCAGAACATTCTGGGCAAAAATTCCCAAACTAGGAGAGGGATTCCAGCAGATTCCAGGAGCAAAATCTCCTGGAATCTCAGTCCGGTACGCAAAACCAGCTGAGTTTCACAAAAATACCTCCAGCAGATTTTATCCAAAAGCTAAAAAGAAATAAAAAACTCTTGCTGTGTTGTAAATTAAAAAGTTTACACTTACTGTGCTACTTTACATGGTGTGAGAAATTATACTCATTCTCTGATACATTTAGGTTTTTTTTATGAAGCCCTAAACAGCTAATAAATTTGACTCAAACTCTTTTTTTTTTTCTAAAAAGAACTTTCAAGAACCCGAGTGTTATTAATTCCCTTAACATAATAAACTACATTGTTATGTTGATATAAACAGTAACATCATTTTTTTTTGTTTCAAATTAATTTATTGTACAGCTGCAATTGCAGGTGCATAAAATTCATATTCGTTTTAAGTCAAACAAACAATATCCCAGGTGGTTTTTATATATGCGCTTGTTTGTTTGTTAAATGTGATTGCAAAGCTACACAGTCAGCGAATTTACATTATTTCATGACACAAATGGGTTGTATGCTCAGTACACTTCACCACAGTGGAAAATAATTCCCGCACTGAATGAGAGTTCTGATTTGAGAAACTCATTACGACGAAAACAAATGCCAGCGTCTTCTAACTCTTAATTTGAAGATGTGGTGGTGAGAATGTGCTCCCTGATGCTGGCGTGGCACAGCTGGACACAAGCATGCATGCAGTCATTGCTCTATTCTCCATCAAGTGCATACACACACACACACACACACACACACACACACACACACACACACACACACACACACACACACACATAAACATACATGCTTATACTCATATCTAGGTCAAGGCAGCCAGGGGTGATGGGAAAGGCCTGAGGCATATCTACCAGGCAAATGATCTTGTGAAATGATTAAAAGGTGTTTTTTCTCCTCGCCGAAGTAATCTAACAAACAAAACCCGGGGTTCATGCGGAGGTTTGCTTACAATCATTAGCATGCAGGCTAATGCACGACTTAAAGTGCATTCTGTTTAAATTTTACACACAGCAGGGGGATGAGAGTTTAGAATCTCGCTGTTCTCTGCATACTCTATATTGTAGCACTTTTTTGTGTATTAATTGAAGTGAACTGAATTGAATAAGTCAGACAAGTGCATGCAATTCTTTACAAAAGAGTCTGTGTGTATTGTGTCTTATTGCTGAAGCGCCCCGTATTTCACTTTATCCATTTTCTCAATCCTGACAAGTTTCTCTGCCCCTCCCAAAGAAAAGCTCCCCACAGCATGACACTGCCACAAGTCACCCAAGGGAATTTATCAGGGCAGATATGCAGAAGTAGGTTTCTGTCACGTTTTTGCGTGTCGTACAAAATGGTTAGCTTCTGTCTCACCTGACCAGAGTTTGTTCTTTCACTTCTTTTTAAAAGTCATGTATCTCCTGACCGTACAACTCTCAGCTGTCCTGTCAACAGATTCTCTCCCCTGAATGGTGGATCTCTGAAGCTGCTCCAGAGTTACCGGAGGACTCTGTACTGCTTCTCTGACTAAAGCCAGGCATACACTGTACGATATTTTCAATCGTGGTACTCATGTACAGCTCAAACTGTACGACGAAACCGCAGGGTTTAAAAGTTCACTGCTCACGATATCTGTTCTTACACTGTGCAGCCCGACGCTCTGATGCGACCTGACTGCTCACACTGTACGTTCAGAAACCACACGTCGGACTCAGCCCCGTAAAGAGATGGCGCTCCTCGGACTCGTTTACCCGGAAGCCAAATGTCAACAGTAGAAGAACAAAAAGGCGGAAGTGTCGATGCTCACTGTTAAATAAGAGGCTCACAAGAACAAAACGCACTGCCTTGGCAATTCTGAGTTGCTATTCCGTAGTTTGACTCCATGTCACACGTACGGCCATCATGCTTCTCTCCACTCCTATGTTTTTGTGTGAGAAGACGAAGAAGAATTTCCTTGTTTGCACGGGCACAGTGCGCGAGGTCGGGGGAAATCGGCTCGTAACTCCACTTCAACAGTAGGACACGCTCACGATCGCTCACGAGGGCCGACTGAACTTCAAACATGTTTGATTTTCAACCGATCGTCCGATTCCTGATCGGGAGGTGGTCGTGAGAGGCGAATCGCCCCTCGTT
The DNA here is from genome assembly GCA_037039145.1 of Fundulus diaphanus. NCBI lineage: Eukaryota > Metazoa > Chordata > Actinopteri > Cyprinodontiformes > Fundulidae > Fundulus > Fundulus diaphanus. Next base: position 26,016,885 of record CM073123.1, on the reverse strand, counting down.
ACCCCCCGTATACTACACGACACAGGACGCACGATCAAGGTGAAACTCGGCCCGATCCAAAAGATTCTCGCATGACTGAAGAATCGGCCCGAAAAGGGCAAAGATTCGTACCGTGTATGCCCCGCTTAATGCTCTCTTTGTCCACCGCGTCCACTTAAGTGGAAGACCTTAGTAGGTCTTAGTCTTGGTAGATTTTTTTTTTTTTTTTTCTGCCACACTCTTTCCATCTTCAGTCGGTGAACTGACCAGTGCTCTGTGAGATGTTCAAAGCTTGGAATTTGGCTTTCTAACCTAATTGAGCCCTTTCTTTACCAATGTTCTCTATTAAGCCATTGAAGCCTCCACAGAACATCTGGATTTTCACGGAAATTAAACTACTCACTGGTGGACTCTATTCACTAAACAGGGGTGTTATCGTGTGGTTGAAGGAAGACCCAAGCACAGAGCACGGTAAAGGGGAAAAAATAACCATATCGAGGAACTCACGGGTGGAACAACTGGTAGAACAAACAGGTCGGATAATGGAGAAAACAGCAGGTTAACAGAATCCAAAGAAGAACAACTGAAGAAACTGGCAGTAAACTGTGAAAAGGGCTTAATTACTGAGGCAGGGGTGGAGAACCGATGAGCAAACCAGAGGAGCTAATCAGATGAAGATGAGCAGCATCTGAGGCAACAAGCAAGCAGGGGAGCTGAAAAGGAAGACACAGAACAGTTCTGAACAGCAACACAAAGAAACTCAGGAAAATATCGAACAGAAACATAACAGGAAAAAACTGTAAATGTAGAAAAAAACTTAAATCAATCACTGAATCTGGATGGCATTAACTTGGCCTCTGGTAATAAAGTTAAAAATCTTGGTGTTGTTTTCGACCAAGACATGTCATTTAAATCCCATATTAAACAGGTTTCCAGAGTTTCCTTTTTTCACCTCCGGAATATCGCCAAAATTAGAAACATTCTGTCCAGGGGTGATGCTGAAAAACTAGTGCATGCATTTGTTACTTCAAGGCTGGACTATTGTAATTCTTTACTATCAGGAAGTCCACAAAATGCAGTTCGAAGTCTTCAGCTGATCCAAAATGCTGCGGCAAGAGTTCTGATGAAAATCAACAAGAGGGATCATATTTCTCCAATTTTAGCTTCCCTTCATTGGCTTCCTGTTAAATCAAGAATAGAATTTAAAATTCTTCTTCTAACGTATAAAGCCCTTAATAATCAAGCTCCATCATATATCAGAGCTCTGATTACCCCGTATGTTCCTAACAGAGCACTTCGCTCTCAGACTGCAGGTCTGCTGGTGGTTCCTAGAGTCTCTAAAAGTAGAATGGGAGGCAGATCCTTTAGCTATCAGGCTCCTCTCCTGTGGAACCAACTCCCAGTTTTGGTCCGTGAGGCAGACACCCTGTCTACTTTTAAGACTAATCCAAAAACTTTCCTTTTTGACAAAGCTTATAGTTAGAGTGGCTCATGTTACCCTGAGCTACCTCTATAGTTATGCTGCTATAGGCTTAGGCTACTGGAGGACATCAGGGTCTAATTTTCTCACTCTACTGATTTCTACTGTTCTTCATTCTACGGTTCTCCAGTTTTGCATTGTATTACATTGAAATGACTGTCGTCATTTCAGCTTTTAACTTTTTGCTCTCTCTCTTTTTCTTCATAGTAGGTACACCTGGTCTGACGTTCTGTTGACTGTGAATTCATCCAGGGAGGACAGATCACCGACTATTACCATCTAATGTAGAACAGATTACTAGATCAATGTGTGCTTCTGTGCTTTTTTGTCTCTCTTGTTGTGTCTCTGCTCTGTCTTCTGTAACCCCAGTCGGTCGAGGCAGATGACCGTTCATACTGAGCCCGGTTCTGCCGGAGGTTTTTTTTTCCCGTTAATGGGTGGTTTTTCTTCCCACTGTCGCTTCATGCTTGCTCAGTATGAGGGATTGCAGCAAAGCCATGTACAATGCAGACGACTCTCCCTGTGGCTCTACGGTTCCCCAGGAGTGAATGCTGCTTGTCGGGACTTTGATGCAATCAACTGGTTTCCTTATATAGGACATTTTGACCAATCTGTATAATCTGACCCAATCTGTATAATATGATTGAACTTGATTTTGTAAAGTGCCTTGAGATGACATGTTTCATGATTTGGCGCTATATAAATAAAATTGAATTGAATTGAATTAAATAAATGTGGAAGGTAAACACAAAACAAAAACCCAAACACTATGAGGATCATGACAAGGTGACTTCCCATTGCCTGGAGATGCAACTAAGGCAAATTCTTTTTATTCCTTTTGGTGACTCTCTGTGGCGTGTCGCCCTGCGCAGAAAGCCTACAGCCCATATCAAAGATGGCCTGTTCTTATTGTCTGCCATTAATTTTAATCATTCATTATTCCCTTGTTTAGTGAAAAAAAAAAAAAAAAATTGGCATTTATGACAGATACTCTTGACTTCCGTAAACATCTGGACATAATACAGGTAAGATACCAAAGTCACTGCCTGTTTCTGGCCATTTAGATTTAAATGGGTTTGATTCAACAATGAAGCACATTTCTGATGATTCTCTCAAAACATAATAAAACAATGTGAAAGGAGAAAAACTGGAACAAATATATTGCTGTACAACAGTCAAACCTTTCTTGTGGTTTGCTGACCAGCTTTTTGCTCGTTTTGGTGACATTTTGTTTTCATCGAGCTCCAAGTCGGAGAGGTTAGAAGGCCCCATTGCCATAACCCTAACCTTTATCTCTATCCATAGTATCTCTGTCAGATTCAAGTCACGACTCTTAGCTGTTCATAAATGGTATCATCACTTGAATTCAAAAGACACACATTGGGAAAATTAGGATTATCTTAAACCCAAAACTGCCATTGGTAAATACACAGTTTTAGTGTTTGTTCATAGTGATTAAAACAGATGCTTAAGCCTTTGCTTTATATTTATTGAGTAGCCTTTAACAAGATAAAACCGTAAAAAAAAGTTCACACGTAATGAGGATGTTATCATGGAAGTAGTTTTGGCTGAGTCGTTATATCCTTGTGATATTTAACAAGACCACACACTTTTTTGTTTTGTTTGCTGTCTGCAGATCCTTTGCACAGCCTCTTGTTTTCTGGCTTTTATCGTCTTCGCGTGTCTTGAAATTGGACTAAAATAATTCCTCACCGCTGAACATCCAGCTCCATAAACACATTTTCTTTGCCTTGATTATTAACAGAGTAAACTTACTTATGTGTTTGACAAGCAACAGTGATGCTGATATTTTTGTTTTTGCCAAACTGCCTCAGTTCTAGCAAAGCATTCTGCATATTCCTTTTTTTTTTTTTATAGGAATCCACTCTATTGAAAAGTGCTGACAGATATGCAAACAAGCAGAGTATGTGTTAATGACTGCCAGCTCAGTGTGTGAATAGCAAGGTGTTGATTAGTGCTGCTGCGAGCTGCAGCAGCCCTGACAAGTCCGCTCCTCAGCAGAGAGTTATAGCTCAGACCCCCAGCCAACGACAACTAACTTCTGCCTCCATCAACGGCGTCGTTTGTGCTTGTGTCCTGGCTTTGCCCCGTGGCCCTGTTAGAGGGGGGAGGATAACAGACAGCATTTTGGACAGCGGTGAAGTGACCCACGTGTTTTCTCTGGTCATCTCTCCGTCTCGTCTCTTGTCCTCTCTCATTTTTACTCTGTGTCTGTTCTTTTTCGTTGCTGCGCTGGCAGTGAACAGATGTTTGGTGTCACTTCTGCTCCAAAAAAAAAAAAAAAAAGACACACGAGAAAGCAGTTGACGCATATGTTTTCATTTTTAAATCCTTCTTAGAGTGGCTTAAATGGTGCGTGTGAGCTTCCCTTTGTCACGTGCAAAAAGCTCTCCTTGCGCTTCCTGTCCCGACATCAGAGGAAAGGGGATGACGCGTCGTCGTTCCTGGAGTCGCGGGATCACTCTCGCCACAGATGACCAACAGATATAATCAGCTCTCCAGAGACTCGTGCTGCTGTAGCCGCATTCATTACAGCCCGGCTAATGCGTGCATCAGACAACAGAGGCCGCTGACCACCACACTGTACCCACGCGCACACGCCTGCCTCTCACGGCCACATATTTAACACACATCTCCATGCTCACGCAGTCGTTCACACATAATTGCCCGCACTGTCAACGCTCATTGTCGTCACGCCGACACGTATCTCATTTCAAAAGAGTTGTCTCTTTGACCCCCCTCGTGGCACGTAGAGCAGAATAATCGCATAATCTCCAAACTGAGGAGCAATATACAAATGGCTGGCTAGGCGGGTTCTTCCTGTCATTCCATCAGTACAGATTTGCATGTGTGTGATGTATTTAATACTTTCTCAGGCCCGGTCCGGCACTCTATAATAACCCAGCGTGTGAAGACAGACCTGAAGCTGATTTATAGTCTCAGCCTGGCTGGAGGCTTCTGTCTGGGCTGTTTGAAGTGACATCGGGGTGTCTTTGTCTATGAATGGGACGGACAGAGGAGCAGATATAGGTGTTTATGCATGCATGCGTGTGTGTGTGTGTGTGTGTGTGTGCGTGTGTGTCTGGAGGTTCGCACATCTAATGCATGTCGTCTAGACAACATTTGTGCCCTCCGTCCGAAAGGGGTGATTGTCTTATGCAAATGAGGCCACGCTGGCTGTGACATGTCATCCAGCATGTGGGTCATGTGATGAGAGACCAACCAAGGCACGGCGGTGACGGTTGATAGCCTGCCTTTTTTTTATATATTTTTTTTTATTTATTAGTGTGGCCATTGTTAGTCATCACCTCTTTGGGCAGCGGAGACATGGTGTGGCATTCAGGCCAAGGAAAGGAACACAATGTGTGATTTGTCGCAACCTTTATGTTTGCATGTGAGACCCTATAAAGACAGAGAAAGAAAGAAACATTGTAGTTGAAGAGCTAAGCAGGGAACTTGTGAAATAAAGTAAAACAGAAAAAGTTATTTCTGTCTAGGATATGCCTATTCAGACTTTCACACTTTTTATTTTTCTCTTTATATTTATGGGGAAAAAAACTATTATTTATTGGACAAAGATGAATTTTGAATGGAAAAGTTTGTGATTTTTTGACAATACAGTGCCGCTGCCAGGTAGTGGTCAGGTAAACACAGGGATTGGCTTCAACGGGAAGATCTTCCCACCCGTTCTCTGCTCGGGTAACGTTCCTTCGTGCCACGAGCTCTGATACCTTCTGATTGTCCGTGCTGTAAGTGCTATCCTTCTTTTCTGTCATCACGGTTCTGTCTCCGGTCCTTTTGTAACACTAACTCCTTTCAGAACCACCGTTTTGCCCTTCAGGTGTTACTAGATCAAACTGCATGCTTCTTTCTACCCACTGCCAGTCCCTTACCGCATACGGGTCTAACCAGAACGCTACACAGTCGTATTTAGGTGAGTATCTGTGCATCTTGCCTCCTCAGTGACAGCTGTGAAAAAGAGTTTTCTCCCTATTTTCTTCGCTGCCACTTGAATTCTGTGTCTGCCTCCAGGCTTAACTTCAGACAAAGCTGAACGAAGCTAAGACATAATTCTAGGGTTAGAAAACACCTGAGTCTTGTTAGGATCTTGGTATCCTTCAGCCGTAAGTCAATGACTAGATAATGGTAACACACAGTGGAAAAGAAATAGATTCTTCCATGTGTAAGGTTGGTGTATAAAGATGCTGAAACTAGAACGACTTTTGCTGTATGTTTAACCCGGGTTTTCTTAAACAGTTCCTCAACCAAAGCCTTGTGTCTCCTAGTCTCTGGGGTGTCTCGATGGGTCACCATTACATCTCTAAATAGACTTTCTTCTGTTTTGCTTTTTGTCAGTTTTAAATGTTTGATATGCATACACCATTATCGTAAAAAGGGAGGGATAAAAGAACAGCGGTGACCCTTCCTAAGAGAAACCAGCCTAGCAGAATTGCTCCAGGGGGTCACAAAAGAACCCCAAAATGACATTTAAATAACTGTGGGTCTCATACTTTATATAATGTCTCACATTTGCTCAGATTAGCTATGAAGAATTAATCTTTTAAAAGCTAGAACGTTACATTTTGGGTGTTTTGTTAAAAATACATATATTTTTGATGGCATTTACAAAACGCTCAGACCTGCTTGGATATGTAACAAATCTGAAGATAGCACACAGAACATGAAAACATATTGGTGTAGATATCTGTACATCTGGGTTTCCTGGACTCAGAACAAAAGACAGGAATAAAATATGTGCACTAATTTCCGAATGTAGAAAAATACCTTTTTGTTCCAGGATTCTGACATTGACAAGAAAACCTTTAATACATTTACAACAAACCTCTGTCCATTTTTATAAATCAAATGGACTGTTTTTTCCCCCTCTTCTGCATAAACTGAAGGTCCTTTGGATCTCCTCCAGTTATAAACCAATTAGCTTCCTGATTCCAGCTTTCCTTCTCCAGCTGTAATGTAAATATGTACATATATTTTAAATTCTGCTCACACTGAATGTATTGTTTAAGTTTAACTGGTTCTTTCTAAAGGCATAGATTTATTTAATATGCTGTCTGTTGTTTGGGGCAACAACAGACAAACAAGCAATAATCAAAAAAGTAAGATATGGCATCTGAAAGCAAACATTTTAAACCAGTGATTCCTTATGTGATATAAAACAGATTTATTGTAATAATAATAATAATAATAATAATAATAATATAATACACTACTTAAGTAAATGTAATCATACTTTTACTTTTACTACAACCACTCGTTTAGATTGTGAAAAGATACAAAATTGATCAAACTCACCTTGACTTAATTATTGTACCATTACCAATACAATTAATATAATACAGTAATACCTATAAATCACAGTTAATCCCATTTCTTGTAAAGATGTGTAAAAAACATTAATATCCACTATTACTATTAAAGTAGCATAATTTAGAAAAGTCGTACCTGAAATATTAATATAAATAGTGTGGACTACAAATTCCAAAATAGAAAAAGATTTTTTTTTTTTCAATCTACTAATACAAATCTAACTAAATATCACTAAAGCTACTTGCTAATTTATGATTTGCTTTACTATGAGGATCAGGTTCCAGGCTCCTCTAATCAGATACAATTACTTATATACAGTATGTATTAATATTAGTAAGTATGTACTTACTAATATGAATACTTCTGTATATATATATATATATATATATATATATATATATATATATATATATATATATATACATACATACATACATACAATACACAATACACACTTACTTGTGACATACAGGGTCATTTATCTTGACTTTTACTGAGTTTTATGTTCGTTATAACCATGTGTGATGAGTTCTCACTGTAGGAGAACCGTAGCAAAGGGTAGCATCTCAAGGTACACGAATCCCTTTATTTTAAGGCTTTTTTACTCAGTTTTACCAGGGGTAACAATGACTGACACGAGCACAGTAATTCCGTTTGAAATATTTAGTACGCAGGTAACAAAGAGGTTGTAGATTTAGCCCTTCTTCATCCTTGCATACACCTCTGGCACTTTCACTCAATGCTGCAAACCTCTAACTGGTAGCACTCAGGTTTAAATACCTTCCTCATTTATGAATAACCAGCAAAGGTTGGAATGCAGCAAAAAAAACTGAGTTTTGAGATATACCTTGCAGCGTGGATTCTGCAACCTAGGGTGTGAATGTTGTAAACAAATTTTAAACAAATGACCTGGATCCTGATACCACGATGTGGGCCTTCCAGTCCTTCCTAAATGCAACATCTTCACTTCTCATCTCTTTCATCATGTTTTCTCACATAGACATCTCCCCACCCCCCTCTAGACTCACACACATATGTACCAGAGTCCTGGGTATTATCATCGGATATGTCCAGAGGTCCACACTGACCTCTCACCCTGGTCCCTGGGACATAATGGGGCCCCTCTCTCTGCCTAAGCAGAGCCAGCGGCAGTTTTATAGAAAAGGTCTGCTGACTGACGGGTCATTTTTAACCTATTGTTTTTCTTTTAAACACCAATTTCATCTTGCAAAGTAACACACTGGCAACCATGAAGAGTGAAGCTGTGGTGTTCGTGTTATTGTTAAGTGCTGATCTGATGCCTTTCAGAGCAGAAAGGCAGGCAACGTTTTTTGATTTGCCAAATGGTTCAATCCGTTCAATACAAAGAGGCTGTTATTCACAAAGTATTCATAAACTACATTAAAATGTACTGTATGTGCGTGTATCAATCGATCTCTCTCATTGTTTCCTAAGAATTTATCATTAATACAATATTACGATTTATGTTTTTCTTTATTTTCAGAATATTATTTTACCTTAGCTGACTGAAGTTCAGTGTTTATCAAAAGTTAATTAGTTTGAAGAAAGGTGCTATTCTTTTGAGTTAAAATGGCTAATATAAATTTAAGTGGGGAAGAATCTGAGGGGAAAGGGAAGAGTCTCAGAATCAAATTTGATTTCCACAACCAGAACCAACACAGAAAAGAGTGCCTCATTGGTTAAATGGGCTAAATATCTTTCTCAGAACTAGCTTGCATTTCTATTCCAGTCCTCCAACGCTACTGTCAGCTTCTCGCCTGGACGGACCGTGGGCTTTGCTGGTCCAAAGGTGGTCTGGTTTGCCACATATCTCTCTGAGATGGCGAGTGGTGTTGGATCTCTCCTGTTTGAGATTCAGATTCCTCCCTTTGGTTCCTGAACTAGGTGATGCCATTCAAGAAAGTCTTGAGGGATGCTAAATGTTTCTATATCATGGAGGAAAGACAAAATGAAAATCTGTGCAGGAACTTTACAGAAAAACTAGAGGAATGTAACAAAGCATTTGATGCAAGCAAGAACATTTAGAGCAACCAAATCCAATAGGGTGATTAGGCTTTTTGGACAGACAAAACCTCTTGGTGGTTTCTATGTTCCAGCTTCTGGGGTAGGAGTTGACCTGAGAGGCTGATCACAATCCGAAGCCAGCTTAGAGAGACCTGCTAGCTACATTTGTGTTAGATGGCCACTAAAAAATGGATTGTATAAATAAAAAAAATCCACAGGAGAGAAACTGGAGATGTCACCAAGCTGCTCTAAATATATCTCAAGTCTGAACGTGTTTCACATTTAAACACACAATAATTGTGTTGAATAAAAAAACTGTTTTGCATTCAAGGTGTAAAAACACAAACACACATTAAGGGATATTTAAAGTTTAGTTTTTCCTCATTTTTGGAATTCCACTGTAAGTCTTTGATATATTCCAATCCCTTTCACCAGAGAGCAACTCCTAGGCACCAGGAAGTCCTCTCTGGACAGCCTCTCGGATTCTCATTGATCCAGAGAGTTATTTTTTTTTGAGATCCTGGTTGGTACCAGCCCTGCAATAGAGTGGCGACCTGTCCAGGGTGTACCCCGCCTCTCGCCCATTGACAGCTGAAGATAGGCACCAGTACCCCTGGCAACCCCACAAGGGACAGACGTATTAGAAAATGGATGGATGGATGGTACCGTGGCAGCTCTCTATGGGATTCAACAGACACAGAAGTTGGGAATGCACAGGCACGCTTGTTGAGCTCTGACAGTAGGAACGGCTCCATGTCCTGCCTAAGCACTAGGCAGATGTCCGCTCCCTAGTTGACAAAACGGATGAGCTGCTTTTTCTCAGCACAAGAAATTTAGATTTCCATGGATCTGCCGCCCTCTGCTTAGCCAAGACCCGGCTCTTCAAGCAGGTCTCGGACTGTACACTTCTAGTGCCGGAGTTCTAGATGTTTCCAGCAGACTGCAGTGCGGAGCAGAGCTGGATTCTGCTGTTACATCAACAAAAGTTGTTTTTCTGATGTATTATATATTTATATTATATTTATACCAAATGTCTATTTGCTCTGAGTACTGTAACCAAAGTCCAATTCCGTGATTGTGCACATGATCATGGCCAGTAAAGCTGATTCTGGTTCTATTCTCTTTCGGTATCTGGCACTGAATCAAGGCAGGGGAACGAGGCTGATTCCAAGTTTTAAACTGATTTTCATGCTGGATTAGTGACCCTCCTCTGAAACGCATCGGAGCCTCCCTCTAATGATGCGCTCATCTTCGCACACCAGAGACACGCTGTGGAGGTTTGTGTTTCTCCATCAATTAGTACAAGTGGCAAACCAGTTATGTTTGCTTTATCACTGGAAGTAATTACGCTCCTTTGTTGGGGGGGGGGGGGGACTTCATCATACATTGAGACAGAGAAGGATACCTTCTTTTTAGCAGCTGTTTGGGGGACATCAAATTTATTTTCAACATGCACTCACTCAAGCTGCTTTTTAAAATGGATACTAACATAAATCTGTATGAAAATGAAAGCAAACAGAAAACGTAGACACACTCGGTTTCTTCTTCCCTCCCTGGCTATGTCTAATGGGGTATGGGCAGCCTTGGGTCTATCTGCCCTTTGCCATGTGTCCTCTTTAGCACTGACCCATGGTGCAGGAGCAGGGACCGGGCCCCGGGGGCTGAGGTGGTAGAGCAGAGGAAGGAGTGAGTGTGAGCGAGAGGAGGGGCCGTCTCTCCTCAAGGCTACGAGTGAGCAGAGGGCAACATCGTGGGGGTTGAATGTAAGCCATGGAGGCCTCTCCTTCCCCTTCATCCAGCACTCCACCCCTCCCTCGTGATCTTGGCCTGAATGACATGGATGAATAACAGAGATGTGCTGCAGTACAAGCTGCCCTGCTGCTGACCCTGACTGCTCTGGCCAGACCAGGGACAGCATGTGTGTCTCTGTATGTGTGTCTTTAGACCTTGCCTACATGTGCATGTATGTGTGAGGAAGGTTTCATCACGTTTTGTGGACATTTAAGGTGAAGATGTATAGATCAAACAATGTGTGATTGTTAATGTATCTCATATATGAGTCCATGTATTAATATATGCATATATGTGTAAGTGCACATGTGGCCAGCAGGGAAAATAAACAACGTGCTCCTGTCAAACTTCAGGCCTCAGGCCTGTGAAATATATCAGGCATAACTCATACAGGAAACGCATGAAGTCAGACAAAGGAAGGGGAGGATATAAAAGAAGGTTCACTCCATTTGGCACACCGAGCAAACATTTTTTAAATATTCAGATGCATGCTTTCATAAGAAGGCTTCTGTTGGGCTTTAAAATGCAGATAATCATTCTGAATGGGTCAATATTTCAAATGTCTCTATACAAGAGGATTTAGTAAAGACTTTAATTTTGTTGAGTCGCATGTTCAAATTAAAGTGATGTTTTATGATTTGCATAACTTATCCTATAAACTTTTGTCTACGCACCTATAACAGCTTTAACTCTTCTGGAGAGGCTTTCTACAAGGTTTAGGGAGGATTTTTGACCGTCTGTCTACTTGAGCAGTTTTGAGGTCAGACACCCATTATTTTACTTATTTTCAATCAGAGCCTTGCAAGGAAATGTATATTTTCAATGTGCAGTTGAATGACAAAATCTGTCTAAGTCTAAAAGTACGTTGGACAAGAAGGCCTGCTTTCACTCTTTACTCTAATTCATCCCAAAAGTGTTTGGGATGTCGGGTTGAAATCAAGGCTCCAGTCAAGTTGTCCCTCACCAAACTCACTCAGCCACGTCCTTATGAACTTTGATTTTTACACTGGTAGGAACTAGCCATCCCCAAACTGTTTCTACAAAGCTACTCAGAGCTCAGTGAATGTCACAAACTTTTGTAGAAGCAGTCTGCATGCCTAGGAGCTGGATTTTATACACTTAAAGGCACGGGACTAATCGGAACCTGAATTCAATAATTTGGAGAGGTGAGTGAATACTTCTGGCAATATAGTTTATGCCTGACAAGATTGTGCAAATACCTCGTTGCCCCTACCCCAATCCCTCCCTAAAATTTGATAGAACACTAAGAATTCATGAAGGTAGAAAAGAGGAGGAGGATGTCAGGATTCTACATGTAGAAGCTCTTGAAGGACTTGCTTTTGAACAGTGGTGTAACTCGGAGTGTTTTAGGCATGACCTGACTCCCCTCTCTATAATATTATTATTTTCTTATTTTTTTTTCCATATTGCCATCCTTATATATTCTGCAATATACTTTATATACTATGTAAGTAAGCTGTGAATTTATAGATACTTTCAAGGTTTGACTTATAAATATATGCTCACTCATCTTGTTATAATGTTTGTAGCTTTCATTTTCATTCTAATGCATTTTTACACACTTGAATTATTTTTACTACAATTGTTTTTTAATGTAAACCAACCCCCGCTGCTTGTTGTGGTGATTAAAACACAATAAAGCCGAGGCGTTCCCGGCATTCGTGGCAACGTGTGCGATGAAAACGATGTTATGTAAATGCTGCTATCAATCTTAGCATAGAAGTGGTTAAGTTTCAGGGGGAGGTAGAACAAAAAGCCAGCCATATTGGCTGTGCTGTTTGCCAAGTGGTTGTCATGGCCCCTGCCCAGCCCTCCTATTATGAGATTGGCAATAAGTTGGCCTGCCCGCTGGGGGAAACAGGGAGCTGACACCAGGAACATATGCAGCAACACCTGATTGCTGCACCGCTGCCACAGACCTTCCCTGCTAGAGAGCACAGACACATATGTCGATTCAACATACACAACGGCAACCCTCAAAGATACTGCAGGATGCATTAACATAAGCCGCCTAACATTCATTTTACTCATTAGCGCTTATGCTGTATGATCAGTGCACGCACACAGAAATGTAGAGTGGCTTCCAGAGCAAACCCACTGGGGATTAATTTCCTCGTTCAGAGAGGCTGCGGATGCCAAGCCTGGCTGGTGTGCCAGCCGCCCGCGGTGCACCACACACTGACATGCTGTGCCAGCAAACAGCACCGATGCCCTCCATTTGCAGTGTCGCATATATCAAATGCATGCTGCGATCGTTTAGCCCTCAGTAGTGAGAGTCCTGTCCGCCTTGCTACGCCACTCTTCAGACGTGTCTCTGTTTGTGTTTGGCACCTGGCCATGAGAATGCTCTCCAATGGGGTTGATGGACGACGGTGCTGCATAGAGCCACCACTGACTGGGTGAAATTCTGAATGAGTGGAGGTGTTTTCGGGATTATCTGTTAGCTACAAGACACTCACCTTGCTCCACCTCAACACAAACAGATGTTTCTTGCCATTTTATTTCCCACCGCTTCATTGAACTTTTTACCGATTGGCACATTGGTCATCTGCCCAGACGAGCCCAAATACAGGCAGCCACACACAGAAGGGGAACGGTCCAAACAAAATTCTCCTGAATTTTCTACCTTCAGGGCCGGTAAACCAAACACGATGCATTATTATGTAGCCATATGTGGTAGATTGAAGAGAGCTTGCAAGAGTTGGAGGAGGGTGGGGGAGTTGTTGAAGAACGGGCCCGCATTGTCCACCGGCTCTCAAAAGGTTTTGCTGTTGTTCGTGGTCACGTTCTGAACTGGATGAGACCCTACAGGTGTCCCTGCTCTCTAAATGTGTTCTCCAGACCCTTCACCAGCCCCCTTCAAGCCGCCCGTCTGTGACCCCTGACCCCGCAGACCCCAGGAAGTATGGGTAATGGCAGGCTTGTCAATAAAGTCCAGGGTCACTAATAGACTAGCTTTGTTCTGCAATGTCAGCCAGCAAAAAGGAAAAGACTAGCAGGGAAAAAAAAAAATCTCCCTCATACCCACCATCTTTATAACGTATCTGGGCCTATTCAGATAACAAATGGGTGCTTTTGATTGTGAGCCTGCGACCCACCACCTTTCTGTTCCCCTCTGCTGCATGTCTGCCTCTCCTCGTCTTCCTCCATCTCCTTGCCTGCCTCTCGTCGTTTTTTAACTCCAAAGAGGTGCTTGTGCGCTGGGCTAAAAGGTCTTAATGTGCCTGCATTCATCGAGCCAGACCATAGAAGGCTGTTTTTAACCCTGTTTACGGCCTTGCATCCATTTGGCCAGGAGTCCTTCACTCCTTGTTCCTCCCCCTCTCCATATTTCTCTCCATTTTTCAACCTCCTTCACTTTCTCTTACTCCCTTTCTCTCGTCCACCCACATCCCAATCCCTTTGTGATAGGATATGAATGCACTTTGCTAGCTGATAATTACACTCTCCCTCTCTGCCCTCCTCTCCCTTTCTGACAGTGGGATCCACAGGCAGTCCTTATTCAGCCAGTAATTTGCCTGTCCTCCTCATTCATTGAGAAGGTACAAATTATCCTTCACACGGGCACTGGCTATTCTCCCTCTCAGGCAGTGTGATGAGGACCGCACTAAAGAGAAAATAGCCAAGAACATGCACTTTGCATCTGCTCTAAGTGTAATCTAAAAGAAGCGATTTGTGTTTCATTCAGAAACTTTCTTGCCAGACAGCAGCAAATGGAAAGAAGTAGTAATGAACTCAACCAATTATGCAGCGTTTTACAGCAAAAAGTATATTTCTGTGCAATACCAGCAACTCCAATAAAGCTACAAATTGTTTAGGTTAACCATCCGACACACAAGTCTGCGCCTACACTGCATTTCTCTTTAAAGCAAAGTGTTGCACTTCGCAACATAGGACATCTTAGAAAATATTTGTGAAAGCTTTAGTTGTTAGAACAAAAAATGGGGGCTTCTTTTTTCCCAAAAAATGTTCTTGTGAGCAAGAGGTACTGTTAGGCAAGGCAAGGCAAGGCAAATTTATTTATATAGCACAATTCAGTACAAGACAATACAAAGTGCTTTACATGATTAAGATATAGCATAATAATAAAATGCAGATAGAAAATAGAATAAAAGCAAGTAGGGATAGAATGTAGTAACAAAAAAGAACATTAAAAACAGTAAAACTGTTTAACTAGAACAGTCAAAGGCAATTTTAAACAAATGCGTTTTTAATCTTGATTTAAAGGAACTCAGGCTTTCAGCACTTTTACAGTTTTCTGGAAGTTTGTTCCAGATAAGTGGAGCATAGGAACTAAATGCTGCTTCTCCTTGTTTAGTTCTGGTTCTAGGTATGCAGAGCAGGCTGGAGCCAGAAGACCTTAGTGGTCTGGATGGTTGATACGCTGATAACAAATCTGTTACACCCTTACAGTCAACACCACAGTCAGCCATCTTGAAATCATAAATGCACATAATTAGTGTCCAAGCTTGGTCACATTTGGACATTTGCGCTTCGTTGCCTTATCATCAGCATCCATAGCTGAGGTCTCACCGCCAACCCAACTGTGTTTAAACCCCGGCCAAAAAAGTCAAAGTGACAAACAGATAGTTAGCAAATGAAAGGAGTCTACGACAAATTACTTACAGGACTCTGGCTCCTTGTGCACATATGCATCTGCAGCCATTTATATCGCCTTTATGAGCGTACAGTTTTCGTCAGGATTTATGGGTGGATGTGAACTGGGCTCAGCGTAACACCCTCCGAGGCTGGAAATGTTTTGAATCCTCAGACGGGGTCGGTTTATTTCAGCATATCTGTGTGAATTTAATTATAAGTGCTTTGCTCAGTTTTAAAAGTGTGACAGCAATGAGGGCCATTTTTGTAATTTATTTATGGGCTGCGTTGGCAGGGTACCGGAACCTCATTGGGCTGAAAGCAGAGTTCAAGCAGCCTGTGGCGATTACAGGGCAAACGTGACCACTGGATAGACATGGACTGGCCTGGGAAGTCAACAGGAAATGCTCTTTTTTTTCTAAAAGACCATAATCATCTTCTGTTGAGTAATTACAGGACAGCAAAGGGAAACAAGAAAACACATGGTGATAATGGGACAAAGCATTGATCATCACCATACTAAACAACTCCTGATGGTCATGGAGGGACAATGCAGAGTGCAGAGATGCCAATTTTTCTTTGAGTCGATGAACTACGCAGCTTGTTAGATGGAGTTTTCCAAGATTAAAGAGACGGGGGTGTGAGCAGAGGAGTCAAGGCCCGAGGTTAGAGCTGGGGGCAAAAAATCGACAATCGAGATGATCCGGCTCTCCAGCCCCCTGACCCCACGGCGTGCTGTAGCCTTTGATTGTGCTCTCCTTTTTCTCATTCCCACATCAAAAACACACATTGTTTCACCCTCTTTGCATATTGGTAGACACAATCCCATTCTTCAGCCGTGAAAAGGGAATATTTTCTCCTCTTGCTTGATTGGAACTGTTGCTGTCTTCCTCCCATTAAGGAGTTTATAAATGATGGATTTTAATGAAAGGTGTAGGTGTTGAATGCATATCTTGCCGAAAGCACCTTAACATTGATATTCTCCCTCAGGCAAAAAAAAAAAAAAAAGAGGGAGGAAAAGCAATGGAGAGAAGAAGAAGAGAGGTGACCCTGCTGCCTGAGTGGCAGTGGCCGTCATGCATAGCATCTGTAAAACGGGGGTAGGAGCGGGGGTGTGTGTGGGTGAATGTCACTTTCAAGTGTCTTCTCAGCACTCTTCCCTAATGAGAGATGGGTTCTGCACCGCAGACAGCCAAGGGGACCAAGAAAAGGGCCCCTCCCCGCCTCCTCTTCATCCCTCCCCTCCACCTCTCAGATCTCCTATCCTCCAAGGAGCTGACAGCTCGAGCATCTCCTTCCACCTGCACAGCCCCGTTCCCCCAATCATCATCCCAACAACAACAACAAAGGTAGGGAGATTTCCATTTCCTGATTCCTCTCCCCCGTCCCCACGACATGCGCCTCCTTGCATCACTCTTAATCAAAATGACCACACTTTCACTGTATCCTCGCTCGTACGCGAGCACCCCTCACACCCCAACCCTCTCCCTCTTTCTTTGCCTTCGGTGAGGGACGCACACGAATGCTATTTAGCTACCCTAGCTGGTGATTCATCCATTCCAGCTGAAGGAAAAGGTGAGAGGAGAGATCTCCCAGGACTCCTCGCAGCCCCCATCTGTCAGATGCACCCAGCCCGCTGATTTACATTTACCGCTAGGATTTATGGGATGCCCACCACAAAACGAGTCGAAGCAGCAAGAATCATGGGCGAGAGACAGAGCAGGAGAAATTATTCAAAGTAGTGATTATTTTGGGACGACCATTACGCATGCACACCTGATCAGGGCTTGTCACCCATGACTCCCCCCATCCACCATGATGGAGAGGGGCCTCATCCACGCTGCGCTCTTATTTTACCTGGCTTGCATAAAGGAGAATTCTCTTAGGCACCGGGAGAGCCTGCTAAGGCTAAATTAGGGCCTCGGACAGGCAGAGGAGACGGGGAGAGAGGAGCAGATAAGGCTGTTATGTATGCACAGGGGACTGAGATAAGAGATAATGTTCCAATTCACAATCATTCTTAAGCTCAGCATAACGTGGCCACATATTTGCAAATATATATATTTCCCTGTTTTGATTGTTTATGAGTTCGTTTCAACCCTCTGGGTCATTTTTTCCCGTTTCCGCTACACACTCAATTATTTCAACTTTAAATCTATTGAATTGCAAATCAGTTTAAACCGTACAGCAAATGGGCATAAATGTGTGAATTTCCGTATGTTTAACAGGTGACATTTGCCAGTCCACCTGCTCTCTCTGTAATTCAGAAGCCCAGAAAATGTCACAGTGACAGCCCTCCTTTCAGCGCCGCTGTTAAGGCTCCACTCGCTCCCCACCTTCAGCGAGGATCATCACTTATAGTCATTACCTACAGCACTTTGCAGTCTGTCTCTGAGAAAAGGGTTAGCGTAGCCAAGTTTTAGCACATGTTCTTTTGCTGTAGCTTAACAGCTAAGGTCAGCTGAAACTGTCTGCCCTCCTCCTCTCCTCTCCCCTTTTCGCTGCCAAGTTCATTACCGATGGCCCCCAGGAATGACCTGATTTCAATTCAAATGCACTTTGTTCGACTAACCTTCGTGTAAAAGCTTGCCAGAATGGTGCCAGTAGATTATGTCTTAACACAGATTTTTGCTTATTTTGTTTAATGCCCAACACACCAGCAGAAAGTTTTCAAAATCGAGGACAATCGCTCCTTTCTTCTTCTGTTTTTTTTCTAATCTTATTTGGTATTTTTTAGTTTCCCTCAACATAATTTTTTTTAAATTAAGAAGACATCCAAAATAAGTTACATAGCATACAGTGTCTTACTAGAAGCATTTAAACCAGTTTATCTTTATTTACTATCTGTTTCTCATTACAACTTCAAGGTATTTTATTGGGATTTTATGTGAGACCAACATAAAGTAGGGCACAGTAGCGAAGAGGGAAATTAATACATGGCTTTTATACTTCTTTGCATGTTAAAATCTAAAAAAAACATTTGGTGCGCATTTGTATCAAGCCTCACCTTGAATCCTTACTGTGTGCAATTAAAGCAGCAAATCCTTTGGTGTATGTCTCCACAAGGTTTGTGCAAGTAGACACTGAAAAATGCACCCATTCTTTTTCATTTTTTGCAAAATTTTTAGATTCTGTGAACAATAATTTTTTCGATCTTTGCCAAAGATTAGCAATCAGATTTGTACCCGGACTTTGACTGGGCCATTCTAACCTTTGTAGCCTGCATGTTTTGGATCACTGTCCTACTTGCAGGTAAGGCTCATCCAATACTCAACTCTTTTGTTGCCTTTAACTGGTAATCTTTCAGTGCTGCACTTTATTAACTCAATCTTTTTTATAATTTCTTGCCAGGTTTTCTGTAACTGATGCGGAAAAACACATTCCCACAATAGGATGCTGTCAAAGAATATTTTTCACTAAAACTGTGTACAATGGGTGATGTGTTGTGTTTTCTGCAGCTCACATGATTTTCCAAGCTGATCAAAAAGCTAAATTTTGGTCTCATCTAACCAGAGCATCTTCCAAAGTGTCTCTTGTCTGATAAAGTGCAAACTAGACTTCTTCCCATCCTTCCTTAACAGCAAGATCTGTGAAGAACACAACTCGTAGTTCACTCTTCATAATCCTCCCACCTGAGCTAGATGTCTCTGCAGCTCCGTCAATTACCATGGGTCTTTTTGCTGATTTTCAGCTTGATTAAAGTCCTTCTTACCCAACCGGTCACTTTAGGTGGATGACTATGATTTAGTAGGTTTGCAATTGAGGTCCACTGTTTCTGTTTCCATAGAACTGAATGAATTAATAAATTAATTATTTCTTTTCACAGACAAAGTCACAACTCACTGTGCAAAATCTAACCTGAATCATAAGACATACTGGGCAAAAAAATCAAAACAAAAAACATGCTGACAAGAAAGATGGAATGTTTATTATTATTATTAATAATAATAATAATATAATAATAATAATAATAATAATAATAATAATAATAATAATAATAATAATAATAATAATAATAATACTTAATAATAATAATAATAGTACTTAGTATTATTATTATTATTATTATTATTATTATTAATAATATTATTTGCATTATGTTTTTCTAAAAACTCAGACACTTTGCAAGAATCAATTAAAATAACAAAAAAGGACAGTTAAGTACATCAAACAATATAACAGAGAAGAAAGAAGAAAAAAACACTTAAGATTTATTGAAAATACACAAAACTGGGCAGCCTACAACAGGACATTAATCATACATTAAAAGCTATTCTAAAAAGTGAGTTTTCACAGACGTGTTTGGGAAGAGAGTTCCAGCTGTGGAGAAGGCTCTATCACCCCCCAATAAAGTGGAATAACGTGCTCTGTGGGATAGTTAAAGCTTAGGATATTGTTTTAGAACCTAACACTGCCTCAAAGTTCTCCAGAACCTTCTCCCTGACCTGTCTGCTGTGTTCCTTGGACATAATGATGCAGTTTGTTCTCTAGAAAACATTAGTGTTTCTAACAGAGAACACTAGTGAACCTCTGAGGCCTTCATAGAACAGCTGGACTTACGCTGAGCTGAAATTACACATGGGTTAACCAGTGGGTGACTGAAGGCATTTAGATTTGGCTTGGATCAGATTTAAGGGTATTGAACTAAGGGGGAATGAACACAAATACATGCCACACCTTTCAGATCTTCATTTGTTGCCAATTTTAAAGAGCATGTATCGGTTTTCTTCCGCTTCACAATTATACTTGGTGTTATCATAAAACCCACTGAAGTTCAAGGTTCAAGACTGTTTTACAGCTCGCAGTAGCAGGCAACAATCACTCAGATTGTTGTTTAAAAAATATGAGGAATCAAAACTTCATATTTTGCAACATCTGTGGTCTAAATGTTACAAAATATGAAAAGGTTAAATCCGTGACAAGGAGTTGTTGAGTCTTGGCAATTTGCTGTTGGTAATTATCTGACCTGAGGTAAGGGTTATGATGCACTTAGCAACATAGAGGGAGGCAGAGTCCCTTACTGCTGGTGCCCACTTTGACTCCAGACGGACGAAGGCAGATGATGAACATTCAGGAATATGCAACAACTCTAAATGTAAGTGCCAAGTAACAGCAGACGTGGCGTTTTAGAGGCTGACTCTTATTTAGGTGACCACAGGCATCTTTCCCACTGCTTTCATGTCCTTTCATGGCAGCCAATGTGGTCTCATGAAATTTTGTGAGCTTGATAATTTAAGTACTGGTCACAACGTGATTTATATTTTCTTAGTCCTTTAAACGTTGGGTAAGTTTTAGATAATTTAAATGGATTTGTTGTGATCGCTGCAAAGACATTTCACATTTCATCTGTTTATTTGTTTCGTTCACAGGCACTCATGAGAAAAAACTCGCATGGAACATTTTTTCTATTATTATCACATCGGCTGGCTTTGTTGTCGCAGATGGCGATTCAGAAATTTGCCATTTGCAATATATGGTCATTTTTAATACGTTTTAATGCTTGTAAAACACTTATTGATTTGTAGCTAGAAGAAACAAAGGAACTTTTTCAGAGCAACGTATCGTGTTTTATTTCTTTCCATCCACATTTTCTTCCTTTCTCCCTCTAAATATTTTTTTTTTAATAAAAAAAATCCTCTGTAATTTTGCTGTTGTAGTATTTGCTTCTCTGTTGTGTGCACATTGTACAGTACCTGCCACTAATATTGATACCCCTGGTTAAGTGATGTACAAAACCCTTAGAAAAATGGGTGTTATGGGGACTTGGAGACCTCAAGTTATCGATTTAGCTGCTGCAAACTTTGAAGATTCACTTTAACTTATTGCTTTTAATCTCTACTGCAAATCAGCTTGACAGTTTATATTTATAAAATGCTTTAAAAATAAAGTTGGATTGGATTGGACTTCTTTACCATCCACTCGTTTTGGCTTCTTATCCATTTATTTTCGCTTTGTTGAAGACATCGTCAAGTTCATGCATTTGGATTTTCTAAAAATGTCCAAACTATTTTAGAAAAGTGTTTGGTTAAAAAACAACAACATTTAGCCAAATAATGCAGTTCTTTTAGTCTGTTTTAACTTTCAGGCTTACTACAGAAACTTCTCAGTACCTGTGGCGAGACAGAGAGAAAGTAATTCTTGAGCACATTTGGTAAGATGGAAACAGGTTTCACAGCATCAGAGGGATCCTTGTGTTTTATAGAGCCTTTCTGGCCAAAGCTGTGATCACACAGCCGATGAGATGCCTTTACAGGCACTTCAAAACTGGACAAAGTTCAGCGCTGAGCAATGTAATATTTCTGTTTTACTACACAATCTTTGCCCCACTCATCTACTGCCTGACTGCTCCATAAACTTCTTCATAGAGATGAAATGCAGGCTGGGAGTCACTATTTGAGTCCGATTCAAAGAGCCTTTTTTATTCCATGATTGTCTTTTTCCTGGCGCTGAATGATCAGCTCGGTGAAAAATGGCCTGCTCTTTGTGCCATCCGATCCTGAGCTGATGAGCCGCTTTGTCTCGTTTAAAGGAAAGTTGATTTACCCCCAAAATAAGACTCGCTAATTTGTCTGAAACAGGAGATTTGAATGTTGTCCGTTCATGCCACAGCGTGCCTCGCAGAAAGAGAGATGTGTGAGCAAAACCTCGTAGAGAAAAAAGAAGCTTGGGCCGGAGGGAGTGCCGGACTCGATGGGCAACCAAAGTTCCTTCAGACTGGATGAAGAGTGTCCGTGAACCTCATTTTTTTACTTTACCTCAGACTGTCTTCCAATATTGCTCACTATTTGGCTATATCCATCTTCTGATAAATTCTGAACTAATTCCCTGTCCCTGCTGAACATAAGAATCCCCACAGCATGACGCCATTACCACTTTGTTTCACAGTAGGGACGGTGTATTCAAGTTGAAGTGAGGTGGTCTTGCTCAACAGAAATTTTGCAAGTATAGGCCAATTTTGGTCTCATCTGACCAAAGCATCTTCTCCCACATTTGCTGTGTCACAAGGGTTGAGGCAAAGCAGACATATTGAAGAAGGTGCAGTACAATGGATTTACACAGAGATTATACACAGCGGGACTCTTATGTGTCTTCTGAAGGCAATTGATTTGCACTTTTTTATGGGGACCCAGAGTAAATGTTTTTCAAAACTTGTATTTCTTCTAAACTTGACTTAATAACTATGTACTAAATTGCTTCCACTTGACAATTATGCACTAACTTGTGCCGAGCTGTCACATTTGATCCTAACAACATCCACCGACTGAGGTGACAGCATGTGAAATCATGTAATGTGCAAGGCCCGGTAAGCAAGAGCAGAGATTCTATTTCATTGTTGTTTTGTTTTTGTTTTTTTCAGGGGGAGTACCTTGAAGTTTGAATCAGAATCGGCAAATATCCGATCGCGCAGGATGCTAATTCAGCCACTGTGAAAAGTTGTTTCGACATTTTGTGTGCTTTTGCGCATGTTCGCTCTCTTTCTTTCTCTTCCTGCTCTCACATCCTCTGCCCTCTCCTTTCTGTCCTCTCAGTCTCAGCGGCGCTCAGTTGCTTGTGATGCTTGGCCCCCCATCCCCTTCTCAAAAATTTCAGACTGTTTGATATCTTATTGCTGAGAGGGTTAAACAGTCAAGAAATATTTGTTGCCAACAACAAAATGCTCAAATTTGTCAAAAGCATTGTACGAAAACTTTACTGAGAAGTGGACGTTAATAAGATGTGTGACATGGGTGTAGCTTTTAGCAATAGTGTGTTTGGGGGTGGTGAGGTATAAATATGTTGTTTTGCCTGGATGAATGGCACATTTCCTTTCTTGCGTTTTAATTTTTAGGCTGTTTAAAAATATAGGTTCCTGTATTGATGGGGGGGGTCATAGTTCAAGCCCCCTGTCCCCTCCACGATTTCAACCTATGCCCGTAAGTAAAACTAGAGAAATTAGGTCAAAATCATTAAGGATACTTTGCTGCCAATTTCTGATACTAAACTATAGCAAGTGTACCAGCCTTTAATCGTAATTAGCATACTGCTAAAACCCCAGGGCAGTCCAAGTATTGTCTTTCTCAAGCCTTTAAACAACTGGTGGACATGGTGAGGGTGAATTATGTGGCATAACGTATGTGGGAAATATCTGAGGCCCATTGTGGCCTGACAGAAGAACCCACCTAATCTGCGGGATAGCTTTGCCTCCGATAGCAGGTCTGAAAGGCTGTTAGGCAAAGTGGGACAAAGAGACTCTTAATTTCCAATACAGCCTCATCGGTTGTCAACTCAATTAACATATTAGAAGGGATCAGTCTGTGACAACTGTCAGAGCACAACCTCAAGACAAAACCGGCATTGTGTCTTAAGGAAACCTACATGGCCCGGTCAGATGAACGACTGGGGTGTAGGTAAGAGGTGGTGCCAGAATGTGTCAACGTGACCCAAAAAAATGTGTTGCTTTACTATTATTATCTCATTTTGTAAATGTGTCCGACGTTACTTAAATGTTTTTGTCTGTGCACACAGAAAGATGCCTCCTTTATCTCTGCCGCAGCACAGAGAGACATAAGGCGGGGTGTTCCAGCTGTAGCGGGCTGGTATTATGGACGTGTTTGAAGCACCGTTGAGTCTAAGCGCTGTTGACAAAGAAAGATGCCTGGAGGACCCTTCAAATGTCCATCCTCACAGGACGTGAAGCGGACAGCACCCAGAGCAGCTCTGAAATGGGTCTCCAGATGAAGCATATGTTACGCAGAAACTAAGTGTGAGGGGGGGGGGGGGTCGAAAATGGACACAGAGGGGCAAAAGGGGGATGATTTAGAGAGACAAACAGATAGCAGGCAGGCGGACAGAGGCATGCGGGTTATAGAAGGAACATGGGGAGGTGTAGGATGTGGGTGGGTGCTGAGAGAGACAGAGAGCGCGCATGAAAGGAAGGAGGGAACGAGGAGAGGGGGTGAAAGGGTGAAGGCAAAGAGGGGTGTAGAAAGAGGGAGAAGTTTGAAGTAAACTGGTTGGGACATGTGTGACATTGGGGCCCTGGCAGGAGTTGTGTCATTGGTCCATATGACTTGTCTGGAGCTCGGGTGAAGTAATGCGTTGTAACAGTGGTGGAATGGTCACTGTATGTCAATGACCTTTCCATCAGGAGCACTGTAATCACATGTCACAACATTTTGAGGGGCAGCATGCAGCAATGTCGCTGATGACTAAATGCTCTCTGACAAAAAATCGCTTTTTTTAGGCTTTGATTCCATTTGCTTCATTCTAATAAGAATAAATGCATTTCAAGAGGCTGTTAAATCCAGACTTATATAGGAAAGCAAACGAGAAAGAGAGCGGTGTTGTCTTGTCTCTCCGGGGTCCGTGCGATGAAGCTTTACGTCTTTATTTTCTGTGTGCTGATGAGATGCAGAAGAGTCCTTCAGCCATGTAAACAAAACCCCTGAGAAGAGAAAATGCCAGGGTAACCCGGACCACCCCTACCAAGAAATTAGACTTGACAAGAAACAGACACGGGTTCAAGCCTTGGCCTCCAGGCCCCGCTGCATTCTTCACCACTCCAACAAACATAAAGTGTAGCAGAAATGTTGACATTTCTCTCCGTATGGCACCACAAATTAGTCACACAGATTAAAAAAAGAAGGTCATCCTGAATTAAAATAGTCACGTTACAAGGGCAGGAAAACATACAGATACATCTGTTTCTTTATGCACTGCAATCTGCGACAAATTGCTTTGATTTACACATAATCTATATTGGGAATATGGTAAACTGCTACATATATATATATATATATATATATATATATATATATATATACGTACATGTCACTGTAGCTTTTCACATTTTGCCATTTTATAAGGACAGGCTTCAGTGCATTTTTGTGTGAATTTGAAGTAATAGACTGACTCAAAATGGTGCATAAATGTAAAGTGAAAGAAAACGACAGTTTTCAGTTATATGAAAGATCTGAGCACTGAGGGTGGCACTTGTATTTAGCATCCTATATTCCTATACCACTAAATAGATGTACAGGTCAGATGGAGCAGAATCCATGTAATGGGCAACTACATCATTACTCGTGCACACCATGAATCGGTTCTTTTTATAATGGGCCAAGAAAAAAGAAACATATGGAAGAAAGAACACTAAACAGATGAGGCAAAAATCCAACATTTTGGGCCTACAAACAGCCAGAGTCCTGATTCGAATCTGTGGTGGGACCTAAAGATTAGGGTAATGGCAAGGAGGCCTTCCAAGATCAAAGACTGGGAGCTCATCAACAAACATAAATTAGCAAATTACCAGCGGAAACATGAAAGAACCTGGTCAGAAATTATGACAAGGGTTTGATTGCTGTAAGGCAAGATCTTTCTGGTACTGAGAAGGGTATAAATAATTTTTGATATGCGACTATTGATAACAAAAACTGAAAATATTTTCAAATCTAAATCTCTTCAGGGTACCAATAACTCTGGGCTTAGTGTGAACCTAACAGAGCATGTCACCCTCCAAGTACCATCCCCATGGTGAAACATAGAGGTGGTAGCATCATGCCGATGGCGGTGTTTTCCTTCACCAAGGCCAGTGAAGCTAGTCAGAGCTGTTGAGGCTGAATACAGCTGTGAGAGGGTGAATAAGTGTGAAACCATGCTTCAAATTTGACATGTCTAACAACTTTAAAGCACCTTGAGATGAATTACGTGTCAATTTTGGGCTTTATAAATTAAATTATTAGAATTTTGTTTCAATCAGATTGCTATACCAATATATTATGTGTTTATTAGAGGTTTAGTAAACTGAAAGTGTGTTCTTTTATAACTGCAGTTTTTAATGAGACTAGTTCTGTTTATGCCAACACATATCCATTGAAAACCCACCTGATCGCACTTTAGAACAGCTAAAGAGACTCTTCACCGATTTTACGTCCAAAGTCCCTGCCCCTGTTGTGGGGAGTCGCACTGAGCCTGTGAAAACAGATGTTTACTTTCTGCTGCTGCTCTCAAACAAATTGCTTTCTAAGAGGTGACCTCACTGGGGTTATCAGAGGTCAGGCTACCACTGAAAAACTCAATCTTTAAAAGCAAATCTGTGATAAATTCAGGCGTTTGCTGTGTCAGGTGAGAAAAATTAGACCAATGTTCTGACTAAATTTTGCTCAAGTGCCAACATCTTCAGAGTTTCTTTATTTTTTTAGGAACTCTTTTTTAGGTCTTACATTGTCCATGGATTATTAGCATATAATCCAAAAATGTTGGGAAAAAAAATACTGTTTAGTTTTTTTTGGGTCTACTATATCATATGATTCTGCTGAAAGGGAATGGCTAAAATTCTGTTATTTTTTTGTTGTGGTTGTTGATTGTTTGTTTTGATTTTTTTTTTTTTTTGAAAAAAGTTGTTCGGACTTAAAAATGGTAAGCATTTGAATAAAATGTCAAAGCCACTTAAAATAACAGAGCAGGTATGGGGTCAAATGTTCCTTTTGTCACAATCTATTCACTACCATGTAACAAAAACGTAAGAAATGCTATAGAATTATGTAACACAAAACATAAAAACACAAGAAAAAGATGCAGTATGATGTATGATTGATTATCACAAGAACGTTTGTTACAAGAAAGCGTGTTCATGAGAAGCAACGTTTCCCCTGAACTATAAACAGCATCTGTCTTATTACTTTTTAACATTTAACATAGACTGTGTCCCACATTTACTGACCCCCTGTTAAACATACATTGCTGTGAAACAGTATTTGCACCCTAATAGATTCCTTCTGTGTTTATTTTCTTGTCACACTTAATTGTTTCAGGTGATCAAAAATAACTGTGTAAACGATAATCAGCATAAATACCAAATGCAGTTTGGAAATGATTATTTAACCTGAGTCTATATGAAAAAGTAACTGTCTCCTCCTAAGCCTTATAACCAGATTGTGCCAGTTTTGGTGGAAACATCTGCCATCAGATCCAGTATTTGCAGAGCCTTTTGCATCATTCTAGAGGATATTTTTTTTTCTTCCATGCTGAACAGTTTTAATCCAGCCACATTAGAGGTTTTTCAAGCAGAAACATTATTGTTTTTTTAACTGATTTATTGTTCAGGTCAGACAGTACTCAAGCCTTGTGGTTAATCTCGGTTACTTTCATGAGTTATAGTATCTTGTATTCACCCCCCTTGGCATTTTTCATGTTTTGTTGCCTCACAACCTGGTCTTAAAATGGATTGTTTCACAGTTTGCATCATTTAATTGACCGAACATGCCTACAACCTTGAAGATGTATTGTTTTTTGTTGTTTTTTTTATTGTGAAGGAAACAACACATTGGACAAATTCCTCAAGGCAAAACTGTTCCAGCTCCCTCGTGGTGGGCAGACCACAAGCCTAACCACAGATTCTCTATTGGGTTGGAGTCTGGACTATGACTGTGCCTTTCCAACACATTACAATGTTTTCAGTCAAACCACCTGAGTGCCACTTTAGCAGTATTCTTCGGGTCACTGTCCTGCTGGAAAGTGAAGCTCCGCCCCAGTCTCCAATCACAGGCAGACTGACACAGGCTCTACTCCTGAATATCCCTGTATTGAGAAACATCCATCTTTCCCTCGACTCAGATCAGTTTGCCAGGCCCTGCTGCTGAAAAACATCTCCACAGCATGATGCTGCCACCACCATGCTTCACTGAGGGGATGCTATTCGTGGAGCCATGAAATGTGTTGGGTTTGGGCCAGACATTCCATTTTCCTTGGTGGCCAAGAAGTTTAATTTTAGACCCATCAGACCAGATCACCTTCCTCCATACATTTGAGGAGTCACCCACGTGCCTTTTGAGAAAATCAGAACATGCCTTCTCATTTTTAACTCTTAGTAATGCCTTTTTTCAGGCCACTGTTACATAAAGCCCAGCTCTGTGGAGGGTTCGGCTTATTGTGGTACCATGGACAGATCCTCCAGTCTCTACTGTGGAGCACTGCAGCTCCTCCAGGGCTGCCTTTGGTCTCTGTGCTGCCTCCCTGATTAATGCCCTCCTGGCCAGGTCTGTCAATTATGGCGGGCGGCCCTCTCTTGGCAGGTCTGTTGTGGTACTACATGCTTTCCATTTGTAGATGATGGATTTCATGGTGCTCCGGGGGAATATTAAAGATTTGGATCTTTTTTTCATAATCACACCCTGACTTGTACATCTCAACAACTTTGTCCCTGACTTGTTTAGGGAGCTCCTGGTGTGGAGCCGCTTCCTTAGTGGTCCTGCATCCTCTGGGGCCTTTCAGAAAAGATCTGTTCATATTGATAAATTGTGACCTTGAAAGTAATTTGTTGCACCAGATCCTTTTAGTTGTTATATAGCAATAGAAGTGGATACATTATGCACATTTTCTTTCTATTCTTCTCATTTCACTTCACTTCACAACCGTAGACCATTTTGTGCAGATTCATCACATAAATTAAGATTCAAATATTTAAAGATGCATAGCCATGTTATTTTGCTTTTTTTATTTATTTATACATCAGTAGCTAACTGTGGTTTCATACAAAGTTTTTATGAATGATTATCACATCTTGCAGGCATATTAGTTGTCTGTTGGTGCTTTATGCTTTGTTTTTGCTCAATTTGTTAGTAAATAAAGCCTTTCGTGTTTATATTAATGGAAGTACGTACTGCACATGCGTAGCGGGGTAAAAACAAGGAAGCGGTTAACGGCTATTAGCACCTCCCAGCAAAACAATGCAGAATGTTACAATATACAGTGAAACAAAGCGCAACAACTATGATTTCAAAAGGGAAAAGACTGGAATGTCACTGGGAATACAATATGAACGTTCACTGAAGTGGACGCTAAACCTGCCGAGGCTCAGGTGTGTCCACAGAGTTTATTGACGTGAGTAAATGTTCTGATATGAGGCTCTTAAATTTGCTGTAGATTGGTTTATTTAATTAATAACGGTTGGTCTTTGATCACGCCGAGCTGCCGCTTTAATGCGAGGCATTGGAGAGCGTCAGGCTTGGTCCGGCATTATTTACAAATGATTTATAAACTAAGCTAACCAGCATTCTGATAGTTCTGCAATACTGTCGCTAGATGTCGCCACGTCTGTTTATATTTGTTAATCGCGTCCGAGAGCAAATTATTTTTCAACTCAAAAAGGACCATCTAAACACTATCAAGATGGAAGCTTGGTGTATATAACCTTATTTTATCATGATCAAATGATTTTGGTCTATTTTAATTGCATATTACGTGGCTATTTATCTTTAAATTGCAGGTTGGAATGTAACAAACTAGTTAAAATGCTAAGGAGGATGAACAGTTTCACAAGGTGCTGTCAAAAGGGTGAACACTACTTTTCCGAATGGGACTAGGTTGGTTTGGGTACCTTTTTCCATTATAAATAAAATCCTCATTTGAAATCAGCATTCTGTTTACCCTGCCCATTTACCGAGACTGAAATTTGTTAGAAAATCTACAACTTTGTAACAAAATAGTATGTATGTTGCACTATTTATTTAACACACATCCAAGTTTATCTTGCCACCATGTAAGGTGAGGAGGAGATTAAAGTTTTACATCTCTTCCACAGGTGGTAGTAGATGTATTGAAACATATCAACTAAATAAAAGATGGAAAACAAACCAACTCCTCTGGCGATTGTGAAAATATCACCAATAAACCAATATTAGGGACTGTGCATCTGGCTGCCAGGAAGACTAAAAAAACACCATTTCTTCTCTGTGAATCAGTTCTTGGGTCAAGCATTCTGGTAAAGATGGTATTTAGCCTTCAGGGTTTAATACTGAGAGAAATAAAGGAAGCATAGATAAAATAAGGCATTTCAAACTCTAACACTCACTAAAGGCCTTCACGAGGATTTACTCTTTGTTCCCAATATGCAATCAATAACTACCAGAGCCAGACATCTTCATTTTCAGACAAAAGTTGTTCAAGAGGGGGAAAGAGACCAGAGCCTCTCAATTCTACTTTCTCTGCATGTTTCTGTAATGTTGCTCTTTAATCTTACAGGCATTCAAGCTCTTTATCTGTAGCATTATTCTGTTTTTGCACCTGCATGTATTTTTCAACACATTGTATTTGGGTTTGAAATATATTGCTTTAAAATAAAAATGTAGAAACTAACTTGAGCATAAAGTTAAGGAAAAAAGAGCATATGCATATGTCAAGTAAGGGATGTGAAGAACAATAGATGGATACCATAACAAGTCCTTGCTTATATTATGTATGCCCTTTTTTTTACTGGTTTATTTAGATTGATCCAAATTTTAACAATTGCATTGAGAGAATTTAATTAAATGGCAAAATGGCTGTAAAAGAATCACAACACGACAGGAGAAAACAATTTTCCTATCTGTGTCCTCCTTTCTCTGTCCCCGGTGGTGGACTCCCACAGTCCTCGGGCCTTTGTGGCTGTCTCCTCTTTATGAATAGAGGCTTAACTATGGCCTGGAGCAATGCATCTTCTGCTCCCTCATTGATAGCCGATGCATTATTCATTTATTTTCATCATGTCGTCAGATGTGCATAAGCTTCACCCAGTTATTTTTTTTCCCCTTATGAAACACATTCATATTATTCAGTCACTCCTGGCCTCTCAACTTTATCAAGAGTCCAGCTGAGATGAAAGCCAGTCTTTATTATTGATTATCAGAGGGATTAGCTCCCAGTGAAAGTTAAGGTTAGCCCCCAGTTCTGTTTGTCAGAGGAAGTGAGCCGGTCCCTTTTTGTCGGAGGACTGTCGCTGCACGCTATCCTCTCATGTTTGGGTTGGGAGGCTTTGTGTCTATGCACACACAGAAGAAATTATGTTAAATTCATGCAAGCAT
This sequence comes from Fundulus diaphanus, assembly GCA_037039145.1. Lineage (NCBI taxonomy): Eukaryota > Metazoa > Chordata > Actinopteri > Cyprinodontiformes > Fundulidae > Fundulus > Fundulus diaphanus. The sequence continues at coordinate 25,985,826 of CM073123.1, read as the reverse complement.
TCTTAAAGGTTTCACTTTGTCTTGAAATCCTTTCAAGCTTGATGCACCCCCTGCAGGCGATGAAGTGCGTTTCCTTTTTCTTTTTTTCATTCCCAACTTCAGGAGACAAGATGCAAGCTAGCCAGTAGGTAAGATGGTGAACAAAGAGTTTGAAACTATATCCCGTGTCCACAGCCCTGTGTGTAAGTCAGTGCCCCGGACCAATTACCAGTACCTCTTTCCTCTACCTTTCTTTACTTGAATGAAAGACAAACAAAAACCTTACAACCAGCTGGCTCGCCCGGCCATTTTAATGAAAGCATCGCTTCTTTCTCGACCTTCTCTTCACCTGGTGCCCATAAGTCTTCAGCCTTGACCATACATTATCTTTCAAGCTCAATGCTCCTCTTCCTCCTTTTCTGCCCCCCCCCTCCCCACCCCCTCACCCTGCATCTCCAAGAATAAAGCCTTCCTAATGACTGTGGGCTCTCAAGGGCCTGCTGGTGCCCGGGTACTCAAAAGTGCGGCATGTTGGAGAGGGGGGGCACCTCCACCTTCCTCGCTTCCTCCTCTTTTATCACAGGTGAGAATAGAGGGTCAAGAGGGGTTAATGTGCTGCTGTTGCACAGAGGTTTGGGCTATCACCATGGCAGCAAGCAAGTTGAACACCAAGGTGTATTTCTTTCCTTCTAAAGGAGAGGTGTTTGTGACTTGTTTACTTTGGTCTTTATGGTTCAACTTTATTTTCAGATTTTACCCTGAGAAGGTTAGATTTTTTTTATAAAAAGATAGCTTTGGGTAATCTTGAATCTGAGGTTTTCCCAGTTTTTGGAGAAATTGCCCTTTTTTTTAGAGATCTTCAAAAACTAAAATTAGTACGTTACAGCAATGGAAATCAGCTATAAAGACACTGGTCACTTAGACTTTTAATATTCCTACCAAGCATCCACATTTAATTCAATTCAATTCAATTCAAATGTATTTATATAGTGGCAATTCATGAAGCATGTCATCTCAAGGCACTTTCCAAAGTCAAATTTAATCATATTATACCGATTGGTCAAGAAATTTCCAATATAAGGGAACCCAGTTGATTGCATCAAAGTCTTGACAAGCAGCATTCACTCCTGGAGAAGCGTAGAGCCACAGGGAGAGTCGTCTGCATTGTCCACGGCTTTGCAGCAATCCCTCATACCGAGCAAGCATGAAGCGGCATTTAGACTGTAATATTCCACAACTGCCTTTTAATTTCAGAGGTAAGATTAGAAATGGCGACGTGGATTACTCATCCAACTATGGTGCACTGAGAATCCACAGAGAATGGATATATTTAAAAAGGATTTTGTTGACAAGTCTTTGTGAAAATGTAATAAACATTTAGTTTGATCCATTAAGATTTTTATACACAACTATTGAACATATTAAGAAATTGCTACAATTCTTTCTGAAACCAGTTTCTCTGCATGCATGACAGCTTTTCCACTGCAGTGACTGTTGAATTCTGCTTGATAAGGGACTTATTTGGTAATCACTTGAGACTTGTGGAGAGATGTATTAAATCTTTGATTAAAAATCTGGGTCGTTTCAATAGATATTGATTTCTGAACTCATCCAGCTCCCCCGGCTACATCTGTATATTTTGTGTAACCTGTATTCATGCAAAATGTTTTTGATAGCTGTATTAAAAATAAATTTGGCCAAATCTTGTATTAGGAATTCAACCTGGACTGTACCAGTTCTGAATTTCTGCTGAAAATTAACCTCTCCGCAGATCTGCCCACATAGCTGACTCAAGGAGACTAAACCGTTTAGTTAAATTAACTTCCTTTTAGCTGCTTTAATTGTGCAAACTGTATAATGTTGAATGACGCATAACAAAAGAGTCTGACTTTTCTGATTTGAATGCATTGGTGTGCATTTCCACTTTGTATTACATAATGTACTTAGCAGGTGGACTGTTGTTAAATAGTATTTGCTATTTAGTATTCGAAAAGGCTAAGGAGGACATGTTTTCAGCTGGAAACAAAAAAAAAACACACCATGAGTGGTTTTTCAAAGGTCTCGTGAATGGCTGTTTGTTAAAGAGGATCTGATGATTAGATCGCATTTCAGACTTCAATTTAGTAGATGTGAGGATGATAAATAGGTCATTACAGATCTTTAACTTTGGCCTAATTTATTATCTATCACACATCACAAACAACCACTGGAAAACTTACTTGCTGCTGCTTTATCGCATAAGTTTATTAGTGACAGCGCAGATAATGTTTTTTTTTCTGTTGCATTTATTTGCACTTCTTCATTATGCGAGCCACCAGAACTCTGCCAGATTCGAATGTATGTTTCTGACAACGATCTCTGTTGCATAAATCTTCTTTGTTGAAACATAATTTCTGCCAGCTTCCGTCAACAGAAAAACATTGATAAATACCATATTACAGGTGTTAGAATGTAGATTAATACACAGATTAGACCTGTAGAAAATGAAATAAATCTTCACCAGCTTTTGGCCTCTAAAGATGGTAATAGCATTTATTGTCTCAGGAGTTGTTTCGCTGCTGATGAAGCTATGGGACAATAATGTTTCATCCAAAGAGGAGAGAGAAGGTGAAGTTAAATTTCTATTTCTAATTCTCACCAAATGAAATAAAAGTAAAGTCACCCCAAAACAGCTCCTTTTAAGGTTTTAGATTTCTGATTTATTTTTTCAAGGAAGTCTTTGTTAAGGTACTTTTTAAATCATTTGAAGCTATAACAGCAAACCTTACATAATCTTCAAACAGGCATTATGTTCATTAACCGTTATTTAATTTTTAAATCAATTTTTATTCGCTGTTTGGCTGAGTTTATGCTTTAAAATGGCATGACCATAGAAATTCAACAGCATGGATTGATAGAGAGCATGACAACTGTTTCACAGAGAAGTCAGCTTTCCTCTCGGTAAATTAAACGCAGTGCCTCACAAAGTATCCATAATCCTTAAACATTCTCTCATTTAGTCACAGTATGAAAGTAAATTATAAACGTATTTTGTAAGTATTGTATGTGATAGTATTTGTAAAGTGGTTGGAAATGGATTTTTTTTCTACAAAAAAATGTCCCTGGAAAAGTGGTGGGGCATGTGAATTTAAGTCAATGCTCAATTTTAAAGTCTTTTAATGGCCTCTGATAGATTTTCTCCCTGAATCTTCCTGCATTTTGCTTCAACCAGCTTTCTATCAATTATCTCCAGTTTCTTTGCTCTTAAAAAAATAAACATAAAACACAACACAATCCTGCCACCAATTTTTTTTCCTTCACCACATGGCTTTCTGCACATAGGTCAAAAAGACTAATTATGGTCTCATCAGACCAGATCTCGTTCTTCCTCATCTTTGCTGTGTCTCCTACACGTGGCAAACTGAAAACAAGACTTGTTATGGCTTTCTATCAACCATGACTTTCTGCTTTCCACAGTCCATAAAGCTCAGATTTGTTGCGTTTTTGATTAACATGTTCTATCAAAAAGAACATCTCCCACCTGAGCTTTGGATCTCTGTGGCTGCTCCAGAGTCACTATGGGCCCCTTGGCTGCTTCTCTGATTAATGCTCTCCTCAACCGGCCAGCCAGTTTAGGTAGGTGGTCATGCCTTGGTTGGTTTTGCAGTAACTCAATCCATTTTTAGTTAATTAGATAGATTGGATAGATTACGAATGCATGGCACAATTTTCCGATTTTTCTTTGCAAAAAAAATGATAATAAGAAAATCCTTTCATATCACAAAGATGCAGTAACACATATTGCTCTATGATATGAAGAAGAAAAAAAACATTAAAGTTTATGGTTGTAACCTGAAATAAATCAAGAGATATGCATAGCCATTTGACCTAAAAACGTTCTAGTGTTCACAAAAACATACTCTTACATCGTTAAGTAAAAATAAAATGCATGTAGTTAGAGTAAATAAAGTAAGTGAAATATATTCCTTGTGTGTTTATCATGAGACAAAGCTTTGCATTCACACGAGTACTTATGAGCAAAAGGTCAGAGGGCCAAGGTCACCAGATGGGTTCAAGGGACCATAACATCTGGCCAGTTGTGAGGTTCAGTAGTGAACAGGAATGTAGGCAGAGAAAATAACTCTTTTGGTCTTTTTGGATGTGAACAGCAAAAACATACTTGCTGCAGACATGACAAAATTAATCATTAAAACGCTGCAAGGCTCCACGCTCCATCTCAAACTTCACTTCTACAGAAATTAACCCATCTCTTTATTCTTTTCCCCCTTTAACTTGAAACAAATGCAGACAAATTATGCGTTTCAAAGGGGTGTGAATTAAAGAAACATTCCATCTAGCTATTCTGATGCAATTTGCATTTTGATTTTTTGCCATTTCTGCACTTTCTTTCAAGGTTTCTTACTCTTAATATCGGTGCAGATCAAAAGCCTTTCATTAAGTTTTTTGTTACACTCCTTCCAGCATTGTTTGGCTCCTAGGATAACAACAAAGTTCTTTCCCCTCACTTCGGGGCCAGGTTAGCAGAGAAGAAAGGAGCAGTTATTCCTGGGCTAAGTTCACATCAAACACAAGGAGCTCCAAGTGAGAGAAGATGAAAGCGCCAGGCCTGACCCGGAAGATTAGACCAACACTGCTGCCAGCTCCGTAGCACCCAGGGGCCATCCTCACTCCAGGATCCCACCCCTCCTTCTTCATACGGCACAATGGACTCCAGCACAGAACAAGACTAGTCGGAGAGGAGAGTTAAATATGGATAGCAGAAGAGAACAAAGATACAAAAGCAAGGGGGAGATGGATGAGCAGGAAAGAAGAAAAGTATAATGCAATTTCAATGGTGTAAAACTGTCCCAACCTACTTTTCTCGCCTCCACTGCCGCCTCCTCCGAAAGATAGCGGTGAGGCTAGGAATAATGCCAATTATCATAATTGCTTAAAGTGTGTGTGAATATTCATGATTTCTGCAGCCTTATTATAGCAACAAATCCACACCACAATGAATGTAAATGTGCTGTGATTATTTTACATAGTGCTATGCCCCTAATCCTTTTCCACAGAGTCTGTGCGCGAGCGTGGACTGCAGCTGCGGGTGTCAAGGTTGGGTGCGATCTGTAACTGGTCCTCATCAGCTGGCCGAGATGTTGCCACGCATCACATACGGAGGAGAAAAAAATCTGTAATGTAAAAGAACAAAAGGGGAGGGAGAAAGGGAGGGGCAGAGGGAAGTAGAAAGTGGGAAATGAGAAGGGGGGATAGCAAGACAACAACACTGTGACTGAGTGATGAAAATAGGAAAATTATTGAAATCGGAGCAGGAAATCATCTTTCCATTGAAAAACTTACTTTCCCATCAAGAGTCAACAGACAAAAGATGTGGACAAATGGAAACATAAGTATTGAGGGGATAAAAGGGGCGCTATGGGCTTTGGGCCAACGGGCCACACCGGCTACCCTTAAACTAGTCCTCTTACCTCTTCCACCGTTAATGCATTTTATATACTGTCTCTGTGAAGTAGATGCAAATAATGCATGATTTTCACAATGTTTTGCAAGTAAAAATTTTAAGTGTGGTGCATATTTCATTTTAGCCCCCCTGTGCGCTGAAACCCCTAAATACCTGCAGAGGTCTGCTAAGACATAAATCCTAGATGCCTTAAACAGAAGCGATCCACACCCTTAAACTGCCGTGTTAGTTGGCAAACGCAGCGCAAGGCAGTGCTAGGCTATCCAGGCAAACAAAAAGAAAGTATATCAATACTCTTGACCAATGTGCAAGACAGCAATACAGCCACGAAGAGATCAGAAAAATGTCAGACGACGTGGACAAACTGCCTCCAATATCTTACTATGACATAGGTAATTACTTAGTGAACATGAAGAGAGCCTACAAGATGGAGCAGCTTCACAGCGTGAATCCATGGACGCATACAGTGTTTAAACAACTTCGTAAAGGACATCTGAACTCTTCATGTGAATAACAAAGTTCTGTGACTGGCAGAGTAAGCAATTACAATAACATACACGTACATGTCCCTCCTAGTTTGCAGATCTCGGCTACATTAGCTAAGCTAATTTGGCAATTGCTACAGTAAAAATTATTGATATTTCTCTCAGTATAGTATGCTCATTGTGTATGTATATATAAACTTGGGGCTGGAACCCAGGATATACTGTTTTGAGGTGATAGTGTAAACCACTAACCCATCGAGATGCAACTTATACTAACATATTATCAACACAGATGACTGGGATGTTTTCGATGACATTCTGTAGCGTACCAATGCAGCTAATGCTCAAAATGACAAAATAACGTAGACAGGCTGAGTGTGTGTTTACCACGTGGAGGTCTAGCATAATGCAGCTAAGTTAACCACGACAGAGATGTACTGAATCATGAACAGAATAATTACTGGAATGAAAGTGATCGGAGCAGAATCTTGATGTTTTCGACGGCTGATCCTTGTGGTCGATGTTTCCGACCCCGACTCGCTGACGTTCATCACTCAGCTTCTCCATCTTGGAGAATTGAGGTCTTTCATATTTTTGAGATGTAGTGAAAACTGCGTTTTTGCCATCTACATGGATGGAACATCCTTTCACCCAACATGAAATAATCATTTCAAGCTTAGTAAAACATAATAAAATAAACATCCCACGGTGGTCAAACTTGACGGTTAGCGACAGAGTGCCCGGATATATGACGTCACATGAGAACTACGTATTGGAAACAGAATTTAATTTTATTCTACATGTAGCTGTTCAGGGAAGGTTCTGTGAGGTGTTTTGGAGAGCTTTAGAGAACAAGCATAACATTTTGGAAGTCAGGCATAATTTTTCCTTGCATTTCATAATTACTAGGTTTTGTTGGCCTGTTCCATAAACTCCTATGAAAAAGCATTTGAGTTTGTGAAAACTGCACGCGGATAAGTTCAAGTGACATGAATACTTTTTAATATCACAATACTGCATGCACGAACACGCACACAGATCCCCTCCTGCTCCTCTGCCCATCCTTATGAGGTGCCAGATGGCACAGGACAAATGCTCCTGAGGGGAAACTGCATACTGACCCCTCCCGCTCTTCACCCATACTTTCTCACACATTGAAGACACATGGAAACAGGGGCCAAGGGAGAGGAGGGAGGGGGGCAGGGTTATCGATGACACCCATCAAATGTACCCACAGGTCCTGCGCTGACTAACTCCCGAGATGCAGCGATATCAAGGCGTGCCTCAACAGATTAGGAAGCAGGCAGGGATCTGAATGGCTCTTTGGTTAGCTTGCGGGCCTCTTAAGGACAGTGCCCCAGATCAAACGTTTACTTTGTCTGGCATGCATGCCCTGCTACCTGGAGATGCTATCTCACCTCCACCTGCATGGTAAACAGTGACCTACCCCCACGCCCTCACTGTGCAGCAACGAGACCCATGAGCTCTGTCCAAAAACCTCCCGAAGCCCCCTTGGTGGTGGCTAAGGGTGAGCAATTCCGAGACAGAGACACAGATCAGAAGATTGAGGAGATACAGAGCCAAGGTATGAATGCGGGTAAAATCATGAAAGCAAAGGCTCCCAGTAGCTGTTGAAGGAGGGAGTCTTTTTCAAAACACCGCCATGGCCCTTGCCATATTTTTGGAGGCTGTGAAACAGTTAATAATCAGGTAAAGAAGTGTGAACTGACAAGCTAATACAAAGAAACAGAAAGGATGCTTTACCCTTAAGACACGCACCTAAAAATGGCTGTAAAATATGCTATATAGGGACAGTAATGATGTTTTTAGTAAAACATCATTTTAAAAGATCTGAGAATATCAATGCCTTTTTTGCATCGTATATTTAAAAACAATCCAAAAACCCTTTTTGGATTATTCAAAATATATTCAAACAAGCACCATGTTTCAAAGGCTACCTGGAATCTGTAAACTGTTTTATCCCCTTGAATTAAATACAGTTCAGTTTAACCCCCTTAACTTTGAGGCCCCTGAATCAAATCGAGCACAAGTGACTTTAACATGGTAAAGACAGTCCGCAACTCTGTCACTTCGTCTCAGAATAAACACAAATGTTCCATGAAGGCCTCAGAAGAACTTCATGAACATTAAATAATAAACAGCAACATGAACCAACCACAGAAGACAGGTCAGAGATGCAGTTGTTGAGAAGTTTGGAGCAGAGCTAGATTTTAAAACATTATTCTAGCCTTAGGACATCTCAGAGATCACTGTTCAGTCCATGATTTTAAGATGTGTAGCATATGACACACTCTCTGCCCTCATTTATGTTGTATATATATGTATGTATGTATGTTATGTATGCTAAAGATTGCCTTAAGTTTTAGTCTAGCTAATCCTAAAACAGTATGCAGGAGGTTTCCAGGGTAACCAGCATTAAGGTAAATAGGTCAGCCCGTTTATGATGCTGTCAAGCGTCACTGCCCTCGTGCTTTCAAAGCGTTTATTATGCTGGCATGGCTGTTAGGCATTCTAGTCAACACAGGGTGATTCTGAGTCAACTTCCAAATTCAACATCAAACATGGTGGCAGTGGAGGAAGTATGGACAATGCCCATTCTGAAAAAACAGATCGGACTCAATGCAGGTGGTCCATTAAATTTGTTGCAGAATGTTGGCGGAGAAGATCCTCCATTTCTCTCATCATCTTCCTCGTCGTTCTTTTCGTTGATCACACGTGAGCTGTGCTGCACCACACGGCCCCGATGATAGCCGGTAGTGTCGATCCAGTGCTGCTTGAATATTTTAGCTGTAGTACATGTGGTTAACAATTTTTTATGAAACATTTGGTCACCTGGTCGAAGTTACTTAGTAATGATGATGCCTATCCACTAAACTGACGTAAATTAGCAAACAACTAGAGGTATCAGTGTGATAGCAATTTGACCTAAGAAAGACGCAACAAGTGTTTGCTGGGATTTGTGTCACACTCAAATTGGGCACAATCTTGCAAGCTAGAAAATCAATGAGCTTAGAAAAAACAGAAACAGTTTTATATTGTCCTTCAATGGGGAAATTCAGCAAAGCGAGAAGCATAATAGCAGAATACAGTTACACACAAAGGTACAAATATGAAAACAAAAAATGAGAATAAGAGTCTGTACAGTAAAGGCAAATTTACAGCATAATAAAACACACTATACAAACCCAGATTCAAAGAAATGGGCAACTGAGAAGGATAATTTGAAGAAATGCACATGTATTTGTGCATTTAAAAAAAAACAATAGACTATCTACATCAAATGGAAAAACTGTGGAAATAACAGCAGGGATGTAACCAGAAAACGTTTGTGCCTGGTGACAAGGTTACTTACTAATAACCATACAAGCTGATACCAGCATACAATCATATTCAATAAATTAGAGCATGTATTCCGATGAGGCTCATTTGTCAGAGTAAAATAACCTTTAAGAAGGTATTAAGATACTTTTAATCAAGCCTACCCTTCTGTGTTTAAAATATATATTTTTAATTGGTCAAATATAATATTCTAATCTTTAAAGTGTCTTGCTTCCATTAGCTGTAAGTGTGAAATCCTCATAATTAACAGAAATAAAGGCTTTAAAACATTAGTCTTTATGCAATTAATGCGTGTTACTCAGGGAATTGAGTTACTGAAAAAATGTACCTTTTAATAACTTTCTAATTCATTGAATATGACTGTATTTCTCTCCGTTCTATCGATTTAAACTCTCACAGACCATGTTACCAAACAAAGGTCGCATTGTACCATGGTGCCACTGGTTTGATGTGTTAAAAACTCTCAGAAGTGCTAATAAACTGTTTTTGTCCTGATTCTTGGATTTTTGGGTTTTGATTTTTAATTTTGCTTTCTCTGATTGTTTGGTGTTTATTTATGTTTGACAGGTCTTGCCATACCCAGTTTATTCTCTGTTGCCCATTATTGCCATTCGGGTCTTTCCATACCGGTTAATTCCTTTGGTTTTAATTTCTGTTCTCTGTGTTGTTTTTTTCATATTGGTTTGTAGTTTCATTTATGTCTAGTTCAGTTTCCCCTGTGTTTCCTCGTCTTCCCTGGTTTGCTCTCCTCCACAGCTTTTACACATACTCCTGATTAAGTTCAACTGAAACCTATGCCCTTCGTCACCCTTACCTGTGGTTTTCATTGCTCATTGCTGGCTCCGTCCGTAACACCCATGTTACATGTTCTGTTTTCCTGGTGTCATGCCTCTAAGTTTGCTCTAGTTTTCCAATTAAATTCTGTATTCACTCACCATGTGGCTTCCCGCAGTTCAACGCTGCTTCATCATCACAACAAATGACAGTTTTTCCTGTATGTTTCACTATAATGTGCAAGTTGACTGATTTAAACCAGATTTTGTGTCTACAAAGTCCTCCCCAAAGAAAATAATTTAGACTTAAAGAAAGCCTAGGAATCAGTAAAGTGTCTTAAAAGACTTGGACATGAGTTTCACTTTCACTTTTTGCTGTTTTTGAGCGGCGTTATGAATCTGCTGTTCCAGCACAACGCCAAGTGATTTTCACATTTAAGTCCAAAAATAAAACTAAACAAAGTGGAAGAGATAATGGTTCCCATGTGGGACTTGAACTCACATCATGTGTTAGAAAGTCCAATGAGTAATTGGTGTCTTGTTAGAGGCTGTATAGCTTCGCTCAGTTTGTCTTTGTAATAATAATAACAACAGTGGCCTAGTTTATTAAAGCATAGAAGGATCACACTTGGTCCGCGGAGCCAACAGTTTGCTGATATATACATATATATATATTTATATATATATATATATATATATATATATATATATATATATATATATATATATATATATATATATATATATATATATATATATTAGGGCTGGGCAACAATTAAAATCTTTAATCGCGATTAATCGCATAATTTGCCTGATTAATCATGATTAATCGCATTGTATGCGCGAACTCCAAGAATGAATTCAAAAGTACTGTAAAGAGCACTTTTATTTTAATGTTCTGCTGCCATATGAACAAAAGTGTTGTAGCACTTATCAGTAACACATATTTAGTGTAAAGCTCAACTTAAACATGTAAAACAAAAAATAGCAATAATAATAAATTAAAGCTTATTGCCACTGACAGGAAATTCTCTTTATGGGGAAAAAATCTACCAAAAACAGGCAATTTCTGAGGTAACAGCAGGAAATGCTTGCTAACTCGATATGCTTGCATGTTTATTTGACGTTAACACGCTTTCTCGCGTGCCCCCCCCGCTCCGCCAGTCATCCGCACAAAACTTGTTCCGGCCGCCAACTCACCGCCTCGCCTAAGCAAATTCCTGCGGGAAACACCGCCTTCCCCATGTCAGCTTTGTTTTTTCCGCATGTCAGCTTTGTTTTTTTCCGCGTTTTCATTTTTCCAGCCAGCACCTTTCTTCCCCTACACCGCAGCAACAGACCTTCACCAAATAAAAGCACGTGAGCAACATGCGTTAATGCGCGATAAAGTAAATATCACCGTTAATAGTCTAATGAATTAACGCGAAATTAACGCGTTAACTTGCCCAGCCCTAATATATATATATATATATATATATATATATATATATATATATATATATATATATAAATATATATATATACATACTCATCATCGATTGTTATGGAGGATAAACTCTGGCTTTTAAAGGTTACGCACTTTGTTGGTACCACACTTTTAAGTAACAGAAAACTTTCCAGTTACATCAAATGACTTACGGTGCAAACACAAAGTAACCATAATTTTGAAGTGAGAAGGAGATGATGTATGGTTTTCAAAGTTTTCATACCCGTAAAACTTTGAAAACGTTGGTGTGCTTATTTACATATACTTCCCCATCTAAATCAATATGTAGCAGAACTGCCTTTCGCTGTGATTCTAGCTGCCCTTCTTTGTAGGTTATTTGACGGTTTGCTGTTTAAGAGGTTATTTAGTTAAGTAGCATACAGAATGAAGAACAAAAACCGAAAAAATAATTAATAAAATTAAAGTGTGCAAGTTGAAGCCAAGAAAAGCTGAAGACTCATTTATGCAAACTGCCTTTTAACTAGATTGCTTCTGAATGATTTTTATTTTTGTCTATGAATGCTGGTTTATCTTTACCTTCATGCCCTTCTGTTTTCTTTTGGATTAAATTTTTTCATGTAGGTTTTTTTATACTATGTAAAGCACTGTGTGCTTCTTGTCCAGTGAAAGGTGCTTTTTAAATAAACTGTACTTACTATCTACATGCTTACTATAAGGTGCATACCCTTAATAAATAAAATATAGAAACATCTATGATAAATATGATTTTAGCTTGTTAACATTTATAATAATATTAGATGATTTTATAATTTTATATGTATTTTTAAGTTTTACTGTACAGATCTCTAACATGCCTTCACAGAACAGCTTGATTTAAACGACTGACTTTGATTAAGTGTCTTCTGGATTTAACTGGTTGTACTAGATTTCATGTAGGTGAATCAGAATAATAGATGAATGGATGTCACAGTTTAGTTTTTCTCAAAATCATATTTGCAAAAAAGTCAAAAACTGTGTGTCTGTCCATTTGCACTCCACGGTGATGCACAACTTTTTGTTGCTCCATCCAAAGTCTCAATGAAATCCATTTCACGTTGTGGTTGTTATAAAATGTGAAAAGGTCCAGAGCACTGTACTTTAAGACTACACACATCAGAAGGGGAAAGCATGGCCTCTGGCAAGTCAATTCCGACAAAATGTTAAAATGTTCAAATTTATTCACTCAAATAATTTCTGATCTTCCGTTTTTGTCTTGTGTTCAAACGGCTCTTTTGCCTCTTGATTCAAAATGAGTGCAGTGTTTTCCTTTGAGCCACAGTGAATTTTGGCCATAATTAAGTCCAAAATACCTCTGCCTTTGCATGCCTGAAGAGTGACCTATTTGGTTTCGTCTCACTTCTCTATCAGCGGGTTGGCTTGGATGGAAGAAAAAAAAACTGCACTCAGAGGACAGACCAAACCGTCCCAATGGGCTCCACCACTTATCACCAGTCTTCCGAGATTCCTCCTAGATTCAGCCCCTTATGAATAATCTCACCCACAGGCACAAAGGAGCACTGGAAGGAGGGGGAAGTGACAGATTATTTAGAAAGACGCAGGGAGGGTTGGAGATAGTTTGAGGGAGAATAAGGAGAAAAAAAGGGCAGACGGGGGGAAGGGGGGGGGGTTTGGAGGAGGCAGGATGGAGAGAAGAAAGGAAGAGGGAAGAAGGAGGGCATGAGGGGATGAAGGATGGAGAGAAAGTGAGGAAATCTTTTGATGTGTTTCTCTCCGCAGAGAGGGGCATCAGGCTGGATTCGAAGCTTGAAGGGACTGACTGGTTTATTAAACGCTCCCGCCGCCCCATGCCTTCCAGCATGATGGGATTAATGCTGGCATAACCCTTTACTTAATTCATTACAGGGCGACGCTAGCTAATTTGATTTGATATTATTTTAATAAAGTTCTGTGATGATTTGGAAGATTGTTTCAGGCCATCAGAAATAATTTTCCAGTTATTACCGCCATTCAGGCAAGTCCTTTGATAGCAGCGGCCGGGCCTCGGTGTGTGCAGAATACATTAGCCGTAAGTGTGAGTTCTTCAGCTTACAAAGCTTCTGAAGAAATACTAATAATTACACCACTGTGGATTGTTGAGTGTTGTGAAAGGACACTCGGATGTGCTGTGGGCAGGCAAACACGACAGAAGAGGGAGAGGGACAGAGAGGAGAGCGCAGAAGCAGAGAAGCAATGTTTCTGTATGCACTGAGCTTAAACATGTCACTGTTGTTAAATCTCCGTGGGATATATGGTTGGCTTTCAGAGGAGGACCGGTGCTCCGTGTCGCCCGTGTGATTATTAAAGGGACTATTGCTAGTGTGGGTGTCTCGGGACAAAAAAATGGAAATTTTTGTCTCTTTATTCAACTGTCGGCAATAATTTCCCCTCTGCGGGACAATAAAGGATGTTTCTAATCAGAGAAAATAATTGCAATGATGTTGGATATTGTTATTCTATATAAAAAAAATGTAATAAAGACAAATGTTTCTGACGCAGCTGACATATTCATTTTCTGTTTGTGTGCGTCCATTCTATAGGACAATTAAGTTTCAAATCCATCTCTGTAATAAAGTGGTCCCTTAGTGTTTGAATAATCCTGTTTTCCGCCACGTCTTTTGTCCACCTCTCGTCATCAGCCGTTGCCAGTTGAATATAATCCCTCCACTGTCTCTTCTCCTATTTACATATTCCTGGAGATAATTGCGGGCACTGTAGATACCCCCCCACCCACCCCCCGTCCAAGTTTTGGATGAAAAAGGAAAGAAGTGAAGACAGGGAGTTTAGGGAGGGAGGACAAACGCTATGCTAGTGACAGTGTTTTTGTTTTTCCCTTTTCCCTGATCTTTTCCTTAAAACCAGCCCAAATGATACACATTTCCCTCTGAAAAGATAAGCTCTCAGTCAAAGGCCGCGGGAGATGTCTGGGACCCTGTGAAAGAAGTGGGGAATTACCTACCGGGGGTCTGGCATGAAGGGAGGTGGAGTTCGGGGGGTGAGGATGCAGAAGAAGGTGGGGGTTACCCTTATTCATTAGTCCGTCTGGGGTCCACGGCGGGGTCACACAATGTGTCGGTTGTTCTCCAGACCCCCAGACCCAACGAGACACGTTTAATGGCCACCGTTTCCTCTCCAGACAGAGGGAGAAAGAATGGGAGGGGCGCTGAGGTTGGGGGCGAAGGTGGCAGAGGGGAATGGACTTTAAAAGAGAAAGAATAAAGAGATGAAGAAAGGGGTAAAGGAATAATGAGAGCGTTGAATGCGCTTTGGAAGGAGGGAAGAGAAATGCACAAGTACGAGAGGGGAGGTTCAGGTGGACATGAGTAGGACGTGATTTTGGACCATGTGGGCTCTCACATGGGACACGTTAGTACCTGCCCTGGCAGTGCATTCCATCTCTGGATACAGCCGACCCCTTTTTTCTCAAGCTTTCAGCTTTTCAGGTCACAATTAGGGACAATTTCGGGGGCTTAAGTTCATGGCCATCAGGGGGTAAGAGGAATAGCAAAAACGTGGGCCAAAAGTTTCTAGAGAAAAACGGGACAAAGCAGTAAAATCTGCTCCATCTTCCAAATGTTTAATTATTTGATCTCTGCTGTGCACTGAGATCGTGCTCAGATGGCACAGAATTCAGGCAGACACAAACAGGCTGATCATCAGAGATGGGAGCAATTGGCACCTGCTTGTAGTTGTCTTCCCTTCAGTCACAAACACCGTAGGTGAAGAAGTGACTGAAAAGCTTAAAAAAGTATTTTCAATGTTTTCAGTATTTTAAGTGTTCCTCAAAGCCTTAAGGGCATCTAACCATACGCTCCCGATTACTGATTACTCAAATCATTGAGTAAGAAAACATTTGTGAATTCTTGGCAGTGATCCTCACTTAAGGAAATGGGTGTCTGGTTTCTATGCTGGCTACTGGCTATTCTTTAGCCCATCCAGATTCTTGTCCCTTCATTTTTAGACGCCATATTCATGATACCAACAGCTCCGGTCTTTCAGAATCAGAAACTGTTTGTTGTGGCAAGAATTCAAATAGCTATGGACAGAGTTTTCCAAAAGTGCATCAGTGTAGTCACTTAGCTCAATAGCACTGTTTTCCAGCCTATTTTCCTTTGCGGGTAGTTTCAGAATGAGAAAACATGTGCAAGCTCAGCATTTTACACATTTATAACCCACAAATTACTTTGCAGATAATGCAGATCTGCTGGGTCTTTAAACCGTGACCTTGTATTGGAGTGGGACTAAGTAGAAAGCCACAGCAAACTTCAGGGATAGGGATCAGTATCTGCCTAGAGCAGAGGGTTTTTAGTTTCATGCTGTCTTGTTCTCAAAATACTGTAAGATGGAGAAGGAGATGGATATATGGATTGGGGCTTTGTCAGTCTGGAGTAACCTAGTGTTGAATGAAGACTGACGTCTGCATCTGCCCTGCTGAAAAAAGAGCTTAGCCAAAATACACAGCTCTCACCTTCCTGTTCTATCTACATTCTGACCCTAATGAGATGTGGACGATAATCAACAGAACAAGACTCTGGATACAAGCTGCTGAAATGAGGTTCCTGTGTTTGTACAGGCCGGGTTTAGGTGGGAACTCCAACAGAGCTGCTGCTCCTCCTTGAAATGAGTTAGGTGAGGTGGTTCGGGTGTTTGATCAGCATGCCTTTATTTGAAGGTTTTCAGGGCATATCCCACTTGGAGGACACCTAGGGACAGACTCAGATTATGCATGGCGTAACACCTTGGGATGCCATCGACAGAGGAATGTCTGGGTTTCCATCTTGGATCTCTTACCCCCTCAACAAGATCTCAGAGAAGCAGAGAAATATTTGTGGATTTGCCCACTTTGAATGGCTCCGAGCTCAACTTAAAGAGGCCTGGTGTAAAGGCGGCGATAGATCCATAAACACTTCAAGTAATTATTGAGTTCAAACACGTCAAACCAAAAACGATGATGCACGGCTTCTCAGCACATTTGAAAATGAAATGCAAATCACATGTATTTTTGTTCCATGTGCGTGCCTATTTAACCAAGACTCTCTGCTAATGTCAAAATGTCAGAGGTGCTAGTAGCACCTAGTTTCTTTCTCTTTTTTTTTTATTTTAATTTTTTTATTTGAGCATTATATCCGCTACGATACGCCACTCCTGCTTCAGTAGTGTGGCCCCGGGCAGAAATCAATGTCCACAAAAAAAAGGTTTTCTGATACCACAGCAAGTAATCAAGGTTAGAGAAAAGGGCACACATTAACGCAATTCCACTGGAATATGCAGAGTTCATGTGCATATGTGCTGAGATGAAATCAAAGACTCAAAATGTCAAGTGTAAATGCATGGAGATGCGAGAAAATAGGGCAGAGCTTTTCCTATTGAAACCAGAACTGGAATGCTCAGTGAGGCGATGAGAAAGTCTTGAATTATCAGTTAGTATGCAAATAAAAAATGACTTACATGTTGCAACCTGCAGGAAAAAGTCCTACGTGTTTTATTTCTGCCTGAGTCAAAAAGCTCTTTGTCATTATGTAACTTACTGGAGCATATTGTCATTAAAATGATTGCATATTGAATTACATGCTTTAAGTAAATCTTTGTGTAATAACCAATAATTTTTTTTATCTAATGGACTGTTTTTGCGCCATTTCTAATAGGCTTTAAGATGGAATTAAAAGATATTGAATTAAGTACCTGGGTATCCCTTCCTACATTCATCTCCAGAGGTTCCCTTTTAGTCCCCAGAGTGAAAGGTAGTAATTTGTCACTTTACGCCGGCTCCAATTAGATTAATTGCATTAGACAGGCTAGTTTAGTGAAACCCTCCTCTGGAGCTCAGAGACTTGGGTTTTCTGTCTTCTTTTTTTTTTTTCTCCGTCTGCCCTTAATATGCTGTTTCTATCCCCTCGAGGTATAGCTGTGATCTTGAAAGATTTTGTGATCTGCTGTTGATTTATGCGTTGTAAATAAAATAAAATAAAAACCTGAGCAGAAAATGACTAAATCTGCTCGTTTCTGCGCAGTAAAAAGTAGTTTTCCAAGCATACAGAAAACGGATTATTAACCTGAATAATAAAAGATGGCAATAAAAAAAAAAGAAGCTTGACAACTACCTGATCGGCCTGCATGCCTGTTTAATATTTGCAGGGGGTTATATGAGGACTAGTTCGCCCGTAAAATCCTTTGTGTCTGCACCTTCCTCTTTAAAGTCCGCCGGCCAAAAACATGTGCTGATGCTGCTGGGGCCTTAGTCGGGACTCGTCCTCGCACCGACAAGAGCTGAAAGATTAGGGGTCGTTTCAGCCCCAGATTATAGGAAGATTTTACATATATAAACCTGTGCCGACTCTAATTTAACTGCACCTTCAGGGGCGTTAAAGTGTGGCTGGAATGAGAGAAACAGATGGGAGGCCCTTTTAAAGAGCGAACAGCAGCAGTGGACGCAGAGATGAGGCCAGACAGGCTCATTCACACACCTTATTCGTCTCTTTCTTCCTGCTCTGTTTCCTTTTTTCTTTCCTCCCTACCACTTCCAATCGCTTTCTCCTCTCTTCCCCTGGCCAGTCCCATCCCCCCTGTGTGGCCTCCCCCCGTGTCCTGCTCGCTGGCAGAGCTTTGGGAAACTGAGCCGGGTTTCATGTCATGAACTGCGAAGTGTGCTCCCTGCCAACCGCTCAGCATCCTGGAATACTCGCCTGGCATTGACTCGCCGGCCGCAGCCAAACCCCTCCGTAGATTGTGCTCCGGTCAGCTGGCAGTGCAGTTAATTGACGGATACCGTGCACGGTGAAATCAGAAGCATTGCAATGATTTGATCTTTCCAGAACACCGTGTCACCAGAGCAATAGGGAAATCTTAGGAATCATTTGGTGTGTGAGACATTGTGTCATGCTGCTTTTTCTGTGGAATTCCCTAAAAGCTTAATTGTTTTTCTGGATGAAGTTTAAAAGTGAAATACATGTCAATTGATACAAACTCAACATAGAATCACAACTGTGTCTGCTTTTTTTTATTTCCTATTTAACTATAGCTGATGGCATGTGTTATTGTTTCAGAGTTATGTATCATCTAATGACTGTTTCTGTCCAAACTGATCTCTGAATCTCACTGTGTCTCTTTTGGACTTTCACCCAGCAGTGGGCTTAGAGTTTTAAGGGATCCGCCTTACATTTATAGGCTCTCATAATGAGGCTAAACAACAGACCGTACTGGAGCTCAGTTTTCACTTTCTCAGTCTCAGAGATTTTCCAATGAAAGAATCGGCATCAAAATATGGGGCTGTACAAATGCAGATGGCCTAGCAGCAGAGGTAAACTCATTCAGAATATATATATATATATATATATATATATATATATATATATATATATATATATATTGTTATATAAAATGTATTTATATAACACTTTTCAACTTTGTTGAAAAGTGTTATATAAATACATTTTGATTGATTGATTGATTGGAAGCCCTGATCTCGATCCTATTGAAACTTTATGGGCAGAGCTGAAAAGGCGTGTGCGAGCCAGGCAGCCTTCAAACTTGTCTCAGTGACACCAGTTCTGCCGGGAGGAATGGGCCAAAGTTCTTGCCAACATTTGTGAGAATCTTTTAGAAGGATATCCAAAACGTTTGACCCAGCTCATACAGTTTACAGGAAAGGATATCAAATATTAATAAAAATTTATGACCTTTAAGACAGTAAAAAAACAACTTCTAAAAAATGATCGCTCTCCTTCTGGCATTTAGAAAATTTAAATAATTTTGGTAATCCTAACAGGAAAGGTTTATTCGGATTTCATGCCTGACAGTGAGAAAAAAAAAATTGTATCTTTTTATATAAAGCAAACTTCTGGTGTCAAGTGTATAATGTGAAAATACTAAAAATAGCTTGTAATTTAAACATTCTGTACCTGTTTAATCCTTGCAGGGTTGTATGGGAACTGGTTCCTATTTCCACCAGTCAGTGAGTGATAGAATAGACACTGGACAGGGCACTAGTTGCAATTTCAGGAATTTTTAAAGTAACCAATTAACCTAACAGTCTTGTTTTTGGACTGCAGGTTTGGGAGAAAACCGAAGCATCCACACAAAGAAGAAAGCTAGCTTCTTGCTGTAAAGCAACAATGCTGAAAACGGTGCCCCCATGCAGTCCAGAAAACTATTAAGTATAACACACTTCACACCCCACTCCCTGCAGGTCGCAGAGCATTCCACTTCATCACGTTCGATCATTTTTGTAGTATGCTTGGGGTACGGTGTGATTAACAACCGAACATTTTGAAATATCCATTTAAAGAGTCAGTATCCTTCAGCTTAGACTACAAAATCAGTTGGAGAAATAAAGACAGCAGATTCGCAATATTGGTAAACTGCAAGTCCATGACCTCATTTAGCAATTCTAGAGCAATTACTGTGTTGTAATTGCTCAAACAATATAATAGAAAGCAGAGAAAATGAACTGCTTGAAAAAAATGTAAAAAAAAAAAAAAAAAAAAATATATATATATATATATATATATATATATATATATATATATATATATATATATATATATATGAAGATATCTACGCAGCACCTGGAAAGACTATATTCAGATTATCTGCACTCTTAGTGACTCCTTGTGAAAATGTATTTAAGCGCACGGTATGTCCCCTTTAAAGCTGAATGTGCATGAACATTCCCCAAAATGTTACAATATGCAGCTTTCTTCTGCAATAAAAGAAGACAAGAAGAGGCCAACCTGAATCGGTCATTGAAAAAAGATTTTCAATAAAATCCTCGTCTTTTATTAGAGCAAGGTAGGCCTGCTTGGTTTTTATGCAAAACAACCCAGTGAGATGAAGTGTAAGGAGTTTAAACTATGATTAACAAAGGCAAAGGTATTGTGCACTTTGAGCAACCAGGGCGCCACTAACTAGAAATACTAATAAAGTACAGGGAACCCAAATAAGGTGTGTGAAAAAAAATAGGTCTTATTTTTCTGTGTTATGAGGCTATCATGCTGTAAGTGTGAAATAATTTCTTATTTACTCCAGCCATGCAGGGTAATACAGTTGTCATGGTGTGTGTGTGTGTGTGTGTGTGTGTGTGTGTGTGTGTGTGTGTGTGTGTGTGTGTGTGTGTGTGTGTGTGTGTGTGTGTGTATGTGTGTGTGTGTGTGTGTGTGTGTGTTGGGGGGGGGGGGGGTAATATCAGTGATCTAGCAGGGGTACAGTTCCATATGACACAAATCAGGAGCCATCACTTGCTTGCTGGCTTGCCAGTCTCACTGCCAGACAGGCCTGTTAATTGGCCGACAAGATCAGAGGCGATATTACAAGCCAATTAAAGCGATCGGGACAGATTGCCAAGTGATGAGCTCCACTGCATAATTGAGAGTGTGAAGTGATTGTCAGCTCTTTCTCTCCGTCTATATATCCACTCCTCTGGCTGCAGAGGGTAGGAACCAGTTTGGAACATTTGTGATTAGAGTTGTTACACGAGAGTCCTTCGATTGTTGCCCTCAGAGCAGGAGGTTGTGAACCAGGGGTAGGCGAGTTGCTGCATTGGTCACACACCAATGAAGAAAACCTAAATCAGAGCAGACGTTTTAGTGATGGGTCTGTTTCTGTTTCTTGCAATGAGATGTGTACCTCATCTCTGTTTCTTGGGAGAGAGAGAGAGAGAGAGAGAGAGAGAGAGAGAGAGAGAGAGAGAGAGAGAGAGAGAGAGAGAGAGAGACTGATCCACACGACAGCTACTTTAATTCGTTCAGGGAATATTATTGTGCCGGTGCAGTCCATTGGGTTGCACCTGCATGCCAACTTTGCTTAATCATGCAAAAAAGACAGAAAAATGCATTACAGATGTCAGACCATGTCCCAGCACAGAAACAGATTTGACGTACACCTTGAACCCTGAGAGAACAGAAGTACAGAAATTCATTTTAGGTGCATTAAGGTACATCTGACCTGGCTATGATGACTTCTGCTCCAGTATTTATTTTTACATTACCAATGCACAAAATAATTCATCATCATTACTTTGTCATTTTATATTTTATACATAAGAATAAAATATATCAATGATGCAATGTTGATTAAAACTAAATCATTCAAGAAAAAAATATTTTACAACATACACAATATTCCACTAAAATATATTACTCATTTATAATTCTTATTAATTATATCATACACACAATTTGAATTTAATGTTATTTATTAATACTATGTATTGTTGTGCGTAGCGCACATTTTAGATGTTTTCCTAGTTCAACACGCCTGGATAAGATGATGGTTCATTTCCAGGCATCTGCAGAACAGTGATAACGTTACATGAATTGATGTAGTAAATGTGGTAAAAAGACAGCGTGAGATAATATGTGGTTCAGATTCTCATAAAAAAAACAAAAGGATTACTTGTTTTCTTTTTATCTTATTGTTCATGGCTGTAGGTCTTGTTGTTTTTGTTTTGTATTTTTTAGTTAGCACTAACAGACAAAATGTATGAGCGGGAAGTCTCACTGAGGAGCTTCTGTCTTGCGTGGGATCACTATTTGTAGGCTTGGTGTTATCATTCAGCACATTTTCCTATTCATATCAGTTGTTGATTTGTGGGTAAAGCAGCATGATGCATTTGGTGGACAGTTCTGACAGAAAAACTACAATAATTGACACAAAAGTCTGGGGTGGGTGTGTCACCCTGGTAACTGGGACAATGGAGGCTTTTTTCTTTGCCTGCATTAGGTACTGGGGTGTTAGAAGGTCACTCTCATTTCACTACTTTCTGTCTGACCAGACATTGTCTGCAGTTCATGTGAGAAAATGTTCCAAAAGACGATAAGAAAAAAAAGAACAGCACAGGACACAAATAGCTACTTTGAATCATTTGCTTACAACACCTTGTAAAGGTTTTAAAGCCCATTTTCCCATTTGGTAACAACCAATACCTTGAATATTGTTTATTGGGAATATACATGATAAACTAACACAAAGTGCATTGTAAAGTGGACAGATAATGATTCATTCATCGTCTCCACCCTCTTATCCTTGTAGGGCAGCAGGAAGCGGGTGCCTATCTCCAATGGCCATTGGGCTAGAGGTGGAATACACCCTGGACAAGTCAACGGTCCACCACTGGGCAACACAGAGACATATATGAGTAACAGGTCTGTAAGTCCTGTTTGTTTTGTATGTGTACAATAACACATTCACTGGCAATTTAGAGACACCAATTTTCCTATCATGCATGTTTTTTGTCTGTAGGCAGAGATTGGAGGATTGGAGAGTGCGGAGAGGGAGAACATGCAATCTCCACACAGATATTCATAACAGCTGCACTACTGTAGAGCCACGATGATACATGCATTTCTATTTTTTTAAGCCAAAATCTTAAAAGTGTGGCATGCATTTGTATTTCTGCAGAATTTCAATCGTATCTCCAACATCAGCTGCAACGGTAAAAAGACAAACAAAAACATGCTTCCACCGATGCTAGTAGAGAGTTGTTCTCTAGACAGATAATTCATGCCCCCCCTGCAACTCAATGGACCTGTCTGGCTTTGGCAGTGGCCAAACTCAGAATAATTTATGATGTGGAGCTCTTTTGGGATGAATTGGAGCACAAACTACAAGCCAAGCCTTTTTGTCCAACATCAGTGCCTGACCTCACAAACGCGCTTCTGAAAGAATGGTCAAAAGTTCCCATAAAGACTCTCCTAAGCCTTCAAGAGTTGAAACTGTTACAGCTGCAAAGAGTGGGTCCACATCATATCAAACCTTGGGGATTAAGAACAAGATGTGACCTAAGGTCATATGTGTGTGAAGGCAGACAAATAAATAGTAAAGTCTAGCTTTGATCCTTTGCATTGTCTTTTATTTTTTTGTTTTCACCTGACCATTTTCTGTTGTCTCCTTCAGCTTCCCCTATCATCCCCTCAAAATACCACTGCAGCCTCTAAAATATTAAGCCTGAGAATATCCAGTCAATTTTCTCCCATTTTGTATAAATGAATTGGGTGAAGTTGCGTATTTTGTGTCTGATACACTCCTTTTCTCTGCCCTGAAGTCTCATACGGTGTTTCTAATAGAAGCTAATGCAGGACTCTGCAACCTCTGTTTGTTTTAAGAGGGGGGGGGTGACATTTAAAGGCTGACAGAGGGGCAAAGGAGCAAGACATAAAAGTTTCATTTTTAAAAAGGAAAACACCAACTACGGTTTCTGTTACAGGCAGGCCGCCCACATTCCCAAACCACACAAGCTTCAGACGTAACGACCGTTTTCAGTTTTGCCCATCAATCTTAAATGTCCTGCAAGGTGCATCCTTGTCGCTTTTAAGCACACTTCTCTTTAAATGGGCCATAACTTTAAAGGGAGTTGACACCAACTTCCCTTTATAAAAGCACAGTTACAACTTTCACAACCTTTTTTTTTTTTTTTTTTTTTTTTACGAGCTTTGTTGACAACTCTCCCCGCAATGCTAAGCACCGGCAAGTCAATGGTCGAATTGTCCCCCTCCTCTCTGTTCCCCTCTGCAATACTGCTGATGTTGTTCTAGTGCTACTTGGGGAGTAAGAGACCTCACACTATGGGGACTTGTAAAACCACTGTCATCTTGATGGCGAGACTCAGAAGTGTGTGAGCTCACACACACGTTAGTGTGTGTGTGTGTAAGGGTTTTGATGTGTGTATGAGCGCACTGCAGAGACCAGTAAAATGCTGTCTGAATGAAGTCCCAGAGCAGCAGTGGTGAGTAGTGTTTGATGGCCATGTGATTTGTTTGTTCAGCCCCAATGGCCTTTTCTCCAGGCTGAGAGGGGGGTAGGGGGGGCAAAGCGGGAGGGGGAGAGAGAGAGAAACCAGGAGTTTGGAAGGGAGGGCTGGGTGATCGCTTCACACCTTCTCCCCTTCTAGCCCCACCAATGAGCCATTTAATCCTCCTTCCTACAGCTATATCAACACCTCTCACACACTCTCCGCTGGTCCCGACCGCCACGGCTTATAGTCTGCTGCTGTGTTTGACCATTTAGCTTTAAACTGTCGGCAGCCGGTTCTTACATTTTTCTAAATTATTCCCATAGTAATCCTTTATAATACCTTTATGTAAACTGGATGCTTGGTTTCACTGCCACTGATGTAGAAGGCCTTTGAAAAGCATTTCTACCTCCAGTTATATTTTTGTCTCATCACAGCCTAAATCTTAAAGGTGGATTTCATGTGACACTCCAACACAAGTTAGTAAATAGTTATGAAGTTGCAGGCAAAGAATAAATAGTCTACAAAGCGTTTATGATTATAAATTTGAAAAGTGTTGCATACATAAGTATTCAGTCCCTGATCTCTACACACAATAATATTTGCGCGTTCATCTTTGCCAGGTAGTTCAAACTCAGTCAAATTAGATGGAGAACATCTGCAAGTATTCATTTTTCAAGTCTTGCCACAAATTCTCAATTGGAGTTAGGACTGGACTTTGACTGGGCCATTCCAACACATGAATGCGCTTTGATCTAAAGTGTTTCGTTGTAGCTCTGACTGGATGTTTGGAGTTGTTGTTCTGCTGGAAGGTGAACCTCTGCCTCAGTCTCATCGGGATTCTCATGCATTTAGGTCCAGCTATCGCTAGCTCTGATTTGTAGTGAGAATAAATTACACACAGGAGAACTCTGATTACTAATCACCTGACATCTAAATGCAATTGGTTCCCCTGGATTATATTCAGATACATCAGAGCAATAGGGACGGAAATAAATATTTGACACTCTTTTAAGATTTTAATTCTCAAAAAGTTTTAAAAACCATGTATCATTTACTCTACACTTGAAAATTAGGCACTACTCTGTGTTGGTCTGTCACCAAAGATAACAATAACATACTTTGAAGTTTGTGTTTGCAGCAAAGGCATCAGTGAACTAAGCCACTGCTTAAGGCCTCTCTTCAATTTGAACACAGACCATAGATCTAAAATTCAATTCGATGATTTCGGCAGGGATAAACTAAAATATTTTGCTTGTTTATTATTTAAATGTAATAATTAAAAGGAATTGGCGAGTTTACTTTGTAAAAATGTAATCCGCCTTTTTACTCCATCTGAATGCACAAAGGTGGAGAGAACAGTAGTTATGTTTACATGGAGAAAAGTAATCGGAATAAAGGGCCAATGGGAATTAAATAGCATCATGTAATCAAGCCAATTGGAATATTAAGATCGTATTGAACTCAGTCGGAATGAAATTGTAATCCGAATAAGACGGGTGATTTATGATGATTGATAATCCGATTAACATGCATATAAACGCTTGTCAGGCTCAAGTTATTCCGAATGTGGCAAACTAACCCGAGTGCGCATGTGCGCCTGACGTAAACGTGACGTCTTTCCACATTGATTAGTGACGGAAATACGTCGGAAAGTGAAACTGTCGGGGCTCACGATACAACCTTTGTGTTCGAAAAGAATAAAAGAGCTCAAAATTATTGCTTACTCAGTAACGTTTCAACCATAATTAGAATTTGGTGCCAGTCCAGCCTGTGCACTTCGAAGACAAACAAACTCGTATAATACTGCTTTGTTTACTATTTTGTGTTGGTTAGTAAAGATGGAAGCACTTCTTTTTCTGTGTTTTTTCAGGGGAATTTGATAACTGTGCATGTCAGAGTGGTTTTATTCTGAATAAAGCCAGGTGCATATACACCCACATTATGATCGGGTTAATTGATTGTGTGCCCATATAAATGGTACCAATTATTTAATCTGAATACATTTCAATCCGATTGTGATATTTTGTGCATTTAAACATAACTAGTTTCAGGGAAGGGCGAAGGATGTAGGGGCCTTACAGGATGGAGTATGTGAGTGAGATTTGGTCATAATGGAGAGAGAAAGACTAAAAGCTTCGGTAGGAAGCAGCGTTGAAAAAAGTCCTTTGATGGGTACTGCAGCCTGTGAAGAGCGACATCTTTAGCCCCGTGTGGTAATTGTGCCTCAGAGGTGAGATCCTTGGACCTGATCCTCCTTGTCATCATAGAGCGAGGAAGATCATTGCCAAAGGAAAGGGAGAAAGGAAAATTAATCACGAAGATGGTCCACAAGAAAACTGTTTGGCATTTTAGGAAATTATTATGGGCAGCTTTACTCACGAATCGCTGTATTCTAAGAAGTTCAAGCGGTATCAATTTGATAGTTCCCTTTCAAAAATCCATGTTGTTGATTTAATGGAGGTGTTTTCAGCATGTTGCTGTTTCTGCTCACTCTCACACTAACTTATTGCAATGCGTTAAAAGAACAGCCATTTAATATTAATAGGTATATATAGAACTATATATACCCTTTCTTTTCTGATAAGACAGAATGTTGGTCCACTTGGATGGTTCTCTGGAAACATCTGAACTTTATAGGCAAATCTGGCAACATACAGGCCCACTGTTTATGAGGACAGGGCCTCTTAGAAGTCAGATCATTTCAGATTTACAAGCAGACATGTGAACATTCTTAGTCCCATGGCGGAACCAGAGAAGAAATAATAATAACTTTATACATCCACTAGAGACAAATTGTCTTGTTTTGGGGGGGGGGGGTTGTTGATAATTTAGCAATGACCTCTTACTTGGTTAGTTAAATCATATCATACTTTAAGGTAAAATATTTCACCTTAAAGTTTACAAATGCGAAAACTCTTGTGTTTTTGACCAAACAAGAGACATTAAACATTTGAAAATGACAGTTCAGCCAAGAGGATTTTTTGTTTGCATAATTTGGCTTTCCTTGATAAACAATTTCCAACTTCCTAACTTAATAAAAGTTTACTATTTAAGCTTCATTACTGGTGTAATTAGGACATGGAAACCTTGGAAAATTGCATAAGCATATCCAAATGGGATGTTTCCTGTTTTCACACTGCTTCCCATCATGTCAAAATTGAGTGAATGCTCCATAAATGTTTCCTGTGCAGTTGCTTTTCCCTGGTTTAAAACATGCAGCTACTATCCCAGTTAATAGTTTTGTTTAGATCAATGCACATCAAAGTGTTTTTTTAATGCATTTTATTTTACTGGAGCTGTGTGATGACCCAGCAGTTAGCACTGTTCCTTCACAACAAGAAGACCCTGGGTTACAATCCCTGTTCTCCTGTGAGTGTGTGGGCTCTCTCTGGGCACTCCAGATTCTTCCCACAGGCGGAAAACAAATTAGCATATTAGGTTGCATGGTTTTTCTAAAGCGTCTTCTGGTGAGTTTATTTGCATGGTTATCTGTCCTGTGTGTTTCTGTGTGGCCTAGCATTGGACTAGTGATATTTCCAGGGTGCATCTTGCCCAATGACAGCTGGCGGTAGGTCCAGCTCCCTGTTTACCCTGCGCAGATTAGGCAGATGGACTGATGCGATTCTATTGAGGTATTTTTCAAGATTTGGCAGCATAGCAGAAAAAAGCAAAAGGACCACAAGGACCAAAACTTTGCTATATCGCAGAAGACTGTAGTGTGTGTTTTTGGTTTTGCTTCCATTTTATTCATCCTATGAAAAAATCAAAAGTCACAAAGTAGTATAACAAAATTCCCAGATAGCTTATGAGTAAGAATTTTTCCTTTAAAACACCATTCTCCTGCCTTTTGCAAGTAGTTTTGTCTTTACTGAACAAGGAAATTTGAGCGTCCACAAAACTGTTAACAACATTCCAGTGGCCTTGTCTCCGTAAAGCTGTCCTATAATTTCAACACAACACTGTTCCCTCTCGAGTAATGTAATGTGATGTGAAGAGGGCGACCTGGGGTCATTTTATGGCTCTCATTCTAACAAATTTTAAGTATGCTTTTATCAATTTAGCTAAACAAATGGCAATATAATAAAAGACTATCCTTTGACATGAGTACCATCCCCGATTTTGCCAATGTTACTGACAGTCACACCGCTGAGTCAGTGGGAATGGCAGAAATAAACAAACAGTTTACCACAAATCCATTTACCACACTTAAGTTGTCCTCTTCAGGGTCACAGGGGTTGGGGTAAGCCGTCATCAGGCAAGCTGCGGGGTTCACTCAGGACGGGTCATCAGTTAATCACAAGACTGACACAGGGACACTTGAGACAAACAACCTTGCTTGTTTTTGGACTGTGAGTACCCGGTAAAAACGACACACATGCTCGGAGGGAACATGCAAACTCCACACGGAAATAGCACACAGCTGAGATCTGGACCTTCTAAGGCGGAAAAAAGGTCATGATTAGATTGTTCGTTTTTTTTCCATGAATAAATGAATACAGTCACAAACATGTCAGCAACTTTGTTAACTGTCTTCCCAATTACTGCTGCTTCATGAGATCCCTATGACACAGTGTCCATTTCAAGGGGAAAACTACACTTTGTGTTGAACAGAAAGGTTTTCCAGAACTCTTTTCTGCAACAGCACTTTTTCTAAGTGCTGTTGCACTTAGTCCTTTACACCCAGCTCTAAGATAAATTACCATAGGAATGAGTGGAATCAGGACTGCTAAACTGGCATAGTTTGTTTAACATAGAGAGATTTCAGAAGCTAGTAATGCTAAGAACTAAAAGATGGACCACCACATCGACAAGCATTGCTATGAGGTTGTGTAAAATCTGTGATGTGTTTCAACAGAACCATTGAAGGCCAATAAGAATTCTTTCAATCCTGCTTTCTTACAAGCTGATTTTCCACAAAAGATTAAAATCATCATTATGTAGCTGAATCTGCTGTTGTAGATGCTTTTTTATTTCATGTTTTGTTTGTGTTTTTCAAAGCAGAGAATGTATTACGGAACAAGATATCATCATAAATCCTGGACTGAAATATCATGTAATAATCCACTCATCCATCCATCATGATGGAGTTTAATACAAAATAATCTTGAAAGAAGTCTTTAAGAGACTGCAGAAAAAGTAGGTGATAAGGGTGAGATTTTCTCTGACAAATTAAAATATTTTAAAGTAGATAACCCAACCCTGGCCTGGAAACACAAGGTATTCATCTTTTATTAACAGTTTTTGCTTTGATTGTAATTTCCCAGGAAATAGGACGACAAACATTCCGCAGCTTTCTCTCAAGAAATCTTGTTGTTGAGAATAGACAGAATAAAAAGGACCAAGAAAAGGAAAGATAATCCACGCAAAAACTGCTGGCAAGTCAAAAGCTTTGAATCTACATTAATTCACAGATTGCTCTTCTGCAAAAATCTGGTACCCTTTTTAGTTTTAATACTACGATGCACGTTGAATTGTGAAATAGGTAAAATAATAATAATTACATATATATATATATATATATATATATATATATATAGAGAGAGAGAGAGAGAGAGAGAGAGAGAGAGAGAGAGAGAGAGAGAGAGAGAGAAATTAAGCTTTTTGTGTGCCACCAGTACTCTCAACTTGACGGTTTTGGTCTGTGGCAAAAGCTTCTAGCACCACTGCCCTAAACACACAGCCAGAGCAACAATAAAAAGATGTTATAAGCCCTCTCTATCCATCCTGACTGAGTTAGGCATTTCCCAAAGAAGAATTGGTACATATTCCAGGTGCATCTGGAAAACAAGGCTGCTGAAATATCAAAGCAACTCCAAAGTGATTTAACTGTGTTTCATTCTTTAAAAAATACGGAGACAGTTTTATTCAAAAACCTCTAAACTTCAAGATTGACTATTTGTAAGTGGTCTGCATTATGCCTGTTTATACTACCTTATTCATAAAAAAAAAACAAAATCTTCAGTTCTATACTTTCCAAATTTTTTAAGTTTTAGAACATAAAGGAATAAACTTCAGAAATGTGAAAAGACTCTTTCTTCACTGCTGACCAAAGCAAAAAAAAAAAAAAAAATCACTTATTTTTCTTTATTGTTGTTGATTGAAATGAACCAAAAATGTACCGACCGAACCGCAACCTTAAAACTTGTACATGTACCGAACTTTGATTTTCATGTACTGATACACCACTAATACAAAACAAAAAAAACATTTAAGGGCAGTTGAAAGTCACAATATATCCATGGGCCTGACAATCAAACTCCCATGACCCCCTCAGCAACTCCACAAGGAAATAAATATGCCAGTTTATTGATGAGAACTTCAGTTTCAGTAATTTGATACCACAAGGCATATGATTCCAAACCAGGTAGTTTAACAAAGGTTTTTACTAATGTTTACTGAGTTAAATAACATGTGAACTCCTACACTGGCACTAACAAGCTGACTGAAATTGCATGCATCACAAAAAAACAGGACAGAATTTGTAGTGTAGCTTCACTTTGTCATGACGTGTGAAACATACAGTAGGGAGAACGCATAGCTGCTCTTGCACATAATTAGCGCACCGCGACCAGCTGAAGTACACAAAAGCTGTTTTGTTGCAACATGGAGGAAAAGGGAATGTTACTTTGCTGCCTGCTGGACGACTGACACCCTCTTGACCGGAAGCGCCTTCTTATCTCCCACTCCCAGATTGGCCAGGTTTGTTTCCCACAGGTCCGGCAACACGCTTATACACTTCATGGTTTTTCACCCACCACCCAGGGAGCAAACAGCACTGCTCAGACCTACGCTGATGCTTACATGAAAAAGTTTATGCAGGGCGGCGCATTCAGGCACACACATGTACAGAGGCTCCTATCTGGTGGCAGCAAGCGAGTGAGGGGAAACATGAGCGCTGGCGGTCCAAGTGCTTTGGTGTCGACTGACAGATATAATTACAGGAGCGGTCTCTAACCCCCACCTCACCATTTCTCCCTCCATCCTTCCCCTCCTCTTTCCTCCTGCTACCCCCCCCCCCCAACTCTTACCCCCTCAGCTCTAACCATTATTTATTTTAGCAGCTCCAGCCCGCTTCAGAGGGCTCAGCAGCACTCACAGGGCCCCTGCCAAAAAGTGGCTTTCTGACTGAAAGCTTTCCAAACAAGCTCCGCTGGTCCATTTGGCCGAGCTCCAGCACTATGCGGTCTCCCTACTACCGCTCCCTCTCTCTAAGAAAAGAGGGACAGAGGGAGTCTGGTTTGCATTAGCGTCAACGTGTGTGCGTGTGTGTGTGTGTGTGTGTGTGTGTGTGTGTGTGTGTGTGTGTGTGTGTGTGTGTGTGTGTGTGTGTGTGTGTGTGTGTGTGTGTGTGTGTGTGTGCACATTGGGCTACATATGCTCCCAGACTTCTGCAAGTGTATGTGCGTGAGTTTGTTTCTGGCGATTTGACCCAGAGTGATGGTCCCTGGAACCTGAAGCCACACTGCGTTGTATAAACAATGAGCAGTGTATTTACACAGAGCCAAGAGAGCAGGAGACCGTGGCTCCTCCGGTGCATCTCCGCAGAGCCCCGACCTCTGATACTATGCAGACAACCTGTTTATGGCGGTGTGTGTGTGTGTGTGTGTGTGTGTGCTGGTCCATCTCCCTCACTAGTTTCTTATCATTGCTGGTGAAGATAGTAAGTATATGAAGAAGCTAGTTTAATGCCCCCGCAGATAAGTCTGTGTACAGGGGAGACAGGTGAGAAGATAGCACATGATTCAACTTTAACAGGCGTGCAGACACCAGATTATAATGTGTTTTTAGTCCTGTCTATTCAGAGGTGATTGTGTGTTATGATACAGCACTGGAGAAAGGTTTGCATGCACGAATCACAGCCACGGATGCCATATTGATTTGCGGCTCTCAATGTTACATTTGAACCATTCAGTCTTCCCAGGCTGAAGGATTGTACAACAAATCATCTAAAACAGGGTTCTTCAACCCTAGTCTTCAGGACGCCCAGTCCTGCATATTTCAGATGTGTCTCTGCTCCGGCGCACCTGAATCAAATGGTTACGTGACCGCCTCAGCAGCCATCAATTGCTGCAGAGCCCTGTTAATCACCCGTTTATTTAGCTCAGTTGGGTGGAGGCAGGGAAACGCCTAAAACATGCAGGACTTGGGGTCCTGGGGACCAGGGCTGAAGACCCCTGATCTAAAATACCAGACCATTCCAGAAGCGTTATGTGTCCGTTCCTATTCAGATTTTAAGCTTGTTTAGAGTCATTTCCTTCCTGAAACACCCAGATATTTCCACTGTTTAGCTGTTGATCTGAGACGAAGTTGAGAAACTGAGTCTATCATCAATCAACCCACTGTGCTCAATGCACTTACACCTATTACAGAGGTCAATCTTATCAATCTTAAACAGATTCTGCTAATGGTATCTGGCTTGTCCATGTCGGCAGCTGGATATTCCAGTTTTATTTGAAACGGTCACTTTTGGAGGAGTTGTCTCTTTCTTGTTCAGCACGTTTTACTTCCATGGTAATGGTGAACTGCA
Source organism: Fundulus diaphanus (assembly GCA_037039145.1). Classification (NCBI taxonomy): domain Eukaryota; kingdom Metazoa; phylum Chordata; class Actinopteri; order Cyprinodontiformes; family Fundulidae; genus Fundulus; species Fundulus diaphanus. The sequence continues at coordinate 25,953,031 of CM073123.1, read as the reverse complement.
TATTTGGGGACAGGAAGACTAAGTGTACCTGCGTGTTCTCCTAAAACATCTGTTTTTCTGTCCTCTTCGTCGTTCCATGTGAGGCGACCTTGTGGAGGTTGGAAAAGAGGTAGGATTCTTCTTTAAAATCCTAACCAATGTTCTTTTTCTCAGGGTGACTGTGGGTCAGACGGTTACAACTTGCACATTCTAACAGAACAATATCCAGGAAGACACAACAAAACTACTTTCGGGATGGGTAAATGAGGGATCTGACTTGTCCCCGTCCCGTGAACCTCCTGTGGATTTAGCTAAAAAGCCGTTGAGGGTCACGGAACCAACTAATTTAAATTGACTACAAATTCTGAGAAGGTAAGAGATCAAACATCCATCCAGAATCATCCAGAAAGCTGGCCAATGCTGCAAAATATCAATTCAAATTTGAGATCCCAGTTCTTGTTTGTGAGATCTACTGATCCAAAGGTCCAAATGTCTCCTTGATCAATACTCCAGTAGAACCTAAGAATGTGTAAACGTTTACACAGCACTGCCTACTAAAAATGGATATATAAACATTCTTAAAGGTTCTCTCAAAAACAATTTAAGGAGCTTTACTAGAACATCACGTATGTAAAAACTTTTGTAAACAGATAACTTCAGCATGTCGACCAACAAACAATAAAGGGAAGAAAACACTTTTAGTTTTCAATGGCCAAGGCTGATATAAAGGGGAAAAAAGACAGAAAGACAAAAGTAACAACTGTGTGAGAGTTCTGTTAGTCTGATTTACGGTGTGTGTGCATATCTCATGTCATTGCATTTGTGTGAGATGTTGCAGCTGTCCACTCTTCCGAGAATCAGGAACCAGACCCAATCTCACCTGACCTCCTGTGAGCTGCGGAGTGTGACCAAAAGCATGCATGCACGCACATGTATGCACACACATGTGTACCTAAAGCACGGAGGAACAGAGCAACAGGACACACACTCTTCCCCAGGCCAGCAGGGAGGAAGGAAGCAAGGGCTGGTGGTCACACCAGCCGCCAACTGAAAACCTGCCTGTTTCACTGTGCAAGCTGCCATCTCCTTTGAGCAATGCTCAGGACAAAATCTAATAAGTATTATCATAGAATCAGTTATTTTAACAGCTAATTTTACCACTTTGGAAATTAAATATTACATAGTTCTATTTTTCACACGAAAAGCATCCACGTCATACACATACATTCATACTTTGATGAGCTTATCTTTCAAAGTATCCATGCAGACAAAAGACAAGTGTGTATGTTGACGACTGAATGTATTTATGAATACATTTTAATTCACTTTTAAGTTAATCAAAGTTTTTTTTTCACTAAAAATAAATCAGCTTTCCTACAAAGTATTTCTGCTTGTCATACAAAACAAAAACTATCTGCTAAATACCTGTCCTGCTTGCTGCCCTTAAATTTAAGTCTGATCAGTAGTAGTTTTTCTACATTGGTGAAAATGTCTATATCAGCGAGTTATGAATTGTGGTCAAACAGTATTTATTCAAAGTCTTTGCCTTGCTCCTGATATATTTAGGTCAGTTCTCAAGGCAAGTAAAGAACGACTGAAACTATAACCTTCTCTTACCATTTATTTTTGAACAAAACAAACAGAGATTGTAATTTAAAGACCTGTTTAAGTGTTTTTGCAACAACATAGTTAAGGCATGTTTATTGCTGTGTCCTAGCTGTTCACTTGTTAAATATATAATGCCTCATAGCCTTCAAACCATTATTATTTTAAGGCTTTTCTGCTCCTCTCTCTGTGAGTTTGCATAGACTACCAGGGCCAGACATGTTTGCTAAAAGGTTAAGCCTCGACTCTTTAATGGGAGGGTCTAGGTAAAGTCTCAAGTCTCCAGTGTCCAAGTCTGAGTCAAGTTTTGAGGTTTCAGTGCATAAGTCTAATTCAAGTTTCAAGTCTTTAGGGTGTAACTCCTTGTTGAGTCTTAGTTGTTTAGTGGGTAAATCTAAGTGACATCTCGAGTCTTCAGTCCAAGAGTCAAAATCAAGTCTTGGAGCTTTATAAGTCCAGTCTTAAATCTTTAGTGTACAAACCTGATTCAGTATCGAGTCTTTAACACACAAGTCTAAGTCAAGTCTAAAATCTTTTGTTCACAAATCTATGTTCAGTCTCAAGGACTTTAGTGCCCAAAGCTAAATCAAGTTTGAAGTCTTTGTTTTTGGTGTCATAGCCCAAGCACACTGCTTGTGTCCGATCCTTCATGCTCCGATCCACTTTTTTTTCTGACCTACTGGCTGTGCAGAGGGTCCTTCTATGGACCACCAGACTTGCGAGATTCACACTAGAGTAGTAAATGTAAAGCTCCAATTGCTGCTCAACAAACTCAAAGAAGATCGCTGTTTAATTTTCTTATCTGTTTTCTTTACTTCTGCGCTCCTACCATAGGTAATTACACTGTTTATTGAAATGTTTTATTCAATATTGATTGAGCTGTGTGTTTTCCTGGGCTAATCTATATGGGGATGAACCTGGCCAGAAATTGTGTTGAGTTTACCTTGTAATTTAGAGATTTTATTTTGTATTTTCCCCAAACCGGACGTGTTTTCCTTTGCCTACGTGTCTTCTTTCCTGTCTGACTCATGACTTTCCCGTCGAATTTCTGCGTAGTTTCGACCAAGATTTACTTTGGTCGTAGCTACGTAGACACAGTTGCAGAGAACGGCAAGTGAGTCTGCTCGGCCCCATTCACTTCAACCAGATCTAATTGCTACAACTTCATATGATCCAATTTTCCGTCAGATCAGTTGCCCATTCAGATCTGTGTGTCTTGGGCTTAAATGAATGAATAAATGAATGAATGAATGAATGAATGAATAATGACATGTTTAGGCGCATGTCATCATTCAACCACTGGTTTTCTAGGTGGTGTCCTGATAGCAACGTGGGCTACATTGATAACTGGCGAACTTTCTGGGGAAAACCTGGACTGATCTGTAGAGACAGCATCCATCCAACTTTGGATGGTGCAGCTCTTCTTTCTAGGAATCTGGCTGGATTTCTTAGTTCTCCTAAATGCTGACAGCCAGTAAGCAGAGCTATAGTTTAACACGCCTCTCTGCAGCTGCTGTACTGTTAACCAACCATTACCCCATTGAGACAGTGTCTTGCCCACGGCCAAAAGTAAACAGATTTAAAACTGATCTAAAAGGGGCAAATCATAAAAATCTCAGAAAATTCAACTTGAACCAAAAAAATAAAGCAATTAAATGTGGTTTATTGAATATGTAAGGTATCTCCCGCCAAAGACTCTAATCAAATTGATTTATTTTGTCTCACAGAAACCGGGCTATAAGAGGACTATGTTAGTATAAATGAGTCAGCTCCCTCTAATTATTCAAATTTCCATATTCCCAGAACTATGGGATGAGGAGGAGGAGTAGCAACCATCTTTCAGTCTGATTTATTAATTAGTCCCAGGCCAATTAATAACTATAATTATTTTGATGATTTTACCCTCAGTTTTCCTCATCCAAACTGCAAAACAATAAAACCTCTTCTGTTTTTCCTTTTGTATCATCCACCAGGCCCTTACTCTCAGTTTTTGGATCAGTTCTCAGACTTCTTACCTGATTTGTTGTTAAACACTGACAAGGTTATTATAGTGGGGGATTTTAACGTTCATGTTGACACTGAATGTGATAACCTTAATGTAGCCTTTAAAACTATCCTAGATTCAATTGGTTTTGCTCAAAATGTGCATAAATAAATGTGCCTCCATACTTTGGACCTTGCGCTGACATATGGCATTGATTACTGTTGATTGCGAATTACCAGTATTTCCTCACAACCCTGTCCTATCTGATCATTTTTAATAATGTTTGAGTTCAATTTAACTGAGTTCTCCAACCCAAAAGAAGGCCTCATTATTTGAGATCTCTATCAGAAAATCAAACTTTAAAGAGTCTGTCCCCCTTTTATTTTCCTAAGTATCACAATGTTATTTCTTCCCCTTCACAAATTGATGCCTTTGTCGATGGTGTTACTTCCTCGTTGAGTTTTGCATTTGACAAGGTAACCCCCTTGAAAAAGAAGGTGATTATTCACAGTACGCTGGCTCCTTGGTTTAATCTAGAGCTGTGTTCTTTGAAGCACAACGTTAGGAAATTGAAGAGACAATGGTGCTCTACACATCTAGAGAAATCCTACCTAATCTGGAGAAACAGTCTACTGTTGCATAAAAAGGTCCTTTGCAGAATAAAAATAATCATGGGTTTCTCTTTAGTACAGTTGTCAAACTTACACAGAGACAGAGCTCTGCAGAGGTAGGTGGTAACTGGTTACATTTACTCAGTTACATTTACTTGAGTAACATTTTGAGCAAAATGTACTTTTAGTAGTTTTACTGCACTGTACTTTTTACTTTTACTCAAGTATCGCTACTCTTACTTGAGTAACATTTCTGGCTACTCTACCTACTGTGAGTAACTTCATGAATAACGAATATACTTGTTTTAACTACAGGCATGTCTTGATGACGTCAGAACCTGGATGACCTTAAATGTTCTGCTTTTAAATTCTGACGAGACAGAAGATGTCATCTTTGGTCCAGAGTCCTTAAAAAAATAAACTTCTTAATCAATCACCTAATCTGGATGGCATTAACTTGGCCTCTGGCAATAAAGTAAAAAATCTTGGTGTTATTTTTGACCAAGAGATGTCATTTAAATCCCATATTAAACACGTTTCCAGTGTTTCCTTTTATCGCCTCCAGAATATTGCCAACATTAGAAATATTTTGTCCAGGAGTGACACTGAAAAACTGGTCCATGCATTTGTTACTTCAAGGCTGGACTATTGTAATTCTTTACTAACAGGAAGTCCACAAAATGCAGTTCAAAGTGTTCAGCTGATCCAAAACACTGCAGCAAGAGTTCTGATGAATCAAGAATAAAATTTTAAATTGATTGATTGAATTTGACTTTTTAAAGTGTCTTGAGATGACATGGGTTGTGAATTAGTGCTAAATAAATAAAATTATATTGAATTGAATTGAATTAAGCCTGACTCGAGTCAAAGCAGACTTATTTCACCATATCTGCCATTCTCTAAAAAGCATAACATTTTTAGGTATTTTCTTGAAACAAAGATGCCTTGAAATTAATTTGTGGTTTTCCTGTTGTAATTGTATATTTCCCTGATTATTTATAATTTGTGCTGAAGATGTTCTCGTAAGCTCTTGTAGGAACATGAAATAAAAATAATTTATTTTTAAAGGAGGGCTATGAATAAAAGAGAAAATTGTCACACACATCCGGTCACTGAATTGCAGCAACAAAACTCCTGCTTTTGCTTACCTGGTACATTTCAATATTTTCCTGCATTCATTCCAGCTGTATTATTTAAAAATAGGGGGAAAAGCAGAAGACTTAGATATGGTAAACTTGATTGTTCATGTGGCTGGATGGCAGCCAACAACAGCTATTTCAATGGCTTTCTAGTTTTATGACACCAACAAAACAAAAAAGTGTACAAAACTGGAAAAGCTGGTTTTATGCGTGGGAACACAATGTCCGAGTTAAAGACTTAAATTTACAGAAGCACGGGCTGGGTGATGTCACATAACAGAGAACTGATTGTTCAGCTAGTTAGTCTATAGCCGCTGTTTATCAGGAGAGGTCAAGGCTGGCTGTTATTGTGTGAGGGCGGTCGCTGATCCTGGCTGGCAGGTAGACGGCTGCAACGAGCAAAATGTTCCTCTCAAAGGTAACTGTCACGGCAAACATCAGTCATTTCTCAGTTAGGTCGGATTCATCGCTTTGTCTCCACACTTTCTTCCTGTCTTCCAACGTATGCTTCCTTTCTTTTTCATGCTGTTCATTTTACTGCCCTGCAATAATAGCTTATCTGCAGTGGTAAACTTGGCCCCTCCACTTCCTTATCTGTCTGACTGGGCAGAACAAGGGTCTCTTGAGTAAAGAGAGGACAAGAAGAGGGAGAGAGCTGAGCGGATGTTAAATGTGCACATTAAAAAAATTAAACCTTCAAGCACATAGCCAGATAACTGGTTAAAAGGAAGCAGGATTTACTCAAAACGTATCATTTTGTTTTTCTGTTTCACAAGTATGTTTAAATGGATTACATTGTCAACGCGATAAACAAGTAGTTTGTTAAAAATTATTTCTGGCCTTATAGAATATTGATAAGGCAAACTTTAATTATTTTGTTGAGATTTATTGAGACAGACCATTACAAAGATGTCCACGACTCAGAAGCTGAATATTATTTACTGTCTAAATCAAATAAGTGTGGTGTGAATTTGTATTTGGTGAATAATGAGTGAATGCTTTGCACAACAATCTAAAGCTCAAATTACACCTCCAAGTCTTATGGAGTTGGTTTCCAAAAGCTTTGTATATCCAGAGCCAGATATTCTTTCTTTTTTTCTTTTTGCACATTCTTCTCTGCAGAGTAGCTCAAGATCAGTCAGGTTGGTTGGAGGGTGTCTGTTAATAATACTTTGGCCACAGAATCACACCAGGATTTAGGCCCAGACTTTGAATGGTTTGGGGGTTTGCTGTCCTGCTGGTTGTCCTGTCTGAAGAAAAGCATCCCAACGTCATGACGCAGCCACCACCATATTTCACTCTGGGGGTGATGTGTTTATGGTGATTTGCAGTTGATTTCCTTTCAAACATAACGTTTTGTATGCAAGTTAAAAACATTTGCTACCGAAGTTTGTAGTTATGACAAAATGTGCAACATTTGCACTTGAACCTTCTCTAATTTTCTTATTTCTGCATAATCAATAGAGCTTAAAAAATACTCCTGAATAATTAATCTACCACGCCAACACATATTTACATATTCAAACAGAGGCTGACATTTTTTTCTGTTAGTGCTCAATGCACTATAGCCCATTATTTCTTCCTTAGACCCTCCCCCATCGTACCCTTCTTCACCCCCATCCACCCCTCCTCGCCGCCCTTCTCTCTGTTGTCTCGGCTGGTCAGTGGGTTCATGTGTGAATGCTATGTGCCTGTATGCTCGTCTGAAGGGCCACTGGGGTTAGAGAGTAGACCTTGGCCTCTTGGTTTGACCCCTGGAAAAGAGGCTGGTGTCTGGGTCTGAATGGCCTGTCTGACCTCAGTGTGTGCGAGTGTGTGATTGTCCATCTGACTGCATGCTTTGTGTGTTTCTGTGCCTCCTGCATATTTGCGCACATATCTCATGTTTGCATGTAAACACTCTCAGATGGAGCGCATGTGTGCAGGAAAGTGCATTTATCTGTTTCGTGTACATACACGTGCACGCTGCTCGCCATTGTCCTCATGTTTATACAAATCCATCATCAGAGTAGAAGGGAGGGGGATGGGGGGGGGTCTGGTCAGACGAGACAGAAGTGACAGGTATTGATCATCGGTGGTCCAGTCAAGCAAAGACCCCCTCCAGCCTGTGTGCTTTAGAAGCAGTCCTGTCTGCATCCACGGAGCAGCAGGGAGAGGGAGACAACTGCAATCAATGTCTGATCCTCCTGTGAGAGCTGCAGGGTCATCGTGGATTTACCTCTGTGTTTTGGTATGTTCCTGACTGACAGCAGTAAAACAGAGTATGGCAGTAAGCAAGTGTTGAAAAAAGACAAAACATGAATATGTCAATATTACATTTTTTTCCACTTCGTCAGTTAAAAGCAAGTTTCATAGAAAACACTCGTGAATAAGTGCCGTGAATTTTGAAAAGTATCACAAAATTGATCCTGCTTATTCTGGCTTTCATGTTACTGAAGCTGTGATGACACTAAATTGTATCTCGGCGGATTGGTTGCGATGAGAGCTTTTTGTGCATGCATCAAATAACGCACAGAATAAAGAGGCCGTGACGTTGTTTCATGAGAGAACTGCACGCCTCAGACATTTCATTACTATTAAGTCGGTTTTTCTTCCATGCGGCCTTTCCTCCTCCTCATGAGGAGGCACTGAAGCTGTGCCACCTTTTGTTTGAGAGCCTAGAACACACTCAGAGAATAGCACAATATATACTGCCCTGCAAAAGGATTTTAGAAGAATTTTATATGACAGAGCAACACAAATCAGGGCGTTGAAGGAAAATAATAATAAGTGGTTTTTAAAATGTTTTTGATAAAATAAAATTATAAATAAATCTGAAAAGTGTGGCAAGGTTTTGTGTAAAGCCACACCAACATAATTATTTGTGGAATCCTCTTTTGCTGCAGTTAGATCTATTTGCTGTATACTTCTACCTCATTTTGCACATCCAGAAACTGACATTTATGCCCACTCGTTTGCAAACTAACTGAAGCTCAGTTAGTTTGGATGGAAATTATCTGGACACCAGTTTCTACTCTTGCCACTGATTCTGTAACCCGGCAAGCCATATTGATAATGTGTAGCACTCCACATTATCCATATGGGTCTGCTTCCATCGAATCCGTTCAGGGAAAGGAGGGACGTTGAGCAGAACTTACTGGGCTTATTTAGCGAAGCGACACCTAGTGCCCACCTACCAAAGGTTGGTTTTAGCCAATTATGGTATCAAGTTAAAATGTCGTAAGCAGCAGGTGCCTCAACAACTTACGGTGGTCAACTCACTTCTTGCTGTTCTTCTTTCAAAGAAGAAATCGTGGATTCTGACAACACAGATGTGATAGCAGCAGCTACACATGTGTCTTCCTGTGCTGCCATGTTTATATTGGTTCAGCTGTGGGCTTGGTCAGCACCTCTTGCTATCGTTACAGCTCTATGACCCATCTTGAACCATAATGCTTCAACGTGAAAAAACATCCCGAACCGTTTTTTGGTTCGGGCCCGAACAGTTGAGAAAAGAGCAGGACAAGATGAATTCCCATGTGTTTGTGAACACACAAATTCTGCGAGAATTAAGCTTGCAGGCAAGGAGACTGATTCTGACCTAGATTTGGGTTTTAATTCAACTAGGCCAATCTAATGCTTTAATATGCTTTGATTTTAACCATTCCATAGTGCCTCTAGTTGCAGGCTTAAGGTTGTTGTCCAGCAGAACGTTTTTTTTAAGTATTTCACACCCTCTAAAAGGGCTTTCTTCCACAGTTGTCCAGTACTTGGCTCCCTTGATCTTCCCAACAATTGATAGGAAGATGGAATGAGCCAAATACAGTTGTTGTCCTCCCCATCCCGGTCAAAAAAAATAATATTGGTCTCATCTAACCAGGACTTTATTTCACATGTTTGCTTTATCCCGTATTACAACATGTTTGTGATAAACCTTTAAAAAGAGCTACTGTCGGATTTCTATCAACAATTTTTTTTTCTTTCCACTTTCTAAAAAGCCAGATTTGTGCAGCGCATGCATAAGGATTGTCCCCTCAATAGACTGTCCAACCTAAGCCATGCAAAACCCCCATAGTTGCCATGGGTATCGTTGCTGCTTCTGAGGTTGATGCTCTTTATGCAAAGTGTGTCAGTGTACCTAGATAGTAATGCTTTGCTACGTTTGCAACACTGTCATAACCCAGGTTTCCATCAACGTTTTTTATGCACATTTTGAAGTATCGCATTGGAAAAAGTCGATGGAAACGGCAAAATTCAAAGTAACTTCCTCAATTTCGCAAAAAAGTTTTTACGTCCCCTTGAGGTGATTTGGGTATTCTGCAAAAACAAGTTAATGCGCAAAACAGAAGATGGAAACACATATGTGGAATAATCACTTCTGACTCAGCAAACATTTACCTCACATGACTGATGAGCTGTTTCCACTGTCGGCGTCCTCCCAGATATTCTCGTATCGCGCAGACAATTGCACTTCTCTCTCTACGTCTCCAGTCTGCAAGTAACATCGGCAGTAAAAGTTGACACCACAGAATAATTACAGCTTGCCCGATCAACGTATTCCTGAAAACCGCTCTCTTTTTTATGTGGGGTCCATGCTAGTTTGGAACCTCTAGTCCCTGTTTATTAGAGCCATGCTTATTGTCAACTTCTGACGAAATTATGCGTTGCGTAGCCTGGTAAAGTCTCTCCAAACCAGTGGAAGGAAACACTTCTAATTCTAAATTTTCTTTTTTTGCGACATTTTAAAAGTTCACTCAAAATTTACATGACAATTGGATGGAGACATGGTTATACTCTTTCCATTTTCTGATGAGGGGTTCAACACTGCTCTCTGTAATGTTCAAAGCATAGGGTGTTATGTTCTGATCTTAACCCTAACCCTGCTATTAACTTCTCCATAGCAATATGTTTACTAATATTCTGTAAAACATCTTGGACACCATCGGTGAACAGCTGTTCACACACAAATGGACTCTACTTGCTATTAGGTGACTTCTAAATTTGTTGTACTGGATATTGTGTCGGAGCATCAGAGTAAAGGGGGAATGCAAATGCAATCCACATCTTTTCGATTTTTATTTGGAAAAGATGAAGTAAAGTTATGTATAATTTTCCTTCCACATTACATTTATCTTCATATTGTGTGTTGGTTAATTTTGCTGCTTACTGAAATACACTGAAATGGTTCTGGTTGTAACACGAAAAAAAATGTGAAAAAGTTCACGGTGCATGACGACTTTTGCAAGTCGGTGCAAAAGATGAGAAGAGTGAGGCACGAGGAAAAACACAGCGTGATGAGAGAAATGAACACCAGGCCAAAATCTGCATTTTTTGGACCAAACTGTTTGGTTCAAAGGTTCACAAAGTATCAACTATCACACATGTATGCAGCCGTGTATGCACACAAAAAAAAAAAAAAGCCCACATGCACACACTCTTCCAGCCAAACCCTTATGCCCTCAGCCCTCCCTCTTTGTCCCTTTATCCCTGTCTGTTTGAAAAGGTCAGTGCATGTCTGGGAGAGAGGGTCATAGAACCCCCAAACCCCTCTTTTCTTCCCACTCAGAAGAGCATGTACAAGTCCTGTTTAAACTTGCCGTATTTAACTAAAACTGGACCGAAAAAAAAAAAACACATGAATGAAACAACAACAGAAAAATATGCATGCATGCCTGCATGTTTTTATTTTGTGGAAACGGTGAAGGAAGTTCAAACTAAATGTATCTGTTCTGTTCATCACCAGCTTTGACTTGTGAATTTTGAATTTTATGTAGAGGTATCAGAGTAATGGGGGCTAAATAATGAAGGGGCTAACCAAATAAAGGGGCTAAGTAAAGGGTCCTCCCTCATTACCTTATCCTGCCATGTTTCCCCACCAATCTCAGTGGAAAAAAGGGAGCAAACACATTGAATTGGAAAACATAGTCCATTGTGTCCACTGTTTTGTCTCTTCCCTCTGTTAATAGCTACACTGGACAGCATTCAGAAATGTGCAGTTGTAGCAATGTTCAACAACAACAACACTGTCACTCATTGTATAAGCAGTCATGGGACATTTGGAACTTTAGTTAATTTTTTTTTTTTGGAATGTTACTTTTCACAAAGAAAGGTGGGCATGTGTCCATGCATGTATACCTTGTTACTGATACACTGACCCAAAGTTTCACTAAATATAAACTCTAACGCACACACAGGGATGTGCCAGAAAATAAAGAGCTATCATGCACTCGTCTTCTCGCATGTGTCTATGCACGTTTGGGTGTTTAGTGAAATAATCAACTGTCTGGTTCTCTTCCTTTTTACCCTAATGCCCCTGAGACCGCCTTACCTACCCACCCCCTCACACACTCACACAGGCAGGCCTGTAGACACACAGATAAAAAAGGGGAAAGCTTCTATATTCTTCATGAACCTCATGACCTGCAGCCCTACACAGCCGAGGAGGACGTGGGATGGATGGGGGGAAGGAACTTTGTGAGGAGAGAAGAGAGACTGCAGTCCCAGCTGGGGTGGAGGAGGAGCATAAATCCTACCCTCCTACCCTTTTCTGCAACACCTCACCCCTTTGCTCCCTGACCTGTTGCGGAGCCAAGTGCTAGCCGTGTCTGGTCCACCTCATGGTAGTATACCATATGTATACGTATATACATACATGCACACGTTCACTCTTTACAAGCCGAACTCAGATTTTGCCCACATCATATTCTGTTTTCTAAACTCTCGTGGCCTGAAATTGTTTCTGGTGCTTCTATCAGGTCCGTGCCAGTCTTTGTTTAACTTTTTACTTGGCTCTCCTTAAATTGGAAGAGTTGTGTTTAATTTTGAGATCATGTTGATATTCCATTTTCAGCAATTATTTGACTTTTACTTTTTTCTTATACTCTTTATTAGTAATAAATTCCAGCTAATTTTTAGGGATGTAACGATGCATTTAACTCACTAGATAAGATGAAAAATGCTATTGGGAATAAGATTCCCCATTTTTTTGTTCACACATATAAATTAAGGTTTTTGCAAATCACAAACTGTAGTTTGATAAACAACATAGTCAGCCAAAAATAATTAAGCCCAGTTTTGTCAAGTTTGTTATGCTTTCTAAATGTGGCGGTCGTTATTGCCAGAAAAACGTTGTTGTTCTTATATGTTTTCATAAATAGAGTAAAATCTCCATACATCTCAAACTTTTTTTTATTGCGGCTTTCTTCAATGTGGTATCACCCAGTTCAGATTTGATCGCTATGAAATTGCTTCCACCCTGTTTCTAATTCTGCCATGTACACTGACATATTTAAATTGCTCTGCACAGGTCGAAACATGAAGAAATGTTCTGAATAATGCACACGTATTGGGAATAAGGGTGTACATGTGCTGTTGTGTCAGAACAGGATAAATTACATATGTTCGTGTTGGTGTCATTTATTTCTTTTTTCGTATTTTATAGTAAAGCGTTTGTGAATTATATGTCAGTGATGAATGTGTGACTGCAGTGGGCCAGATAATTGGTTGCCAAATTAATCAGAAAGTAGGTCAAATCGTTCCAGTAAGTTCCAGTTTCAAGCACCCAGCATGTCAAGGTGAGTGAATCTTCATTAAACCATACAGACTGTCTTCATATGGCCACATGAGATTAAGTAATGTTATTATTGGGTCACTGATGGGATATGTAACCAGCAGTGGGTTAAATGCTTAAATGCTATGGTGATGGTCCACATGTATAAACTGATGTGGAAATGTTAAATAAATGGGTACAAACTGGAAGTTGTGCGTCGAAATGGACTAAGTGGCACTATTGCCTACTAAACAACTATGGTTCTAAATCTAGCAAGTATTCAGATCGCAATGTCTTTTCAAAATGGGACTAGCAATGTATCTAGTGCCTTTTTATGGTGTTGGAACCTTTAAAATGTGCTGATATTAGGTGAACTCACAGATAGTCCTGTCCTCACACAACAGTCTCTTCCACTTCCAGTCGGAGCAAGAAACACCTCCCCTCCCCATCCCGACTGGAAATAAATTGGCACTGTTTTTGCGTGACTTTTCCTCAGATCAAGCCCAGATGAAGGAAGAAGGGTGGAATTGTGACAGAATCTACAGACATGAATCCACAAGAACGTCTATATATGGTTAGAAGCATTATAAGGCTGTGCTCTACTTATGTTTTGTCTCTTCAGTGATGTTATTGCTTTGTCCTACAGCTTTTATCACAATTACATGTAATTGCTTATTAGATCATTTAACAGCTTCTTATGACTTTTAGGGGAGCCAGTAGCCACTAAACTAAGCTGCTTTCATCTAGACGTAGATATCCCTTGCCAGGACTAATAGGCTAAAATCTTTGTTTATCCCTTCAGTGATATGTTTTTTTTATAATATAGTGTGATTTTAGTGCATATGTTGTTTAGTTATGTGTCTGTCTTTGTGTTCTACTACTGACCAGGCAATCACTTGTCCCTAGGGTTTAATAAAGATTCTTAAACAGTCTTTTTGGTTTCAGAAGTGTTGCTTGTGGTGGAGCTCTCATTTGTTTTACTTGACAAACATCCTTACGATGCTTTGTTTAAAGTGCAAAGACTAAATGAGGAAAGTGAGATGAAGTTCTGAAATAATATTTTTGCAGATGTTTGGGTCAGTGCTGAAGGACTTAAAGCCTCTGGTTGCTGAGATCAACCTGAGCAGAGTGGCTTTTACCTCCAAGGTGTATAAAAAGGTAGAGACAAAACAGTGCGACAGACACACAGCAAGTACAAATACACAGATAAGTTGGAAAGACAGGAAGCAAAAGCTGGAAAGAGTAGGTGACGGGCATGTTGCGTCTGAAACGTGGTTTTCCGTGACCCTGACCTTTGATAGAGAACCACTACTTTGTTTGGGTCTGAGCAAAAATATGTGTTTGGATTTTCACTAACCAGGACCAGGAGAGAAGAGGGGTGGTTATCTCCCAGTTGGTCCCGTGTTGCACACACAACACTAATGTTTTCGGCTGGTCCTGCTCCTGATCTGGGTCAAGGAACACCCCATTCAGGTCCATTTCATCCCCCAGAACCCCCTGCTGCCTTGATGCTCCACCCTCAACTAGGCGGCTTTTACTTTTCGTTCCAGGGATTGTTTCCAAAGACCAGACTTAATATGAATATCCATAAACAGAATGGGACTCACAGACTGTGAAAGCTATCAAAGACATATTTGCATCTAATCCCTAAAGAAACCCTCTCCCCCACCCCTTACAGAAAGCTAGCAACCCCCATTCGGCCCCCCAAAAAGATCTTACAACGAAAGGGGGGAGAAAAAAAACTGCCCAGCCATCCCCCAACCCCCCAAAATCCTCCCCTCTTGCCCCCCAGACCATCTCATCCATTCCCCTACCGTTGGGCCAGACAAGACGAGACCAATTCTGTTGGGGATTATTTAGCTTAGTGATGAATAATGGATGACCATCTCCCCTCTGGTTCTCAACCACAGTAGCACCTCTCAATTGGCCTTGGCATGGAGCCATTCACTGGCCTGTCTGGATGGCTGCTTGGACGGCTGGCTGCCTACCCAACCCACAAGAGGTGTAAGCTGATTGCAATATTGGGAAAGTATGGACTCTATATCAGTCATGAATATTAAAAAAATATATTTTTTACACAGATTTGTATCTCTATTCCATACAAATAAATTATCATGTTTGGAGTCAGTTTGTAAATTTAAAAGTAATGATTTCTGTTAGAGGTCACCAAAATTTTGCACATCGTAACATTTAAAAGAAAATAGAAAGCTTTACGTTAGTTTGAACCTTTGCCTACTGAACAATAAATTATTGCCATCCTTTCAATAAATTTATATATGAGCCGTAGCTGTTTGACACTAAGTAGAACCACAGGGGCAGAGAGAGTGTTGGACAGAGCGTGGGAGAAAGGCCCGACATTGTCCTTGCCCTGAAATGCATGGAAGCCACTCTTCTTTTATTTCTCCTCTCATCCTTGTTTTGCACTTTATCTCTTTTCATTCGCTTCGCTCTCCATCTTATTTTCAATAGAGCACTCGGGGCCAAAGAGATGTCAGAGCCGTGGATACTCTCACACACACATATACGCAGACACAAACACAAGGACACACCTGGGCATATGAGTGCCAGCTGAAAGGAGACAAGTTCATCTAAAGGGCCTGGCTAACAGTAACACAGGACGGGGCCCAGTCCCTTTGTGCTCCTGGTCCGCTCAGAGGCTTCTTAACCCTCACTCATCCTGGAGACAGACTCCCAAGGTGCAATTCAGCGAGATGGTTTTTTTTTTTTTTTTTTTTTTTTACTTTCATTATTCTTGACCCCTTTTTGTCTTTGATATTCTTGTTTTACGTCTTTGTTTGTTTGTTTCTTTCAGCCGAGAGTGTAGTAGCTTCGGGTCCTTTGGCGGCAGCTGTGCCTCTGAGCGCTGCAAAGAAACAGCACAAGTTAAACACAATAACTGACAAGCGCTTTGTAAAAGAAGAGGCCCTACAATGAATTTGTCCCCAATAAATGCAATGGGTTCTCGTAAAGGCTGAAATATTAGAGGCAGCCCAGACCAAGAATCTTAAGCAGCATCCGTCTGGAGAACTTGAACTGCAAACCTTCTTTAGCAGCTCGCTTCCATTTAAATTACACCAACTGGCTACTTTATTAATCCAAAGTGTCCCAAAATATGTCCCCCACACCGTATGACCACCAGCATCATTCTGGATGCATGCAACATTTTGGACCACTTTCAGTAAACCCAACAGATTGAGCATTAACTTCCAGTAAGTCATCAGTGAATACTCAAACTTCTTGGTCTAATAGGGGGTCCCGTCCAGACGAAGTGGCCATGAAACTGACAACATTTAAAACCTGCTCGCAAATTGGGACATTTTGAATCTGCTCCCGGCAACGGCTCCATCTGAATGTCTCTATCCGTTTAACCGGCAACATATCTGCACATACTAGCCAACGTAGACCTCACCTGTCTCATAACATGCATGCATTCCCATGCCAACATAGTGCTCGCCATTTTCTTCTTGTTATTGTTTTACTTCCTACAACACTACACACACATGAACAATGTGACTTTGTTTACTTTGGTTGGCCTGTTATTGCACCCCCCGCAGACGTAGCATACATATCACAATGCCTTTTTACGGCTGATTTGGTATTGTGTTAACATGCGATTGAACAGGTGTAACCAATAAAGAGCTGATGAATGTGTAGAGGCCTGTGAACAGCTTGCAGAGCATGATGCTCTAAATAGTAGATCCAGATAAGACCAGAGGAAAGGGAGATTAAGGTTAGTGTGGTGGTAAGTAAGCAAATCATACAAATTTGTATTTGCTTTTACTTGAACTGTATTGGTAGGGTCCCAAGGTGGCTGTGGTGGATGGCTGATTATAAGGTACAGATTAGCAAGTGCTGATGCAGGTGAGTTATGGTAAGTAGAGCCAAGGAAGAGGACCTTAGGCATAGCAATGGTAGAACACCTTTAAAGGTAACTTAAAACTAATGGTTTCTTCAATGAGGGCCTTTTATTGCAAGAAATAAACTATTCTGCTTCTTTTAAAGAGGGACTTTGTGAAATGGTTGGATGCAGCTGAGTCTGTAGCCCAGAAGGAGAAAGGCCACTGACATGGAGAGAGAAGAGAAGGAATAAAGACATACAAAAATGCACAGCAACCCCACAATCATAACGAGAGATCATTCAACAGCAACCCAGGATTGCATCAGATTTAAAGATTGATTCTGGGTCAAGACTGTGAGATAAACCTCTGTTGACTGAAGAGATGTACTGCAGAACCTGAGTCAAGACGGGCGGCCATCTGTCTGAAAAGCCTGAGACCGGACCAGTAATACCTGTGATGGGAACAAAAAACAAATAAAATACCTGAAACCTCTGGATCCCACTCTTGTTTTGCACATCTTTAATAACCAGAACATATGCAGAGTGAATTGGAAGAGCTCTGATGAATTTTGGGTTTCCTGTTGCCTAGTCTAGGGGTTTTTGTAAAGAACTTTTAAGATAGTACAGAGATAATACAGGATGAAGGGGAAGAGAAGTATATTGTCTTACTGCTCGTTTCTTTAGAAATTGGGACATATTTTAGTGGGATAAACTTAGATTTCTACCTGGCCAACAAACTCAGGTGAAGGATGGCTTTCTTTGTTAAAGGTCTTATCAGAGCAGTTTGATTTCTTATAGTCCTTCATTAAAGACCAAATTATTAAATCCAAACTGGAGGTAGTAATCAAGGGAAAAGCTTCCCCTGATATTCTGGTTGATATGGTATCTAAAACCCAAGTTCATGTTTCCTATCCGCATTCTCTGATAGTCCATAAGTACAGGTTAAACTAGACTAATGTGAAAACTAACAGTGACAAAAACAAAAATCCTTGTATCAAAATATCTCTAGCCTTTCTATTCAGTATGAAAAAAGCTCTGGTATTCCTTATATATAAGTTTACAAAGCCTAAAAACTGTATCTGCAGGCCAAGAACAGTATGTAAAGAGTGAAGTAAGCTGAAGGTCAAGCATGTGACTGGAGCCCTATCCCTCTTCACTCCCCTTTGAACCCGCTCTCTGTAACCCCTTGGGCCTCAGGAATGAACCGGGAGTGAACCGAGCTCACAGCAACAATTCTCAGGAACTTCCAGTAACTTCCAAAGCCTGTCACCCCTCAACCTCACAGCCTCAGCCTCCATCAGCCCAGCAGCAGCTGGAGTGGATCATCAAACTCTGCCTGCCCCACAGGAAGGGTCAACACTGCAGTATCCCCAAAAATACACACAAACACATTTAAGGGCATATATGTATACTGGTCAAGTATTGATCACAAGGGCTAAAAGTGTAAATGCATTTAAATACAATATAACTCCCAAAGTGGATAGTATAACAAATATAGCAGCTGACATGACTTTGGAAATCCTTTTACTCAACTGAGAAGCCAAAGATTGTCTCAGTGTGGAGTTTAGCAGTGCCTGACAATGGGTCATCTATTATCATTACACCAAGAAATGTGTTCTCCTGATATGAAATAGACAACTTTTAGAAGATAATTCTACAGTGAAAACATGTATAAATGCAGTAAAATAAATAAATTAAATATATGAATACCTATTATTTACATTTTATTCTAAAAAAAAGCATGCTTTACATCTTTAAGGCTGGAAGGCTTTCCTGCACTCATGCAAATCTTTAGGTCCTGTTATGTTTCTGGCCCAGCTGTCTTCAGGTTCTCTCACATTCCTCTCGCACTCTGCAATCAAGTTTGTCTGATCCACCAATGTACCAATCAAGACAATCCCCTTCACCTGTTTTCCCAGCTATATATACTCGGTCTTCACAGCTAGCGCCATATTTTTGAAAGCCATAGTGTGAGTAGATGTCTGCCATTCTTTACCTTTCTTGCCTGTCCATGACTAAGTTTTCTCTTCCTGGAATTCCCTGTCTCACCTTGGCCTTGTCGGACACCTCATCGGCTTTTATTTTCTGGACCTCGACCAATCTAAACCCCTTCCCCATGATGGTCATGAAGATTTTTTGTAGCAGCTGGTTGTTGGGTTTTGTGATTTTCTTTCTTTCTTTGTGTCTCTGTCCTTTCTCGCTTTCTTTTACTCTGTTTTTGTACATGTTTGACATCCGTTTGTACATAGCATCTTAACAGCTATGAAATAAACATTAATGAGTGCAAAGCCTCCCTTGGTAAAGCAAATATGTTTGGCATAATTAAGTCACCCAGGCCACCATACTGCTAGCCCTGACGCTAGACATGACAAAGGGAAAGACATTTAAAAAATGAATTGCTTTTAAATATTAGTCATATATATATATATATATATATATACATATAAATTGTTGGCACCCATCTGTTAATCAAAGGAATCCCACAATGGTCATTGAGATAACTGGTGATGTAAAGTAATAATGCATACAATTTAACTAAAATTTAGCCAGACATTGCTTTTGAATTGTCATTCAACAGAACTGTTAAAGAAAAAAATAAACGAATGAAAAGTGCCCTCGACAAAGATGATGGTACTCCTAGAAAAGATTGCAAATAATTTGACCATAGGGACCTGTTAAACTGAGTTGAGTCCTCTCATTAGCGTCATAGACGTCTTCACGCTTGAACCCAGTCAGTCTGCCTATTTAAAGGGTTACAAGTAGTCACTGTGCTGTTGGGTGACATGGTGAGTACCACACTGAACATGGATCTCAGGAAGTGAAGGAGAGAGTTCTCAGGGGGTTGGAAAAAGAATTAAAGGTAAAAGCCATAAGACCATCTCTAAGCAACTTCATGTTCCTGTGACTACAGCTACACATATTCAGAAGTTTAAGGTCCACAGGACTGGAGCCAACCTCCCTGGACGTGGCCGCAGGAGGAAAATGTATGAAAAACTGAAGAGAAATATAATACGAACGGTAACCAAAGAGCCCAGAACATACTCCGAATAAATTAAAGGTGACCTCCAAGGTCAAGGTACATCAGTATCAGATCACACCATCCATCACTGTTTGAGTCAAACTGGACTTCACAGGGGGGACCACTTTTGAAAGCAAATAATAAAAACTAAGACTGGAATTTGCCACAATGTGTAATGTATAAACTAGACAAAACCGGAGCTTTTTGGCAAGGCATATCAGCTCCATGTTCACAGATGCAAAAAATAAAGCACAGCTAGAAAATAACACTGTCCCTCCTGTGAAACATGGAGGAGGCTCGGTTATGTTCTGGAGCTGCTTTGCTGCATATGGCACTGGGCGTCTCAATTCTGTGAAGGGTACAATGAAATCTCAACACTATTAAGGTATTCTGGAGAGAAATATGCTGTCTAGTGTCAGTACGCTTGGTCTCAGAGGCAGGTCATGGGTCTGCCAACAGCATAATGACCCAAAGCACACAGCTAGAACCACCCAAGAACGGCCATATAACTATTCTGAAGTGGCTTCCTATGAGCCCTGATCTAAAGTCTATTGAACATCTGTCGGAGGAGCTGAAATAAGGCGTCTGTAGAAGGCTCCCTTCATACATCAAACATCTGGAGCAGTTTGCTCACGAGGAGTGGGCCAAAATACCTGTTGACAGATGTGTCATTGACAGTCACAGAAATTGTTTGACTGCAGTGATTTCCTCAAAAGGTTGCGCAACAAAATGTGAGGTTACAGGTATCATAATTTTTGTCCATATACACCATATACCACTCAAAGTTGTCGAATGAGTTGCAAAGTGAAATAGAAATATAGTCAAGGTTACAGCCTTGCAGACCTTTGGGACTCAAGTTATTAATTTTGTTGAGGTAATATGAGGAAATGTCAAAATTAACCAAAATTAACATGACAGTGCAGGAGGACATACATGTAGCTGCTGCTATCACATCTGTTTACTCAGAATCCATGATTGTCCCGAGTGTCACCATATGAATAAGCGTGCCTTGACCAGAGTAACTTGTTGTGGTTTCTTAAGGCACGACATTTTCATTTGATACCGTGATTGGCTAAAACCAACCTTTGGCAGGCGGGCACTAGCTTTCAAATGGAAAGTTCTGCTGTATGTCTCTCCTTCCCCCGAATGGACTCAATGGGAGCAGAACCAGATTGATAATATGCAGAACGGAGTGTGCTACACATTATCAACCTGGCTGGCCTGGTTACTTGTTATGCACCACATGGTCAGGCTGCTCCCACAACAGCTCAATTGGGTGGTGCTGGCCACTTCGTTATAGACACAATATCACACTGACAAGGTTTAGACTGTTTTTCTGATTAATTTTATGTTATCTTAATTGAAAAACATGTAGCTGTTTTAATGTAAGGACAGATTTCAAGTGGTAGTACGTATATATATATATATATATATATATATATATATATATATATATATATATATATATATATGTATAAATATTGTGTGTGTTATACAGTCATATTCAGTACATTTTATTATTACTGAAAAGTTCATAGCTTGATTTCCTAGAGGATACATGTTATGTAGATTGCATTGCTCACAGACTGGTTAGAAGCCTTTATTTCTGTTAAATATGCTGACGTTCCACAAACAGTTGCTGTAAACAAAGCATTTAAGCTTAGGATATTACACCAGACCAATAAAAAATATTTAAAATAATGAAATAAATAAAGTAGAAATTAATGGCAAAAAATAAGCTGTTGATGAAACCATATATTCAAAAATAATATGTGTGGTCAGATATTTTCTTTCTTTGTATTTTTTTTGTCTGAATTTTCTATAACGGTGTTTATTTTATTGAACATCGCCTGCCTGACAACTCTTGAAATATTAAAGCGATACCACAGATGGCATATGCAAGTTTGAACCCCTCCTCTCCTTTGGGCACATTTCACAGGAATCCACCAGCCCAACTGCTGCCAACACACATGTTGCCAAAGTAAATGTGATGGATGCCCTCTTGCATCAGCTCTGACCTCTTGTAGTGGACGGAGGTCCTGAGATGTGGACTTCTTGTTCATATTGATGTAATTCTTTGTAAAACAGGTGGACTCAATTTGGTTCCACCAAACCTTTTCCCTAAAGAACTTTTTGGATGTTCAAGAGTGGTGGGATCTGGAGAATTTTTGTGCAAGGAAGCTTTGGTCCAAAAGGTTTTGAATGTGTGTGTAGCTAGTTTACTAAAGACTTGCTTTTTCTGAAAGGTTATGACATTTATATCAATCCTTTCGTCCCCCACATTGATAAGAATTTAACATATGACATTAGAAATAATATCTGCAGCAACCGTCTTCTGTATTTGTCCCTGTCTTCCTCTTCATCTCTTTTTTTACTACGAAATCCTTCCCCAACTCTCTACTCCCTTCCTCGTTGCTCACCTTCTTCATCTTTGCTTTCCTTTTTCACAACACATAATCTAACTTTATCTAACAAATGTCCAAATCTGTCTTTTTCTTCCGACCGCTCTCCGTCTTCTTTGAAGCACTTGGAGGGCAACGTGACAGACTAATCGCTCTCCTTGTCCGAGCCCGGTGCTGTTTGCCTTGCAGGGCCAGATTAAAGTTCACAGATAGAGCGAAGTTCCTGCTTGAGCCAGGTGTTGACAGCTGAGATAAAGCAGAGACGCAAGGAAGTGGAGCTGGTTGGGAGGGTGTTACAGGAGAGTAGCTATTAGGATGTGTGTTCTTGCACATATATACTGTTTTGTAATCTTTAGAGGAGCTGTTGCTCGAGCTCCGTCATCGAAGGTTACCCAAGTTCAATGTCAGCCACAATGCTCTGACCTTCAAATCTTGCCACCAATCAACCAATGCATAGCAGACATACTTCTCTCTAAGCACTCTTCCAGCCCTTGCCTACCATCCCCTGCACCGCCGCCTAGCACCCCCCTCCTTTTGAAGACTTACGTCCTTAACTTGTAAAAGGTATCATCATAGCTCTTTAAATGAAAGAATGGGATTACACGCATTCATTATGCTTTAAATGCTCTGCTTTAAATGCTTCCTTGACACTTTCTATTGACTTGTTAAACAAGACGCTGGGGAAAACAAGTAGTGTTAGTTGGGATATACTTGAGCCATGGTTCTACACCGGTGGTTCCAGTACTAACATTTGTATTTCGGGCGCCACTAGCAGTACTCAGAAGAAATGTTCCTGTCATTTATTTTTAAGATAAATTTGGACCAATTAACTTTTTTGCTGAGCTAATGAGCACTAGCAGCCCTAAAACTTGATTGTTTAACCGTTAAAGGTTATATGCAAGGCAGTCATGTTGGGTTTTGAAAGTTTTTTGTTAATTTTTCTCGCTTGAAACGCAAAAGACGTTCGAGCCACGACCTGCATCGTGCACTGAAGTGGTTCAAAGTGAATAGTAAAGCAGCTGGGATTAGAGACAGCTTCTCTAAAATATAGTTTACGCCTGTCACTTCTTGCTCTACGTTGCCAGACAGAGAAACTGATACATGGCCTGTCAGAATTGGCAATGTTCGGCCGTTTTTAGTTCCATGGTGCAGATCTCCATTATTTTTCCGTGCATGGGAATAGCACCATTCACCAAACGGGTAAAGGATAGACTCTAAAAGCGTGTTAATTATAACTTCTATATACACTGCAAAATGTAACATCCGCTTGAAAAAAAAGACAAGGTCAAAGTGTGCAGTTAATGTTGAATCCGCTTCCCACTACATACTATTCTTCTGCTAGGAATCGTTGAAAAATTTCTGTGCAGCAGCATCTGTGTAAAATGAGAACTGCAGTGCATCATGTCTCTCAAGCAAAGGTCTGAACTGCAGAGGGTCATTTTTCACATCACATTTTGAGACTTACAGTATGTTGCACGAAGATATAGCCGCACCTTAAGTCTGAAGCTATGGTTCTCAAACGAGAAGGAGTGGATTTAACTCATCAGATCTGAGGTCAGCCTCTGCCTTTAGTGGAGTAGTTAAAGTGCCGTAGAGTCTTATTAACAAGTGATACTAGGATGGAGCAGGATCTGGACAGACGGACTGAAGCCACATGCGCAGTAACGTGGGCGATGCTCCAGTGGACTGTGGTGAACAAAGAGCTAAGCTAAAAAGTGAAATGAGCTTTCTCCATAAGAGGAAGGGCTGCATCATCTGACAGGAGCTCAGAGTATATCCTCCACTCTGAAAGGAGTCTGTCGAGATGGTTAAGGGAGCGATTCCCTTTGGAGATTTTAGTTGCTCATCGCAACGGGAGGATCCCACACGGCTGACACCCAACCGGCTGTAAGGACTTTATGCCCAGGAAACACCTTCAGGAGGAGCTGAAGAAACTTCCCAGGGAGAGAGAAGTCCGGGTTTACCTGCTAGTCCTGTTAAACCCAACAATTAGATCTCATCGTTCAACCGATCAGGCAGCATCAATATGTATATTATATATATATATATATATATATATATATATATATATATATATATATATATATATATATATATATCAGTATTCTGGTCATTGTCAAACTAATATACAGAAGTACTAGTGATAAAAAAAAGCTATCTTCGAGGAATAAAGTGAAAGAAATTCAATAGCTGGATTTCTGATGAAAAGTTGCCTTAAAAACAACTTTTGAAAAGATCAAGAAATTTCATCTTTCTTAATATTTTCCGCCTCTTCCCCTATTTGTCCAGCTGTGTGTTTAAAGACAAATAGCTCTCCGGAGCAAAGCAGGAGAAATCTTATCCAGGAGTCGAATTAACTCAATAATCGTTTTGAACATGCCTCTTCTTCCTGTCTTGCTCTTTTATCTTCCAGTACTTCGCCCCCCATTTTAACTTTCTATGTCTCGCACATCCCCCCCCCCCCTTTGGTGTTTCTTTTAGTGATTGCGGCCAATTTAGACAGATTTTTCTATCTGGCTTGAACTCGCCTCACGAGTGTCTGTGAGTATGGGAGGTCTGAAGAGCAGCGACTGGGAAGCAGACTGCAGCTGTGCCGCGGTGCAGCGAAGAGGGGGCCTCGCCCAGGCTCCTTGGAACAATATAAAAGCGCTAATAACCCAGGACAGCTGACACCCCATGCCTCACACATATACTAACTGTATCCCACAGACACACTCAAACAGACCCAAAGATCAGCGGATCTCCTTTGCAGGGTGGAAGGAGAGGAGCTCTGCCCAGGCAGGTCCAGAAAAGGGCCTGCCTGGGCAGAGCTCCGTTTGTCTACTGGGTCCGGAAGCTTCAGGGCTGAAAGTGCTCCCGAATGAAGATGCACGTGTTTACCTCTAACAAGAAGCAAGCACATAAAACAACTTCAAAGTAAGCACAATACAGTATAGAGGAGAATTTTCCCTCCGTGCATGCTCGTATGCAGAATCCAATGCACATGCTTATCCTGCAACAAAAAACCTGCATAATAGATCGGGTGCATGCACGCTCTCGTACATGCATAGACGTACACACACACACACACACACACACACACACACACACGTGCATACACAAAAGTGTCTTGGGGAATTTGACCTTTTCCCAAAAGCCTCCCTTTCCTGCCTCTGCTCCCCTCCCCCTCTGGCTGTGTGAAGACTGAAGGGGTCAAGGGTTAGGTTTTGGGGGGCTGAAGATTAGGTTTCACATGACTGAGCACCTTTGTTGGGGCAGGCCGGCAGAAAGGAAACGTCCAGGAGGGTAGCTCTGTCTGTCTGAGAGGAGAGAAAGAAGAAGGGGGGGGGGGGTTGTGGAGAAGGGAGAAAGAAGAGAGGACGGACGGGCTGACGGACCGATGAAGGGACAAGGCTTGAGTTGAAGTTGAAGACCGAAGCTGAAGTGCAAGATCAAGGAGGAAGTAGAAGAGGAGGGAAAGAAAGAGAGAGCATGTGAGATCAAAAATGGGAAAAGCAGGGTGACTTCATCCCAAAAACTCCTCGATCTCTCTTTACACTGCTCCTTTCTTGTCTTGACCATGTGGCTCCTGCTTGGTGCTGCAGCCGGCGAGCATACTCAGTGGCCGCACTGATCTGCCCTGTGACCACACAGTGAGAAGAAAGTCCCGGCCAAAACAGTAAAATGGATTGCAGCAGAGACAACCCCCCCCCTTTCTCCTCCTCTTCCTCCTCCCTGGTCTCTCCGCTTCACAACATCTGAGATGTGGTCTGCCCACTACACAACATGAGCAGTAACTGGCAGGGAAAGACTTGGCAGAGACCCGGATTACCTCGCTTGTGAAGTATTGCTTTAAATGTCTGCGTGTGTGACTTTTTTTCTTCTCCCCCCCTCTCCTGCCCCTGTGTCTCAGAATTAGAGAGAGGCTTTTTAACGACGTGCAACAGTTTAAACAAAATGACTCACAGAGGTGGGACTGGTACTTCTGATGGCTTCCAGATAAGGTGAAAACTTTGACCTCGGAGTGAAAAAGAAGGACTGGGGGCAGGAATGTGTCGAATATATCACATGCAGGCCTTAACTGAGAGAACCTTTCTCTGGTTTCATCCTGTGTGATCACAAATTAACCTGGAACTTTTTATTGTATGACATTTTGGACAACGCATTCCTCAAAGCTCTATCTAATATTCCTCTGTTCCAACACTTGCCGTGTTTGTGCATGTGGCACTAAAACCTTGTTGTGGTCATCAGGATTCCAGTGAGATCTGCAAGGCTTGGCACCAGCATGTGGTTGGTCTGTCAGTGGCAGGGTTTCCTTTGACACAATAAGGGGTTGGCTCGTTGTAAAGCATGGCTTTACTGAGGGGAAGATGAAGGAGGTGGAGCGGTAAATGGCCAAGAGATTCCAGAAATGGACTCATCCGACCTTGAACCTCAGGGTGTCAAGATTAGAATGGCACCATTTTTTTTTGATATTGTTCCTTTGCTGTTCAACAGATTTATTTTGCGAATTTGTATTTGCATGTCACCTATTCTGTTAGCGGTAGATTCATTATTCACTGGGAATCATGCATGTGTCCAGGGTATTTTTTACCTGAGTAATGTATGCATAGAGTTTACCAGGTGCATCCCTGGCAGAGTTTATATGGCCAGTAAAAAAAAAAGGTTATATTATCAGCACCCTCTGACTTGCTTTTTTATTGTATGTGCATGTGTGTCTCAGTCCTACTTGAATGTTGTGCGTGCAATTAGAGACAGCAGGGTGCCCATTTACTGTCCTGTGAATAAAGAGCTAAAGTTCGCCCTTTGGCCCATTTATGCCACTATATCTGTGTCTGTAGGGCTGGACAGTCACTCAGCAAATACATATTTTACAGCCTATAAACTAGTGTCGCCAATAAAGGATTTGGAACTATTGATTCTGGCAAATAATACACATACAAACAATATCACACGTACAAACCGTCTCGCTTTCTACTCGACACTGAATACAGTTGAGAAAGCATATCTGTTCCTTGAATTACTTCTTCACGTTTTATTTCCTCACAACCACAAACGTCAGCGTATGTCATTGAGATATTATGTAATAAGCCGACAAAAAGAAGCATCTAACTGGGAAGTGGCCGTTTTAACACGTTTAAACGCTTTCATGTAAGCCGTTCAATTCCTGCTCTGGGTGTACGTATGTGTAGGTCATTGTCCAGCCGAAAGGTGAACTTCAGATCTCCTTTTTGACCTCTATTAATCTGTCCAACTTCTGTCAACTAAAGCTTTGATTTGTGTCTCATCTGACCAGAGCCCCTTCCTCAACATGCTGGCTGTCTCCCCTGCATGACAAACAAGACTTCTTAGTTTTTAACAGTGGCATTCTTCTTGCCTCTCTTCCACAAATGCCAGATATGTGGAAGTTCACAGCTTTTCCTAGATTCGTCACCCGAGCAGATCTCTGCAGCTTCTACAGCTTATTCATGGGCATTTCTTAGCAGGTTTATAATTCTGCCATACTTCTTTTACTTTCAGGAGGAAAAAAATAAATAAACGTTTTAACATCTTTGTTTATGTTCAGGTAATAGTGCATCTTGAAATGTCCAAATTTGGAATAGGTGTGTAACTTTCCTTTAACTTCACAACTATACCATTTTTAGTGGAATTTTATTAGGATTTTATGTGATAAAAATGTTCTATGCTATCTAATAAAATACACAGAAGTCTGTTGTAAAGTAAAGTAAAAAAAAGTGAAAAAGTTCAAGGGGTGTGCATACTTTTGCAAAGCGTTGTATAACACAGATGCTCTGGTTCCCCACGGAGCAGAGATGCTGCATAGAACGTCCAACGTTATGATCAAACAAACAAAGTTGCATTTCTAACATTGCACTTTCTCAGAGAGTTCTGATGTTTTTTTTCTCTCCCATAAATAAGTCTTGGTTTATATGGTTTTGAGAATAAATGCCACAAAGAGTGGTGCAACATAAGAAGCACATAATTCAGATTTGTATATAATACATTTTATTATTATTATTATCAAGACAAAATGGCTGAGTGAAGAAAACAGCTGAAAATAGAGTGGCATTTCCATAGACTGAAAACATGAAAAACAAGAAAAAAAAGGTGTAAGTCGAGCAAAAACTCATAGGTGTTGGTCAATGACCTTTGGTCATGAAACAGAGAAATTAGGCCGTCACGATTCATCAAGGAGGGAGAAGAACTGAACTGATGTGTTTGCAGTGACTCTGTTCTGAACAGAGCAGGTGTGTGTGTGTGTGTGTGTGTGTGCGTGCGTGTGTGTGTGTGTGTGTGTGTAGTCATAATAAATAATGTCGGCCTATGCCAGGGGCCAACTTCAAGTTCAGTTCAGAGCAAACAGCTTGAAAGCAAATACAGAACACAGGATTAGATCTTAAATGTACCCCAATACCAGCGGCATGACAGCATGTACCCACGTTTCTGTTTGTGATTTTTACTCCTTGCATATGAGTTGTACCTTCTCAAAAACAAAAAGCACCGTGGTTTATTTTGTCTAGAAAATAAAAAAAAAAACATAAAAACTTTTTTTTTCTGGTTGATATTGGACTGATTGCATATGATAAAATGTTTTTTTTTTGTCTTTAAACAACAGCTGGAATGTTTTCAGGTGGTAAATGATCAAAGACTGGAAAAGGTTGGCTACCAAGAAAAACCCAACAATAGCTTGTATTACTGCATATAAAATGGCAGGAGAGAAAAAAAAAAAATATAAACCAACTAAAAAGATATGTACAACCACCTGTTTTAACCTCAGTGTGGTCACCTCCCCCCAACGGGACTGCCTGAATAGGCCATCATATGGCCTCTCGCCCTTTGGGGAACACCACAGCTTTTTATTTTTCCAAAAAAAAAAAAAAACATTCTTTTTTTCCCGAGCATACAAATTATTCACACAATATTATCCTGCCAAATTAAGAAAATATACGGTGGCAGCTTGTTGGGATTTTTTTTTCACTACAGAAAAAAAGAGTACATTGAAACCTTTAAAGAGTACAGGCAAAACAGTTAAAAATACAGGCTCCAACATAAATACTATAAGTGCCTACGCTAAGTGAACATTAATTTCAAATACCATTCTAAATACAGGAAAAAAGTAGACCATAGATGTGTTTTGAACATAGGAACTTACAAGAGTGTGCATTTTCCTATGTGTTTTAGGTTCTCTCTATATATTTATATATCATAAATCTCTCCTCAATGCAAATTTTTGTTCAACCTGAAGACTTGCATTTAATAGCAAAGGCAAAAAGATGAGAGACGTGTTCATTTTTTTCTTTTTCTTTTTTACACAGTTCATTACATAGTGATCGATTCCTGGATGGAACCACGACGGATTAGAGAAACAAAAAAAAAAAACGATAAAAACAAATTTTAAATAAGGATCCCGCCTAAAATCTAACGCAGAGTTACTTAAAACAGATTTTATTTCTTTTTAAAACTACGGTGAGCTGTGTTATGCCTAATGTTTGTATGGCAATTCCTGCATTTTATACTTCCTAGAGCAAAACCCCTGTTTAGCTCTCAGAAGGAAACATGGCTGGCAAAGTCTGTAGATCAATATATTTTTTTTTCTTTCTTCTTGTTTTTTTTTTCTTTTTCAGTTTTAATGCTAAGCAATGACACCATGCTAATCTGTCAGCATAAGAGCAAGTTTTCCCTTGAGCGCCCAACTGTAAACTGGGAAAATTGAACAGTGCATGTAGGTAGCGCCAGATCTGGAATCTGGTCCTCATTTTATACTCAACCGACTGTACCTCCGATTAGAGAGACAGATACAGAATCCAAGGCAGAGTGACAAGTGCTATATCATCATCATCATCATTGACAAGGGGTGGAGATAAAAAAAAAAACAGTGACCGTTAGAAGGTCTAGGAAATATGTTAAAAACTTGACCTTTTTAGTAATAAAACTTGTATGTATAGGGTTTTCTGATTAAAATTTGAATTATTTCCTTTTTTATGAAGTTTGCAATGCAAAAAGCTTCAGATTTCTTCAGTGTTTTCAAAATATAATGTAAAAAAGTGTTTTCACTCTGAGCAATTTCAACTGTAGAGACACAACCTCAATCAAGAGAGATACACCAATTCATCAGGCAGAGACCAGACTGATAATAGTTGATAATAGTTGCTGAATGTCTGCACCATTTTGATATACAAATACATCAACCAACAGCATGAACTTGGGTGCACTTAATTTTAGTGTAATAAAAATCCGATTTAGGTTGCAGACAAGTAAATTGGGATAATTGGTTAATTTTTCTTTTAATTCAAAACCACTATCTCCATCAAAGAACCTGCAGTATAACCTTTTTTTTCTTTTAGCTGTTATTGTCGGTCACCACTGGAGTTCTGAACTGGATAGTCAGGAATAATTTTAAAAAATGAAATCAGTACTCTCTGGGAAAAGTCTTATTGGTGCATCTCTACCAGTCGCCCAGCCTCCTGTCACCAAATCCCTCTTGCTAAACCTGTTGGACGCTAGTTAAACCCAATCAATGGAGATGCACCAATCAGTTGGCCAGAGAAAAGAATATGCCAATTTTTACTAAAATGCCAAAAAATTCCAATTCTTTCCGCCTATTCATTACATGGATACATCACCTAAAAGCACGCTTTTGATACAATTTTTTGAGTTCATTAAAATACATAAGATAAAAAAAATATGGTCATATGATTTGATGTTTTTTTGGTCAAATTCAAAACCAATACCTCGGTCAAAGAATATTTTTTCTCTTTTATGGGCTATAGTAGGTCGAAAATAAAAGAAGGGAATTTATCAAAATCGGAACAAGCACATCAGGCCTAAAAAAGAAACCAGAAACTGGTACCGGCCATGAAAAGCCTGATTGGTGCATCTCTACCGCTCACACACCCTCATGCTGCTAACCCGCCCACCAAACCCCTCCCCTATAATCTGTTTGAGTTGCAACAACTTAATCCCACATTTTATTTTTATTTCGAGTGACTGCTGAAATTACAGCCTGAACGGCTAACACAGAAAGAAAAGATATCAATGCTACTCACAAAATAACACCTGCACTTTTAATTTTCAAAGAAAATAAACACTCTGAAACCTTTAAGAGCTTCATGTTGGTTAAAACAATTTATCAGAGTACCTTTTTTTTCAGTTGTACCAAACGCAAACACCAAAACCGAAAACCTCCGACCCCTTTTAAGCATGTAACATGCCAGTAAACAGAATTGTAATCATGAATGCATTAATATGCATGAGTCAGGCAGTCAAATGATTTACCAGAGATACACAAAATCTCATTTTTTTTCTAGGTATGTTTCAGCTGGTTCTCCATCTCCAAAATCCAAAAAAAAAAAAAAAACTGAAAACAAAAACAACCAGGTTGGGCAGGTGCTTGATGCAAGGACCTGCATATTCCCCATGTCCTGTAATCATTTATAGCTGAAACTCCGAGCTTATAGCAAAAAGGAGGATTAACTAATGCAGGTAAAATATCCAAGGCACTCTTTGTCATCATGTCACACCACATATTTAGTTTAGTTTCACTGATGTTTGTAAAAGAAATATTTAATGGCGCTAGTGCCTAGCATTTCACAGGCGGCCCAATTTTTTATACATATATATGGATATATATCTCATCTCAATGTTGCATGGAAAATCTTTCACAAAGATTGGTTTAATGTTTGACCCTGCTTGTCTTGATGTTTTGACAATATGACACTGTCTGCTGTGTTTGAACACAAAACTGTACATGATATGTAAAACAGTATGTACTGTATGCAGCTTGGGTTATAACTAACTGTTGTGGGTTTTTTTTTTTTCTGTTCACGCTGAGAAAAATCGAAATTATCAACGGCAACACATGTACAACCAAAATCCTCCAGCCAAGGAAAAAAAAAAACAATTCTCTTTAAGTAGCCAAAACACACCAAGCATGCTGTCCAGTTACAAAAAATACAAAATGTGTAAATTATTGCACAATAGAAAGGCTCAAAAAGTTCTGATGTAATAGTATTGCCCCAGTTCTGGATCATGCATCAAGTTTTCTCCAGATAGGGGATGGAGAGCAGGGCTGCACGGCATTCTGGTGTCTAACCCTGTTGTCTGTTCCCCGCTGCTTATTGGCTACATAGCCAGGGTTGCTTTTTAGCTGTTGGGGGGGTGGGGGGGTGAGAGAGAACTGCTCTTTGCCTATTCAGTTTTAATGTCATTAGCCAGAGGGCGGTCGCTGTGCCACTTCTTCATGTGTTTCTCTAGAGTGCTGTACACACTGAAAGGCATGTGGCAAATTTCACATTTGTACACGTCCTTGCCCATCTGTCCGTGGGTCTTCATGTGGCGGGTGAGTTTCGAGCTCTGGGCGCACGCATAGCTGCACAGCTCGCACTTGTACGGCCGCTCTCCAGTGTGGCTGCGGCGGTGCACCGTCAGGTTGCTGCAGTTCTTGAACACCTTGCCGCAAAACTCGCAGGTGTCGCTGCGGCGGCCGTCCTTGGAGCTGGGCCGGCCGTTTCCGTGTGGAGTGCTGGCCCCGCTGCCGGTGCCGCTGCGTCCTGATGGGGCTCGCTCCCCGTCGAGCTCACCAGGCGGAGTGGAGAAGCGCAAGCTGCCATTTTCTGATGAGTGATCGGATGAGGAAGTAAAGGGTGATTGTCTGGAGTCCCCGCCTGTGAAGTTAATGAAGGGGTCCTTGAGTTGCCGTGAGGCAGCGTAGCCAGCTAGCCACTGAGAATAGACATTCTCTGTGTTTGGGATGGTAGGGGTAGGGGGATCGAGGTCCTTTTCCACCTTGATGCGTTTAGATAGAGGGCTGAGCGAGCCAGGACTAATCCCCCCACCCAGCAGCTTTCTAGAGATGCTGTCATTGGATAGCGGTCCCAGCCCATTGATGGTAGTGGTGGATGTATCATCTACATGGTCTAATTCAACAGTCGAGTTATCATCGCCATGCTCTCGAGTCAAACTCCGGCGATGCGGATGTAGAGCATCACTGTTCTGGTGGTGGCGGGCTCCTTCCAGCCGCAGGCTGAACCGGTAGTTATTCCTTCCCCCCTCTTCAACTCTGGGCTTTCTGTCAATTTCCTCCTCCTCTCCTTCTTCCTCTTCTTCCT
Source organism: Fundulus diaphanus (assembly GCA_037039145.1). Lineage (NCBI taxonomy): Eukaryota > Metazoa > Chordata > Actinopteri > Cyprinodontiformes > Fundulidae > Fundulus > Fundulus diaphanus. The sequence continues at coordinate 25,919,839 of CM073123.1, read as the reverse complement.
CCTCCTCCTCTTCTTCCTCCTCTTCCTCCTCCTCTTCTTCGTCTTCGTCCTCCTCTTCTTCTTCGTTTTCAGCCATAATTCCATTGTTCTCAATCTTGAACTTGGCTACCACCGACTTGAGAGCATCCGTGGCACTGCCCACAACGTCACTGGTACCAGGTTCAGGCGAGCTGGCTGTCGAGAGGCCATCGTCTGACTTGGTGTTAAGTGCCAATGACTTGTTCTGACAGTGTGTCTTCATGTGACGCTTTAGCTTGCTGGCCTGTGTGCAAGCATGGTTGCAGAGGTGACATTTGAATGGCTTTTCCCCTGTGTGACTTCGCCGGTGCACGATAAGGTTACTCTGGAACTTGAAGGTCTTCCCGCAGAACTCGCAAGACTTTGCCTTGAGAGGAGTGCCCGGCTGGACTGCATTCGATACCGGATTAGGGGTCGAGCGTGAACCAGACGGGGACTGAGAGGTGGAGAGGGGAGGTGTGGCTGTAAATGGAGGCTTGGAACCTGGCTGGAATGGCTGCAGCAGCCGTTGCATAGGGTTTGGTCTGTTAGGGGAGAGAGGCGGAGAACCTCCAGTGGCATTCCCGGCAAGCTCCCTCAGACGTCTAGAGAAGTCCATGCTCTGAGGGGGTTCTAATGGCACTGAGTTCAGCCTCATCACTCTGTCGAAGGCGCTAGGATGGTGGGTTGCCAGGGCGAGATCATCCGGGCTCAGATGGTGGCGCGGCGGTGGGCTGAACAATGGGGGGGTTCGGGGGTAACGGCCCTCGCGCGGTGTCGATGCCGAGTCCCGGCCGGAGCCTGAGCCCGGCATCCTCAAGAGGCTGTAAGGGCTGCCATCAGCCAAGTGAACCGCGTGGAGGGGCGGCTGGGAGGAGGCACAATCACCCCCCATCCCAGGAGCGGCAGCCACACGTGGGGTGAGAGGGCTGCCAGGTTCGCTCTCCAGATAGATGCGGAAGCCGTGAGTGTTCTGGGCATGCTGGAGCAGGAACCAGGCACTGGTGAAGGGCTGTTTGCATGTGGTGCAGGTGTAAGTGCTGGGCTCATCTTTATCTGCCAAGAAAAGGAAACACAGAGGGGGAAAACCTAAATTAAAATAAAGTATAAAATGAAAACAAGGCTGTTGAATAAACATTACAACACAATTGCTGATCTTTTTCTATTTTTTTATGTTTCACAATCAACCTTTCTTTAATATATTTTAACCAAATTTTTACCAGAATAGATTAAAGCATTAAAAATATTTATAAAACAGAAACTACACATGTGATAAAAATCTAAACATTTGACCAAAAAAAAAGTGTTTATCCATTTTATTTTGTATTTTACAAAATAAAATGTATTTGCAACACGTGGATTAATATAGCACACGGCACATCTCTTGCTGCCAATGCACAATTTGTACAGATGAGAAGGCACAGAAATAATTCAAACAGTAATTGACTTTCAATTGCACTTGTACACTGACCTGAGATTTGCTTGACAATGCACGCCTAATCTCGTTAAACACACTCATCTCCTCTCCAATACCTTGTTTACGAAATTAGCTATTCTAAAGTGGGACATGTATGGAATGCTGCATATTAACGATGAATACAAATAAGGGGTCACATGTTAATAATTGTACTAGTGTTTATCACAAAAAAACACACATCGCAGGAAATAAAAGCCAGGAGGAAATAAATGCGTCTGCGAGTTAGTGTGTGGGTGGGGAGGCTCCTTTGAAAATGCATTTCATGCATTGCTTTTCTATTTCTGATATTTCATGCTTTATGGATTTATTTAAATCCTCTCAGGTGAATAGAAAAAGAGAAGAAGGGGGGAAGCAGAAGTGAGAGCTATGCAAAATAAGAAGCATCCACCGCTTGCAAATGTGCTCCTCCTTTCATCATTTGCCTTTTTTTATCCTTTCTTCTCTCTCTTTTTTTTCTACGGGAGGGCATTCTTCTAAAGTCATTGGCAGACACTGAACCCAAAATCCCTGGCCATGCTAGGCAAGAGAGGAAGAACAAGGGAGAGAGAAAGCTAGGTAGCGCGTGTATGACAGGGTCCGTGTGTGTCTTCAGCTTAAAGACAAAGTGGGAAGAAGAGGGCAGAGAAAGAGGAGAAAGGAGAGATAGCTGTGGTCGAGCGGTAGTGAAAAGAGTTTGATGTTCTGTGGTTTCTCCTCCGATCTCGCGTGTCCGCAGCCACGGGGGCCCCCCTCCGAAGTCTCCCACTTAAAGAACAGAACGAGGCATAAAATGTGCACCAAATCAAACCTCCGCGCAAACCTTTCTCTCCTGACTGAAAAGAGTTGGAAGGGGGTATAATGGTAAATTATGGATCATTACAATCTGCAAAAATTACAGTTAATTGCTGCCACCTGCAATGGGCTTTGACCCACTGTGGAATTTTTCCATCATAAAAAAGCCATTTGCCCATACACTTTTTTTTCCTTTTTTTTTTTTGCTCTCTCCCACTCCCTCCCTCCTCTCTCTCATAAGGACAAATAAAATATGCTGGTTACATTAACGCACGCTTCCTGATTATGTGTGTATTTTTACAGCTTTAAAAGGAGAGCCCCCATATCCCCCCATAAAAATGGTTGCAATAACCCACATTCTGCTGTACGTTTTGCCTTTGATTTGCGGCCTGCGTACACTTCCCCATGCTAGCTAGGGTAATGCGTGAGCAGGCAACATAAATCCAGCAGGAGGAAAACAGACCTTTTTTTTCTGTTGTTATGAACGACTAGAAAGGAAGATAAGGGGGTTGTCAGAGAGAAGAAATCACAGAGAAGTCAGGAAAGTGAATGAAAGAGTACAGGGTAAAAAGAAAGGAAACAAGAAATGTGGCATGAAGGGAACCGTCCTAACGACAACCTACGACATTTCTAAAGGGCGCAAAAGCCACCACACAACACGCAAGACTGCCGTCCTCATTGTTTCATCCATGGTAAACAGCACACCTCGAGCAATGCGATCACTTTTTCATCTATGAACATTTGACAAACTGTGCTCATGCCACAAGCAAGGATAATAGTTGTTTTTTTTATTTTGGATCTGAGGAGTGGACACAATGATGCGCATCTGAAAGTCAGAACAACGGATGCCAAGACTCGCAACAATGGCACATAAGATATCTAAATAAGCCCGCTATTGTCCTTAATAGCCATCCTCTCGGGAATGGAAGAAAAGTAATTCAAAGGGATAAAAGACATTTTGACAAGGCGTTTGATGTTTTTTTTTTATCATTATTATTCAAGAACAGAGGAGCAAAGAACTGTGTGAGGGAGGAAGGAGGATCTTATAAACAAGTCTGTCCTCTAATGGAATAAAAGAGAAGCTCCCACTCTCTCTCAATCTGTTTCTCCCCTAGTAACTTAAAGTCTGGGGCGAGTTAGGGCTGCAGAGCAGCAGAGCTGAGGCTAATGCTGGATCTCCAGGTCCCTTTGAAATAGGATCAGCAGAGAGGAGAAACCACACTGACAAGCCTTTAGCTGCCATTTCATGGCAAGGGGCTGAAAGAGGGGACTTTAGAAGAGAGGGAGAACGAGAGAGAGAGAGAGAGAGAGAGAGAGAGAGAGAGAGAGAGAACTGACAGGCAACATGGGAAAAGAGTATATCAACAATAATCAGGACAAAACCAAAGAACACAGCAATGCAGAGTTTAAAAAGTATTTTTAGGCCCTTCAGTGTATTACAACACAAGAAAGGTACACCAGTTATGGTATTGGTGACTCCACTGCTATCGGGCAGAGAATATGATCTTGATCATGATCAAACTACGGTCCCTTCAATTGCAGATAAAGTAACCTCACTCTCTACCCACACCTTCATCCCAAACTACAGAGTTCACAAAGCAGCCTGTAGTCCAGGTGACTGAGGTGCACACGTCTACTAAAAGCTCACTTCACACAGTGCCTAAAGACGGGACTCTGTGTACTTCCTGAAAGCACCGAGGCATCAAAGGGGGTGGTTGAAGTCAACCTGCTGATATTACACAATGAACTTGGCAATCAAGGTCATCAATCCACCATAAAGGTTGGATCATGTACCTAGTTTTGTAGCATGAGAGTGAGATGAAGCATTAACAGATTGTCTATAGCCACTGGATACTAGAAACACGTGTAAAAAAGAATGGGCTGGTGACGAGGACCAGATCAGTCAACTTGCCCTAACTTGTGATCACCCAGTGCAAAACAGATCATTCTGAAAGCTGTTACTGAGGGAAGAACACACACAGTTAGCTATTTTCAGTATCAGTCAGGTGTTTAAAAAATGAAATCAGAGGAAGTGAAAATGCTGTTACAGGCATCCCTGAGGAATGCTGGCTGCCCCAACATGGAGTTGGACATCAACAAATAACAGGAAGCTGAAAGTATTACAGCAAAGTTGCTCTGTTTTATTCTTTTGAAGGGTCTAACGCTATATGTCATGGAGCATGCTGGATTAAAAAAAAACTGGAAGCCTTATATAGGAGGTGAATTATAATAAGACACCAAAGAAAGTTTAAAATGTTAACCATGCATTTGTTTTGTTTTTTCTATCAGTGGAATTCTCTTTAACTAGCCAAAAGGTCTCTCTCACACGCAATTGTTGATCAACCATGACAGAAAGGCTACTTCAAGCTCTGGCAGGAGTGAAATTAATGCATTGTTTTTTTTAATACTCTAACATATAATAACAACAGAATAGAGCTTTGTCCTTCCAAATTGATGGAAGTTGGACTGCTCTGTTATTTATTTTAAAATGATCTGATAACATTTTTTTGAAACTCTTGCAACCCAATGCACATTCAAAAAATAAAGAGAAATGTGCTTTGGAAAGAGGGATGTGACGTAATTCTCTTTAGAAGAGGTGGGCTTGAACAGATACCTCAACCAAATCACTTGAAGGATTAGTGATGGAGGGGGAGACAGTTGCGTAAATACAGCTGTTTTTGACAAATCATTGATTTACCTTACAAGAAACCTGTCTGCGTTAGTGAAAACTGAATTAATTAAAAGGTCATCAAAAATACCCCAAAGTTATTTAGGTTACAGAAACTTGTAGGGAAATCAGAATCGCCCTTAATCAGTGTCTCCAGGTCAGACCTTTACAAAAATTGATGGAATTGAGACACACAAATCTCTAACTGATCCACCCTTACCGGAAACACACGTGGACACATTGTGGTGAGTTATTTGAAGGTTACCAAATCTCTCTACACACACACTCTAGCTCGCCAAAAGAGAGCAGATCACTAGATTGAGCCCTGGTAGTGAACAGATTTCAGCAGCTGGACACCTCAATTGTAGGCTATTGGGAAAAAAAACATACCAACAGGGTATCGCTTGCCTCGAATACGTCTCAGCCATTTAACTGGAGATGCCCGACGAGCATTTCATGCATAGCACCCAACACTGACCCCCTATAGTCCTGTGAACTCAGCTTTGTCTATACAGCTCCCCTCTGCCGGGACAAGGCCCACTTGATTGGTTATTTACGAACAACCAGAGGTATTCAAAGAGGGAGTGGTTTTTGCAGCTATGCGATAAAACAGTTTTGTGAAAGAGTCTAATGATTGCTAAATTGATGGTGAACCAAGCAAGGCATGTCGTCCACAAACTCATGCAAAATGGGAAGAGGTGAGTCGAAAAAAAGTTTTGAAGCAGTGAAGAAATATCTCTCCACCCTCTGATGTTCTCTAAACTTTCTTGTCCTACTTTTAAAAGTTGCCACACTTGTCTTGACCTCTAGTTCTTTTTTTGTTTGTTCGATTTGTCCTTGACCAACCCCAGTAGTCGTCTAAGGCCGTCCTGGTGTGACCACATAGCTTTCACTGATATTGGTCATTAAGCTAATGGAGGAACAAGCTAACAGGATTAGCTTGCGGGTCCTCCAAAAGGAGACGGAGGAAGTGGAACAGGGGTGGATAAAGGCAGAGAAGCAGAAGACACGGGGGACACGGCATGTCACGGCCATTCCTAAAAGTTATCAGTCGCTATGGCTTAAGGGAGCACTTACAACACCTGAAAAGTGATTATGCTAATACAGGTCCTTACCAATATTCATAAGTGTTTATAGGTGTTGGAGGGAGTGCTTCGGGAGGAAGGAGCCTTGTCAGTACAGTGCCTCTTAAGATTGCCTCTAGCCGTAACTGGCGTTAATGTGATTACTACCCTGTTTATGTCATTAGGGTATTCACAGTCAGGAATTGGACAGGGGTGAAGGGTGAAGCAGAAGAGGACATGTTGAGGGAAAAGACGGAGAGTGGCAGTGGCCCACTTCTCTTCTAAAGTCTCTCCCTTCTAAATGACTTTCAGCAGTATTTAAATGGATTCTCAGCAAATTGTTTATTAGCAGCTTTAGAGATAAACCAAAGAATCCATGCATTACAAGTCTCATCAAACGTAAGCTGATGTGTCTAACAAACTTGCCAGGCTTGACCTCCTTCCTTACTTCACTATCTCTGTCTCCCTGGCAATGTTTCCTTGATGCACACTTAAGCTCTTGCACTAACTTCTTTGTCCAGAGCAAGGCTTACAGTTGCCAGCAGAGCACCTGGACACAGAGAAAAGACCCGTCGGGCCAACACTTGTTTCTGACACACAGACAATTGCAAGAAACACAGTTCACTAAACAGAAAACCAGCCAACACTGGAGGGTGTTGGAATTACACATGTCACTGCTGGGCGAAGTCTACTGCGAGCTGATGGATGATTCAGAAGATGAGAGAGAGAGAGAGAAAAACGAGACTACATAGAAAGAGGTTGGAAGCTAAGAAAGCAGAGGTGGACAAGATTTGAAGAGGTCTGTTTTGTCAGGAAAAAGCAAAAAGGGGGGGGGGGGGGGGGTGCCCAGTCATAAAGTAACCTACTGGCTGTTGGCTTTGCCTTTCCTTTCCTCCCCCTGTCTCGTTCTCCTGAAAGTGGATAAGAGCAACTGTGGAAGTGAGGAGGTGCTCTGAGCTACTAACAAACCATTATAGACAGATGGCACCCACATAGGGACCAATGAAGGCCTGCACCATACACAATAGACTAATTTGTGTGTGCATACTGGGGAAGACAGCGTATTTTTCATAAAGATACGCTTTGGCACACTCTTTTATGCTGCTCATGCACACTCAGTGTTAGCTACCCACATGGCATTTTCAATAAATGTGTGTGGGTGTGTGTGTGTGTGCGCGCGCGTGTGTGTGTGTGTGTGTGTTGCGCGTGCGCATACGTGCGTGAGAATAGAAATTTGTAATAGCGCTCACAATAATTTCAAAATTAGCATAGCTCCACACTCTCTGTTTCCCTGCGTGACCTTACTCTCTTTGATCTTTTCTCGGTTGAACTGAGTTTGAACTGACAATGCAACCCAACCATCTATCCATGCATCCATCTCTCTTCCTTCATCTATCACTCTATCTATCCGTTGTGACAAAGCCTGGCTGCGCAGCTTCGTGTCTGGGTGCGGCTCAGGTCCAACAGACCTTTCTAGCTATGTCTCTGATGCAGATCATTATTTGCTCTCTGCTTACCAGCGTCGGCGGGAGGCCAGACACTATTGTTTTTCGTGCTGGCTCTAATAGTAAAGAGAAAAAGACCTGCGGGCCTCTAAGCTTAACTGGTTTAATTAAACGGCCCGTCACTTATGTAAGCGTCCACGGAGATTATTTGTCAGGCTGGGAGCCGCTTCGCAGGATCAAACAGCCATCGACAAAAAAGCCAACGCTCTGTGGACGAGGAATTAACTGATGGAGAGGATTCAAAGAAACTTCAGCGCTTCGCTTTAAGCACACATATACAGGTACACAAGAAGACATCCTCAAGCAGGACTATTTTTGGACGTGGGCAATATCCCAGATGGGCAAGAAGTCTCTTGGTGCTTCAGAGGGGAAAAGCGTTCTGTCAAGGAAAAGATATGTCTCAATAACCTGCACCTTGGATGGGGGGAGAGCAGAGTATGCTAATAAAGAATAAGTCTTAATCTAAATAGATGGAGTACATGACAATAAAGTAGAATAAAAATGTAGCCATCTTTGGCCTCATTGGTATGAAATTACGTCCAACAACATTCAGATAAGTAAGTCGTCCCTGTTTTAAATGCCATGACAAGATAGCCTCCGCACAACATGAGACCAGCAGAGTTTTACTATCTCTGCATAGCTCAGCTTATGACAGGCTGCCATCCCTGCAGAAAGGATGGAGGGGGACCAGGGAGGTCGGCTAGCTGCACATTTCTGCATAAATCTCCAGATAGATAGCATCGGGAGAAGAGAAACAGGGGAGGAAGGCCGGCAAGCAGTGAAGGATGATAAGGCCCCCAGGGCAGGGCATTCGACACTGTCAAAACCGTTTCTTCGCCGGCTATTGGACGAGTGGAGCGCGTTATTAGCCTGCATACCATTTGCCGGGACGCGATTCGGCTTCACCGGAGCATACAGCGCCCTGTATCTGACCTCTCCTCTTTCCTCCTTCTTGACATGCGGAGAGAATGACAGAACATCACAAACATCGCACAGAAAAAGGACTATGGAGATCTGAGGCGGACGCTTTGCTTTGATCAACAGCACCTTCAGCAATCCAGGGTGCTTACAGAAATTATAAGGAGGATAGAGAATTTGTTTTGAAATTGGAAAATAAAGCCTGCAGAGGGGTGGCCAGCAATGACAAAATTCCAGCAAAAGATTTTTGCATAAGGTGGAAAACACTTCACTCAGTTATCTTCATGTGCATTCAAATCTAAATAATTAAAAAACAGGAAATGCTGAACCTTTTGTGTTTACGCACTTGGTTATTCTGCAAATTAATGCTTTTGTCCTTTTGAAGATAAACAATATAAGCAAGAGTAGAAGCACAAATTACTGTGCCTTGGCAAAGTATCCGTATCCTTTAAACTTGCTGTAACATTTCCCAAACTACAGAACAGTTTAAAGAGATTTTTTATTGTAGCCCTACACATGACAGCAGAATACAAGAAGAATGTTTTTTTTAATATATATTGCAAATAAATATCTGTCACTGTGGTGATAATTTGTATTCAGCTCCTCTCTTAGTCAACATTTTTGCAGAAATTACAGCTGTGAGTCTTTCATGGTTTGTCCCTACCACCTTCTACAGACCGCCGTTTTTGCTAATTCTTCTTTGCAGAATATCTCAAACTGAGTCAGACTGAATAAAGACCAGCGGTGATCAGCAATTTACAATTTTTGCCATGGATTTTCGTTTTAATTTAAATCTGAACTTGGATTTAAATCCTTTTAACGGAGGAAAAGGCTTTGAGTCAAGCCTTTCTATTGCAGCACTGGCTGAATGTTTAGGGTCGTGGTCCTGCTGGAAGTAGGGCTGGGCAATATATCAAGATTTTTAAAATATCAAGATTTTTTTAAGGGATATAAAATGAGACTATAGAATTTATATCAAAATGGTCTATTTTGCATAATAATTAAATGTTCATGTATTCCAGTTGGGTATTTTTCAGCTCTTACTCATATTCATCTACAGATGTTTGTTAAAAAAAATTTGCCTGTGAGACATTTGGGATAAAGCTTTGATTCAGTGATGTCTTTTTATAACTACATCATGAAAAAAAAAACACATTGAGATAAATATCATATATCGCCATTTAGCCTAAAGATATGTGGAAGTATGTGGTTAACTTCCACATACTTTTAAGATTTTGGTCTATCACATAAAATCCCTAATAAAATCCCTAAAAATTTTGCTTTTGTAAGTTGACAAAAAAGTACAGTTTCAAGCATATAAAAACTTTTCTAAGATCGGGTTGTTTTTAATAAATTGTTCTCATTTCGCTTATTCATTCTTCTGTAGTATTGTTTTTACATGATGTATGGTAAATGTGTTTAAATGTGACTTTGCTTACATAAAAATGTATAGACTAAGTTAAAAAAGACTAGTAATAGCAGAAAAAGGGTGAAAGAAACTCAGACAGTGATAACAGAGAGGAGAGCAAGGAAAGTAGAAAGAGCAGAAGCCAAACAGAGAGTGGGACAGAAGAGAGGAAGAGATGGTAATGGAGGGTTGGAGAAGGATTCCTTGGACTTCAGACACCGACCTGCAGACAGAGAATCCCTGAGCTGAACAGAGGATGGTATTTTTACATGCAATCCCACAAATTGTGGGACAGCGAGAGTCTGTCTGAAATGAGTAAAGAGTAATCCTTCCCTCAAACTCCCTATTCTTTATGCAGCTCGATGCTACTTCCTCACCCCTCCTTTCATCGCGACGTCTTTGACACAATCTGATGAGAGGACCGAGAGGGGTCAACACAAAGCTACACGCACGTAAAGATTCTCCTTGATCACTTTCTGTCATGTTCCTGGGTTTGGGTCGACAAAGCACACAAGGAAAGTAAGACATTTAACTTTGTTCATGTCAATTCAGGTCAGTTCAATTGAATTCGATTCAAATCATCCAACCTTAATCCAGTTTAACTTAATTTAGTCTAAATGCTGTCTGATGAAGTTCAGTTCAGCTCCACTCTATTCATCCATCTGTTATCTATACCTGCTTTTCCTTGCAGGGTTGAGGAGATGGGGGTTGGTGCCAATCCCCAGCGGTCATTGGACAAGGACCGGACCATAGGCCAACACGGGGACACATCGGACAAACAACCATGCACAAACGGACCAAAGGACAATTTACAGAAACTAAGTAACCCAGGACCTTGCTGCAGAAAAGCAACAGTGCTACCAAATATGCCACCGTGCAGCCCTCAACTCAGTTTAATCTAGTCCAGGTCAATTTCATTTAAATCAATTTAGGTACATTTTATACAGTTTAGTTTAATTTATTTCAGCTCGATACAGCTAAGTTTATTAGAACTTGATTTAACTCAACCACATTAAGTTCAATTCAATTCAGTTCAGTTTCTTAAAACAGCACCGGTCCAAGTCTTATTCAATTAAAGAAAAACATTCTGTCCATCACATTCAACGGTGTAGTCACACTCAGAACCAGTTATACCCAGTCAGTTTTAATCCAAATTATAGTACAATACGGTCAATTCAGCTGATCTAATAAAGCAAAGGAACCCCAACCGATTGCATGTAGTCATTGACGTGGCTATTATGAAGAAAAGCAAAGTGTTTAAATTGCTTTGCTTCTAAAGCCTGAATCTACCCTTAATGGTCCAGAGGGACGTGTATCATAGCTTGTACAAACGTTTTTTACCTAACTTTTGATTGGGTGCTCTGCGGCTGCAGAATTACGGAGGTCAACTACAGACATGATCAAACCTATAATAAGACTTGTCTACTGCATGTAACAAGCTCAGAGTTTCAGATCCAAACTAAGTACTGATAAAGAACCACATTTCCTTGTCCTGGTGTTAAGATGGAAAGCAAAAATAAACCTGTAAACAAATAACTGATTTCCTGGCTAACGTTGACCGGTGCAGTTTGTTCCTGAAACAGCGCTCACATTTGCCCCAGAAGCTCTCAAGCATGGCCATCACGGAGATGCCAGGGAACAACGGCTGTTTTTCAAGCATGCAGCTATTTTTCGCTGTGTCCCTCCACCTCAGGGTGTGAGGACCAGGGCATGTGAGCTCGGGCCAACCATAGCAGCTCGTTGTGCATCGAAGCCTTAAGGCATTGTGGAGGGACATGGCACTTTGAAACAAGGAGGACCAGTGTTAGAGTGTGCCGAGGTCCCAGAGCTGTGGAGGCTGAGGGTTGAACACGCGTCCAATCTGCAGTGTGTGACTGTGCACACGGTGGTCGAGTGGTTAAGGAAATATCAACAGCCAGTGTTTAGATCGAGGGGTGTTTTGGGGTCAGATGGAGCTCAGAACACGGAGACTGTGAAAGTCAGAGAGCGACTCTGTCACAAGTTCAGCGTTTTCTTTTGTCTTTGTTTTTCTGTATTAAGATTCCGTAATGAGGACACAGCCACAAACTGTGAGACCTTCACGCCACAACCCACCGCCATCCATTGCTCCAACCCTCCATGCCTTGCTCCATTATTAATTCATCGAGGAGAAAGCTGTGCTGCGCCAAACATTGATTAAAATTGCAAAATGGCCTCCTGTTCAGCCCAGTTCAACCCGTTCAAGACAACGATGACAGAGTCAGGAAGAGACGTGGCTGAGAAAGGAAGTGGTCAAACAGCCACAGCGGCTTGCATATGCTCCCCTTCCTACTCTTCAGCTCCATCCATGAAGTTGACAGTAAAGTTGTTAGGACATTTCAAGAGGGTTGATACCCACCAGGGTCACACTTGTGTCTCAAGCTCCTTTGGACAAAAAACTGTCTGGCAAACGAAATGAGTCCCATTTGGATTGCATATCACAGTGCAGAATAATCCTTCACTATGTCACAAGCCTGCGCTGAACACGCTTGGAAAAAGACATTACGATTTAAAACCAGGTGAAGGGAGTCAGTAAATATTCATGTACAGTGCCTTGCAAAGTACTTAAACACACCGTGAATTTGAACACATTTTGTCCTGTTACAACCACATCCTTTAATGTATTCGTGTTGGACCTATTTCGATAGGCCGACACAAAATCGCACATAACTATAGTGAAAACAATTTTTTTATATAAATAAAATTTTGTGAATTGAGGCATAACTTTGCATTTAGCACCAGATTTTTGTAGAAGCTCCTTTTACTGGGATGTTGTCTTTTCAGGAATGTCTCTACCAGCTTTGTACATTTAGGAAATTAGGTTTCTCTGCATTATTCTTTGCAAGATGATTCACCCTCAGTCAGAATGGATGGAGCGCATCTGTGAACGTCAGTTTTAAAGTCTAGCCCCAGATTCTGTGTTTCATGCTTTGATCATAGCCATTCCACTGTAGCTCTGGCTGTTCTGCTGGAACCTACGCCCCAGTCTCAAGTCTTTTGAGTGTTTTAGTTTTTGTTGAAAGAGTAAAGCACTCTTATAGTAAAAAAAATAATAATTGTCAGGAGCATGCACAGGTCCAAGCAGTAAGTGTGTGGGATATTAATTAAGGTATCCAAACTGTAGGTTTCATTGTGCACAGCTGTAAAGCATAAATCAGTCTTTTAACAAGGCCAGGGTCTTAAGATCTCAAGCCGTGTTGGAAAGCAACCTGCTCAGCCATGCCAAAAATCTGTCTGGGTCCTGAGCTCCTATAGATCACTACGTTTATCGGGGGGGCTTTAGGAAACTACCCGAGGGTGGAAAGAGAGGGCAGGGAGGGCAACACAGAGGGGCACAAAAAGAGAGTCCCAAAAAAAGGGGGACAAGAGCCTATACCTATATGGGTCATCAGGTTTGCAAAAGCACATGTGGTGCGCGTACAGTTGTGCTTCAGGCGGGTTAGATGTGCTGCAACAAATTCCTCTCAGTTCCTATAATGGTTCTGTAATAAACACCAAAGGAAACCCAAGCTAATAAGAGAGATGAGGCTGAGACAGATAAAAAAAAAAAAAAAAACTTTTGCAAAATCTTCAGTAAAGGGTCAATCTTCTCGCATTTCAAACATTACAAACACGCCCTTTTTGGGGGATGCCAAATTGCGCTTTCAGACCTCAAAAAACGTTGACGTGCAGGACATGCGAAGAAAGGCTGAGTGCCATTGGTGACAGAAGGATTTATTCACAGACAGCTGCAGGACAGGACACACACTCGTTAACAGGCTGACTGGCTGAGCGAGTCCACCACCAAGCCATCGTTTCTGCACAGGAAGAGCCACGGTACCTGTGCCCCTAAACAAAAAGCATAAAAGTGTTTGTTTTTTTATCTGTTTCCATGTAGACTAAAATTACTCACACTGGCAAGATTACCAGTTGTTAAAGCAGTAAACAAATATGTTTGTGTGGAAATACATAACTCTGAATGAATAGCTGATCAGAGGATGGCTGGGTTTCTGATGCTGCTCCAGCCGAGATTTACGGGCCAGATGTTTATGGTTCTGGTCTACAGGCTACTGAAAACATCCCTACAGAACGCAAAAGGCAAGCGAAGAATCAGAAATATCCAAAATTATAGCTACACTGATGAAAATGTGTATTCTTAATATTCATCATCATGTTTCCTGCACTTGTTTTCGTCCAGGACCGTGTCAAACTACGCAGCCCTGGCAGGAATGTGGCTCCCCTCCCTGTCAGTATGAACTCAGTTTCTCAGGATCCACCCTGTCCTTTTAAGAGGGACTGACAACCCCTGCCTGACACTGGGGTCACAGGGGCAGCAAGCCCAGAGGACTGCTTGTGCTGCATTCTGAGAAATGAACTGTGTTTGCACAAGGTCAAAATGTAAGCGGCCTTATGTGCTCATTCCATACATGTTCTGCAGATATGGTTTAAGCCCATGGAAAATCATAGGAGGCCTGAGGCTGCTCTGAGGGCGGCCCAGCTACCTGTCTCATATCGCCTACAGTGCCTTGCAAAATATTTATACCCCTTATCACATTTAAACACTTTATCACCACAAGCCTCTCTGTGTTATTGGGAATTTATGCGGAAGACTAACAAAATGTACAGCACAACTATGAACCACAAGGAAAATGATTCACGGTTTTCAAAATTTTCTACAAATAACAATCTTCTAAGTTACCATGGGCGTCTTGGTTTCTTGCCTAATTAATGCTTTCATCAAAACTCTGAACTTATAAATAAAAAAATAAAAAAATAAAAATAAAAAAAATAAAAACTCTGAACTTATACTGATATCAAATTACTGACTGGTGGACTCTACTTGCTGATATGTTACCTTTGGGGCTAACATGGTTGAACTGGATTTTATTTATGGGTGTAAGAGGAAAGAGGCTGTATCAACAGAATCTCCTTTCATCATTTTTGAATAATACTCCCAGACTGTCAGTTCAGTTAGACGGCCATGCCTTGGTAGGTTTGTTGTGCTCTACTCTTTCCACTTTTAGACGATAGATGTACAGGACTCAGTGAGATGTTCAAAGTTTAGACAGGATATTGTTTTGTTTTTTTACTAAACCCTGCTTTAAACCTCTCTGCAGCGTTATCCTTAACCTGTTTGCAAGGTTTTCTGGTACTCGTGATGCTGTTTGTTCACAAATGTTCTCTAACAAACCTCTGGGGCAGAACAACTGGATTTACACTGAGATTAAATCACAGTATTAAGCTAATTACACCTGATTAATTAAATTAACCTTATTTTTACATAGGTGGACTCTGTTTACTAGGACTTACACAGGACTTTTTTTCATGGGGGTGTCATTTTAAGGGTGGTAAATACCAATGCATACCACATGTTTTAGAGCAAGTGTCACCAACATGGTGTCCGCGGGCACCAAGTAGCCCTCGAGGACCACATGTGGTACCCACAAGCCTGTTCTAAAAGAACCACAATCCACAACCAAAACTTTATTTCTTTCCATTATTCTTCTTGCTTAATCACACTTGCATTTATATAGATTTAAAAATGACAATATCTAGAAAAAAACATGAAAATGTTATTTATTTTACATAAAGTTAAGGTGAACTTTGACTCTTCTAGTTCAAACGTCAGTACTGGTAGCCCTTCGTATGACACAACACCAATGAAGTAACTCACAGTTTGAAAAAGGTTGGTGTCCCCTGTTTTAGAGTGTTATTTGTAAAAAAGAAAAAAAAGAAATGCAAAACCATGTGTCCTTTTCCTTCACCTTACACACTTCCTAAGTAGAAAGAAAGCAAAAGTGGCAGTATAATACATCATAATTTGTAGTTGTAATATGAAATAATTGTTTAAAAGTTTAAGGGGGTTGAATACTTTTGCGAGGCACTGCATCTTTTACTTAGTTTCAGTGGCATATGGGCAAAAATATAAAACTGTGCACCTAATACATAGGCAATTTTTTTTCTCATTGTTAATTTCCAGTTCTATTATCTATAATGTATACAGAGGAAGAGCTAATAAAAGGAGAAGTATATAGCAGTGAACGTAGAAGAGTAATATCAGAAGAAAAGGGGCTTTAGCTAAAGGGTGTCAAGAACGACATTAAAAGCTATGAAGAGAAAAGAGAAAAAACAAAAGAGTGGTGGACAGCTTCAGAGTGCAGCACACCATTCTAGATTACATTAGTGGCAGCTGCTCCCTTTGTCTAGTATTATAGCCTAGCCTCAAGAAAAAAGCTGCTAAAATTTCATTTAATCTGCTGCTGAAACTCAAGTGTCAGTCAGCCACTCAAACAAGGGGAGACTAAAAGCACTGAGCTCATATAACTAAGGCAAAATAACACTAATAATATCTCTCTTGGTAGCTGCTCAAGCCGACATTTTGTGTAACCGAAGAGGGCTCGGCATTCTCGCCAGTGCATGGGAACCTGGCCTGCTCTCCGAGTCCAGGGGCAGGTCTCTAATGGTGGGTGAACTACTCAGACACCATCCCTTTTCTCCTCCATCATCTTTACCTCCTGTCCATCCATTTAAGTCATTAAGCACATGTTTCAAAGCTAAAAACCGTGCCTTGAGTTTATAAAATGGCACAGTGGTAGCTAACAATTGCATTTCCGTACTCTTTAAAGGGAATAAGAATGAACTACGCTGAAATGGTAAACTGATATGCTGACCTGTCAGCTGAACGACTGAAGGAGCAGAACTAAAAGATAATCATTTGTTGAAGAGCATAAATTACCAGAAATATTAGAATAGCAAAGATGCTTAAGAAAATGTGTTGAAGGAATACAGTAAATGCCTACTGAAAACCGATGAAGAGGCCAAACTCAAAGCAGAAAGACCCCTGGAACTTGATATGTTAAAAGTAGTTTTAAAGCTAAATAATCACTACAAGAGTTTGGGTGAAAGCAGCATAAAAACCAAAAGCTTAGAAAGTTAAATTGGCTAAAAATTTGTTCAACTACGAAGTAAGCAAGGTGAACCAGAAAGGCCAAAGCAGAAAACTAATGCTAATACACTCAGCATGTTCACTAATAGTAGTTAGCACAAGATGCTATTATAATGACATGCTTTGTGCCAGAGTTACCAAAAATGTTGGTAACATGCTAAAATTAGCATGTTAGCTAACCGCAAACTCTAAAGTTAGTGCTAAGGCATGTTTGCTGAAGTTAGCAAACATGCAAACACATAATAGCCTGTTGCATAAGTAGAGACGGAAAAAAAACACTGGCAATATTAATTTCAAATAATAAATGGGAGGGCAGGGAAACCCCACACTTTATTTAGGATTACAAGAGCAAGTGGAAACAAAGTTTAAAATGCTAGATATACCTGGTAAAGATTTCGAGCTGTGATAATATATTACAGATTTCAAGCAAAAAATGTAAAATAATTTCTGTTTTCATTCTTAGTTTCTCTGAATCATGTTTAAATGTTATTTATCAACCAATGTTTCTACTGCGCCAGCTATTCGCAAGCACCATTTGAATCCTGCCAGCACACTGAAAGCTTAAAAACTTGCCTTGAGTTTGTGAATCGCCGCAGTAACAATCAAATTAAATCTGAAGAATTAACCCTCTCAAAGGTGGTGAAGTCACCACTTATTTAGCATTTTAATAAGCTAAAGATTCAGATATGCCTGCTTAAAAAGCCCAAAAACACACAGCTGTTTGAGGGCAGTGCTAACTGACAGAAAGGAGCACCTCCAGCAGCGGTTAGGGCCAGTTTCCTTCCTGATCTTAAGCAGCAACATGTCCACATGCATCCACATACATTTGTATTTAGACCAAAGCCCTTTGCACAGAAATACAGGGGAGGAGGGCTGGGGCAGGCCGTTAGGTCAAGATTTCCTCTCCATCTGTCTGAGTGGGATAGATCACTGATGATGAAAGTAAGTTGGCGACTTCTCTCTCACTGGTTACACCCTTTATCCTCTCAAGATGACCTTCATTTCAAGTGATTCACCTCTGTGAGACAATCATGATGCATGGCAAGATAAATGGCTGTTTTTATTTATTTTTGTCATGTGAGACAAAAAGACAGTTCTTTGGTAACATTAATTAAAATCCCCTAAGTAAAGTCATGCATAACAAGTGCATAAATATTTTTGCTATATTCACTGAATCTGTGGCATTTTATAAAAACAAACCCTTTCATGGAAAAAAATATAATAATGGCTTTATTTAAAGTTGAAAATAGAGCGAAATAATACTCATGTAATGGAACATATTGATTAGTACAGTTTTATCAATGTTGTATATACAACTTTTTTTTTTATATTTTGAAATACAGACATAAGCAAAAATATTAGCAGTACATTTAGCTGTAGTTTTAAAGAGAGCAGGCTGACTTTGACCGTTCTGCTCTTATAGAGTAACACAAGTATAACAAGCGGATATTAGCTGGGCAACTAGTCGGGCTACTGTCCGTGCTTTCCGCCACCTGCAATATTTCCAATCAACTAAACCTTTGAAAGCAGGGGAAGAGAATAGACACCTTCTTTCAGGACGCTGTCCATCAGGGTGCAGCAACAGATGGGGAAGGGGTAGGGGTAGAGCTGCTATGATCTCCTCAGCCAGAGAAAACTGCAGCCACTCCAACACGTTTATAGCATCTCATTAGAAGTACTTTAATCAGTTGGACTGAAAATATTTGCGGCCTTGAAAAGCTAACATCTAAAACCTTTCTACACCTTGATACCGGGAACAAACCATAGCCTAGTCTAAACTCAAGGAATATTTCTGCATTTCCTATAGCTCTTGTCATTTCTGAGAACATTTCACAATTTGTAAAAGATATTATTGATTTAAAAAAAATGTTCCCTATTAGCAGTTGTGGAGACCAGTGTTAATATGGCGTACCTTTGAAAATACACAAACAATAAAAAAAGTGTCAGATTATTATAATTATTAATGTAACCTGCTACGTCTGGTGAATCTGTCCATAAACACCAATTTGGACAAACACAGCTTAACATAACACAAACTGCTTTTCCCAGAGTAAAGAATATCTACTTAAAATTAATAAGAATAATTTACAAGAAATTGTGGCTCAGATATGATAATCAGTATTCACCCTTACCACTTCCATGGAAAAAGATGATTGCTTAAAAAGGAAATAAAGAAAGGCACAAAAAAATTCAAAGGAAGCAACACATGAAAATAAGTGCTAATGAAGTCATAGAAGGCAGTAGAGGGGGTGTAGGGGGGATGCACGAGGGCAAATTAACCTTTTTAATTGGAGAGCGGTAGCCCTCTTTGGACCCAGCAGTTGGATCCAGAGTGCTGACAGATGATGAGAAGGAAATGGCAGACCTATTACAGGCAATCTGCCCCTACAACTTGGCAGACGACTGCAGTACGAGAGCCTGGGGAGAACGGGGCATGTCCAGCATGGAAAGCTCTCCCTGCCAGAGCGCTAGCTGGCAAAAGACAAGCTTGCTTCAATAAAGGTATAAATAGAGAACAGTTATCTTGGCACTTTGAACTGTGGGGGTAAAGGGTTGTCATACGCAACATTGGTTTCTTGTGCGATAACAAAATACCACCTGGTCAAGAAAAAGGAGAAGGGCTTTCCTCTGAATGAAAGGGAGGGAAAACCAGTTTGACAGGTATGAGAGAAAGGCCACAGAGGGACATAGAGGTAGTGGGACAATAGCGTTTGAGGGGGGTTTGGGATCTCACTAAAAAATCTACACACCATTTGAGTTAAACTGACGCACACAAGACATTTGCAACCCCGAAACCTCTGCCTCGCACTTGCAGAGAAGCATGACGCAAGAGAAAAAGCACAGGGCAAGATAACTTCCAGTCTTTCTTTCAGCACGTCTGGATGCAAGAGCTGTGTTTATGTCTGAGGAAGCAAGGAAAACAAACATCAAGGTCAT
Organism: Fundulus diaphanus; assembly: GCA_037039145.1. Classification (NCBI taxonomy): domain Eukaryota; kingdom Metazoa; phylum Chordata; class Actinopteri; order Cyprinodontiformes; family Fundulidae; genus Fundulus; species Fundulus diaphanus. The sequence goes on along the minus strand of CM073123.1, from coordinate 25,900,151 downwards.
AAAAGCTCAAGTCTATCCAAGCAATAGATAGCACAACCGTGCTTCTTTACACACAGCTCTTAAGCAGAATTTATTTGGGAATATATGAACCATTACAGTTTAACAGCTTCTTGCCCAAACTCAAGAATATTACATCTCAGAACAGGAATGTTTTTGTCACTTTAAATAAACATGTTTGGAAGTGTCACAGAAGATTCGACTGGTAACCAGAAAAATTTTTAGCTTTATCCGCCCACACCTGTGATCCATAAATCCAACATTTTCATACACCAGCTCTACCAGGTTGCATTAACAAAAACACTCTTCAGTGTGGATTTGGTTACTGAGTGAAGAAGACTCAAAATTGTCCATGTTCAGGATCCGTGAGGTGTATAAAAATTAAGTCCAAGGCAGCACAGAGATGTAAAAAGCAGTTTAAAAGGAAACTTTTATTTGCATCACTTGTCAACAGTCTGCCCTTCATCCAGGCTGCGAGAGAGCAAGGTTTTCAGCAGATTTGTTGTTGTCTTGAGCTTTTCCAACCTGTGTCTGTCATGGAGCATGCTGGGTTTGGAAACTGGCAGACCTTTGGAAATCTCAGAGTTAGGGATCTATATTCTCCAAAGAATACACACAGACATCACTGTTTTAGTAGACCTAGATGTGATAACCTTGCTGACTGCTAATATACGATGTTAAAACAGTTTAACGTGTATGCTAAAATCTTATGCAGCCATTGATATGGTCTAAAATTGACATTATCAGGTTAAAGCTTTACACAAACGGGATATTGGAAATCGGGCAAAATGTTGTACTTGAAAGCCAACGGCTGGGATAAGAGTAAAACTATTTGATACTTGATACGCATCTTTTTGTTGGTCATAGACCAAAAAGTGCCCCAGCTTAATCATTCATTGTCTTACTGTCCAGCAGACAGTTGGAGTAAACATAATCCTGATGCTTTATCTTTAATGCTGACCTCATTAGCCAGACGTCCATGGACATCTCTAGGTCATCTTCAGTAAGACAAAGCACACCCAGCTATTATCTTTGCTCTGCTTCCCCCTTTTCCCTCTGTTAGTCCATCCCTCTATCCTCACGTTCTCCTCCTTTCCCTCTCTGTGTCCATCTGCCTTGAATTATGTATTCTAATGCATTTAGAGCAAGGCACAAAGTGGGGGACCACACTGGACTGCTTTTAGTCATGTCATGCGTAGACATCCAAAGGACGCCCGTGAAGTCTCAACTCATCTCATCTATGTGCATGCGTATCCATTTTATGCACTTCTATAAGCCTGAATCTCAATGTATTCAACTCTCACTTGCAGATTTTTCCATCACTCTCCCTCCTCTTTGTATCTGCCTCAGTCCATAACACAGTCACACACATACACCAGACACATGGCCGGAGAGAGCAGACTACCATCTGGGAGTAGTGGCCGGCTTTGTCTGGGGGGTAGGTGGGGGTGAAAGTGCCAACAAGACCCCCTCCTTTTAATACACATGCACACACACACACACACAAACTACATACCCAACCCTTACAACATCACCCCCACCGCCACCCTCCCCACCCAACTGCTCTAAGTGTGAGAGCTCTTCTCATACAATCTGCACATATACATATGCAAATTAGCAGGGGGCATTATAAAAACAGCCATCTTCTCAGACACACACAAACACACGAACACAGAAAAGCAAGCTATTTAGTTGGCCTTTGCACCAAAGTCGCCATGCAGTGCATCGGAAAATACATTTCGAAGAAACAGAGCAAGAGCCGAAAGGCTAGGACAAATGTAAGAAGATAAAAAAGAAGAAGCAGAAAAACCTTCCACAGCGATAATAAACTAATCTTAGCACGTGTGAAATACATGCAAATGGGATTGCATGCATTTACATGGGGGGAAGCGCATAAACACATGCACACGCAGAATCACAGCCATACATTATCCATGTTTGGCCTGAAGCATGCACATGATTTCTACCTAAAGACTCCCTGCAACCATTGACATTCGATGTCATAACATCTGTTCAACATCATCAGGTGAAACGACGCATGATTTTATATATATATGATATAATCACAACATATTTGGGATGATATTTCTACACTATATTTATATTTCTGTTACTAAACAAAAAAATTATGACAATACCTTGAATTTTCAACTTTTTTGCATGGTGTGAGGGTAAACCAACAGAACAATGCATGTAAAAGCCAAGCGCTCACTTCGGCTTTAGTTCTAATTTTTGTTTTCAGGTTAGTGTGCTCATTAGAACTGGAACTGGTTCCATGTTGATTTGGCCCTTCACCAGTTTTTACCTCCACACTACCAAAGTACCACCCCACCCAAATCTACACAAGCTTTTCTGCCTTTATGGAAAAAATAGAAAGACGAAAAGTAATGATAGGCATAATAACATTTGTGTGAAAATACACAAACAAAGATTTCATTTTTTTTTTTGCTTTAGTCTGTAAAAATGTACATAATAATAAATGGGTTTACATAATATATATCAACTATAACTGTAGTTATATTAGGAGTAAATGTTTATTTTCTGTTTTAAATAGAGCAGTCAGTTCGCATTTAACATTTTTGGTCTAAATCTTTGTGTAAATGCTTTCACACAGTGAACTATCCACTCAGTTTCTTCTCAATGTTGTTATACCATAATAATCGTATACATTACCTAACTCAAACACAAACAACCCAGTGTAACTGAAAACTGTGTTGTATTTTAATTTATTGTGGTTTGAGTCCATCTAATATAATATTTTATCTTTAAAAATATTCGTTTCATTGTCAACAGAGCAATAACTGGGTCAGGTTATAGGTAAAGTATCAGTTGCTGGTTTGGTAAAGCAAAGGCCCAGGATCAGAATCTGGTGAAGATATTAAGTAACATTATAGGGGTGGCCAAATACGGCAGAAGGACACATTATTGTGGACAAGACAGAAAACAATAACAAAACAACTACCAAAACACATGCATTGCGAGCAATTTGACAATAAAATGCAGGAGTTACTATTACAGTGACTATATTAAATTTTAAGCATTAATAATTCAAGATATCGGTACCCAGATCCCATCCAATTTAAAGGAGCTGTTTGAACCCGGCCAGCATTAAAGGAGCATTGCGTGAGTTCCAGGATTTTTGCAGATGTCTGCCACCTCTGGCAACAAGTTGGAAAAGCATCTGCCGCTGCGACTGCACAGGTCTTTTATTAAGAGGCATAATGTCTTCTGAGGTGAGAAAGCGATAAATATTGAAGTTAGCCCGTGTTCTCTCACATCGATTACGGCGGAGACTCTACAAAGTAACCACGTGAACAAGAGCACGCAGTGCATCACACTCACGAGCTCACACAGAGGATTCGGCCCAAATGAACGGACTAATCCAGCCAATAGAGGCAACAGCATTGACTAAAGGATAACTCATTTTACATGTCAGGCAATTGTAAGGGCATGTATGGGAAAGAAAATAAATAATATTTAACTTCAAAACATGCACTATGCACCTTTAAGCAGAATAATACCATTATGTTTGATATGAAACATGTTCTGTCCTGTGAGAATGTTTTATTGAAGACAGAAAGGAGGTACAAACTTGCTTTATGTGAATATCCTTCATGTGGGTATCAAATATTAATTAATTCTTCTCTCAATCAAACTGTTAAGTGATGGTTCAGCAAAAAATGAACAAAAACACAAATCAATACATGAGTCTTTTTATTGCAAGTCTTCATTTCTGCAATGCAGTTTTAAGATGTTTGGTATGAAGTATATTATTCACATTTATTTATCAATGCAATTAAAGTTGCTTGATTTCTTTTTACATGCCTTTGTCCAACATAAAGACAACTTTGATTACTTTGATTTTTAGTAGCGAAAGATGATGGATTACAAACCCTGATCAAATCGAAATACCTCTAAGTGACCTTGAGTATTAACCCGAGTCGTCCGACCACATTGAGTAAACTATGAGTTCAAGCCAAACTGGGTACAGAACTCCACCAAGACAGGTATGAACTTGTACATGTTCAGTATGAAGAATCAAGATGACCAAAATTACAAAGGCCATCGTTAATTGGGACCATGTGTGTCCATGAACATCAAGTCTTAAAGATGTCTGTCACAATATACGCTGCTGGTATTAATCAACACACAGCAGCAGCTTCTGGCTGCAAGGCAAGCAACCAAGTGGTGCTCTTCAAATCCATTCTTTTTACAAGCGTTGATGGTTCTGATAAAATTGCTCAAGTCCTGTGTTCTGCAGTGTCTTCGTGCACTTCAGCACGATGCGTTCAATGTGCCTTAAAGACACCAAACTGCATGCATCAGTTTAAAACTCTTATTTCATTGAAATCCTTGGAGCATTCTCACTTGTCGTCTGCCATCTATATGCATTGTTACTGTTTAGTCTGAAAGTAGACAAAAGTAAAAACCAACTATGTGTGAGGCTACATTTATGTTTTCTGGCATTTGCTGACACAGATTCGCAAACCCGATTTTCTTTCCAGAAACACATGAACGTCCAGTTTCAAGAGAGATATGATTACAGGCAAAGCTGACTCAAATAAAAGGGTTTCTTGCCCACACAGCACAACAGCCCTTTATGTGCCATCTTCTATATCAAATTCTTTCCCTCAGTTTTCAACACTCGTGTTTGCCGTAATGTTTTCAGTACACAATAGCTACAGTGGTGTTAAGCTCGTGTTGTCCCATCAAGAGCAGAGCACTGACAACAACAGAAACGCTCTTCCCAACCTCTTCCCACCCCCGTTCACGACCAGTTCCACTGGTCTGTCGCTTTGTTCCCACGCTCTCTTGCTTCTTTCTTCTCACTTGTGCATTGTCCTGTGCCCCCAGGTTAGAGGTTCTCTCTCTGTTTCCTCCACTAAAGCCTCGAAAATAGGCGAACGAGAGGAAGAGGAGAGCGAGAGGAGGGTCGGGCCACGGAGGAGGGCCTGTCCATCTTCCTCCATCGGCCTCGCTTCCTAACCGGTCTGAACTGGTTCTGTCATAGGTGAACCAGAGACGTGTCCTCTTTCGCCTCTGGACAAAAAAGAACCATGGTGGCATTCCGTCCATAGTCAGCAGGTACCAGGCAGCCAGGAGGCTCTGCGTGTATATGTGTGTGTGTGTGTGTGTGTGTGTGTGTGTGTCTGTCTGTCTCCCAAGACCTTTGAGGCCTGGATCATTGCCAAGTTCATCTGTTAATGGACAGCTACGAGGAGAGCCTCCCCCATCCCCCTCTTTCCCTCCTCCCTGTCTCTGCAGCAGCCGTGCCTCTTCACGACCCCCCCTTAACCTCCCCAACCCCCATCCAGGCCCGTTCAGACACAGGCCTCCACTCTCCCTCTTCCTCCACTCCTTTTCTTACCCTCTTTTTCTTCCTCCTCCTTCTCCTCCCACTGCCCACCACTCTCTGTGGTTCTCCCATTCAAGATAAACAGAGTGCTTCAAGTTCAGGGGGACACCCTGGGACCCTTTAACAAAGCCATCTATCATGCTGTCTCCCCAAGACTCCTGTGGCCATAGCGGGCTCTGCTGCTGCTGCTGATACCGCTGGAGCTTCTGCTCCTATGTCAACGTGTGAGAGTGTGAAAACCTGTAGGCTGGACACAGACCAGCCAAAAGGTTACTGCTAACTCTGACTAGCTGCTGGATGATTTAAAGCTGCTTCCTTCATCGTGATTATGAGCAATCTAAAACCAAATCAGTAGACAAAAGAGAAAAAAGTAAAATAAGGATTCCATGTTTGATGCCAATGAGATAAATTTCTCTGTTTTAGCAGCCTCATTTCCACAACAACAGAGCTGTCTGGATATGAAGTTCTGAGCTGGAACGTTTCCAGTTTGCTGTGTTTCCATACAGGCACGGCTTGTCATAGTCAGAAGTATGCAGTGTATATGGTCCAATGTAAATGGAGCATTGTGGTTTTAATAACTAAATTGCCATGTTTAGTAGATATTTATTTATCGTTACAGAGTTGGAATCAGATAAAGCTAAAGTAGAGTTTTGGATAGAGCATATTTACAGATAAAGTAGGTCTTTCAACTTAAATGTAAAAATGTAGATATTTTTTTCTTCCTGTTTTGGTTCAATTACTGGTCTTAGTAAGCTGTTCCTTCATGGCATGTTTTAAAGTACACATACTCCAGTTAATAATTATTACAACTAAATTAGTTGACGATCAATTTAATAATCGATTTATCTCCATTATTCCGATTACCTGTTCCAGCCCAATTTCGTAGTATCTCCCCTTTTGGTAATTTCATACCCAAATTTTTCAGGCTGCAAAATTAGAATTGGGGGACGCTTTGTTCTGCCCTTGCATCAATTTGTATACATCTTATGGATTTTTTGTAAAGGGTCAAACTAAGGCATACCAAGGTTTTAAAAAGTTATGGTTTAAAATCACATATAAATCACATCATATTGTTCCTATCATTTAAAGTTCCTCAGTAGTACCGTAGTAGTTATAAAACATGGAAAACCCCTGTGCTGCCTGTCCCCCAAGCGTTGCTGCACACTGCCAGCAAGCTGGCAGAAAAAGGTCTGCCATATATTTTTCTCACTAAAAGACAGACTTGGAGATTTTTAAACAAAAAGCTCCAAATTACAAGTGCCGTGTCTGTTAAACAGTCGACTCCAAACTCGACACCGGAGCAGAAAAGAAAGATGCACGTATAACTTTATAGGTTTGTGTTTTCGTTTTATGTGCAAATATCATTAAACTGTGATTTTCATACTGTGAATATCTCCGCATAGCCTATGCTCATTTCCAAATAAATTCTTGAATTATTGCAAAAATAAGTATTTATAAGTTAAGATCCGTGCAGAGGGACTCAGTAGAAAGCCCTGTCCACAGTGGACATCACAAACTCGGAGTTCTGGGTTTACCCAATTTGATATTAAGGCATCTCTATCCGTCCTTCTCCCTCTTTCACTCCCTCCATTACTTTTCCCTCCTTCTGTATCTGTCTGACAAACAGCCACGGCATCCGTCTCCAAGCTACTAAAAGAGAGGGGTGGGGGGCTGCAGGTTTTAGAGCGCTAAATTATCCATTAGGTGTTATCAAGTTGTAGCAGGGCAATGCCATTCTGCTAGGAGTCATCAATTTTTCATGAGTCCAAGACACACCATGCACCGGGAAGCTCTACCAGAATCTCTCCACTCCCAGCACTTCGCCTGTCCTGCCCAGCGAACAGTACTGCACGCAAACCCGGATGTGTACACACGCATTTCAGCCAGACATCCCAGTATGCAGTCAACAAATACACACGCTGACATAAAGGCAGCTAGGTACATGCTCTTGCACTCAAGCTCTGCTGAAACAATCTGGACAGAGCTTGTTTAGGGAACTTCAAATTTTACATTTATTGTGTCTTTTACTCCCTCGTCTCCTTCTCTTTTTTTTTTTCCCTCAGCATCTTGAGCCAGTCCTCGAAATTAGCACTCCCTACACTTTATTTCACTACCCATCACATCTTCCCTACTTGCACACTCTCCCTCCATTCCCTCCTCCTGCTGTTTCTTGCCGTGGCCTGGCAGGCTGGCAGGGCAGACATGTTCAGAATGTGCTCCAGTAATGGGCTAATCAAAAATGCAAAACAATTGGCAATTACCGTGCGGGGCCCTAATGGTCATTAGAATTTACAACAAGGTAATGAACTGAGAGTCAGCTCAGTCCATGCATATTCATAAAGCAATCAAGCCTTTGAAGATTAAAGAAGCGCTTCAAATTTAAATGAGGACGCCAGTATGTTATCAGTGAGATTCAGCCTGCAAAAAGTAAAGAGTGCCTGGGACAGGAGTGTGCATTTATGACTGCATACGTGTGTATGTGTGGACAGAAGACCAGGGGTCAGTTTGGTATGGGGGTGGAGAAAGTGAAGGTGTAAGCACGTGTGTGCGGGGCACGCATGCATCCGTGCATGTGCGATTACCACAGGTTTGCATGACAGTCTTGTTTGCTGCAGCTTATGCTCACACATTTCTGTGCACAAGCAAAAGCTCTGCCCCAAAAACATTTTGCAGCCTAAAGTGTTTTTAATGGCTGAATTACGACTCGCTGAAAAATGAATGAAGAAAAGTCGTTAGCCTTCTAATCAACATTTAAAAGACGTGGGATTTGAATCGGAGATCAAATGCCGACTCGACTTGAACTATTAGGAGGCATCGCAGCTTCCGAACCCCTCGTGGAAAAAGTCTCGCTACTGGTACCATTTTATATTTTACAAAACCCCCATGCATGTTCCTGGTAAACAGCTCTGAGAGTTTCAATCAAAGAGACGGGGCAGCCGGTCTCCATTTAGGCCAAATCTGACCACTCAATTGCATCTGTGGACTCAGGCTAACATGAATTCCTTATCACCATGCTTCTTGTGTGGCCTTAGCTTTATCGTAATAAGCGCGAGAAAGACAAAGCAAAAAGTCCAGTAGGACTGTGGCCTACAACACCACAGTCACAACAGGAATAGGTTGAAATGGCACTCTTAAAGGGATAGTTCAAGATCTTTGAAGTAAGGCCGTTGTTGACGCTCTCCGAGTCAGAGCCTAAGGCTGAAGCAGACTTCTACCATCTTAAACAACTCCATTTCTCAAAAACAGCATACCCCTTAGGTAAATGCTACTTTTTGAGCCATCTTCTGGTCATGCAATGAGCAGTTATTTTCAGAGAAGCTGATTATTATTTACCAAGAAAATAGAGGTAGGAGACGGGGCATCACAGATGTCTTCCTGTGTGAGACATACTGAGAACAAAACATATAAAGCTTTTCCATTGAATAAACCTTTTTTTTTTATCAGTGGGGATACATTTATCCCACTGATAAGGCTGTAGTTGTGGAGCGTAGCTTCTTATGACTGTAGGGTTAGGGTTATGTGTGCTTCTACATAAAAGTTCATGCTGTTTTGTTTTATTATTATTCTCATTCTCTGCAAAAACATGTGGACATTTATACTAGTAATAAGCATTTAAATACCTAATTTATGCATCTTAAAGTTTTTTTAGAAATTAAAAACCCATATGTTTAGCAAAAAGTAAATGGCCTAATCTATATGTGTTTTAAGCTTAGACTTAAGAAGTAAAAACTGTATATTTTACAAAAACGTTAGCAAGTGTAGAAGGAATCTCAAGATGCTTATACCGTAACTTAAAGGCCGCTTCTTTGTTTCAGTATAGACTACTTATATTTTTCAGCTGTGGTATTAAGCTAGTGGTTCTCAAATGTTTTTTGCGCCCCACTTTGAAGAAGGAAAAAAGTTTAGCCCCCCCCCCCCCTACTCCACCCCAATCCCAACAAAATGGGTCAAAAATGTAAATTTTATCATTTTCAGTTTTAATGCAATAAAGCTGTTGTTCTAAAGATTAACCAGAGCCCCTTTTAAAATTGATAACATATATATGGGTTAATTTATAACATATAACAATGGTTTCTAACAACTAGAATGTTTCAACATAGCCACACTTTTATAAACTATATAATATTAACAACAATATAAATGGATTTTAGAATGACTCATACCTGCAGTCAACTTTTAACTATGAAGCTCATATGGCAAAAATAATATCAAGCTATTAACATTAAATACAAACTTCAATTACAGTAAGTTTAGTACTTTTTAGGAGTTTATTAATAGTATGCATCATCCTACTGACCGCAGGTACAGACCAAATAGCGGGAGGTGCTGTTGTCACATTTAGGAGGCCTGTATTTTCTGGACAAAAAAAGGCAAGGCTTCAGACAGACAGATTGAGAATGTCGTCACATAAGCTCTTATAAAATTTTATTTAAATGAACCTAAAACTTCAGCCAAGAGTAACTCTAATCCTACGAAACAAATTAATATATATAATTATGTATCATTACCAAGTGATTATCTCTTGTGCTTTTATGCTTTCATTAGTGTTGCAATGTGTATTTCGTGTATTTGATGTATCTGTTTTATCTGTTTTATAGTTAGTTCTCTTTTTTGCTGTAAAGCATTTTGAATGAACCTGTGGATGAATGGTAACCTGACTGTCGGCAGATGGATGTAGTTCCGCCGAGCTCCACCCAAACATCTGAGGATTGCTTCATTGGAGATGTATTTCAGAAAAAGGGGCCTTATCAAAAATCCTTGCATATGATTGGATGAACCACTTGTCCGTCATCTTTACTGACATGCTATAAGCTCATAGTTTCCACTAACAAAAGCCTTCAAAGCCGTTCTCTGGTGTTCTTTTAAATAATTAAAATTCGGACAACACTGATGAAATAGCAGCATCAATGTTACCGCTTGCTTCGTCGCTGCGAGCCGCCATTGTTGTCTGAATCCAAACAGTCATTTCTCTCATACGTCACATCTACGAAAATCCCGCCCAGCAATCCTGATTGGCTCGTCCATTTTATGTGGTATTGAAATCCCCCCCAATGGCAGCGAGTCCAGATGGATGTGTGGAGCCGTGTGGAGCTCGGAGGATCTACATCCATCTGGCGAGAGTCAGGTTAGATGAATGGTGCTGTACAAAAAAAACTTGCCTTTTCTCGCCTTGACTGCTTCGAATGTTTTACAAGAACTCTCCTCAAACGTTCTGAACTGTTCTTTTTAGAAATAAAAGTACAGGGTCACAGAGTATGAAATTAAGCAAATCTCATCTAGTTCCTTTACCTACTCGAGGACTCACACACTGATGGGGAATTTTTCTTTTAAAAATAACAGAAGTAAAAGCCGAGTCTCCTTACAAGCTCCTCTTCCCACCTCAAACTAATCCGCCTTCCTGAAATATCTCATCTGTCCTTTTTGCTCTGATCAGTCACTTCTTGAGCTACAGCTGCATCAAAGCCACTTTTTCTGTTCTGTCTAAAAATAAAGTCATTAACCTGCAGGTGGTGAAACCAGGGTGGAAGGGAAGGGCCGGCATGACAAGCCCTGACGCTGTCAGATGACCCCTGACCCGAGGATGTGACTGCCTGCCACGCTATTGACAGGACAGCGGCAGGACGCGCTCATTTCTGAGGATGCTTTTTTTTCATCTTATGTGACGTGACCGCGGACAAACAAGGTTGTTTCTCTCGTGCATGTTGGTCCGACAGTAGGTAAAAGGGACAGAGAGAGAGAGAGAGAGACACAACATAGGTGTGTTCCAACTCGCTCTGCGGCCAAGTCTGCGAGAGTGAGAATGAGCTGTAGAGTAGAAGTTGGAAGCCTTTAAGAGGTGCAGACACGCTAATGTAGCCAAAACTTTCAGTTTCCAGTTCCCTGAGGCAAACCAGTGGAGCACTGCGGGATGCAAGGGGGGCGGGGGGGGGGGGGGGGGGGGGGGGTCAGGAACAGAGGGGGCTAAAATAAGGATCATATGTTTCTGACACATTTCATCAACTCACAACACATCATGGGGCCTGTCCCGCAACACGTTTGTTCTAGACAAAACACAGGTTCACAGACGGGAGTTCCACAGATGCCGCGTGTGTGTGTGTGCGTGGGTGTGCGTGATTAACTTCCTAAAATGAGTGCACAATGTGTTCGTCGACCACATTTGTGTCTATGAGTGGACTTGCATGAGCCTCCTTTTGTGCGCAGTGTGCTTGTATCCGCACGACTCTGTGTTTGTGTGCATACTTCAACTAGCCTCCACCTGAATGGCCCGAGGCTGTGGTGCTGGGGTTGTTAGAAGACAAACAGAGACATAGGAAGCCGGAGCCAGGAGCCCCCGCCCCAGAGGACAGCACACGCACATACGGACACACACGCACTGGAGCACATACCTACCCTCCTGCTGTTGTCCACAAACACATACACACACACACACGCATATGGACCAACACTCTAGCATGTGGGTACCCCTCAGTGTACGCTTTCCCTCGCGGACCTGCAAAACAGATATACCTACTCTGACTCGCACACACATGTTTAAGCCCAGCCAGTGTTTCAAACCCATTGCTGTGTGCCAAGTCTGGCCTGGCATGGTCCACGGAGAGGTGTCCTCAGGCAAGGCTTGCCAAGTCAAAGACTCTTTCATGTTCAGCCTGCACGCCCAGGGTAGTAAAGCTTTAACAAACAGAACCACGCACATGCTTTCTTTTTCCCCCTGCCTCTAACACACACCAACAAAAAGCCATAAACCGTTTAAGTGGTCAAAACCCACACTCGTACACACGCGTGCATTAACACCACATCCGCGCTCAATATGTAAACATCTTCGGCTTTTAAATGCAGTCGGAGGCACTAACATTTAATCCGACAACAAAGGCCGACAAATCTCCTCCGACAACGTTTGTGGGTGCTTGGAGCTCGGCTTCGGAATACAAAAATGTCCTTTATGAAAAATTCATCCGCAAAAACCATTCTCGTTCACCTCCATTAAAACTTAGGCGGGCCAAAAATAGGACTGATCTTATCAGAGCCCAAAGCGACTGTACGATCAAATTAGAGTCAGTTCTCGCAGACAAAGGAGCGCTTATGCTCAAAATATTAGCTGGTGTCCAATAATTACAGCAGCATGCATCTGTGCCTTTTCAGTATCAATTAAAGTGATCACCGAAACAAAGGCACAGCACGTTAACTTGCACGATAGCCCACCATATGCCTCTGCACACATACATTGCACAAGACATCACAGCCAAGGAGCCCCTCCAGCCCACCCCTGGCTCCCACACGCTCTCTCGTGAAACGCACCGCTCACCCCCAGGTTCTGCCTGAGCGATACCCCGTGTAGATGCATGTGGCCAGGGAAGAGGAGGTGGAGAAAAGTGGCAACGTGCCAGCACGGAGCCTCCTGAATACTTTTGTGTCCAACTACACACAGCCCGAAAAACAAGAAGCAATCGAGCTAAGAAATATTGCTCCGTTGTTACGGTGTTTTCCTCCTCATTGAGAAGGGGAGGGAAAAAAGGGAGGGGGGGGATGTGGGGTTGGCTGCCATAATTGACTCAGTATTGATTCGGACACCAGGTTACAATGGAGGCAGCGCACTGGAAGGAGTCAAAGTGTGAGATTTCGGTCGCTTGGCACAGCTACAGTGGCCTCATTAACACATGTGGCTACACTGGTGAGAATGTAAAAGGTGCTAATGCTGTGAGGGATAAGTAGGAGAGTCAGAATGATGTGAAAATGTAAGCAGAAAAATGGGGTGGCACTCTAATATAATCTAACAAAGACAAATGGGTTGTAGAGATGCTAATTACAGAATGTGGGACATTAGCAGCTTATACGCTGAAGTGTGACTGTGTAGCTTTGAGCCGGAAAAAAATAAAGGCATCTTGCTCCAGTTACTCAGCATAGAAAGATGAAGGAGATTTTGTTTCAATCTTGCTATATTAAATTGCCAAGGTATTCATCGTCAAAAGGACGAACTATGTTGCTGCTGCTGGCATCTAGCTTAGTCTGGTTAAGCAAATGTAAGCAGTGATTATGTCCTGGAGATGAAACTGTGTGCTTTAAGCTTGAAACCTTAGGTGCTTAAGTGTGAAACTCTTATTTTGAAGCAAGAAAGGCAGAAGATCTTGATTTGCCTTGAGAGTTGACTAACAACGACTTCTTATTGAGCTGCTCAACTAAACTGGGTTATAACAGCCTAGAGGAACGCTCCACCACCTTTAAATTGTTAATCTGGCAAAATCTGGGTACTGACTGTTAGCTGCTGATGACTCTAAGGTTAATATCTTCTTCAGGGCCCACGGCAACACCGAGGGCTCGCTGAGAAGAGTAAAAACGAAGTCTCCAATAACACCAGAAAATGTTGCTACACTTGTTGCTGTTGGCTTTTTGTTTTGCTTTTTAAAAGAGTTGCTGGAAGGGTTTGAAGAGCTGCAAAACACTGTGACAAAGTCACAGAACTGACGACTGTTGGTCACAGCTTGAGTGAATTGTGAGGGACTTGGAACAGCCGTGGTTAAGTTTGAAAAGTGGAAATGTTACATTTGAAGTTCTCAGTAACTATTAAAACTTGTTCCTGTTTTTGCACCCTCAGGCAAATCCCTCAGGTCTTGTGATGTATGTACAGGCCCCGAAATGAACCGCTATTAGCGGATAAATCGCTTAAACTATGACTTCCGTGACTGACTATGAGTAGCTTTATGCTCCATACTCTCATCACTGAACCTTTCTGTGGCATCGGATTTTAAACCTAGGTATACCTTTGTTTCCCCTAGACTGGATAACCCTGATTACTGATGCTTTTAAGAAAGTGTTTGAAATTTTATAACACACAAATTCTTAATTTTCACAAAAGTAAAGCCAAACTCGTGACTTATCCCATTTCTAGGAGAAAATCAAATTCACTGCACTGGTAACAATCATATTTGGTTATAAGGTCATTTAACCCTTATGCCTCTTTAATAACAATTGGAACCTGGTTGCTGTCACTCTACACTGGCGCATCACGGGTTGAGAAACCGTCATCTGCTTTCTCTCTGGGCCATCCATAATCTGTAGACAAGCTTCGATGTCTCTATGCATATCTTAAATTGTTTATCATGCAAATGACGGCACGCAGGCTGCTTTGCCCTCTGCTAACGGCCCGCAGCTCTAGACAGCAGACCCCAGCCCCAGCTGCAGTCAGGAGACTCCCAGACGGCCTCAGCTGTCCCCTAGACAGACCGAAAGGCACAGCTCGTCTCCGGCTCAGGGTCTATTGCAGAATGAGCCCCCTTATTCTGACCCCCCCCCCCTCCAATATCCCCCACCGTCAAGTTCAGTCGTCCCCTGGGTGTCAGCACCCTCCGAGTCTAGCAGCCTCCTTTCCCAGCCTAAACCGAGCGCCTCGCTTTTATAAACTGCTGTCCATATGGAAATCTATCTGTGTCAAATGACAGGTCAGGAGGAGGGTGAGGAGCAAAAGGGGCCACTTTCAAGTGCAGGGCTGCAACATATTATGCACTCCCCTGGAATGGAGTGAGAATGAAGCAAGTGTAGGGACAGTATGTTTTGAGATGCCTCAGCTCAGTGTCAGACTAACTGAGAAGGGTGAAGGAACATGGCAGCAAGCATATGGAGCGCGAGGTGGCTCACTGGCAGCGCCAGTCTGCATCCATCAATCTTGGATTGCAGAAAACAGAGGTGGTGGTGGTGATGGTGGTGGTGGTGGTGGCACACAGGCTGCATTTTCTGCTTGACCCAAAATCTTTCCTGCAGGTTTACTTATTTGCTGATCTGCGTTTTTTTTTACCTGAAATGTAGCAAAATAGAGATGAGAAGCTGATACAGTTCTACACCTCCAAACGTGCACTGTGTTGGTGATTCACTCAAGTAAATCCCGACTGTTTCTCAGAGTCGGCCCAGGGCAGAAGCCTGCGAAGGACGGGGAACCCCAAAAGCGCAAAAACTGTCAAACAAATCAGTTTTAAGAATGCTTTTTCTTTTCTTTTTCTTTTTTACATGAGCAAGACATTAGTGGTAAACATGCAAAAATAGAACTTGAAATACTTTATATTCAAAATGTATATATCAATGCAGTGAAACTGTAAGTAGTTTTTTTTTTTTTGGATTAAAATATTTGTATCATTGTTTTAGGAGTAGCCAAGCTGTTTTTATGCTCTAATTGTCCTCATGGAAGCAATCACCTAAATGTAAAGGGCAAGGGTTTGGTCAAGATTCTTACAGTGTAATAACCATGTGTAAAAATACCACAGTAAAAGTTATAACAAAAAAGATTAAATGATTTATTTAAAATACAGAAGCAACAAATATTCCTGCTGGTGCTAAAATAAACAAACTGATTCCTACAGTTATATTAGTGTTCACTATAAAACTGCATCATTGTTATTTTACTTCTGATCAACTTGATCTAACATATCTAATAAATACAAGGTCATTAGTAGGATCAGTTTTCAAGGGTCTAGCATACCTTTTGCGGTTCTGCTCTTTACAGAATAACACTGAAAGTATAACAAGCTCGTATTAACTGCTTTATTAGTAGGGCTATCTGCTAAGCGGTCTGAAGTCGGATGCTTATCACACCCGCCAATCATAGCTCCCCAGCCTTAATAAGAGTGATGGATGGCTATCATTTAGCTTTCACATCCTTACCTGGCTTTTGCTTTACTTTTCCTCTCATACTTTGCAGAAAACTCCAATTACAGTTTCTTAGATCTCAATAGACCCTCAGAACGGTAGGCCAAAAATACTTTTTTTAATCCTTGGTATACCTTGAAAAGGGTAACAGGCCAGTGCCTACTTGATATTAGGAAAAGAACATTTTAGTTTAGTTTTATTTTATTTCTGTATCAGGGTCTGCGCATCATCAAATCAGTTGGTTGCAGAGTGAAACAATGTCTGCAACAACATATCAGATGGATGACATTACTTTGTTGCTGTAAAATCTGATAATGATTTTGTCACCAGTATAATGAAGAAATAATATGCACAAAGTAGCTGAGGGGTTCCATACGATCCTGGACCGGCTCTGCTGTTACTGAAAGTCCAAATAACTCCCATAAATAAAGCTCTGTTCACAATGCCAGTGACCTTATGATATCATGTGAACTCCACTGCATGAAGATCTAAATGAGCAAAGAAATGCGTGTTTGAACAGCTGACAAAGCCAAAAGGCATGTCAGATGTGTGTGTGTGTGTGTGTGTGTGTGTGTGTGTGTGTGTGTGTGTGTGTGTGTGTGTGTGTGTGTGAGGGTGTGAGTGTGTGTACACACAGATGTTTAACAAACTGTAAACGGACGAACAGTGGTCATTCTGTGTCACAGAGGTGGGGGGTGGGGGGGGGATCTAACTGACAGAAATAAGAGTAGCTCTCTACAGAAGGCCATCTGCAAGTCCACGTTTCTGCCGAGCGCTGCACAGGAGAGCAAAACGACCCTCTCCGTGTTTAGTCTTCGCTGGCGTCAAATTAAATGACAGCCGCCCAGACAATCGGCACAATCTGGCACGCGCGATCGGCCCCTCGTTGAAGGGAAGGAACAAACGTTTGAATGTGCTGGACGAAATCAAAGCCCGCTGTGTAAGAAAAACCCTGCCATGAGGGACGCATGCTTGTTTGCACAGCAACTCGTGTTTTCACTGCAGCCTCATTTAGCCCCCGTGGACACCCAACAGACCAACTAGCCGGCTTAAGAAGTCCTTAATTACTTCAAATCAAGAAAAAACACTGACAATTAGTGGCTGTAGAGTTCCTCAAATAAACACTTCTTCGCTGACAGATAATTACATTCTTCCCCATCGCTTTTTAATTTTAGAACCTCTGCAGGCGCATATTTGAGGGTAAAAGAGATACTGTATGGCAGTGTAATAAGCCAGTAAGGGAGAGAGATACATCGCTGAGCACCACATGAGAGAGAGAGAGAGAGAGAGAGAGAGAGAGAGAGAGAGAGAGAGAGAGAGAGACTGTCCCCAGGATCTGAACACATCTGTGATGCAGGACAAACCAACAGAAACGCGTCTCTTCTTTCAGTCTAAGCCCTCCCTCTCTTTGGATTTGTCTCTTTGTCTGCCTACATCTGTGTCTTTTTCATCATCTCCAAATGTTTCCTTCATTTTCAGGATGCCTGGTCTTCATTTAGCCTCATGACACAGACTTTGCAGCTCCTAAATGTAGCAGCAGATATGTTCCTCCTTGTTTATGTCAATTGCCTTACGCCCGATTACAAGAAGCAAACCGAGCAAAACTCAGGTAGTGTTTGTTTTCCCCTGAAACAGACTCTGTGTAAACCCTAGAAGGTCTGTAATCTTTCCAGGCACCCGTCTCACGCTCCCGGTGTGTTTACCTGTGACATTCTCCTGCTTGGGGATTATTCCTTGCAAGGGCGCAGATAAACAATCCTCGTCCAGAGGTGACACCTGTACGGCCACCTCCACCGGGTGACGCGCCCTCTGCGGGTACTGCTGTTGGCTTCGCGAGTGGGATGAGGACGTGGAGAGGGGCGAGGCGAGCGGCGAGGATGGCGGCCTGTCCAGAGGCTTGTCTGAGCAGAGGCTGCCGTGGCACTGCCTCCGTTTGTGCTCGATGAACAGCAGGATGTCGGCCAGGGGGAAGCGGGTGTGGCACTGGCCGCAGGTGAGCAGGTCCGGGTCCCCTTTCAGGGGCTCGTCCTGAGCCACACCCAGCCTGGGGGAGTCCTGAGAGTCTTCTTCGGCTAAAACCCCTGAGGGTGGCTCAGCTGGATAAGCAGACAAAACATGGGATGTTGATAACAGAAGCAGCAAGATTACAGGTACAGTGCAGTATTCATCATTCTTAATAAATTATATTAGGATATTATGTGCTGGAAAAAACATAAAAATTGCACATTCGTAAATGGGAGGAAAATGAAACATGGTTTTCAAAAATGATTTACAAATAAATATCTGAAACGTGCAGAGCAGGAAATTGCACAATCCCCCCTTTCAGCCTGATAGCCCTAAATAAAATCTAGAGCACCCAATTACCCCCTGAATGTCCTAATTTGTAAGTAAACTCCACCTGTGTGTGGTTTAATCTGAGTATAAATCCAGCTTTCCCGTGAAGGCCTCCGGGGTTTGTTAGTGAACATTAGTGAACAGACAGCATCATGAAGGGCAAGCAACACAGCAGACAGGTCAGGAAGAAAGAACCGTGCAACAAAAAAAAGGAATATCTATGGGATAAGCCTGGAATTATACCGAAAGGTGGCCATTCGCCTAAACTGACAGGGTGTGCAGGGAGAACACTAACAAAGAGGGAAGAGGACCATGTTAACTTTGGAGGAGCTGCAGAGGTTCACCGCTCAGGTCGAATGATCTGTTTCTTGTTCAGCTATTTGTCATGCGCTCTGTGAGTCTACCATCTAAGGAAGGGCGGCGTCTCTTTAAAAGCCTTTGTTGAAAGAAAGTCATAAGAAGTACTGTTTGCTTTATCCAGAAGCAATTTATGGGGTCTAACAAACATGTCGAAGTAGGTGATGCACTCGGATGAGACCAAAAAAGAACTTTTTGATCTGCATGTGAAATGTTATGTTTGACGAAAAAACTGCCACCCAGAACACTATACTGACCGTGAAACATGGTGGTGGCGATATAATACAGTGGAAATGATCTTTTGTTTTTTGTTTGTTGTTTTTTGGCGTTGACATGATGACAAGATGGATGGAGCTTAAATACTGGACAATCCCAAGGAAGGAAAATGATCCTAAACATTCAGGTAGAGCTACTATGGAAAGGTTTAGATCAAACCATTTTCAAGTGTTAGACCGGCCCGGTCGAAGTCCAGTTGGGTATCTGGGTTCAAGACTTGAATCTCAAGATGACTGAGCTTGAACTATTTTTCAAAAGGACAACAATTTTAGTCTCGAGAGGTGTCAAGCTGGCAGACATACATGCGGCTGTAGTCATACTACTACATACTATTGACTCAAAATGCATCGCAAACTTTTCTGATCCTTATTTGTAAAAGCGTTTTAAAACCACGGACCATTATTTTTTATCCCCCTCACAGTTATGCTTTACTATGTGTAGGTCACACAGGATCCAAAAATATTTTGTGGTTTGCAGACATTACGCAGCAAAGTGTGAGGAAGTGCTTAGGGGTGTGAATACTTTTGCAAAGCGCTTTTAATGTGTGACCACAGTGAATTACTGTGTCCCGTACTGCTACAGTTCACTCTTAAAGACGTCTGAACGAATACGGTCAGGATTTAAAGTGTAAATGTGACATCTTTTTAAGGAAATAGCAAAAGAGACGAGATAAGAACAGAGCAACGCAGCCTGCTTCGATAAGGACTGACACGTTCAGCTTGCTGGCAGCAGTCAAACGATTAAGTTGCTTGACCCTCTTTATTGTGCTGCCAATCTTGCTTTTTTAATGAACCTAACACCTCTGAGAATCAAAAAATAGATTCTAATTTGAGTTCAAAATGATTGGACCCCATTTCGTTAAAAGTGCTGGGATCTTGTGAACCAAGGTTAGACATTGAGGGGTTGGATGTGGAGTAGGTCCCTGAAGTACTGACAGAGAGAGAGAGAGAGAGAGACAGAGAGAGAGAGAGACAGAGAGAGAGGGAGAAAGAGAGAGAGAGCGAGCATTTAAAAAGAAGTATTCTAGCCACATGGTAAACGACATCAGGCGCCCCGACTGGGATGTTGAGATAAGATGTGATGAATTCTTGCCGCCGCTTCAACCTCTAATTCTGGGTCGGGTCAGATGAGAAGGTGGTGAGGGACTATATGCAAGATAGGCCCCGTCAGTTGTACGTTGGACTGCATTAAAGATGAAGGAATGCTGCCCCCCCTATTTTACTGACGCTTATCTAAACCGGTTTGTGCTACGGGCGCAGGCGAAGATGTGTGAGGCTGGGTTAGATGGAAACATTTCTCTTTCTTCCAAACTCAATAATCTCATTCTGATGCCAAGCAAGAGTGATGTGAATGAAAACCTTTTTTTTTTTTTTTTTCAGACGTCTCTCACTGTGCCAGAATTTAAAGTAGTTTAGGCCAACGTGTCCCACTGGGCCCACTTGCTGAAGTTCCTCTGTTTGATTATCAGGGAAATCATTTAGCCTCTTTTTTTTCTTTTTTTTTTTTACTTTGCCATTTTAGGCCAACCTGACTCCCTGAGACAACAGTGAATCAATACCTTCATCCAATTCCTCTCCTGAAAAATGCCAAAGGGGGGGCCATATTTTCAAACGACCTCACCAGAAACAGGCATGTTTTAATCAGTATTTTTGCCTGCTATATCAGAAACGGGTAACTATTAGCTTCCTGATTGCTCACAATAAATCCAACAAATTGTAATACTATATATATATATATATATATATATATATATATATATATATATATATATATATATATATATATATATATATATATATGATAGGTAACACACGGATAAAACAGATCAAGTTCATGTTTGTAAGGTGCACCCCGCCCCCAGCTCATACGTACCCCGGTATGGGAGCATAATCACAGTGCGCCCCCAACTGGCTACACCCTTCTTCCAATTGACTCCCCACCGTGGAACACGGTAAGCAGGTCAGCTCTTAATTGATTTGGATCGAAAGTTGCAGAGACATGGACATCCACAGCGGCCCTAATTAAGGCGAAACGAAATCTAAGCGCACCTGATCGCCGCCACCAACTTGGACTTCGTTATACAGCGGCACCCAGTGTGTTGTGTGTTTGTGTGTGGATGGAAGCCACGCGATGATACGTGAGGAGTGCGTTGATTAGACGCTGTTTGGCTTCTTGTTGCCATTCATAACTATAAGAAATATTTCCCTGCGTAAATGAATCTGTTGCAGCGCGTAAAAGCTGATCCATGCTCCACATCGATACACGGTGTGCGTAAAAAGGCATTTCTACGACGAACCTGTGCCCCACTGACATGTTTCTGTGCATGTTGGTGTTGATCGCGCTAAATAGCCCGATATTCGTAGAGTAAACGACGAATAACAGAATTTGTTGAGAGGAAAGCGGCGTTGTTTCTTATTACGTACGGCACAGCCTGTTCCCCCCACGCTGTTGACATGTGGGCATGTAAACACTATACTGTACATCCTTGTGTCCAAACGGGCGCAAACAGCTATCTATTGCAGACAGAAAACCCCCCAATTCCAGGCTGTAAGAGTTGGGTGGCACTGGAAGCTTCACGCTGAAAGTTGTGAGTGAATGTCCGCAACTGTGAAGCCCGAGCTACCTTCACATGCAGGCAAAGGTCTCTGGCCATAAAGCGCATGCATGCCCTTTAATGGCGAAAGGAACCTTCACGACTACGTTATGCAACTAACTCCGCTTGGAGGTTCCTGTCAGAACTTTTCACCCAGGACAGGAGACCCCACGTTTATCGGGAGACAACATGTGTGAGTTTCGCAAACCCCTGCATATATCAGAAATGATCCAGGGAAGTCGCACTTAACCAAAACACCAGAACAAAAGTGGACCACGGGAAGGGCTAAAATAAAAACCAAGAGGCGAATTAGTCCAACTTACGCGAAAACTCCCGTTTGCTCAAGTGCAGGGGTTTGCCTTGCTTGCGGCGAGACATGGTCGGGTTCGGCGAGGGCTTTTCAGCTGAGTTCACATTGGGAAATCCGTTCCTACGAGGTACACTCCAAATAAAAAAATCTTCATTGATGCATCTGTCATCCGGGTGTAGGAAGAAGAGGGACAAAAAAGCAGAAGCGGAGACGCGGATCAGACGGGAGAGGGATGCGTTAACGCGCGACGGGCTGTGTGGAGCTCTTCATGACTTTTCCCCCAAAGAGGGAGAGAGGCAGAGTGATGGGGGTATACGGCGAAGCCCCCCCTGAGCTGCAAGTTCAAGTGCGGACGTGACGTTCCTGCGAACTTGAACGTCAGGCGGTGAACGGACAGAGACGTAGAGAATATGGGCTGGGCGAAGCAGGCCAGTGGGAGGGAGGGGGCAAGCCTTGATAAAAACCAATGGACACTCATTATGGACTACCTATGGAAAGGAGAGAGAGACAGAGAGACAGAGAGAGAGAGACCCTGTACATACCACTGGACTGAGGGGATCAAAGGGGCTGGGCTATGGGAGAGGGGGAGGACGCGCCACAGCGCGCACGGAGCTGGGAGACTGCGCAGCGCAGCGTGGATGTAGCGGAGGACAAACTGCTATTAGGCTCATGTGAATATGCATCGTGTATGTAAATTACAGACTAGAGCACATGATAAGAGAGCAAAACACAAACTTATTTAACAATAAAAGCAAGCCTGTATCATTTCTGTTGAGCTATTTGGATTTTTTTTTTGTTTTTGTTTGTTTTGTAAGACACTGAAAGGTGGAAAGGGAGCATCATACTGTTAGAAATGCTGTAAAAAATGATATCAAGTTAATAAAAAGCGAAACGCAGAGTGTAAATTACTATTAAATTAATATTATTATCTATTTTGTTTTTGGTTCCTGTCCCACTGTTTCCTGCAGCGAGAATTGAGCTTCCTCTTGTGTGGTCAATCAAGTCTAAAAATAAAACGTAACAAACACATATTTAGATGCTAAAAGTCATTGTGCTTGTTTTATTTATTTTTAATTTGGTGTAATTGCTGTATTTCTGACAACCTAGCAAAATTAAAAGCTTGCACTGAGAAAATTTTTGTATTTTATTATTCTTCACAGCCTTATTTGAACCCAAACTCATTCAGACTCCACTGTTTGCAATTTAATGTTTTTTGCCCGTAATGTGAGTTTTATTGGTATTTTAAATAGTTTAAAGATGATGGGATGTTTTGATATGTTAAGAATTAGGCACAAACAAATAATATAAATATGCATTTGTCACTCCAACCTCCCCCCCACACAACAATAATATTAGATCCGCAGCTATTTGGATGGGTAAGACAAAGCAAAGGCTTCAAGCAACAGGGGAAAGGTAGGTGACTGAGTATGGAACTGCTTTTAGAGGAAATAAGTGACTGTGTATAAATACTGTAGAAATACTATACATTCTAGTATAACAAGATTATTAACACCAATAAATATGAATACCAATGAGTTATGACAGCAGAAATCTAACTATATAATATAGTAACTATATTACTATATTATAACTATATCTCTATCCCAATACTATAGAGTAAAACATCCAACAGGTTTGGTATCACCTGTCTTTGCGTTGTGGGTTTATATGTCCAAATATGGTTAAGGGATTATTTTAAGACAAGATATTTAATTTAAAAAACGTTCATGCCTGACAGGCCACTATAAATTTTTTAATAATTACTTTGTGATGGAGCTTTAACGCATTTATCAAGCTAAAACAATAACTGTCATCGAATAAAGAAAGCAGATAAAGTGTGGCATGGTTGGTTAAAACATCTTTTTAATAATTAAACGAATGCAGACAGAACTGTCTGCATTCGTGAATGCAAAAAAGTGAACATGACTGCTGTTTCATTGCAGTAACTAGTATACCACAGCCTTTCATTGTTTCTCTAAGGCGTCCAATAATGAGTAGTGGGAAACAATCACAAAATGGACCAAACTGATCCAAGAAAATACGTGGAATAACATATCCGCTCCTAATTGTAGTTATTTTGCTTTGTTTCAACCTGACCTTGATGGTGATTTATTATACCCTGGTTATGTCTTTACTTTGCTTATGGCTGGGATAAGTCAGAGCTCACAGCTAAGTTTTAGGGCGCATCCGCTCCACTGCTTAGTACTGTGGCGCCATCTAGTGTCTTGCGTCAGAATTACATTAAATTCTACGAGAGATTGACATTTGGAGTTTACTACTGTATTTTACCTTTGAAAGGACATGATCTGTGTGACCAACCGACGATTCGTGTGTTTGATTCCCCTTTGCATTTCTAAAAAAAACTCCCCTAGAATAAAAAATAATCAAAACAAATCTCATCAACATTAAATGTATGATATGATCTCTGAACAGGATGATCGTGCACATTTAGTTTAGGTTCACCGGGTCTCTTCTAGAGCCCCAAAGGAGACTTTGTGATGTGGCAGTCTAGTTGTAGCTTAGAGTGATATGTTGCACAGTGTTACTCAAATGCATGCATTAAAATGGTCAATTAGCAGAGCTCAATTCAATTCCCGAATATCCCAATGGGGGACAATAAAAGAATTTGTTATGTTATCTTACCTTGTCTTATCAAAACACTTTGCACAGCAAATAAATCCATAACTTTACATTTTGTAACCAATTACTTTAATTTTAGGCCTAAATAAACCACTATTAGTGTGGATTCAAGATAGATTGGGGCATCAGGTCATTTTGCAACAAGATAGGTAAAAAGCAGCGCATTAAGAGTTAAATAACAAAGCCAAGGTTGCTAATAAATCAACACATTTTCACTCCCTACGTGTCATATAATGACGCTTGGTCAGGTTCAAGATATGATGAGTAGAATGTGTTACATAAATTGACAATGCCAGACATATGGCATGACTTATGTGACAACAGACCAAGGGGTCATCATCAAATATAAAGTTGATTCCTAATATCCAAAGGTAAGATAAATGTTTTGTGCTTCAAGGTGAGTTTTAGAAACAATGTGCTGTAGACAGCATGTATACCAAACTGTGTTCACCAGAGGAATACATGCATTCTTAGTGTAACAGTGTTCTTCTACGTGGTGAATCGATGGACGCAAGAGTAAACACTGTGTGTGGGTATTGTCTAATATTTCCATTCTTCTAAATATTGTTCTAGAGAATTTGAAGGTAACTAAATAAAATGCCATCAGAAATGCCAGAGAGGAAGAAAGTCCAAGGGAGGACAGGGTAAAGTGCACTTTGGAATAATAGAGAAACATAAAAAACAAAGTTCACATATAGGCATGGTGTATTACCAAACTCAACCTTAAAAATTGCTTTAAAGATAGTTAATAAATATCATACACAGTTTTTTAAATAATAAGTGTGTTGATGCTGGAAAAAAATCAAATCAAATTGATACCAAAACTGCACTCAAAAGTTGAATATATATATATATATATATATATATATATATATATATATATATATATATATATATATATATATATATATATATATATATATATATATATATATATATATATATATAGTGGTGCTTCTGATTTCACTGATTTCACTCTATTAACTATTGAGTGATGGAGCCCTCAAAGCGTTTATCTAACTTCAATAATACATGTTATTAGATAAAGAAAGCAGATCAAGCAGAGCAGATGGTATTCTTAACATGGCTAATGCAAGGCTGCTGAAAGTTCATGTTGACTAATTATTACCAACCGTTTGTGAAACTGAGAAAAAAACAGATAAAGAAATATGTGAAGAAAGGCCTTACATTGAATATTTGTTTGGTACGTCTCACAAATAAGCGATTTAGCCCGATAATCTGGCGACATCTAGTGTCTGCTGGCAGAACGACATTTGTGCCAATGACAATCCAATATGCTTTAGACTCGAGTTAGATGTGGAAAAGCGAGGAATACAATACAAAAAAAAAAAAAAAACATATACAATAACAAATGTAGGTTGTAATGAGTCTTGAGTTCTGGATATTTCTTTAGCTTTTCATCTATTTTAATTTTCAAATGAAATGAAATATGCATTTTTTTTCCTATTTTGGTACACACAATAAGGTATACTGCGCGAAGCGTCGTTTAGTGACGTGGCACAGTGCAATTATACACTCACAACAGCTCTAAACGCCTAGGTTAGAAATAACACAAACCTTTGTTTTCTGTAAATAGAAATTTGAATTTCAAGGAGTCATCCACAATCCTCCTCGCTCACGGTTTGTTGCCTGCGGCCTGCTATTACATAATCCCGTTTGCTCTCCCTGCTTTGGCTCACAGCGCCACCGAGAGGCCGAGGCGCAGAAAGGCTGAGGGAGCTGGGCTGGGCAGCGGGCTTGCCGGAGCCTCTCCTGCGCTCATCGTACTCTTCCTTATACATCTATAGCTATCTATCGGACGCCGTGTCCATCCGGCAGCTGCACGGTGAGACGCGTTTATCTTCCTCAGACTGTTGTCGCGGCTCTGAGTCATTCTGCCGCTTCGCCGGCGTTTAGGATGGAGGCGCTGACATGAGCATCACTGCTGGTGTAGACATCCAGGCTGCGCCGTCCATAAAGGCTGCGGATCCGCGGGATGGTCCACCAGCAGGGAGCTCTGGAAATAAGACGAGAGCCACCGCCGTAAGCGCGTTTGAATTAGTCCGTGTGGGGCTTCGGGGATGTATAAAGGGAGGATGTGGACGTGAAGGATGAACGTGAACGCCCCAGACGATCACGTCGGTAATTAGAGCCACTGTATAGCTCCTTGTTTATTCTCCTATCCTCGTTTTTCTTATTATTACTATTATTATTATTGCGTCAGATTGTTGGATCTGGACATTCACGGGTCCGAGGTGGTCTCCATGCTGAATGGCTCCCATCATAAGCGCTGCATTGAGTCATGGCCTAACTGGGCTAATTTACGGGCTCTGCCATTGGCCGACGCGACCCCGTCATCTGTGGCTGCAATTGCCTGCTCGGCTGTCATTTACTGCTGTAATGGGAGAAGCCGTGCGAGGAAATCTGGGACAGTTGTATGAACTCGGATAGTGAAAGCCCTCCTCGTGGAGTAAGTGCCCCAACAGGCAATGATTTAGTCGTCCAGATTTAAAAAAAATTAGCGTGCACCCTTAAATATCCAGATTTCTTCTATATGGTTTATCAGGAGGGTGAGTCAGCAAGCTCTGTGGGTTAATGGTGGTGCGGCCCTCTACAAACTGCTGGGGGGGGGGGGGGGGGGACATCAGCCTCGTTTGTGTCGATTAACTATTGTGTCAATTATCTGCAGCCTGTATCTGATATGGACTGATCCAGATGTGAGTTTGACCCAGGGTACGGGTGCATCCATATAAAGTAGTCACATGGGTGAAAAGGTAATTTATTCCTTTAGGTCTGTTCAAAAAATGGAACCCTATAGCTTCACTGCTCACAAAGAAATGTATTCCAAGCTATGTATTGTTATGGCTGATTATTATTTTAGAAATTAGAATATTACATAAAATATAACATTTTCCGTGTTTATATGGATCGGTCGATTTATTGATAGATGTATTTGATCATACGTGTTATATGTCCTTTTACGTGACCCCATGTGAAATGGAGAATTTACTTTGATCTGAAAAGAAGATTTTAGACCACTGAGCAATCCTTCTTCTCCTTAGCCTGGATGAAGCACTTCTGAATGTACCTCTGATTCATGAGTGGCTTAAACACGAGGCCTGGGACATCTGAAGCCTACATCCAGGATATGTATGTGTTTGATGACTCTTGAAGGTACAACGGCAGCTGCAGTTCACTTCTTGTGATTCTCCCCCAAACACTTCAATGGGCTTGGCTCTACTAACCTCTAAGGGCTGCGGCTATATCTGTTGCTTGTGCATCTTTTTTCTACTATACTTCTTCCTTTCACCTAACTTTCCATTAATATGCTTGGAAACAGCCATTAGTGCACAACCAGCTTCTCTGGCAATTACCTTTTTTTCTCCTTGTGGAGGGTTAAAATGATTGTCTGCAGGTGATTGGTTTTATGAACAAGGCCTGGAAAAATTAACGGAAATAAAAGCTTGAAATATAAATGATTCTTTGTACAACGAATACAAATAAAAGTTTCACTTTTTTAACTGAATTACGAAAACAGGGTTACGTTTCGGTGACATTCTAATTTATTTAGATTTATCCGCACCAGGCTGGATCTTCAACCCAAATAAAACCAAGGTGGCATATCTATACCACTGATGCATATTCCAAAAACTCGTATTAGACACGCTTTTCCACCATCCAGAGGTCAGATCTATGCTTATTTAGGCCTAATTTAGATTATTTGCACGCCAAATACATAAGTCTATACCTATTGCTTTGTTATATTTAAATAGCAATTTCTAGTTAATGCAGGATCTGCTTAACTACCTATGCAGGCAGTGAGAGGATAAAGTGTTTAAAAATAGGGTTAAAAGGTAAAGGCAATTAGCTTGTAATATCGAGCTGAATTTAGCTAAAATTAATTATCCATATGCATCAAATATAACAAGTCTAGATCGTCTTTATAACCAATTATGTCAGTCAAATTGTGAACGTTGAACATACCTAGCCCTAGTGTGTGCTAGCTAGTTAGCAGGTAAAATGCTAAAGTTATTTTAAATAAGCGATCTGGTTCTCTAGTGGGAACTAAAAGTCCTTAACACAAGCTGCTGACATAAACGCTTTTTTACATTCTCCCTTTACCATCTCAACATTTCTTATTTCGTCCTCTGAAAGAGGTTCAGTCCGATCTTCCAAATGACAGTCTGTGCAGAGCGCTGAGGCTCTCCAGCCCAACAATGAGAGTCACAGTTCTGGACCAAACATTTGGTTAAAGCTGCCCAATCTCTGTCCCAACAGCACAGACTACCCAGCAGTTTTCAGAGCGTGTGCGTGGTAATACTGGGTGTCAGTGGAAATCATATGATCCTGGGGAGCAGATATAAAGGTTTGCAAGGCAACTTGTTTCTCTGTGGATCTGCTTTGGATCGGACTGAATCAGCTGTCCTAATGCTCACGTCATTATCTCTGTCCTGCTCGACAACGGCCTCACAGTTAATCAAATGTCATCCCTGTTTCCTCTGTTTCTTTCTCCCTGTGTTTCTTCAGCGGTACGGCCTCTGGGTTTGGCGTGAGGGCGGCTCTTATGAGTAATTCTTTTGGAGGATGCCTGGAATTCTGTAAGCCTTTTCTAGCTTTTCCCACTAGTTGGTTTTACATTTCATCATCCACCCCATAGGCAGCACCACCCATGTCCATGTCTGTGGGTGATCACAGAAATAGCAGCTTTGCACATGATACACAACCACATGCACAGAGAGAGAGAGAGATAACACTCCTACTGTACTGTGTCTTGCAGAAGAATGCACACCCCTTGAAATTGTACACATTCTGTCATCAAACTATTACACTTTCATGTATTATATTGGGATTTGATGGGATAGACCAACATAAAGCAGTGAGGGAATATACAGTGAAAGGAAGAGGATAACTTTGTTTGAAATGTTTTTGCGAATAAAAATCTATGGCATGTGTTTGTGCTCAGCTTCCCTTGAGTAGATACTTTGTAGAATCCCCTTTCTCTGTTGGTTTACGTTTGACTTGTCTTACTTAAAAGAAAGACCTCACAATCATTTAGATTGAATGCAGAGTGGGTGGGCATAAATTGGATTTAGGTCTGGACTTTGACTAGGCCATTCTAACACAAATATACTTTGATCCAAACCATTTTAGTGCAGCTATGGTTGTATGTTCAGTGTCATTGTCCCGCTATGGAGGCTTAACTTATGCTTCGATCTCAAGTCTTTTGCCGCCTCTAGCATCGCCGCCTCTAGCATCGCCGCCTCTAGCATCGCCGCCTCTAGCATCGCCGCCTCTAGCATCGCCGCCTCTAGCATCGCCGCCTCTAGCATCGCCCTTTATTTAGCTCCATCCACCTCTTCATTGACTCTGACCAGATTTCTTCTCTCTGCCAAAGAAAAGCATCCCCACACCATGATACTGCCAATCAAGTTTCTTTGTGGGAAGATGTATTCATGGTGAATTCCAATTTTAGGTGATTGGAATACCTTCTTTTGCATGTTTGCTGCATCCTCTGCGACAGATGGACAACCACAGTATAGGTGGACGTTCCAGTCTTGGTAGGTGTGCAGTTGTACCATACATTATACATTTTTTGATGATGCATTAAAGAGGGCTCTGGATATATTTAACGTTCACGTGCCACTCTGATTAACAAGGTAACCCTGCTTTGACTTCTCAATACCTCCCTGCTCTGTCGGCTGTGTTCCTAGGTCTTCATGATGCTGTTTGTTCACTAAGGTCCTCTAACAAACCTCTGAGGCATTCACAGAACAGCTGGATTTATGAGATTAAATAGCACACTGGCAGGTTAATAATTAGGTGACTTCTGAATGCATTTGCACAAGACTTTATTTCAAGGTATCAGAGTAGAGGGATGTGTGTACAAACGTAGGCTATGTTTTTGTTTAACAGCAAACAGGCTTAAATGATTTCAAGAACAGATTTCAGCCTGCTTGCTGTTGCGATGACCCGGATAACTGAGAATTTGGCATGCTATGTTTTTTTAGATTTTAATTCGGAAAACATTTCAAAGACCACATATCTTGTTAGTTCCACTTCCCATTTGTCTAGTACTTTACACTGGCCAGTTACATACATTCAATATCACGTTTTAATACGACAAAAGTGCTATGAAAAGGTGTGCAACGTTCTGCCTCTGCCACATGCTTAATTTCCCCACCTAGTCATCTTAGGACTCATCATTTCGTTGATCCATGTATGACCTTCGACGTAACTCTTTTCTTATTTTCAGCATGATGCACTAAGGGTCAAAGGTGACCCCTGGACGCAGATATGAGTCTGACATCCTGGTTTTTGGTGAGCAGCAGTGGGACGCGCCATCGCCTTCCCCGGGAGATGATCTTCGTGGGGAGGGACGACTGTGAGCTCATGTTGCAGGTACAGCAGCACGGACTAAGCTGTCAGCCGCCCCATGTTGCCATATATTCAGATAAATTACAGCGGATTACACAGACTGACTGGGTTGTTGTGTGTGACTTAGTCCCGCAGCGTGGACAAACAGCACGCTGTCATCAACTATGAGCCAAACGCAGATGAGCATAAAGTAAAGGACTTGGGCAGCTTAAATGGGGTGAGTTTGTGAGTGCTCTTAGATTTGAAAGCTTGGCTCCACCAAATATATATATATATATATATATATATATATATATATATATATATATATATATATATATATAAAAGCCAGTAAATTAGAATATTTTGAAAAACTTGATTTATTTCAGTAATTGCACTCAAAAGGTGTAACTTGTACATTATATTTATTCATTGCACACAGACTGATGCATTCAAATGTTTATTTCATTTAATTTTGATGATTTGAAGTGGCAACAAATGAAAATTCAAAATTCCGTGTGTCACAAAATTAGAATATTGTGTAAGGGTTAAATTTTGAAGACACCTGGTGCCACAAACTAATCAGCTGATTAACTCAACACACCTGCAAAGGGCTTTAAATGGTCTCTCAGTCCAGTTCTGAAGCCTACACAAACATGGGGAAGACTTCAGATTTGACAGCTGTCCAAAAGGCGACCATCGAAACATTGCACAAGGAGGGAAAGACACAAAAGGTTATTGCTGAAGAGGCTGGCTGTTCTCAGAGCTCTGTGTCCAAACACATTAATAGAGAGGCAAAGGGAAGGAAAAACTGTGGTCAGAAAAAGTGTACAAGCGATAGGGATCACCGCGCCCTAGTCAAGATTGTGAAAAAAAAAACATTCAAAAATGTGGGGGAGATTCACAAGGAGTGGACAGCTGCTGGAGTCAGTGCTTCAAGATCAACCACCAAGAGACGCTTGAAAGACATGGGTTTCAACTGCCGCATACCTCGTGTCAAGCCACTGTTGACCAAGAAACAGCGCGAAAAGCGTCTCACCTGGGCTAAGGAAAAAAAGAGCTGGACTGCTGCTGAGTGGTCCAAAGTCATGTTTTCTGACGAAAGCAAATTTTGCATTTCCTTTGGAAATCGAGGTCCCAGAGTCTGGAGGAAGACAGGAGAGGCACAGGATCCACATTGCCTGAAGTCTAGTGTAAAGTTTCCACCATCAGTGATGGTTTGGGGTGCCATGTCATCTGCTGGTGTCGGTCCACTCTGTTTCCTGAGATCCAGGGTCAATGCAGCCGTCTACCAGCAAGTTTTAGAGCACTTCATGCTTCCTGCTGCTGACCTGCTCTATGGAGATGGAGATTTCAGGTTCCAACAGGACTTGGCGCCTGCACACAGCGCAAAATCTACCCGTGCCTGGTTTACGGACCATGGTATTTCTGTTTTAAATTGGCCAGCCAACTCCCCTGACCTTAGCCCCATAGAAAATCTGTGGGGTATTGTGAAAAGGAAGATGCAGAATGCCAGACCCAACAACGCAGAAGAGTTGAAGGCCACTATCAGAGCAATCTGGGCTCTCATAACACCTGAGCAGTGCCAGAAACTCATCGACTCCATGCCACGCTGCATTAATGCAGTAATTGAGGCAAAAGGAGCTCCAACCAAGTATTGAGTATTGTACATGCTCATATTTTTCATTTTCATACTTTTCAGTTGGCCAACATTTCTAAAAAATCCCTTTTTTGTATTAGCCTTAAGAAATATTCTAATTTTGTGACACACGGAATTTTGGATTTTCATTTCTTGCCACTTCAAATCATCAAAATTAAATTAAATAAACATTTGAATGCATCAGTCTGTGTGCAATGAATAAATATAATGTACAAGTTACACCTTTTGAATGCAATTACTGAAATAAATAAAGTTTTTCAAAATATTCTAATTTACTGGCTTTTACCTGTATATATATATATATATATATATATATATATATATATATATATATATATATATAGTGAAAAATGGTTCATGCAAATCAATAAAAGTCTGAAATGTATATAATATTGATGATAATGAAGGGTGGAAACGTTTAACTTCAACTGCATGCAGTGATTTGTTGTTAATCCTTTAATCTTGAGACACTTTTTTAAATCCATCTAAAATAAATTTCTTATGTAGTCTGTAACAACTAAATGAAGTTACTGGAGCTGCTGAACTGCCTTGGCCTCTTTTCGTGAAAAAAAGCTGAGAGGACTGTTAAAGATACACTAGAGTAAATTATTATTTGTTGAAATTATTTTAGGTTTGAGAAACAATGATCAACGTAAAACATCAAACCTTTGGCACCTAGTTTTCAGCAGCTGGGGCAGCCTCATTGCAGCTGTTAAAAACACAACAGTAGTGAACAGCCCATTGTATGCTGATCCTAATCCTATATCATTTTTATTTAAATTTTTTGTTTTTTTGCAGACTTTTGTCAACGACGTCAGAATACAGGAGCAAGTCTACGTCACGCTTCAAACCGATGACAGACTGAGGTTTGGATACGATATCCTTTGGAGGCTCTCCTGTGCAAAATGAAAAAAAAGCCAAATAAAAGGATTCTGACACACAGAGGACGCTGTCGGCTGTGTAACTTTATCTGTGTGTGAATAGATGTGAGCGCTCATTGTTCCCTGCCTGCTGCATTATACATAAGGCTACCAGTGCATGTTTCTCGGTACTCAGCGGACCTACCCGACGTTGGCCTTAACCTACCTCACATACCAACCTGTTCACCGTGGTTCAAGGGGAGCTGCATATTCCCGAGGAGGCCCTGAAGGTTAGACAGCCTGCTGTGCTGTAAGAAATTCAAAACAGAAAAGCTGTAGGACACACGCGGCATGTTCGCAGACCGAGTGAATGTGCCTGCTCCAAACAGGACAGCCTTGTACTTTTTTTTTCATGACTTTGTTGTTAGAGAAATCAAAGAGTTCTGCTGAACTGGTCTAAAGCTTCATAGCTGATGAAAGCGCTGTTTCATCGTGTCAAGCTCCCCAGGTAGCTGCAGAGAAGGGTTTTTATTTTAATGAGCTTGCAGGAGTCTAACATTAATAGTTAAAAGGGCTTCAGTGTCAGGCAAAAGTATATATATATATATATATATATATATATATAGCAAAAAGTCTGCATTGACTGCCATTTATTTATTCGTATGGCATTGCAGTGTTGTTTTTTTCTCTCTGTAAACTCGAATGTTAGCATGAGAAACTGAGCAGCCAGCTTCAGATGATCCAGAAAAAACCCGCAGAGCCAGAATCACCTAGATGTGTGGTGAAGCCCCCAGAGGCAGCATTGGCATCAGCTTCAGACGGGGCCACGGCTAAACCGCCAGAGTCCAGCAGGACAGAGGATAAGGCCGCAGGTGAGCTTGAATCTCGACACAAAAATACAAAGACCAGCAGAGCACACACTGTTGCAGGGGTTTCTTTTTGTCATTTCTGAGGAGAAAATGGTAGTTAAAAGAAATGTGTTTCTGTGTCCTATCATGTCATGTTATATATTTTACAAAAACGAAACAGGAAGGGTTGAGTCATGAACAGTTAAAGAAAAGTTCATAGACTAATCTACAAGAAAAGCGTGTCTTAAACGGTTTCATTCACTTTTAACTTATAGAAATTATTAGCGGTGCTACTAAATGTAGCAGCAGTGATTTTGGATGTGGATAAAAATGGACTTATCGCAGCTGTCACCTCTCTCTCATTCCCGAAAGAGTTGGCTGCAAAACATCCAAGAGAAATGACAAGGACCCTTCATAGTCCAGCTGTCTGTTGTATAAGCCTGAATAAATAGGTGACATGCGTCTACAGAAAACAACTGTTTTCTTTTCAATAGCTTCTTACACACTGAGACTTGCAGTAATCATCTTCCACACAAGAGAGGGTCCAGTTTACTTGAGAATGGCAGCACTTCAACCTGGTGGAAGCATCCACCAGGAAATGGATCATATTTTTGAGTTTCCATTCGACTGGTCACCGGTCAGGGCAAAACAAGTAGTAAATTGGTTGATTCCAGTCACCAGGTGATTTCTTTGTGCCTCTCTAGCATTTTCCAATTGGGAAAACAGAGAACTGTGAAGTCTGAGCCCAGTTCTCTGCACATTCTTCTCCACATTACCTGCAACTACGCTTCTATGTCCCCAAGACCCTTTTCCCATTCAGTAAGACTAACCAACAAACTGGTTTTAACAGGAGACACAGCAGTTTTACACAGGGGCACGCCCCTTTACGGGCAGCCAGCTTGGTGGGGAGATGGAGATGCTGATGACCAGCATTCTGGGAAACCAGAGGAAAAGTCATCTGACAGGAAGAAAGAAAAGGCAGAAATTGGTAAGATCACTTTAGCATTAATACTAAACAGCCAGTGCTACTTCGTGTAATCCTAGGATGTAATAAAGGAAGCAAATAGAGTGTAAAGTTTAAATTAGTTGCTTTAATTGCAACGATTTACTGAGTTGCAAGGCCTCAGTAAATCGTCTCCCCCTGAAATGTTTGTGATCTTTGTGATGGCGGTTGTACTGAAACAGCAATTTCCCTCTGGGATTATTAAAGTATTTCTGATTCTGATTCTGATTTATAACAACTTTAATAACTTTGAATTTGTTTTTGTTTTTTAATATGGCTTTGTTAAACCTCTCCATTCACGTTACAGATGCCAAGAAAAGTGCAGAGATCCCAAAGTCATCACCTCAAACAGCCTCCAATCAAGAGCCTAGTTACTTCGAAATCCCAACTAAGGATGCTCCCACGGCAGCTAAAACGAGTGGCGAGCTTCCTTCACAAGAACAAGAGAACAACGCTGCTCTTGTTGACGTGGAGCCCATCCACGGCCACGCCTCCTTCACTATTGAGTTCGACCCCGGGGCATCGGGGAAAGTGACGGTCAAGGATCGAGTCGCGAAGGTGGGCCCAGAGACCCGCCCCCGCCCAAAAAGGGCTGCCGGGGAAGAGCTGAGCCCACTTCAGACCGCCATGGTGGCAGCGGAGGTTAAAGTTGCAGACTGGCTGGCTCAGAACGAGCTGCCGTTGGCTCTGAAAGAGACAGTGGCAGAGGATGATGGAGAGAGTGTGAAAAGCGACGTTCCTGTACATCTCAGGAGTCTTAAAGGTACGCGATGAAATGTGCTGTTTTATCTGGTTAATCTCTTCTCTTATCCGGTCATTTGTTACATTCTGGTCTGTCTTGCACACCTGCCAGGCAGTAAACACGAGGATGGCACTCAGAGCGATTCAGAGAATGCTCTTGGAGAGCAGCGCAGGGCTGCAGCACTGGAGGAGCGCTCGTGGGGACTTTGGGGCAGTGCCGGCATCAAGGAAGGTCGTGCAAACGTACCAGAAGGCCTGTTTGCCGAAGAAGACAGTCCTGCACGCCGTGTCAAGTCTTCAGCGTCCAAAAGGCAGAGCGGGTTGGTGGAGAGGCGACGTGGCTCAGCCCCACATCAGCAGAGTTGTCGTGACGAGTGCTATCGACACCGAGATGAATATAGTGACAGGGGGACTTATACCATCGAGCTGGAGAACGGGGACCACGAGGAGGAAGAGGCGAGGAAACTGATTGACAAGGTAAAGCTTAGATGTCTTTCTGTTCAGATCACAAAACTTATTTTCATTCTTACTTGCATTTTTCAGGTATTTGGTGTGGATGACCAGCGTGTTTCCAGGTTAGGAGGGAATGACCAAAGAGAGAGGCTGTCTTCCCAGAGGTCTGGTTCGAGAGACAGAGGAAAGCCAGGGCGTTTGGAGACAGAGGTTCAAAAGCATTTTTCTGACGTAAATTGACTAAATCTGTTTTAACATTACATGAGTACAATTTTTTTTCTGTTGTTGTTACTGTAAAGCTCTTGTCTGAAGAGTTGATGGTGGGTGGTCCTCGCTGGGTGTCACAGTGGGCTACTCTCGCAGCCAGCCACATTCGGACAGACCCTGAGGGATCAGGAGGGGACGGTCACAACATGGTTACAGAGGACAGAGGTACTCAGTCTGGGTTGACTTGTAATCAACAAACACAATTTACTTCACGTATCGATAAAAAAGCCTTGGAGTCGTTTTTCATGGTCTACTCCTCCTATAAAGACTAGAAGCTGTAACTAAGCAAATTATAGTAATATTCTCAGCAGCCGCAACAATGAAGAACTATACTACTCACTCACTGCGATAAATATCTGCTTAAATGGTTTTTACATGACAAAAAGTTTTCAAAAGATCACAACAATCCCAAGACTTTTGAAGCAATTGCTCATTGAAATTTTAAAGGCAGAACTTTAACAGACTTAGTTTTACTGAGTTCTGTTAAAATGGTTGAACTCAGGGGTAAAATTTGGAACATGGAAAACCCTATAATGATGGATGGATGGATGGATGGATGGATGGATGGATGGATGGATGGATGGATGGATGGATGGATGGATGGATGGATGGATGGATGGACACTACTTATTTTAAAAACTGTGAGGAAAAGCCTACTGATTGGAGTGACTAATTTAAAAAAACAACCATCAAACACAAAACATTTTACATGCTGTTGTTTTGTTTTTCTATACTTCATACATGGACAATATTTAAGTAAAATCCCAGATTTTTTTAGGACTACTAGGGCTAACATTTGTTGTCGTATTTGATGCAATCACCTCCAAAAAATGTCTAGCTTTACTTGTTTAAGTTGATCAAATTGTGTTATCCTATACTTCCTACGACTTGGGAAATACATGATTAGATAATTCATTTGTGAACCCAAACCACTACATAGTTCTATAACTGTGGCATGCTTGCTTACATTTATGCAAATTCATACACATATTTTCTCATTTTTCAGCTGAAACAAGGGAATCCAGCCACATAGCCTCTGTGCTCACAGAGCGTAAGAGGAGAACCCTACCCCAGCTACCTGGTGAAGAACCTATTCTGGGAAGGAGGGCCCCGAGTGGATGTCTACACACAGATATGGGTGAAAAGCAGGATACAGAGCTTCAGGAGAAGGAGAACCAAGTGGAAAGGCTGTCCAGAGGAAAGAACCAGAGTGGTCAAGGCACTGGAGGTGTGGGCAGCCAGAGCGGCAGCCCCAGTCGATCCTCTCCAGCCAAATCGCAGGACAGTGGTGGTGGTAAATCAAGTCAGTCAGGTGTCCTGACCAAGCTCCCTCCCCGTCCACTGACCAGTGGACAGAAGAGAGTGGAAGAGGCACGGAGGAGAAAGAAGGAGGAGGAGAAGGCTAGGGAGAGTACTGGTAAACCATTACTGAGGCAGGAGAGTTTCACTGTGGAGAAACCAAGCTCCAGTGTTCCAATAGAACTTATACCACGTATCGATGCCTACACAGGCACCAAAACTCAGAGTAGGGAAGGCATAGACACTGTCACACTGCAGAAAGACTCAGAAGCTGTGGCAGCTTTCCTAGAGAGCACGGTGTCAGACCAAGGAGATCCCCCAAGTCAGTCGATTGAAGGCTCCATGTCTCCAGAGTCAGATGTGGACACAACAAGCACAGTTAGCCAAGCTGATGGCGTTAGAAAGGTAGTTCAGAAACGGCGTATCCTAGCAGGGCAGCAAAAGGAGAGAACAGTAGTTTGCACATCTAACAAGGGCCCTGCTGGGAGCAGAGAGCCTCAGGACAGGAGGGGGAAGAACAGAACATCTGGCCATCAACACCCAAGTCACCCCTCGACCTCCCTGGACCTCACTGACGATGATATCAACTCCAACTCACTCCTTTCTGACTCACAGCCTATCTCCACACAAGAATCCAGGGGCTCACACCCTAGAGCCCAAACAGTTGGGGCCAGCACTAAGTCTAGCCGGGCTAAGATTGCACCGGCCTCAGCTCCCTCTGCCCCAACCAAAACCATCAATGTTCCCAAGCCAAGACCTACTCGGACATCCCTGCTGAGGCGAGCCCGGGTGGGGGATTCATCAGACACCGAACTTGCTGATATGGACCGGATGTCAGTGGCTTCTGAGGCGTCAACTGCGAGTTCCACATCCAGGACCGGGATAGCAAGAAGGGGAATGTCTAGAATAGAGGCTTTAGCACAGCCAAGGAGGCCAAGGGTGGGGTCTCCGTCTGCCCAAAGCGACTCGGAGGCCACGTTGGGAAAAAGCAGAGGTCTGGGTGCTCGAAGTACAGCAGGTGATTATGCGCTCAGACAAGGATTGAGAGGTTCAAATGTGGCTCCACTGTCCGGACCAAGAGCCAGAGCTAACAGTGCTTCCAAGCTGCCCGATAAAACTAAAGGAACTTCATCGTATGGGCATACTGGACCTGCATGTAAGTGGAAAATCTTTCACCACAGCCTATGTTGTTTGTCACACACATCCAAGCTCAAACTAGGCATTCTGTGCTTTTTAAGTATTCAGGTTTAATTAATATGGGACAAATACAATGCTTGAAATGTTCCTGTTGAGGCGTAACAACATTATTTTGCTAAAAAGAGCTTTCAATCTGGTAAAAGCAGATTTGTACTATTGCAGTTGGTTAAGATGGAAATAATTTTGTTTTGGATAGAACTACGTTTAGTTTTTTTATTATTATTATGAATCAGTTTATTCGTTTATTTTCTAAATTTACTGGCAACACCAGCACTGATTTTTAAGCTATTATTGAAGTTACATTTTTCTGGATGGTTATTCTGGCAAACAAAAACACTTTTTAAAATAATTAATAGATCTTAACATTACTATAACGCTGATTAAATTACATGTTTGGCCAAATGACTTAAGACTTTAAATTAAAAGTTTAGGACTTCGACTCAACTCATGACTTTTAATGCCTTTCCTTGGGACTTGACCTGAGAATCTGGTTGAAAGAACTGACACTTATTTGTGGCAGAACAATGGCTTGAGTCCACCTCTGAAGAATAGTGTATGTATACCATGATGAAGGGTGTGGAATTCAATGTTCTGCTGTGTCATGAACTGTGTACAATAATGAGAAAAAGTACAGATTTCTTCTGCTTTTGCCACTTTGTCACATTTGAATGTTTCAGATCATCATCAACAAATTTTAATATTGGATAAAGATAACCTGAATGAATACAAAAAGCAGTTTTCAAATTATTTCATTTGTTAAGGGAAAAAGTGTCCAAACCAGCCCTTCTAGTTGTGCAACCCTTAGCAGCAACAACTGACATATAGAGATCATATTACCTGGCAATTAGTCTTTAGCATCACCACTGAGAAGTTTGGTTGCGCTCTTATTTAAGGAATTTATTTTAGTTTGAATGGTATGTTAAGGTAACTACTGCAGTATCTGATTTGGTTTTTAAGTCCAGACTTTGACTAGTCCACTCCAAAACTTGATTTCTTTTCTTTCTTTCAGAGATGACCTGATTCTGTGCTTCGGTTCTTTTTCCTTCTGCATAACCAAAGTGTGATGTGATTTAAGGGTTGTGTACTGATGGTTGGACATCCTCCTGCAGGATGTTCTGGTGGAGAGCAAAATTCACAATTCCATCAGTTATGGAAAGTTGTTCGTAGAAAAAAGCAAAGGAGCCCCAAACCCTTAGACTACCCCCTCCATGTTTGACTGTCAGCATGACGTTCTGTTTCTGAAAGGCTGTGTTAGTTTTAGGTCAGATTAAACAGGACAAAAGTTTAGCATTGGTCTTATCAGTTCATAGAATAATTTCCCAAATGTCTTGAGGATCATCAAGATGTTTTTGGGAAATGTGAGACTGGCTTTTATGTTATTTTGGACCAGTGGAGGTTTTGGCCTGGGAACTTTCCTTTCTAGGCCATTTTGCCCAGTCGCTCTGTCCTACTGTTAATTCATGAACTCTGACCTTAGCTAAGGCAAGTGAGGCTTGCAGAGCTTTTAATGTTGTTTCTGTGACCTCCTGGATGACTCGGTGACGCTCTTTTGCAATATTTCTTGTGGACCGGACTCTACTGATTCACCCCAGCTGCATGTTTTCAGCAGTTGTGGATCATGGGTCTCACTTTGATTCGCTGGCGTGTGTGTGTGTGTGTGTGTGTGTGTTCTTACGCACCTATACAACAGTGGACCTTGGCGTGGTTACACAGTCACAAAGAGGGGACTACAAATCAAACAGGGGACATTTTT
Organism: Fundulus diaphanus; assembly: GCA_037039145.1. NCBI lineage: Eukaryota > Metazoa > Chordata > Actinopteri > Cyprinodontiformes > Fundulidae > Fundulus > Fundulus diaphanus. The sequence continues at coordinate 25,859,221 of CM073123.1, read as the reverse complement.
CAGGTCCCCTGTTTGACATGCTTTAAATCAGGTCCAAATCATCTCTAAATCCCCTTCCTACATTTTTTTAATTTTTGCAGAGAGTGGACCTGAAAGTGTGTGAGTGTTAATGACTATACTCAGCAGTGCCTCTGCTGGATAAAGCATAGTTTAACAACTTATTCACACATATCGTTTACACACACACTCCATTATAATATGAATGGGTTGTGGCGCAAAGGAGTCTTGTAGACTGTAGAGGGTCAATTATGCAAATTACTTAAGAAGGAAGTCTCTTGAAACAGAGTTTGATCTTTTTTTTTCTTTTCTTGTGTTTTAGCTAAACTTTGTATTAAAATAAAGTATTCAAAATCAGAAAAGTAAAATTGATTTTGATTCTAAAAATGTCAACAACAAGAAATAGAAACACGACGAGGATAGAATCAGAGATAAAATATTCAGTAAATACCTTTTGTATTAAATAATTATTCAAGAATAATTTTACATCTGACTTTGGCGACAGCTTTAAACCTGCATTTAGAAATGCACATTTTATATATTGATTTCAAATCCAAAAACAGAGATCACCTTGTTCTGTGTGGAATAATAGAAGTCCGCTGTTTGCTGGTACACAATGACACAAGTTCCCTTTTAGATAGCATGGGGTGATAATGACTCTACCAATTGTGTGAAAATAAAAAGAAGCTAATCTACACCTATAAAACACTATACTTTATTTGCGAAAAGGCCTTTTTTACACAATATAAAGGCTGAGTTTTAGTAAATGATGAGGAGTAAGATACTTTGTTACTTTTTTATTATTACAAGTATTTGGCATCTGTCTTTACAGCTTTAAACATGTTTAGTCCTACAGTACTAAAATGGCAAGTTTTCACAAGGACTTGATGTAAATAATTTTTTTATTATATCTGTGTACTTTGGTATACATGTAGGTTTTTTGGGTTCCTAGCATTGATGCTCAAAATGTCCAGTATAGTTCTCAGTACATTTGGAGCCTGTTTCTCTTTGCTGTTATCTTGTTGTACATACAGTATTTTACAGCTTTCCATTCTCTGTCATTATCCCTTAGAATCTGATTTTCATCTATGCATCTCTGACAGTGCACTTTTCCAGGGGTCTTCATTTCTTTCAGGAAGTCTTTGAAATGGCTTTTAACAATGTCTTCCTCAGCCTTTGACCAGGGCCTTCTGGATTTTCCTGTAAACAAATCATTAAAGTTACTAAAGGTATGGATAAATGAAAGTGACATATTTTGTCAACAAATGTAAAGAGATTACATATGTACATTTTTCTTTAGTCAAAGATTTAACATACCTTTTTTAATTGATTGCAATGAGGATTTATTAATGCCACCCATTTTGTTTTTAGAAATGGCTGCCTCTTCTTCAGGAGGTTCTTCCTCTGAGTGTACTGGAATAACAAATATGGCAATATTTATAATTGATTGAAGTGGTTTGATTTTTATTTAACCAGGATATGGTCCCATTGAGATAACATTTTTCAATAGTCCTGGCCAAGAGGCATCAATAATTATATACAGAAAAAGTTATATTGTTGAAAGAAAACAGCAAACTATAAAAACAGGTACATTTTAATTAAATTAGCCTCAAAACCTTGTTGCTTTGAACTAAGAAAGGTTCAGTTAATTTTAATGAAGGAAATTCTATTAGGAGTGCGCTGAATGATCAAGAGTCTTCTTGCCCAACTCAGTCCGGGCAAGGGACAGAAAAAAGCAGCAAAATGTGAGTGAAAATTATACTAGTCGGAATTTCTCAGTACAATTGGAGTACAGATATAGGATGGCAGAAGTACAAGAAATGCTTTGTAAATAAATGTTATGCAGTGGGAATTACTTCCACCAGACAAATCAGGCCATCTTCACGCTGAATATAAATCACAAAGGGGTTTTGGCATTTTTCAGTTTGTGTTGAACCTTAGAGAAGAGAGATAAAGGGAGTCTAGCATCCTAAGACATTGAGATCTACAAAAGATCTCCATAGTCCAACACAGACATACAAATTACGGTAAAAACTTCCTGTTTATCCACACTAAAAATTATTTCTAGGGGCTCGGCTACCAAGTCAGCTGACATTAAATACAAAGACTCTATTAAATGATGTCCCTTCGATTTTCTATTTCCCAAAAATTTGAGTGCTTCAAGTACATCAATAGCAGGGAAAGGTGCCAAATTTTAATCCTCACCAAACAAAACTGGATAGGTTTTCTTTTGTTATGATGCAGCAGAAACAGTCCATTTGGAATAAAATAAAAATCAAAATTGTATAAAATGCCTGTGAAAGAAGCAGAAGGGGTCCTATATCACCCAACAGTTAAGATAAGATAAGATAAGATAGGCTTTATTGATCTCACAATGGAGAATTTTTTTGTCACTAAAGGAGCTGCTCAGCTCCTCTACAGTCTGGTGCAGGGGGTGGAAGGTGTTGTCCATGATGGATGTGAGGTTGGACAACACCCTCTTCTCAGCCACTTCCTCCACAGAGTCCAGAGCGCAGCCCAGGACAGAAGTGGCCTTCCTCACCAGCTTATTCAGCCTCATTCTGTCCCGCTCTGTGCTGCCAGGGGCCCAGCAGACGACAGCGTAGAGAAGAGCTGAGGCCTCCACACAGTCATAGAAAGTTTTAAGCAGGGGCCTTCTCACACCAAAGGACATCAGCCTCCTTGAGGAGGAGGTAGAGGCGGCTCTGGCCGTTCTTGTATAGAGCGTCGGTGTTATGAGTCCAGTTTATTGTTGACGTGAACACCCAGGTATTTGAAACTCTCCACAGTTTCTATGTCCTGCCCCTGGATGTTCACAGGCGAGTGAGGTGGGGGTCTTCTCCTGAAGTCGATCACCATCTCTTTGGTTTTGCTGGTGTTTAGACACAGATGGTTCTTCTCACACCAGTCCACAAAGTCCCTGATGACCGACCGGTACTCCAGCTCGTTCCCCTCAGACACACAGCCCACAATGGCCGAGTCATCAGAGAACTTCTGAAGGTGGCAGCTATCCGTGTTGTAAGTAAAGTCCGAGGTGTAAAGGGTGAAAAGAAACGGAGACAGAACGGTGCACTGGGGGGCCCCGGTGCTGCAGAGTGCCACCTCTGACTGACAGCCGTGCAGCCGCACGTGCTGAGGGCGGTCAGTGAGGTAGTCGATGGTCAGTGAGGTAGTCGATGGTCCAGTCAGCTAGATGTTTGTCCACCCCAGCGTCCTCCAGCATCCCCCTCAGCAGCACCGGTCTGATGGTGTTGAAAGCGCTGGAGAAGTCAAAGAACATGACTCTCACAGCGCTCCCGGTGGTCTCCAGGTGGGTGAGCGCCCGCTGCAGCAGGTAGATGATGGCGTCCTCTACTCCGATGTTGGGCCGGTAGGCAAACTGCAGCAGGTCCAGGGTGGGGCTCATCATGGTGCGCAGGTGAGCTAGGATGAGGCGCTCCATGGTCTTCATCAGGTGGGAGGTCAGGGTGACTGGTCTGAAGTGGGCCGGTTCCCTGGCGTGCGGTGTTTTGGGAACCGGTACCACACAGGAGGTCTTCCACAGGGTGGGCACCACCCCCAGGCTGAGGCTCAGGTTGTAGATGTAGCTGAGGACCTCACAGAGCTCATCTATACAGGTCCTCAGCAGCCTGGGGGGATGCCGTCCGGTCCAGAGGCTTTCCTCTGTTTCAGCCTCGTCAGCTGACCTCTCACCTGCATTGGTATGATTGTGAGGGGGGAGGCAGGCAGGGCCGAAGGTGTGGATGGGTTGGTCGTTGATAAGAATGGCGGTGGGGGGGAAGGTAGATCTCTGGAGGGCTGGTGGTTGGAGACATGTGGGGAGTTGATGGCAGGAAGGGGGCCAGTGTTGGGGGAGTCAAACCGGGTGAAGAATGTGTTCAACTCATCTGCAAACCTGGTGTCACCATCTGCAGCCCTGCTGGTCCTCTGCCCAAAGCCGGAGATGATCTTCAGGCCTCTCCACACATCCCTGACGTTGTTCTGCGCCAGCTGCTCCTCCATCTTCTTCCCATAATCCTTTTTTGCCGCCCTGATCTTCCACTGGAGCTCTTTTTGAACTCTACGCTGCTCCTCTCTGTCCCCTGAGAAGAAAGCCCTCTTCTTCTGGTTCAGGACGACTTTCAGCTCAGGGGTCACCAAGGGGGGGGGGGGGGGGGGGGTTGTTTAGAAAGCACCGTAGCCGTCGTGTAGGCACAATGCTCTCCCCACAGAAGTTCATGTAGCCAGTGATACATTCAGTCAGGCTGTTGATGTCATCACCATGAGAGCTTTGGAACATGCTCCAGTCTGTGGTTCTGAGACAATCCCTCAGCCTCTCGTTGGCCTCATCTGACCAAACTTTCACTGAATTCTTCTGTGCTATTGTTCTCCTCACCAGTGGAATGTAATGGGAGAGCAGGTAGACGAGGTTGTGATCCGAGCGTCCCAGTGGGGAGAGGGGGGCGGAGGTGTAGGCGTCTTTAACATTGGCATAAAAAAGGTCCAGGATTTTATTGTCCCTTGTTGTACACGTGACGTACTGGGTGAGCGTGGGGAGGGTGGAACGGAGGGAGGCATGGTTGAGGGAGTTATGCAACATTAATGTAAAAAAGTTTGGAAATTTCTACATAATAAGATTATTGATAAAGGATCATGAAAGTATCAAATCTTGACAATTTTTTTGAATGTATTATTACATGCAGTGGAAAATATTAGACATATAACATACCGTTTTGTACTGATGGCAATGAGGGTTTCTGTAAAAACATTGGTAGACATCAAAGTACATACTATTTACCAAATACCATTTAGGCCCCTGACTGCTTTGTGTAATTATCAGTTGTATTTTCTGTGAAAAAATACTCTGTAAATATCAAGTCTGCTATATATTATGTGGCGTTACTTTGAAATGTGTTTATTTTTTCTTTACATCCTAAGTAATTTCACCATGGTAACACATTATGACAACAAAGTTTTCTTGATTCACGATTCCTGACATGCTGTGTTTAAAGACATATTTAATATCTAGCATTTTAAATTTTTTTTTTTAGTTCATTACAGGTTTCTACTTAGAACATTGATACCACATCTCTGTGTTGAAGGGGGTGGTCACAGTTCTGTAGCAGCACAGCCATTAATCACATTTGCATCAGAACAACAGGCCTGCAAACATGTTTGCACCTCACCCCTCACCCTTCCCATTCCAGCATGCTTTCAGCTCGAAACAGAAAATAAGTATTGGCACAATGGAAGTATACCATTGTAAGTTTCTGTAAAACAAAAATTTACAAACTAAAGATAAAAACCCCTGGATGGAAAAAAACTTTTATGGTCTAATGTATATAATTAACAAATTGCAAAATTATGTTTCCTGACACACCTCAAAAATTCAGGTGAAAACTAATTAAATAGGTCCTCTGGATGCATTTGTCTTTATTGAAATGTTTAATCTCTTTTCCAAGACACTTCTTAAGTCTGTGGGGCTATTGATAAACCCAGCCTTGTAAGCAGTGGCTTTGATTTCAACAAAGTTTCAACAAAGAACCCATCCAGAGGACCTAATCCTTGTAATTTTACTCACAAATGAAGGTACACAAATACTGGAAATCCTATAAAGCATTAACTTACATTTTTCCACAGTGTTATCCAAAATGTCAGAGGATTTTATCTTTCTACATATATACAGACCTGTACTACCATGACAAACTATGTCTTTAGAACATTTTGGGCAAAACCTTACATGGCAATATATCACATACTGTAATACTAAGCTGGTGTACTAGGGCTGAATTGAAATGTTATACCTTTATAACACAGAAAACTCCAGAGAGTCTGATATACTAATTTAACAAACATACCTTTCTCCTTGTTGATGAATCTTTTGTAAAATGTGTCTTTATCCCTCCCAGAAGAAGTGAAATGCAAAGCTTCTGTTTCTGGACAAACCCTTT